>CM060371.1:45127964-45779865 GCA_030545235.1 Helianthus tuberosus | reverse complement strand
CCTTATAAATATTTCTGACACCCTAGTATATTTTAAAATATCCCAATATATCTTTAAATACACCCCGTATGTGAAAACCGATCCCGAAATACATTAAATAGTATTTAAAATAAATAAAAATCTGATTTTTAAGCTGAGGTGGGCCGCGTAGACCCCACCCTAAGCTTACGTGGGCCGCGTGAGATCAAGATAGTGGCGCAGCCCGGTGATGACACGTGTCATCATCGTGGCGGACCTACCTGATGACCCGGACAAGCTAGTCCGTTGACTAGCTTTGACGCGGGCCGCGTAGCCCTTAGGCTACTCTTACGCGGGCCGGGAGAGAGTCAGGTATCAGCACTATATAAGAAGGCCATCGGGTTTCAATCAGAATTCGTCCATCTTTCTTTTCTTTCTCTCAAAATCTAAATAGTAGGCATAATACACGGGTATTATACCCCCCTAATTAGCGAGGTTCTGCTCCGTTGTAAGTATTATAACCCCAGTTTCGTATTAGATACGCTGCCCGATTGATTTAGGGTTCCGTAACAACAGTCGTGGTTCTGCCCGACGTAGTTGTTGGAATACCGTCTCGGGGAGGGTATCATTAATATTATCAAAGGGTTATTATACTAACCTATGTACATTTGTGTAAATTATAGATTAGTCCCAGGAAACCCTTACGCGAAGTCTAAGATAGCAATGTGAGTTTATCCAATTTTTGTTAAACTTTTTGTAAATATTTTACAAAACCTTAATGCTTTACAATGTGATTAAGCGGTGATTGAGTCTTTGCAGTTCTTCAATTACTGCCGGTATGTTGGGGTTTTGGATACAAAATGTGGAACACGTTACCATTGGACGACGAGTTAGCCAATGTGTAATATGACCCACCAGTCAGGATTGACAGTACTGAATGAGTAATTGTGTAGAAATAAACAATGTGATCGCTCTTAATACTGTGTTAATTGATTAAATATTTCTTGATTAAACTGGGATTTACTCACCAGTATTTCCCACTGACAAATGTTTTTAAAACGAGTTTCAGGTAACACAATGTGACAGCCAATTAGTAAAAAAGCCAGCTGAAGAGCACTGAAGGCTTGGGAAAAATGTGGCTATAAAAGTTACCTAAAGGACGATGTTTTAAATTCAATAAAATAGGGTTTATCCCTATAAACATGTTGTAATAAGAAACATGGGTTTTACCCATGTAATTATTAATATCAAATATGCTGGTTTTACTCTGATAAACATTTCCTAACTACGGTCCTGATGTAATTTCCGCTGCCAAATTAACCAACTGATACCACCGAAATTCTGAGTTCGCGTCCGCTCGTTCCCGGGACAGATAAGGGATCGGGGGTTGCGACAGTTTTGACAAGATTAATTTGTATATGTGACAGCCTTGTATGTTTTCTCTTGTGAGAAATATTCTTCTGGTTTCAAATTGTATAATTTTGTGATTAATCATGATTTGTATGGCTGTGTCTTATAGTCTTGAGTATGTCTTGTTATTCTTAGTCTTGTTACTTGTATGTATGTGATGTTAGCCTTGTATATTTATCTTATGTAAGAGATATTTTTTGTTGGTTATAAAAACATGTGATTGTGCATTTTGCCAGAGTTTCTGTAGGCAATCATTGTTGTCTTGTGTTCTTAGTTAGAACAGTTTATCTGTTATGTTGACTGGTTATTATAGAGAGTTCTTTGATTTGTTATTGATATTTGTGTTACTTCAAGGAATATCTTGTCTCGTCTTATTGTATAGTTGAATACTTGTTTGTCAAAGTTAGGATTTTGATTATAGAAATCTTACATTTTGATTTATCTCTATGTTGTTATCTATATGGCTCTGTTGCAAGTGATTCGAGTTATATTTTGCATTGTATGGTTTTGATAAATATTTTATTTTTAACTACAATTTACTTGTTAAAGCATCTATTGGGTGTTGCGAGCCCCACCCATGGGCCTGCGAGTGGCTGCATGTGGTGACTATGTCGTTCCGCCGGAGGGGCCGGTACGAAATACGCATACAGGTTTGAGTGCTTCCTAGGCCATATCACTTATTAATGTATTAGCTACACATTAATTGATCTGTTTTTCCTTATTGCTACATACCAGGGACATACATTTATACAGACATACTTTAAAGGCTTATTCATACACATACACATGAACTCGCTCAACTTTTGTTGATGTTTTTCAAACTGCATGTATTTCAGGAAATTAAGTATGGATCTGGCGGGCGTTGGAGTTTCAAGTCATGTTAAGTATAAAGATGTCATCCATGGTCTTTGGGTTTGGTCAGTGTGTCTTAATCCTGGACGAGACACGTCTTCCAAACTTTGATTACAACTAATATCTTTTGACGAGTCCTTAGCGAACTTTTACACAATTCATATGGTTTGTAAAACTTGAATTTGAAGTCTATGTTTTAGACAATGTTGTTATGTTTTAAACTCATTTTATGGATGACAAATCTTTGGTTTTATCATATAGTTGTTTGATATGGTTGAATGCAATGATAACAAGAAAGTCACACCATAATCACGCTTCCGCAAAAGTCAGGGTGTGACAATCAAGGGGAAGAAGAAGAGGGATTATTGAAATTCCTTAATATATTTGTTTTGTAATCTTTATTTTCAATTAAGTCCCTGCGTGGACATTTATTTATGTACCTAGTCCCTGCGAGGACTTGTATTTTCATTTTAGCCCCTGCGTGGGCAAATTGTTTATGTAAAAGTCCCGTTTAGGGCAACCTATGTACTTCTTTTAAATTAGTGGAATGTTTTATTTAAATTTCATTGTCATCTTATGCATGAATATAATATATGAAAAAAATCAAAAACATCATTCCTTTTTTAAATAATCTGCCTTTAAATATTAAATAAGAATCTTAAAAGTTATAACCTAGCCTGTACGTCATTATAGACCTGGCTATGATGGTAAAACATGTTTAAAAATATTCAAATCCTTGTTAACATCTGAAAACATGTTAGCACTCCTGGCAGATGTGATTCGGTAAAATCACACATGTCATCCTTATATTGGATTCTTCCAGATTCCTTATTTAACCTAATGATCTGTAAGTCATGGGTTCAAATCATCAATTAAGATGATCATATATGAGACATCCGTTAGTGATGCAGTGCCTACGGGCCGTAATATTAATCAAATAAGACAAAAGGCAGTTGTAGTCTACGACTCCCTGTCAATAAAAGGTAATGAACTACGTTCAAACCTTAATGCCTCGATTCTCCAAAAATCATGGCTTATAATTTTTAAAACTGTCCTTGTGACTAGGCCTTATGTGCCATTAATAATACCCCTAATACTTTATAATTAGGATAAATTATAATGAAAATCCTAAATGAAAATGATTAAAAAATTAACCAAACATGGTCTATGTTTACCATGGTTAACGAATCAACGGAAATAATGATTTCATAATAACCTCTGAATAAAATAATGTCAACTGTTTTGTAGCAATCAAGCTACATGGCTGAATCGGAGGAAGTTAACAGTCGCCCGAGAGAGAATAATGATACTACCAGAGTTAATGTAGCTGGTGCGGAACTACAGGCAATAATAGATAATGCCGTTACATGAGCTCTCGACAGACAGTTTAATGAATCAAGTGGTACTCGCGCCAGAACTCAGTCCGTACCACATACAAAACCACACTCTAAGACTCACTCCGTGGCTCACAGTAAGCCACCTTCTAAATCTCATGAATCGAAGAAGGATGATGCCCAACACTCATCAAATTAGCACAGTATCCCGTCTAAGAAGATTGTATTCAATCAAGAGTCACGTACAAAGACCTGTTCATATAAGTATTTCGTCTCCTGCAAGCCCAGGGATTTCACTGGGGAAAAAGGAGCCATTGATTGCATGACGTGGCTAGATGAGATGGATACGGTGGTTGATATTAGTGGATGTGCCGAGAAAGATATTATGAAGTATGTTTCACAGTCGTTCAAGGGAGAAGCCCTAGCTTGGTGGAGGTCCTTAATCCAAGCTACTGGAAAGATTCTGTTATACAACTTAACATGGGCTCAGTTTGTTTCTTTGATCAAAGAGAATTTATGTCCTCAACATGAAGTTGAGAAGATCGAGACTGACTTTCTGACATTGGTTATGAAGAACTTAGACTGTCAGGCATATCTCACGAGTTTTAACACCATGTCTCGATTGGTTCCTTACTTGATGACACCAGAACCAAAACGTATAGCCCGTTTCATTGGGGGTTTAGCCCCGGAGATTAAAGCTAGTGTGAAAGCATCAAGACCTACTACCTTTAGGTCAGTAGCTGATTTGTCATTATCTCTTACCCTTGATGCGGTTAGGCAGAGATCGCTTAGGAATTCTGATGCGGGGAAGAGGAAACGTGAGCATGATAACTCACACCGTTCAGATTAGAAGCATAAGGGGAACTCTGATCACAAGAAGAGTTCAGGGTTCAAGAAGGATGACCAACAGTCGGGTGAGAAGCCCAAATGCAAGACCTGCAAGAAGCGCCATCTGGGAAAGTGCAGGTATGAATCAAAATCCCAATCGCAGCCTAGGGATTGTGGGATCTGTAAATCTAGTGAGCATAAGACGTTGGATTGTAAGAAGATAAAGGATGCGACTTGTTACAACTGTAACGAGAAGGGGCATATCAAGTCTAACTGCCCAAAGTATGCCAAGAAACCTGAAGAAGGTAAGAAGACCAATGCTAGGGTCTTTCAAATGAATGCTCAAGAAGCAATCCAGAATGACAACGTGATAACAGGTACCTTTCTTATCAATGATGTTTATGCAAGGGTATTGTTTGATTCGGGTGCAGATAATTCGTTTCTGGATGATAAATTTTGTAAGTTATTAAATCTGCCTGTTAAAACCCTAAGCATAAAATATGAAGTAGAATTGGCCGATGGTACCATAGAACTGCTTCAACTGTGTTAGATGGATGTTTTATATCCATTAGGAACCACTCTTTTCCATTATCTTTGCTTCCTTTGAAACTAGCTGGTTTCAACATAGTGATAGGCATGGATTGGTTATCTCATAACCAAGCCCAAATTGTTTGTGACAAGAAACAAGTGGTTATCAAGACTCCGTATGGTGAACCACTTACAATACATGGAGATACTCAGTATGGGTTGCCTAAGCAAGTGTCTATGCTTAAGGCGTCAAGCTATTTGAAGAAGGGTTGTGTCATTTACATGGCACAAGTAACTATTGATGAACCAAAGCCCAAGGTTGAAGACATCCCTGTTATCTCTGAATATCCAGACGTATTCTCTGAAGAACTACCTGGTTTACCACCAGATAGGCAAGTGGAGTTCAGAATTGACATTATTCCTGGAGCAGCACCTGTTGCAAGAGCACCTTACAGGTTAGCACCGACTGAGATGAAAAAATTGAGAACTCAACTGGATGATTTGTTGGCCAAAGGTTTTATTCGACCGTTCGTCTCCTTGGGGAGCACCAATTTTGTTTGTGAAAAATAAAGATGGATCGATGCGTCTATGAATCGATTATCGTGAGCTAAACAAGGTCACAATCAAGAACAGATATCCATTGCCCAGGATCGACGATCTGTTCGATCAGCTTCAAGGAGCAAGCTACTTCTCCAAGATTGATTTGAGGTCAGGCTACCATCAACTGAAGGTTAGAGATGAAGATGTGCATAAGACTGCATTCAAAACTCGTTATGGTCATTACGAGTTCTTGGTGATGCCGTTCGGGCTCAATAATGCACCAGCAGCGTTCATGGACCTCATGAATCGCGTTTGCAAACCCTACTTGGACAAGTTTGTCATTGTCTTCATTGATGACATTCTTATTTATTCGAAGAATCAGTCTGATCATGAGAAACATCTTCGTTGTATTCTTAAACTTCTTCAGAAAGAGAAGCTCTACGCCAAGTTTTCAAAATGTGAATTTTGGCTTCGTGAAGTCCAATTTCTTGGACATATGGTTAGCGAGCGTGGTATCCAGGTGGATCCCGCTAAGATTGAAGCTATCATGAATTGGCAAGAACCAAAGACGCCCACAGAGATTCGCAGCTTCTTTGGTCTGGCAGGATATTATAGGCGTTTTATTGAAAATTTCTCAAGGATTGCAGCACCCCTAACTTCATTAACTCTCAAGAATATCAAGTTTGATTGGTGTCCTAAGCAACAAGAATCCTTTGAAGAATTTGTGGTTTATTGTGACGCATCGCACAAAGGTATGGGATGTGTGCTTATGCAGAAAGGCAAAGTTATTGCCTATGCTTCTCGACAATTAAAGGTGCTTGAAAAGAATTACACCACCCACGACTTGGAAATGGGTGCCTTTGTATTTGCGCTAAAACTTTGGAGGCATTACTTATATGGTACCAAGTATGTGATCTATTCTGATCATAAGAGCCTTCAGCATCTGTTTAACCAAAAGGATCTGAACATGAGACAGCGTCGATGGATGGAGACACTGAATGATTATGATTGTGAAATCCGATATCATCCAGGTAAGGCGAATGTGGTCGCCGATGCTTTGAGCAGAAAAGAAAGGGTTAAGCCCATTAAAATCAATGCCAAGAGCATTGAATTGAAGAACAGCTTGAATGAAAGGTTGTTAGCCGCTTAGAAGGAGGCTGTATTAGAAGTTAACTATCCGAATGAAAAGCTGGGAGTAACTGCTGAACAGTTATCATATGGCAAGGATGGGATTCTAAGATAGAATGGACGAATATGGGTTCCAATCTATGGAGGACTTCGGGACGTTAAACTTCAAGAAGCCCATAACTCCAAATATTCTGTTCATCCTGGTAGTGATAAGATGTACCAGGATTTAAAGGCAAATTACTGGTGGATAGGTTTGAAGAAATCTATAGCCACTTATGTGGCCAAATGTTTGACATGTGCTCAAGTTAAAGAAGAACACCAGAAACCGTCAGGTTTGCTGCAACAGCCTGAACTTCCCACCTGGAAGTGGGAAATGGTAACTATGGATTTTATCACTAAGTTACCGAGGACAAAGCGAGGAAATGATACTATTTGGGTTATAGTAGACAGACTGACCAAGTCAGCCCACTTCTTACCGATTAAGGAAACACACAGCTCAGATAAGTTAGCCCAGCTGTACGTGGACGAGATTGTATCTCTTCACGGAGTGCCAGTGTCTATCATCTCTGATAGGGATACAAGATACACATCGCAATTTTGGAAAAGCTTTCAGCAATCATTAGGTACTCGATTAAACTTCAGCAATGCCTATCATCCTCAGACGGATGGTCAAAGCGAGCATATAATTCAAACGCTGGAAGATATGCTACGAGCTTGTGTTATTGATTTAGATGGAAGTTGGGATGATCATCTTCCGTTGATCGAATTTTCATACAATAATAGCTATCATTCGAGTATTCAAGCTGCACCTATTGAAGCTTTATATGGAAGAAAGTGGAGAACGCCAGTTTGTTGGGCGGAAGTTGGAGATGTCCAGCTAACAGGACCTGATATAGTCCTAGAGATGACAGATAAGATTGTGCAGATACGGGATCGTCTCAAAGCTGCCAGGGATAGGCAGAAAAGCTACGCAGGTAAAAGGCGTAAACCTCTAAAATTCGAGGTAGGTGACAAAGTGTTGCTTAAGGTATCACCCTGGAAGGGGGTAATGCATTTTGGCAAGAAAGGCAAGTTAAGCCCAAGATACATAGAACCATTCGAGATCATCGAATGTGTCGGAACAGTGGCTTACAAGTTAAACCTGCCTGAAGAGCTCAGTGGGATTCATAATGTGTTCCACATCTGCAATCTGAAGAAGTGTCTAGCTGATGAATCGCTAGCCATGTCACATAAGGATGTGCATATAGATGAGAGCTTAAAGTTTGTTGAAAAACCTTTGTCGATTGAGGATCGACAGGTTAAGAAGCTTCGAAGGAAGCACGTACCAATTGTGAAGGTTAAATGGGATGCCCGTAGAGGTCCCGAGTATACGTGGGAGGTTGAGTCCACAATGAAACAGAAGTACCCTCATTTATTTCAGTAAATCTCGAGGTCGAGATTTCTTTTAAGGGGGTTATGATGTAACACCTTGTAAAATCGCGACCAATATAATGAAGACACGTGTCATGGACTTTAAACACGTAAGGAATTACTTCCGAAGGACTAAAATTGTCAAACAATGTAAATATGAAAGTGATAGGGATCCAAAGTGTCAACATGCCAATTCTTGTACCTCTGATTGACCTCACACGATGTTCGTAATCTTTAATGAATAAATTGTCGAACACTGGAAGTCGTTGTGCTTAAAATAAGGATCTTATGAAACATAGGGGTTAAAAGTGTCAACATGTTGAAAGTAACCTCTGAGTGACCTTTTAACGATCCCAAAAACATTGCAACAATTATATATTTTGATCTCAAGAATATTAGATATTAATTTTCTGGAGTTTCGAAGAAAACAAGACGTTTCGGGTGATCGTACAACTAACCGGGAGCTTAACGGAGTTAGTTAATGACCTAAGGTCCTTAAAAGTTAACTATGGGGGTCCAAAAGGTAATAAAAGAAAGTTATATAAAGATTTTACGGACTAGGGACCGAAATGGCAAAGTTTAAAAAGTTTTTCCCGGTTTACCAGGTTGTCGCGGGCCGTGTAAGCCAAGGCCTGGGCTTACGCGGGCCGCGTAAAACTGCCAGATGCAGAAAGATGTTGACAGCTACGAGTCCAGCCAGTTCCACCGCCTTAGAAAGCTGGTTTTCGAATTCAGGGACTTTACCAATGGTATTTCATGCATAGGGGACACCTGGGATGATCAGGAAACCTTTGTAGACTTGTGTGGAGTGATCTTGTGAATTGTTTTTGGCTATATAAGAGTTCTTGGTTGCTAGTTCACATGCTCATTCACAAAAATCATTCTCAACTCATCTCTGGAACTTCCTGGAGCTCAAGCAAGTTTCCTCAAGTTCCTAATTCGTGCTAAGAGCCTTTGTAAGCATTCTTAGCTTCTCTAGTTCAAAATTTATTAGTCTAATGACCAAAAGTCAAAGCCGTCGTAATTAAGCTTTGACTTAGTGATTAATCACTAATGGTCCACCCATTATTCGAATTGAAAGTGGCTATGAGTTGGTAATTATGTGGGTAATAAGTCCTTAAAAGGGCACTGTAACAACTGGTATTAAAAGTCCTAAATATTATTTTATTTTGTCCAAAAGGAAACCCTAATTGAGACACCCAAGTGATTCTGTATAAACCCTAAAATTTTTTAGAATAATCAGAATCAGGATCAGGGCCCCTAAAACTCAGGGGGGGTAAACCCTAGTTACGATTATCTAAATAACTTGTTGTCAGTATCGAATTTTAAGATTTCGTCAACTCAGCAAGCCTAGTTAGGGACGTGGCTACCCTATGGAAATAGGTGACCCTTCGCGTCACGCGAAGCCCCAGGGGGTACCCCTCGCGTCACGCGAGGGGGGTCAAAATTTACCTATAAATAGTAGACTTTGGGACTGGAATTTGGGCACTTGAACGACGTTAAAACTCAAAATATACGCTGAGTTATAGCAGAAACAGTTCAAAACACACACGATCACTAATTGCTGCCGCAAAACAGGGTAATAACTCGATCGCTGATACGATTCAATGTCCGATCGATTAAACTATCCAATGGATGTTTAAGTGCTGCCCACATTAGGGTTTATGCTTTGTCATTCGTTGTTAATTCAATGGATGTTTAAGTATCGCACTTTGTCATTCGATGTGAGGGTTTAATCTCGTGAGTTATCGTAAATGTTGTATTAAGTTACTAACCGAGTTGTGTGCATGTTATTAAATTAGGTTAAAAGGCTAATCAGTAGGCTAGGCTCTGCTCAATTAAATCTGCAATGTGAGTCATTCTCTTTTTATCAAAATTTGTTTACAAAAGCATGTTTATTATCAAAGTTATAATTACAGGGATTAAGTCTTTGTAATCACCAAGTTACAGCCGGTATGTGGGGTTTTGTATACATTACTTGATAATCTTCACCATTGGGGCAGCCAAGGGGTGATATGACCATAGTCACAGACACCATTGGACAACGGGAGGGCCAATGGGTCGAGTGACAAAATATCGTGGGTAGTTGGTTTGATATCAGAAACATTGTAATCGCTCTTAATACTGTAAATTATAACAAATGAGTCGTTTTCATAAAAAGAATGATTCACCAGTATTTCCCGCTGACAAAACCTTTTTCAAACATGTTTCAGGTGATCTGTTGTGATACAGGAAAAGTGCCGCGTAGCACTACAAGCTTAAGGAAGTGGCTCAATATAAAAATAAAGAAACATGTTTTGTAAAATAAAGATTTCTCCGTGAAATCTTATGATTGTAAATTACCGGGTTATATCCCGAGTTGTGAAATAAAATAATCGGGAAATTGCAGTTTTTAAAAGATCCTGAAGAAAACTTCCGCTGTTAAATAAATACCACGGGATTTTCTGTCCCGCGACTCCTGAAACGGGTAAAACCGGGTCGGGGCCGTGACAGAAAAAGGTGGTATCAGAGCCACTGATTTAAGCCAATTAAGTATTTAGAAATACTTAATTTTTTTTACTGATTGCCAATTATGTGATTATGTGTTTTATTAATTGAATATTTGTGTACAGTATGGGTAAGCAAAAGTTGTCAAACATCTATCTTAAATTAGATAGGTCATCTAACGAGAAGGGAAGTTCATCCCAAACCAAATCCTCAAATCACTCTGTAATTCCTGAAGAAGGAATATTTGTGCGAAAGGCACAATATGAGGAACCACTTTCTCCTAATAAAAGAAGTTTAATTTTAAAGAAAAGTCAGGAGAAAATAAAGAAATTCCGAGAAAAGAAGATTAAACAGGAAACCCAGGAATTAACCAGTAAAACACCTTGGGAGGACAAGTTAGATGAGAAATGGGCAGATCTTTATATGCTAGCTACTGTAGCAGTTAATACAAATCTTTAAATAATTTGACCCAAGTCTTAGCACCTTTATCACCTACATTACAGAAACCTTATTCAGTAAATAAATAAATTTACAATAAAAACCTCGTGTGTTTTAGTTTTCAAATGTTTTGTAGTTACCCAGTCTGAAATAATATTTAAAGGTTTTCTATGAAATTTTGTTATAAATTTTTAAATTAGTAATTGTGTGTATTTTGCATAACAGCATGAGTGACTTGTCTGACGCCCTTCAGAACTTAAATCTCTATCCGGTAAAAATAGAGGTTTCCAGATATTTCAATAGGTATATACCAGATATAGAAGAACCTATTGAATTCAATGCTCCACCTCCAGAGAAACCCAAGCCCAAGAAAAGAAGGAGATTCGTGGGATGGAGACGTGTGCGTAGGAGGAAACCTGCCACTAGAAAGATGCCTAAAATAGAAAATCCCTTAGACAAAGGGAAGGGGATTGAAGTCGGGGAAGAGTCTAGGCAGATGGGATTACAGTTTGATGAATATTCTAAGCAAATAGAAATGGAGATTGGGGGAGGTTCTAAACAAACCCAGGTAGAAATTGGAGAAAGTTCTAAACAAACCCAGGAAATGACATTACAAGAGGAGCTAGATTTTATATTGGCAAGCTGTGATACTATTAAACCTGTCAATACAAATGTTTTTACTCATCCTATTGAAACTCAACTCCCTATAAACTTAGAACCAGCAATCCCAGAACCTATAATTCACACTCTAGGAATGGATGAGTGGTGGACGAATGATTGGCAGTTCCAAAACTTGCTTAACAGTCCTTATTCCTTTCTTCCTCAATTCGACCCAGAACCTATACCTAACCCACCTATGAGCAATGAGAATTTAGCTGAACTCCGCCACTTTGGTGAAGAATTGGTGGATGCAGGAAATAGGATCAGGGAAGTAGGAGAACAGATCTCCTGGAAGTATGATGAAAGGGAACGCCGTTACTAAAATAACAATTGACGAGGGATAGTAGGACTGTGGTTGTATAATAGCAATAATTAAATCTTATGAAATAACTTAAAATAAAACTTTGTAAGATAATGGTGTGTATTGATGCATATTACTAAATATAAATGGAAATCAGGAAATCGATAGTTTTGGCTATATGTGTGTATTTGAAATTTATATGATTGTTTTATATATAATTGTTATTTAATCAATACTAATAAATTATATATATTAATTATCAGATGGAAAACGCTAATAATGAACCAGTAAATGAGGTTAATCAATCTGAACAACACCCGGGGGATCAATATATGACTAGACAAGATATAGAAAATATCGTTGCTCAAGGGATAGCCAATGCTATTCCAGCAATAGTCGCTGCTGTCCAGAAACCTGCTGAACCTCAACAAATCATTCCTAGCAAACGTATTTCTGAAGATAACTTCAGTAATAGCGTAAATGGAGGCGGTAATCATACTAATCACGATAATAATCCACGGCAGGCTCCGCTCCCTAAGAAAATGAAAGCTGCAACACCTGGTTGCACTTACAAAGAATTTCTTGCTTGTAAACCCGCTGAGTTTGCAGGCAATGAAGGAGCGACTGCGGCACTGCGTTGGTTAGAGAAAACCGAGGCAGTAATCACAATAAGTAAATGTGACAACAATGATCAGGTCATGTACGCGTCAAATCTTTTTAAAGAAGGGGCGCTAGAATGGTAGAACACGGTGCTACAAGCAAAAGGAAGGATGATGGCGTATGCTATGAATTGGGAAGAATTTAAGGGTCTTGTAGAAAGAAAATTCTGTCCCGAATATGAAAAAGATCAAATGGCGAATAAGTTCTTAAACCATCGAATGATGGGTGTAGATTGTCGTGGTTATACTTCGACATTCTTTGAATATGCTAGAGTGGTACCAACACTGGCTTCGCCAGAACCGGTACTCATTTCTTGCTATATTTGGGGACTAATTAGTGAAATCCGTAACTTCGTTAAGGCTGCTAGACCTCGTACTATTGACGATGCTGTGGAATTAGCTAATACCCTAACTGATGAATTGATACGCACAAGAGATGAAAACAAGAAGAAGGAATTGGCTCAGAAAATTACCCAAGGATTTCGTGTGGGTAATAATAGCAGTTTCAAGAAAAGAGGAACAGGGCAATCTTCAACTCCGCCGTTCTGCAGGAATTGCAAAAGGAAACATTTTGGAAGATGTAATGTAACCTGCAATTTTTGCAAAGTTGTAGGGCATCGTGAAGAAAATTGCGGGAAGAAATCCATAATTTGTTACAATTGTGGAGAAGCAGGACATTTCAAAACAGAATGTCCTAAAGTGGTCAAACCAGCAGACAACAAAACCAAGACAGCTGACGGAGCTACTAAGAAGAATGTTCGAGCCTTTCAGTTAACTACTCAGGAAGCCGAGATGATTCCTGATGTGATAGCCGGTACGTTCTTAGTTCACAACATTTATGCAAAAGTATTATTTGACTCTGGTGCAAACCAAAGTTTTATCAATACTTCATTCTGCCAAGCTCTTAACTTACCCTTAACCAAACTTAGGCAGATTTTTACAGTCGAAACGGCAGACGGAAATTCTGTTAGCATAGATAAAGTTTTGCAAAAGGAAAATATAGAACTCTCAGGTCATAAATTCTTTGCAAACCTGTTACCTATGAAATTAGCCGAATTTGATGTTGTGTTAGGAATGGATTGGTTAGTAGCCAACCATGCTCGAATTCTCTGTGATAAGAATTCTATAGAAATTCAGACACCCACCGGAGAAGTAATTATGATTACAGGAGATAAACCGCGTAAGCCCATGAAGTTCATATCAGTAATGAAAGTTGCTAGTTATGAATGAAAGCAAGGAATAGTATATATGATTTCAGTAATTATTAGTACTAAGGGTAAAGAACTTAAGGAGATTCCTGTAGTCTCAGAATACCCAGATATATTCCCAGAAGAATTACCAGGGTTACCACCAGATAGGGAGGTAGAATTTAGAATTCATTTAATTCCAGGAACTATACCGATAGCCAAGGCACCTTATCGGTTAGCACCCACAGAAATGTTAGAAATGAAAAAGCAATTAGATGAATTACTAAGTAAAGGTTTCATACAACCTAGTTCATCCCCGTGGGGAGCACCATTGTTGTTTGTAAAGAAAAAGGATGGTTCAATGAGAATGTGTATTGATTATAGAGAATTGAATAAGGTTACAATTAAGAATCGATACCCATTACCTAGGATTGATGATCTATTCGATCAACTTCAAGGAGCTAGATATTTTTCTAAGATCGACTTACGTTCCGGATATCATCAGTTGAAGGTACAAGAAGAAGACATACCTAAGACTGCTTTCAGAACTAGGTATGGTCATTACGAGTTTACAGTCATGCCCTTCGGGTTAACGAATGCACCTGCAGCATTCATGGACATGATGAATAGGATCTGTAAACCGTATTTGGATAAATTTGTAAATGTTTTTATCGACGATATACTTATTTATTCCAAAAGTCAGGATGAACACTGCCAGCACTTGCATGCACTCTTAACTTTGTTAAGAAAAGAAAAGCTTTACGCCAAATTCTCGAAGTGTGAATTTTGGTTGCAAGAAATGCAATTCCTAGGACACATGGTGAATCATGAAGGTATTCATGTAGATCCTGCTAAGATAGAGGCAATTACCAAATGGAAGGTTCCGCAATCCGCAATGGAAATTAGAAGTTTTATAGGTTTAGCTGGATACTAAACAAGAAGAAGCCTTTAGAATCTTGAAACAGAAATTAACCAATGCTCCAATCTTAGCCTTACCAGAAGGAACTAAAGATTTTGAAGTATATTGTGATGCTTCAAAACTAGGATTTGGATGTGTGCTGATGCAACGCAAGAAAGTAATTGCGTATGCTTCGAGACAATTGAAAAAGCACGAAGAAAACTATACAACTCATGATTTAGAATTAGGAGCTGTAATTTTTGCCCTTAAAATTTGGAGACATTATCTGTATGGAAGTAGGTTTACTGTCTATACAGATCACAAAAGTTTAAGATATATATTTGGGCAAAAAGAGTTAAACATGAGGCAAAGGAGATGGATGGAAATCCTAAGTGACTACGACTGTGATATTCAATATCATGAAGGAAAGGCAAATATAGTTGCAGATGCCTTAAGTCGTAAGTACCATGAGAAACAACGACGAGTTCGTGCTCTCAGATTAAATCTACAATTAGATTTAATGGAACAATTGAAGAATGTTCAAGCTACAGCAATCAAGGATGATGATGAAGGAATGAAGGGACGAATAAAAGAGTTAGAACAAGGAGCTGATGGAATTTGGAGATTCCACAAAAGAAGAATTTGGGTACCTAAGCAAGGAGAATTAAGAAATCAAATTTTAGAAGAAGCTCATAAATCTAGGTATACCATGCACACGGGAAACAATAAGATGTATCAAGATTTAAGAAATAACTTTTGGTGGATAGGAATGAAAAAGGATATAGCCCGATATGTTTCTAAGTGTCTTACTTGTTCACAAGTTAAGGCAGAACATCAAAAACCTTCAGGTCTACTACAACAGTTAGAAATGCCTGTATGGAAATGGGAACTCATAACAATGGATTTTGTTACTAGGTTACCCAAAACCAGAAAAGGTAATGACGCGATTTGGGTAATTGTGGATCGATTAACCAAATCAGCTCATTTTCTACCTATGAAAGAAACCTTTAGTATGGAAAGATTGGCAAAGTTGTATGTAGATGAAGTTGTATCCTTACATGGAGTTCCACTCTCCATTGTATCAGATAGGGATAGTCGTTTCACTTCCCACTTCTAGAAAAGTTTCCAAGAAGCTATGGGAACCCGACTAAACCTAAGCACTGCATATCATCCTCAAAAAGACGGGCAAAGTGAAAGGACAATCCAAACTCTGGAAGACATGCTCAGAGCATGTGTAATAGATTTTGGTGGAAATTGGGATGATCACTTACCTCTGATCGAATTCTCCTATAGTAATAGTTATCATTCAAGTATTGAAACTGCCCCATTCGAAGCATTGTATGGAAGAAAATGCAGAACCCCAGTTTGTTGGGCAGAAATAGGAGAAAGTCAATTGTCAGGTCCTGAAATAGTGCAAGAGACGACCGACAAGATTACACAAATCAAGGAAAGACTGAAGACAGCTAGAGATCGTCAAAAGAGCTATGCCGACAATCGACGTAAGCCGTTAGAATTCCAAGTTGGAGAAAGAGTACTATTGAAAGTTTCTCCTTGGAAAGGAGTTGTTCGATTCGGTAAGAAAGGAAAGCTAAGTCCAAGATACGTAGGACCATTTCCAGTGATTCAACGTATAGGACCAGTTGCTTATCGTTTACAACTACCAGAGGAGTTAGCTGGAGTACATGATGTATTTCATGTATCCAACCTCAAGAAATGCTTATCCGACGAATCTTTGGTAGTACCTCTCCAAGATATAGAGGTAAACGAAAAGTTAAATTTGTTGAGAAACCTCTTCAAATAGAAGACAGAAAAGTGAAGTTTCTCAAGCACAAACGACTAGTGCTAGTTAAAGTAAAGTGGGATTCAAAGAGAGGAGCTGAATACACTTGGGAGCTGGAATCAGAATTGAAGCGAAAGTATCCTCACTTGTTCCAGTAAATCTCGAGGACGAGATTTTTATTAAGGTGGGGAGGATGTAACAACTCGTATTAAAAGTCCTAATTATTATTTTATTTTGTCCAAAAGGAAACCCTAATTGAGACACCCAAGTGATTCTGTATAAACCCTAAAATTTTCAGAATAATCAGAATCAGGATCAGGGCCCCTAAAACTCAGGGGGGGTAAACCCTAGTTACGATTATCTAAATAACTTGTTGTCAGTATCGAATTTTAAGATTTCGTCAACTCAGCAAGCCTAGTTAGGGACGTGGCTACCCTATGGAAATAGGTGACCCTTCGCGTCACGCGAGGGGGGTCAAAATTTACCTATAAATAGTAGACTTTGGGACTGGAATTTGGGCACTTGAACAACGTTAAAACTCAAAATATACGCTGAGTTATAGCAGAAACAGTTCAAAACACACACGATCACTAACTGCTGCCGCAAAACAGGGTAATAACTCGATCGCTGATACGATTCAATGTCCGATCGATTAAACTATCCAATGGATGTTTAAGTGCTGCCCACATTAGGGTTTATGCTTTGTCATTCGTTGTTAATTCAATGGATGTTTAAGTATCGCACTTTGTCATTCGATGTGAGGGTTTAATCTCGTGAGTTATCGTAAATGCTGTATTAAGTTACTAACCGAGTTGTGTGCATGTTATTAAATTAGGTTAAAAGGCTAATCAGTAGGCTAGGCTCTGCTCAATTAAATCTGCAATGTGAGTCATTCGCTTTTTATCAAAATTTGTTTACAAAAGCATGTTTATTATCAAAGTTATAATTACAGGGATTAAGTCTTTGTAATCACCAAGTTACAGCCGGTATGTGGGGTTTTGTATACATTACTTGATAATCTTCACCATTGGGGCAGCCAAGGGGTGATATGACCATAGTCACAGACACCATTGGACAACGGGAGGGCCAATGGGTCGAGTGACAAAATACTGTGGGTAGTTGGTTTGATATCAGAAACATTGTAATCGCTCTTAATACTGTAAATTATAACAAATGAGTCGTTTTCATAAAAAGAATGATTCACCAGTATTTCCCGCTGACAAAACCTTTTTCAAACATGTTTCAAGTGATCTGTTGTGATCCAGGAAAAGTGTCGCGTAGCACTACAAGCTTAAGGAAGTGGCTCAATATAAAAATAAAGAAACATGTTTTGTAAAATAAAGATTTCTCCATGAAATCTTATGATTATAAATTACCGGGTTATATCCCGAGTTGTGAAATAAAATAATCGGGAAATTGCAGTTTTTAAAAGATCCTGAAGAAAACTTCCGCTGTTAAATAAATACCACGGGATTTTCTGTCCCGCGGCTCCTGAAACGGGTAAAACCGGGTCGGGGGCCGTGACAGGCACCCCCTGATTATCACTCTAACTTGGTCAATTGTCGGGTCAAACTTAATATTAAAAAGTCAAAAGAAAGCTATTTTTGTAAATAAACACATAACTGATAATGTAGAGGTTACGGAACATGTTTTAACACTAAAAAAACTTGGTAAATAATGTAACAACATGTCTAAGCATGTTCAACCCGACAATTCTAAGTTCAGGTTCGGTTCGGAACCGAAAGTCGCAAAAGAAGACTTTTGCTTTGACTTTCAGTTCTGACCCGATTTAGCTTATTTTAGATATGCCTTAAGGTTCCTTTAGGACCATATTATAAGTTAGTAAAACCCTCTGAGGTTATACTACATGGTTCCTTATTTATCGGATTCATTTACATGTTTCCGTTAATTGCTTAAATGTTGACCATTATGCCCTCTTGATATTAAAACGAGATTTTTGAAAATGTGAGAGGACAAAAACCTTTATTACTGATTTATGAACTTGTCCTAAAAATTTGACATCAGTTTGAGGTCTAAATTAGGAGTTATGCTCAATATCGTAAATTGAAGCCTTTTTATTAATTAAACGGCATTTTTGGCATAGAACCCATTTAAACCCAAATTTGGACACCAAACCTTTTACCCACTGATGTAATATAATATTTTTGGATTTTTGAAGATTTTTATTAATTTTTAAACTGATCATAACATGGGGTTCTTGCTTTGAATCGGTAATTGACGGTTATACCCTTTTTGCTAATAAAATGAGTTTTACATAACATTTTGATATCAAACTTTTTGCTACTGATTTCATTTGATAAATAAAATATTTTAAGCCTTCTGGACTGATAAAAATCTCAGCTTTCCTTATATAACCTGAAAATCGCTTAAAACCGACTTTTTACGCGTTTTAAACGCATAGTATGGACTAAAACTATTTTTGACATATAAGACTTAATACCTACTGATGTTTTAAGTAAATTTTTATACTTTAACAATAAGTAAAAGTATTGAACTCTGATTTCCAAATTTGACTTTTAAAGCTTATGTAAAATGACCAAAATGCCCCTACGACACATAGTTTGGTTATAAATGATAAATTTCACATATATGCAATATCCTACTGATATGACTTGCAAAAATAAATATTTTTACTGATTATTTTAGACCAGAACCTCATATTAATATTTAATCCCTTTTATAATCCTAAAATAACCAAAATACCCCTACGGGGCATAAATTGGTTTTAAATCCGTTTTGGGCATGATGGAAGGTATTCTACTGATATCATAACACATTTTAAGATATTAACTTAGGGAACCTGTACATGAATCATTTGGTTACCCGTTATGCATTTTCGCGTTCGGTACGGTTTATGTGACTAGTTTGCATAAATTGACCAAAACGGGTCAAACCTTATCATTTTTACCTCAAAATCCAGAAGGTGTTTAGTTTACCCATATTATACAAGTCTTTATACTTGTCGGGTCTAAAACACATTCTAATCCGGTCTTCGCTTAATCTTGCGTTTTGAACCGTAAACCTTCCTTTAAAACTAACCGGTCTAAGTTTAAACTTAAATAAGACCCGTTAGGAATCTAATAGGTTATTAAAACCTTCGTTCCAGATTTAGGAGCCCAGTAAAAGATATTTGCACTTGCTGATTGTATACGGCTGAGATAAATTTGAATATTTTGCTCAGGTAAATACTTTTAACTTATTTTCCCTTATACGGGCTTGGGGTACGGTATATAAAATACCGCTTGGTCGGGTATTGAATGTTTAAACATATGAAGGTTAAATCATTGAGATAACCCGTTTAATCTGTTTTGTTTGTTTTAAGCCTTTGGGGGGTTAATGACCATGTCCTGGATATCCTCGGCTCATTCATTGAAATGGCCACGACTTAAGCACGGGGTGTAGGCATACACCTGCCGGTGCGTATGTAAAATAATATGCCCGCTTGTTCGAGAATAACTCGCCGTCGGTTTATTTATGTGGTGTGTCTATTAATCTTTAACCCGGTGTTCAACCCGGGCTACTGAACGTATAACAAACATATAATTCTTTTACAAGATTATTTTTAAATAATTATCCCAAGTTATAAAAGAATATTTGTGCCTTGTGCATTTAAATCAATTTTCATAAATGTTTTTCAGAAGAGTCGGTTAATTGTATTTACCAGTGTAAACTGACGTATTTTCCAAAAGGTTAAGTGCAGGTACTAGGTGGAATAGGCTGGCTACTCCTGAGTGAATTAAATAAAGAATTATGCAAGCTTTGTCACTTTAAAATTCTGTTGAACAATGTTTCCTTTGTTTTGATCCGCTTGTGGATCCTTTTACATTCCGTTCGTAATACTCATTTTACTTTCGATTCGGTTTGTAATATTATTACTTTTAGACTTCCGCTGTGCTTTGAACTGTGATAAATTGACTATGATGATATCAACTACGTCACGATACTCCCCACCGGGCCCACCGGTAATACGGGGAAATATCGGGGTGTGACAGGTTGGTATCAGAGCCAACATTGAGTGAATTAAACACTAGCCTTTTGTGTTTAATCTCAATGACACAGTTGCACATTCCTCGACTTCCGAGTCTAGGCAAAGGACTTAGGACTAAATCCTAATATTTTATTTTGTCCTTTATTATTTTCCCTTATTTCCATTGTTTGTTTTGACAGGAACAAGAAAATGCCGCCAAGATTCAGAAGAGGAGGACGAGGTAAGGCGCCATTCACTGCTCCTAACTGATGCGTGCGAAGTGTCGTATATTTTAGGTGTATATTTTAAGCCCTTTTTAACACTTATTTTAGCCAAGTTTTAAATTTATAAAACATGATATTTCACTAACACTAAACACACATATGGGCAAGTGCACCCATCGTTGAGTGTAGTATAGCGTTGGTAAGATACCGAGGTCGTCCAAGGACACAAGAGCTTTTAATACCGGTTTATCCTCAACGTCTAACCAAAATAAAAAGTTTAGAAAAAATGTTTTAAACTAAGAAAAATAAAAACTAACTAAAATGCTGAAAATAAAAATAAAAGAAAAAAAAACAGATAGACAAGATGAATCACTTGGTTCCGACTCGTATCTAGTATAACCTTTGATTATTTCCGCACTTTTGCACATAATTAAGAGATTATCTTAGTTATTGTAGTAGGCCCCTCTTTTGAAGGCGACGTTACCCTCACCCCAGTAGCTTGAGTCAGCAGGGATACAATCCTAAAAGGGTGGATTATTGGAAGATAATGAATTAAGTTATTAATGCAGTATTGTGGTAGGCCCCGCTTTTGGCGGTGACGTTACCCTCGGCTAAGTAGTCTGAGTCAGCAGGGATACAGTCCTAAATAGCCGGGTTATAGTATTAATAGTAGTTAACTTATGAGGGGGTCAAAGAGTTTGGACCCCCGCCATCCAATACTGTGAAGTATTGAAGGAGGTCCTACTAAATTTGACCCAGGTCCATTGCAGGACCTCTAAACGCTGAACAATGGCAAGACCTTTACCAAACCGTTCCCTTAACCCCCTACCAGGTAGCCAACATATCTCCATATAGACCGTGGAGATATGAATGGTGAAAATCCTTTATTTTATATAGACAGTAAAATAATGCCAAGACACCACGGACAAACGATAAGGAAAGATCACCTTCAACATAAGTAACTAGTTATTAAAGTCATTAATACAAAACCAAATAAAAAGTGCAAAAGATTAGAAATAAAGAGTATTATACTAGACACTTTGTCTTCACCAAGTAATGTAAGAGACTTAGGCAAACATGGCCTTGATTGTCAAGAACTCTTACGATCAATCTTGGATCCCGAGACGACTCACACACTCTACGATGGACAATGGATGATGGTGGTGGATGATGGTGTTGTGATGGTGGTGGGTGGTGGATGAAGTGTGAGAGAGGTGGTGTGCCAAGGGATGAGATGAAATGAATCCAAGCACTCCTATTTATAGGCTGAACAGAGAGCTGGACACGGCCCCGTGTCCGCTGGGCACGGCCCCGTGTCCGTCTGACACTCTCTCTCCTCATTAATTGTAATTCGCAATTACAATAAATGCGCCTGCTGTACTTTCGACACGGCCCCGTTTCCGCTGAGCACGGCCCCGTGATGGGCAATAGAAGCTTCTATGGATTTGTCTTTTCTGCTGGTTCTTGGGCACGGCCCCGTGCTGGCTGAGCACGGGGCGTGTTCAGCCTTCTGTCTTCTCCTTTTTGCTTTGGAAGGTGCCGTTGAGGGGTCGGGCAGTCCACTAATGTTCCTTTCCTTGTATTTATGTTGGATTTAGCTGCCTTTTTGCTTCTTTTGCGTTTTTGAGCTCATTTAATCCTGAAAATACAAAAGGAAGACAAAAACACTCTTTTTCCAATATTAGTACTTAAAAAGGGTTAGTTTTATGCCTTATTTGATGTAATTTATATGTTGCATTTTACACACATCAAATACCCCCACACTTGAACTTTTGCTTGTCCTCAAGCAAAACTCTTTAATATGTGGCTTACACTCCCAAATGGAATAGGTAGAAGAGAAGGTTTTGGGCTTGTCGTAGAGTGTCGGGATTTCCAAGATCTTTTTTGGGGTTTTATTTTTATTAATTTACACTCCTATTCGTAATGATTTATTTAGAACTTTTCATAAAAGAAATTACTTATTTGGGCATAACATGCCTTTTTAAAATTCTATTTATATACAAGTTCACATACCTCATGGGGAAATCACTCACACTCGGCCGAAGGTGTATTTTTAGTGAATCACTCGAGAGCGGCATGGAACTTATTCCTACCATAGGCTTGCCAAGAAATCAATCCTCCTCCTTTTTAACTTTTATACCTTTGTAGATATCAAGAGGACTTTGTGGGTTAAGGGTTAGGATAGGGTTAAAGGTAGGTGGTTGGGTTAGTGGTTAGTAGAAAAAGGGCTAAAAGCGTAACAAGTGTCGGTTTTCGTATTTTTGCAAAATATTTTTTTTTTTTTGATGAAGCTTTTATTCAAACTAAGTTATTTTTTATTAACTTGTTTGTTTATTTTCTTTTTGCTTCATCATTATCATACTTTTTTTTTTTTTTTTTTTTTTTTTTTTTACGAAGAACCGAACTTGTTACTAAAATAAAGGGTTAAAAAGAAAAAGGTTTTGGTGGGTAAAAAGGGTTTTTTGTTTGGGTGATGAAACGAAAAGGTTTAGGCTCAAAGGGGCTAACTAGGGGGATTTTTGGGTAGGTGGTAAAAGAAAAAGAAAAATAATGGTGTAGAAATAAAAAGGGTTAGTCCTAATGCCTCAATCATTTACTTACTCGGGTTTAAGTTGATAAGGACCGGGAATGCATTGTCATGGCAAGTTCTAGAGTTGTAAGAACCAAGCGGCTATTCACACAAGAAACGAAAAATGAGCATTTAGTCAAATGATATGTAATTGTGTGCTCAATAAAGGCTCAAAACTCACTTTTGTGGGAATGGGTTTTTATGTGATCAAGTATATATAATCAAATTTTAAATAAGTTTGCTATGCCTTTTCATAATTTTCTTATGTTGGTTCTTTTTATCACTACGCTATCGGTTGTAAATTTGTAAAAATATAACCTTTTTGAGAACTTGAATTTCCCGAGTTAAACCTAGACAAGTAAAAAAATGAAATTTTTGAAAAAATTTTGGGGTGATTAGCGGTTCCAATAGAGTTTTGTGTAAGGCTTGTATTTAGGACTTGCAAAATTCAAGGTTTTAGCATCCCCCCCACACTTAAATTACACATTGTCCTCAATGTGTCCCAAAAATAAATTTTTAGGTTGATTAGATGTGTAAAATAGTGTTTAAAAAGCAAAAATCTATGTTACTGGGCACTGAACACGGCCCCGTGTTATCCGGGCACGGCCCCGTGTTCAAGTGCCAGTAACAGAATTAAATTAAAAGAAACAGAAGCCTGGACACGGGGGCGTGTTGGGTGAACACGGCCCGTGTCCAGTTACCTGAACTGGGCGTTTTACTGCAGGTGGTTCAGCACGGGGCCGTGTTGGTTGGACACGGCCCGTGTTGAACCTTCTGGAATGGTGAGAAATGTCGGGTTGCCTTGTTCTTTGTGCATGGGTTCATTTTTCTCGTTCCCCTTTTCATCATTTACCACCATGAGTGTGTTTTATTCCTGAAAATTAAAACTAACTAGAAAACATAAAAATTAATCTAAGCTAAACTAAGGATAGTCCCGCGGAATGCCTCCGTGGTGCGCCACGTTTATAAGGGTCCTTGGCTAGACCCAAAGCCGGTCATATGTCACCCAAGTGGGATGTATTGCATCCCATGTGACACCGTCGGAGAGCATCATCCAAGCTTGAGTCTATGACCTGCATGTAGTTGACCGGGTCTTCGTCCTCAATTCTTTTTCCACATTCAAACTTCACTTCCTTATCCCCAAACTTCAATGTTAACGTTCCGTCGTTCATGTCCACCACCGCTTGGGCGGTGGCTAGAAATGGCCTCCCGAGGATGAGAGGGACATCGATGTCTTCTTCCATGTCTAGGATGACAAAGTCGGTTGGGAAAACGAATTTGTCAACTTTGACCAACAAATTCTCAGCGACACCTTGTGGAAATTTGACGGATCTGTCGGCGAGTTGTATGCTCATCTTTGTAGGGCTCGTTGTTCCTAGGCCGAGTCGTTTGAACATTGATGTGGGCATGAGGTTAATGCTAGCCCCAAGGTCGGCTAATGCATTACGAACGGGAGATTCCCCAATCGAGCAAGGAATTGTGAAACTCCCGGGATCGATCTTCTTTTGTGGAAGTTTGTTGAGCACTAAAGCGGAGCATTCTTCGCCTAAGTTAACTAATTGCAATGATTCAATTTTCCTTTTGTTTGTGAGGAAGTCCCTCATAAATTTTGCGTATTTAGGCATTTGGGTTAGGACCTCGATAAAAGGAATATTAACATGCAATTGTTTTAGTAAATTTTCAAATTTAGCGAATTGCTTGTCGGTCTTTTGACGATTTAACCTACCGGGGTACGGAATTGGAGGAGTCTTGGTGGGCTCTTGAGTTGGTAGAGAAGCTATTTCTGGCGCAGAAGGAGTCACAGGCTGGCTAGAATGGCTTCTTTCAATTGGTGGCAATGGAGCATCCTCGGGACCCACGGTTCGATTTCTTAATGTGATGAGATGTACTTGTGCCTTCGGGTTGGTTTCGGTATTACTAGGTAACGCGCCTTGTGGTCTCTCGGAGAAATTTTGAGCTAGTTGATTTAATTGTTTTTCAACGTTTTGAATGCTAGCTTGTTGATTTCTAAAATTCGATTCCAATTGTTGAAATCGATCCGAGTTTTTCTTTTCAGTGTCAGAGATGAGGTGAGATACAGTATCTTCGAGCCTTTCTCTTCCACCTTGTTGTTGGGAAAAGTTTTGCGGTTGTTGAAAATTAGTTCGTTGGTTTTGTTGGTTACTACTATTGTCGGGATCTCTCCAACCAAGATTTGGGTGGTTACGCCATCCTTGGTTGTAGGTACCCGTTGGAGGACCCGACGGCCTAGGTCTGTTATCCATGTAGTTTACCGTTTCAGTTTGTTCATCTAATTCTTTCATACAACTCCAATTTTCATGTGACCCACCACACCCTTCACAAGCCATAACCGAGGCCGTTTTTGTCATTTCTAGCCTTTTGATTTTTGAAGAGAGGGCCTCGATTTGGGCTTGTAAAGAAGTACTTTCATCAACCTTATGGGCGCCCGGGGCAATAGATTTATTACCTCGGGGAGTGTGCCATTGAAAATTGGTTTGAGCAATTTCCTCAATTTGGTTATATATTTCGTTTGGGCGACGATTACCTAAGAGTCCCCCGGAGCTTGAATCAAGTGTTTGTCTTGTGTGTGGCAACAACCCATTGTAGAAAGTGGATACTTGTTGCCACACCGCTAGACCGTGATGAGGACACTTTCTTAGAAGCTCCTTGAACCTTTCCCAAGTTTCATATAAGGATTCCCCATCCTCTTGTGAGTATGTATTAATTTCAGTCGTTAATTTAGCCGTTTTAGCAGGAGGGAAATACTTATATAGAAACTTTTGGGCAAGTTCATCCCAAGTGTTTACCGATCCAACTGGGAGGGTGTTAAGCCAAGCCTTAGCTCGGTCTTTTAGTGAAAATGGAAACATTCGAAGGCGGATGGCGTCATTTGATGCTCCATTGATCCGAAAAGTATCACATATTTCTAAGAAGTTAGTAATATGTAGATGGGGATCCTCGTCCGCAAGCCCGTGGAAGGTTGCGGAGTTTTGGAGCATTTGTATCAGATGCGGCCGAAGTTCGAAGTTGTTGGCCTCGACATTTGGTGCATTGATAGCGGCGCCGAGATTGCCTACGGTAGGCCGTAGGTAATCCATGAGGGTACGTTGGTCCGCCATTGGAATTTGGTCCCCCGAAGCTTTCTCTTGATTTTTAGCTTTAAGTCTTTTTCTGAGAAAGCGTTCGGGTTCTTCTAAGGGTTCTTTTATGTCTCTACTAGAACTGGAGCTCATGCACTACGTAGGAGGGTCAAATGTGGCACCTGGGTTCCAAGTCCTGCAATAAAAACAGAAAAGAACGTTGGTCAGAAAGTTCGCCACGGCCCCGTGCTCAGTGAACACGGCCCGTGGTCAGAGATACAGTAATTGTTTTCTGGATTCCCAGTTACTGGGAGTTGGACACGACCCCGTGTTGCACCGACACGGCCCCGTGTTCAACTCACTGTAACTCAGAAAATAAAAACTGCCAGTAATGGTGTTGGGCACGGCCCGTGTCTGACCGGGCACGGCCCGTGCTGAGCTCTGCAGAAGCTGAAAAACTAAAAAAAAAATCCTAAAAAATTAAAATAAAAATAAAAAAAATGATTAGGCCGTTGATTTCTAACTTTCTTAAAATCCTTGTGTCCCCGGCAGCGGCGCCAAAAACTTGATGCGTGCGAAGTGTCGTATATTTTAGGTGTATATTTTAAGCCCTTTTTAACACTTATTTTAGCCAAGTTTTAAATTTATAAAACACGGTATTTCACTAACACTAAACACACATATGGGCAAGTGCACCCATCGTTGAGTGTAGTATAGCGTTGGTAAGATACCGAGGTCGTCCAAGGACACAAGAGCTTTTAATACCGGTTTATCCTCAACGTCTAACCAAAATAAAAAGTTTAGAAAAAATGTTTTAAACTAAGAAAAATAAAAACTAACTAAAATGCTGAAAATAAAAATAAAAGAAAAAAAACAGATAGACAAGATGAATCACTTGGTTCCGACTCGTATCTAGTATAACCTTTGATTATTTCCGCACTTTTGCACATAATTAAGAGATTATCTTAGTTATTGTAGTAGGCCCCTCTTTTGAAGGCGACGTTACCCTCACCCCAGTAGTTTGAGTCAGCAGGGATACAATCCTAAAAGGGTGGATTATTGGAAGATAATGAATTAAGTTATTAATGCAGTATTGTGGTAGGCCCCGCTTTTGGCGGTGACGTTACCCTCGGCTAAGTAGTCTGAGTCAGCAGGGATACAGTCCTAAATAGCCGGGTTATAGTATTAATAGTAGTTAACTTATGAGGGGGTCAAAGAGTTTGGACCCCCGCCATCCAATACTGTGAAGTATTGAAGGAGGTCCTACTAAATTTGACCCAGGTCCATTGCAGGACCTCTAAACGCTGAACAATGGCAAGACCTTTACCAAACCGTTCCCTTAACCCCCTACCAGGTAGCCAACATATCTCCATATAGACCGTGGAGATATGAATGGTGAAAATCCTTTATTTTATATAGACAGTAAAATAATGCCAAGACACCACGGACAAACGATAAGGAAAGATCACCTTCAACATAAGTAACTAGTTATTAAAGTCATTAATACAAAACCAAATAAAAAGTGCAAAAGATTAGAAATAAAGAGTATTATACTAGACACTTTGTCTTCACCAAGTGATGTAAGAGACTTAGGCAAACATGGCCTTGATTGTCAAGAACTCTTACGATCAATCTTGGATCCCGAGACGACTCACACACTCTACGATGGACAATGGATGATGGTGGTGGATGATGGTGTTGTGATGGTGGTGGGTGGTGGATGAAGTGTGAGAGAGGTGGTGTGCCAAGGGATGAGATGAAATGAATCCAAGCACTCCTATTTATAGGCTGAACAGAGAGCTGGACACGGCCCCGTGTCCGCTGGGCACGGCCCCGTGTCCGTCTGACACTCTCTCTCCTCATTAATTGTAATTCGCAATTACAATAAATGCGCCTGCTGTACTTTCGACACGGCCCCGTGTCCGCTGAGCACGGCCCCGTGATGGGCAATAGAAGCTTCTATGGATTTGTCTTTTCTGCTGGTTCTTGGGCACGGCCCCGTGCTGGCTGAGCACGGGGCGTGTTCAGCCTTCTGTCTTCTCCTTTTTGCTTTGGAAGGTGCCGTTGAGGGGTCGGGCAGTCCACTAATGTTCCTTTCCTTGTATTTATGTTGGATTTAGCTGCCTTTTTGCTTCTTTTGCGTTTTTGAGCTCATTTAATCCTGAAAATACAAAAGGAAGACAAAAACACTCTTTTTCCAATATTAGTACTTAAAAAGGGTTAGTTTTATGCCTTATTTGATGTAATTTATATGTTGCATTTTACACACATCACTAACGATCATGAGGCCGGGCCTTCCCACCGGCGAACTCCGTCAGCTACTATGAGCACTAGTCCTCAAGAAGATTGGAGGACATACTTGGAACCTGTGAGGCGTTCTGTCTCCCTCAGCTCGTCGCCCTCATACCATCACTCCTTTGGGCCACATTCAGAGAACGAGCCCGAAGATTCACGCCACTCTTTCTTGCCGTTGCAGTGGTCAAGCTCACATCGGGCCTTCCAGGACCCGACCCCGTATTTCCAGAGCCGGTTTAACCTGGAAAATCAGATTGAAGAACCAATGGGCCATAACCCATTGGGCCCTGAAGACCACTTCCCTGAAGCTTAGGGTATGGATATAGATGATGACCCCGATCCTGCCGAACCTCCATCTGGGACGCCCACGCATCCCATAGAGATTTCAGATGGGTCATCTTTTCATGGATCACCTTATCGGGGTCCAGACAGCTATGAAGCAAGGTTTGCCTCATATCCTTGGGAGTTCACTCCCTCTTACAACCCACCTCTACAGCAGCAGCAGGATCCCTCTGAGGATTCACGTTTTCAGGCGGTTACGCCGCCATCGCCGCCACCAGTACAGCAACTGCCTCCGGAGCCACTGAGGCGAAGAAGAACAAGTGCACGGATGTCCGTGCGAGGAGGGGATTTCCACTTCAGCACCCCTCAACACTCCAGTGGCAGCCACTACCCGCCACTATATGAAGACCCACATATGGGTGGGCCTTCAAACCCCGTTTCTGAGGTGGACTCTGCGCCAGTCGCACCACCACCACCACACATGGGTTTTGATAACCCGATTCCTTCATACGATGGTACAGCGGCGTATAACCCTTTCGAGCAGCCAGCCTATCCGGGGTACAACTACTACAATGCCCCCGATGTTGACCCATATCTTGTAGCGGCCAACTACAATGCTCTTCACCCTGAAGGACCTTATGCAGCTTCGTACCAGTCTGGGTACCAAGCATATGGGTACCAATACCCGCCACCTGCTCAACCTCTGCAGCAACAGCCGCCGCTGATCCCACCACCGCAACAACAGGAGATTCCTCAGAGGTTGAACCAGGTGGAGCGAGAGGTTCAGGAAGAGCGTAGAAGTCGCCGAGGTCTACTTAAGGGTTTGGCAGACCTGATCAATGTGACAACTGTCAAATTTGCATGTATCCGTACAGTTAATTAATATTGATTTATGCTTAATGACTGTGCTTAATTACAACTGATGATATAAACTGCTTTATGATTTCTGTATCATACATACATGTGCATCACATTTCATACTGTCACACCATTTATTACATACAGACTTTAGTGACATACATGATGCACAAAGCACAGTTAGCACAGTGAGCGGATAACTCGGAAATATACTGACAGTGCCAGTATATAGACAGACAATGTTTTGAGGCCCAGTGTGAGCCAGAGACAGGGTACTACACTAGTAGGGAGTGTAGGGGAGTAAGGACCATAAAACTGCGTCACTAGGTGATAGTTTAGGTGCCGAAAAGTGCCTAAAACCCACTCAAAGTGCAGAATTCTGCATTAATCATCAAAATTCAGCATTTTAACATGCTAGTAAAGTGCAAAAACATGGCAAAATGGTCCTGTATACTTTCCTAAGTGTTGGGAATTAAAAGTGTCCCAAAAAGTAACATAAAGGACACTAAACGGAATAACTAGACACTTTAACTAATCGGTGACTAACCGAACAACCGGACATTACCCGGAACACTAAAATATTGCTAAAAGCATTGTTTCACTTTTTCTGAACTAGTTATGGTTCCCGAGCACACTAAATATTACATAATATATTTTACACATAAATGCAAGACCCTTACACTTAACACCCTCCACTAATCACCTACTTACCAACAATTTACAACTTACCCCCCCCCTTGATGTCTACGGTCAAGAGCATGCCCCCCCCCCCCCCTAAGATTTGTTAAATCTTCTCTAAATCTTCTATAATATCTTACTTGGATTTCATGTGGATTATGTTGTGTACTTTACCAACACTTTAACCTTTGGATAATTAGAACTTTGTGATTATAAGATAACTCTAGAGCATCATCTTCACCACACCACACTTTCTCTTGCCCTCCCCTTGTTCTCGGCCGACCTCACCCACACACACCACCATATTTTTGTTTCAAGTTCAAGCAATCCAAGTGTACTTCAAGGTGATAGAAGGTAATCAACGAGGCTCGATGCTCACGGAACTTGAAGGACCACCTTCGTTTGCTTTTATCCCCCACATTTTCATCTTGTTCTTCCCTAACTTTAAGCTAGTTGTAAGATTCTTGCACACTCTTGTTTACTTCATATTTTAGTGGTTAAAGGATATATTATGATGAAATAACTAGAACACTAAAGGACTTGAATCTTGAATCATAAGGTGAAATAAGATGATACATGAGGAAATATTGTTAAGATGATGTTGTTTAACATATGTTGATGATTGCTTGTTGATTTCTTGATAATATGATGTTGATCATCATATGGAACTTGTTAGAGTATGATTAAAAACATGGTTTAACAAGTTAGGAGATGATTATGGGTTTACATGAAATAATCATCTTCTTGACCAAACATGAACTTGAAAGTGAAATGATTTTCTTGTAAAGTAACAAACCAAGTGAACTAGTAAACTTGTAAATCCAAGACTTGTGAATGATTTTTCTAAAGAAACCAAGTTTAAAAAGATGATTTTGAAGGATCATGATTTTTATTAAACCTACACTATTTTTAGTAACAAAATAAGTGTAGAAATACTTTTAAAACAAGAAAATCCAATAAATACACATTTTTGCAAAATGAGTTTACAAGTTGTAAACACTTAAATTCTTTAATAATGGGATTTTTAAGGAAATAAACACACTTTAGAGGGTAACTAAGACTACTAAATATTTTACCAAGTTACTACACATTTTTGTGAAGAACCAAGTTCATGTTATTATGTAAAATATATAGTTTTTGCACTTGGTAAGTGTAATATGGTTTTGTGAATTATTGTTGATTGTTTGAATGGTTTTTGAAAAGAAAATGATATGCTAAATAGCATGGACACCTCCATTTACAAAGGAAACTATGGTGAAATTTTCTAAAAATCCCAACACTTATAAAATATTTTCTAGACAAGTGTTTTCTAGTGTATTTTAAACTATGCTTTTCAAATATAAACCTCGCCATAATTTTTGTAACAAAATACAAGTATCGGAGGTTGGTTTTTGTAAATACAAATGGATAAATATATATTTAGAATATGTATTTTATACTAAGACACTTGTGTGGATATTTGTTTATTTTGTGGAATAGTTATATTATTTTAGGGTAAAATAATATAACCTAACAAAATACCATGACATTTACAACTCCAAAATAATACCAAAAAAAAAAATCACAAGGAATGAAATATAAGTTACACACGTAATATTGTAAAGCCGAACGATAAAACGTAACTTATGAAATATTCCGGAAAATACTTTTATAAATATATTTTTGGCAAGTATTATTTTGGAAACGAAAGGAGTGAAAATATGATTTTCGTACATATTACCAAGTATATCATATTTTCAACAAAGAGAAAATATATTATTTTTGGGGAGTTAAAAATATATTTTCCTAAGTATATTTAGAAAATATATGATTTTTGGGAAAATATATATTTTCTTGGAATACATTATTTTTGACAAATAAGTTATATATATTTTCTAAGTGAGACTTGAAAATATATTGTTTTGGAAATATATATTGGGAATATATTGATATATTTAATTGGAATAATACACCGGAATACGACGCCAATACATGGCTAAAGACACACATACAAAAAATACGAATACACGTGTATGAGATACCCCCATCCTTGGGAAGGAAATACGAAGTTAAAATACTTGAGAAGTACTAATACATAAATATTGTTTAACAATTATTCCAAAATGAAATATAATTTAGAGTTAAAATAATTATTTTGAAAAATAATTATAACTTGGAATAATATTGGGAACACAAGAAACGTAACTCAAAAACCTTCATACTAAGCAAAGGCACGGCCCGTTCGTCTAATAGACGTTAGTACACTGTAGGTAGTCGTGTTTGCTGAAGAGACTTGGGTTACACATACTGAAGACGCAATACGGTGAGTTCATGTCCCCCTTTTCTTAAACCGTTTTGTTTACTTACTTCGGGGGTGAAATACATGTTACATACTGATTACAAACGTTTTATACATGGTATGATTAGCTAAGGAATGTACTGCTAGATCACATGAATGGGTAGGCTATTGTCTTAAGACCATTAATCCTTATATAAGGACCGAGGGGCATGAGTGATAGATATATTGGGTGTTGCGAGCCCCACCCATGGGCCTGCGAGTGGCTGCATGTGGTGACTATGTCGTTCCGCCGGAGGGGCCGGTACGAAATACGCATACAGGTTTGAGTGCTTCCTAGGCCATGTCACTTATTAATGTATTAGCTACACATTAATTGATCTGTTTTTCCTTATTGCTACATACCAGGGACATACATTTATACAGGCATACTTTAAAGGCTTATTCATACACATACACATGAACTCGCTCAACTTTTGTTGATGTTTTTCAAACTACATGTATTTCAGGAAATTAAGTATGGATCTGGCGGGCGTTGGAGTTTCAAGTCATGTTAAGTATAAAGATGTCATCCATGGTCTTTGGGTTTGGTCAGTGTGTCTTAATCCTGGACGAGACACGTCTTCCAAACTTTGATTACAACTAATATCTTTTGACGAGTCCTTAGCGAACTTTTACACAATTCATATGGTTTGTAAAACTTGAATTTGAAGTCTACGTTTTAGACAATGTTGTTATGTTTTAAACTCATTTTATGGATGACAAATCTTTGGTTTTATCATATAGTTGTTTGATATGGTTGAATGCAATGATAACAAGAAAGTCACACCATAATCATGCTTCCGCAAAAGTCAGGGTGTGACAATCAAGGGGAAGAAGAAGAGGGATTATTGAAATTCCTTAATATATTTGTTTTGTAATCTTTATTTTCAATTAAGTCCCTGCGTGGACATTTATTTATGTACCTAGTCCCTGCGAGGACTTGTATTTTCATTTTAGCCCCTGCGTGGGCAAATTGTTTATGTAAAAGTCCCGTTTAGGGCAACCTATGTACTTCTTTTAAATTAGTGGAATGTTTTATTTAAATTTCATTGTCATCTTATGCATGAATATAATATATGAAAAAAATCAAAAACATCATTCCTTTTTTAAATAATCTGCTTTTAAATATTAAATAAGAATCTTAAAAGGTATAACCTAGCCTGTACGTCATTATAGACCTGGCCATGATGGTAAAACCTGTTTAAAAATATTCAAATCCTTGTTAACATCTGAAAAAATGTTAGCACTCCTGGCAGATGTGATTCGGTAAAATCACACATGTCATCCTTATATTGGATTCTTCCAGATTCCTTATTTAACCTAATGATCTGTAAGTCATGGGTTCAAATCATCAATTAAGATGATCATATATGAGACATCCGTTAGTGATGCAGTGCCTACGGGCCGTAATAATAATCAAATAAGACAAAAGACAGTTGTAGTCTACGACTCCCTGTCAATAAAAGGTAATGAACTACGTTCAAACCTTAATGCCACGATTCTCAAAAAATCATGGCTTATAATTTTTAAAACTGTGCTTGTGACTAGGCCTTATGTGCCATTAATAATACCCCTAATACTTTATAATTAGGATAAATTATAATGAAAATCATAAATGAAAATGATTAAAAAATTAACCAAACATGGTCTATGTTTACCATGGTTAACGAATCATCGGAAATAATGATTTCATAATAACCTCTGAATAAAATAATGTCAACTGTTTTGTAGCAATCAAGCTACATGGCTGAATCGGAGGAAGTTAACAGTCACCCGAGAGAGAATAATGATACTACCAGAGTTAATGTAGCTGGTGCGGAACTACAGGCATTATTAGATAATGCCGTTACATGAGCTCTCGACAGACAGTTTAATGAATCAAGTGGTACTCGCGCCAGAACTCAGTCCGTACCACATACAAAACCACACTCTAAGACTCACTCCGTGGCTCACAGTAAGCCACCTTCTAAATCTCATGAATCGAAGAAGGATGATGCCCAACACTCATCAAATTAGCACAGTATCCCGTCTAAGAAGATTGTATTCGATTAAGAGTCACGTACAAAGACCTGTTCATATAAGTATTTCGTCTCCTGCAAGCCCAGGGATTTCACTGGGGAAAAAGGAGCCATTGATTGCATGACGTGGCTAGATGAGATGGATACGGTGGTTGATATTAGTGGATGTGCCGAGAAAGATATTATGAAGTATGTTTCACAGTCGTTCAAGGGAGAAGCCCTAGCTTGGTGGAGGTCCTTAATCCTAGCTACTGGAAAGATTCCGTAATACAACTTAACATGGGCTCAGTTTGTTGCTTTGATCAAAGAGAATTTATGTCCTCAACATGAAGTTGAGAAGATCGAGACTGACTTTCTGACATTGGTTATGAAGAACTTAGACTGTCAGGCATATCTCACGAGTTTTAACACCATGTCTCGATTGGTTCCTTACTTGGTGACACCGGAACCAAAATGTATAGCCCGTTTCATTGGGGGTTTAGCCCCGGAGATTAAAGCTAGTGTGAAAGCATCAAGACCTACTACCTTTAGGTCAGTAGCTGATTTGTCATTATCTCTTACCTTTGATGCGGTTAGGCAGAGATCGCTTAGGAATTCTGATGCGGGGAAGAGGAAACGTGAGGATGATAACTCACACCGTTCAGATAAGAAGCATAAGGGGAACTCTGATCACAAGAAGAGTTCAGGGTTCAAGAAGGATGACCAACAGTCGGGTGAGAAGCCCAAATGCAAGACCTGCAAGAAGCGCCATCTGGGAAAGTGCAGGTATGAATCAAAATCCCAATCGCAGCCTAGGGATTGTGGGATCTGTAAATATAGTGAGCATAAGACGTTGGATTGTAAGAAGATAAAGGATGCGACTTGTTACAACTGTAACAAGAAGGGGCATATCAAGTCTTACTACCCAAAGTATGCCAAGAAACCTGAAGAAGGTAAGAAGACCAATGCTAGGGTCTTTCAAATGAATGCTCAAGAAGCAATCCAGAATGACAACGTGATAACAGGTACCTTTCTTATCAATGATGTTTATGCAAGGGTATTGTTTGATTCGGGTGTAGATAATTCGTTTGTGGATGATAAATTTTGTAAGTTATTAAATCTGCCTGTTAAAACCCTAAGCATAAAATATGAAGTAGAATTGGCCGATGGTACCATAGAACTGCTTCAACTGTGTTAGATGGATGTTTTATATCCATTAGGAACCACTCTTTTCCATTATCTTTGCTTCCTTTGAAACTAGCTGGTTTCGACATAGTGATAGGCATGGATTGGTTATCTCATAACCAAGCCCAAATTGTTTGTGACAAGAAACAAGTGGTTATCAAGACTCCGTATGGTGAACCACTTACAATACAAGGAGATACTCAGTATGGGTTGCCTAAGCAAGTGTCTATGCTTAAGGCGTCAAGCTGTTTGAAGAAGGGTTGTGTCATTTACATGGCACAAGTAACTATTGATGAACCAAAGCCCAAGGTTGAAGACATCCCTGTTATCTCTGAATATCCAGACGTATTCCCTGAAGAACTACCTGGTTTACCACCAGATAGGCAAGTGGAGTTCAGAATTGACATTATTCCTGGAGCAGCACCTGTTGCAAGAGCACCTTACAGGTTAGCACCGACCGAGATGAAAAAATTGAGAACTCAACTGGATGATTTGTTGGCCAAAGGTTTTATTCAACCGTTCGTCTCCTTGGGGAGCACCGATTTTGTTTGTGAAAAAGAAAGATGGATCGATGCGTCTATGCATCGATTATCGTGAGCTAAACAAGGTCACAATCAAGAACAGATATCCATTGCCCAGGATCGACGATCTATTCGATCAGCTTCAAGGAGCAAGCTACTTCTCCAAGATTGATTTGAGGTCAGGCTACCATCAACTGAAGGTTAGAGATGAAGATGTGCATAAGACTGCATTCAAAACTCGTTATGGTCATTACGAGTTCTTGGTGATGCCGTTCGGGCTCACTAATGCACCAGCAGCGTTCATGGACCTCATGAATCGCGTTTGCAAACCCTACTTGGACAAGTTTGTCATTGTCTTCATTGATGACATTCTTATTTATTCGAAGAATCAGTCTGATCATGAGAAACATCTTCGTTGTATTCTTAAACTTCTTCAGAAAGAGAAGCTCTACGCCAAGTTTTCAAAATGTGAGTTTTGGCTTCGTGAAGTCCAATTTCTTGGACATATGGTTAGCGAGCGTGGTATCCAGGTGGATCCCGCTAAGATTGAAGCTATCATGAATTGGCAAGAACCAAAGACGCCCACAGAGATTCGCAGCTTCTTTGGTCTGGCAGGATATTATAGGCGTTTTATTGAAAATTTCTCAAGGATTGCAGCACCCCTAACTTCATTAACTCTCAAGAATATCAAGTTTGATTGGGGTCCTAAGCAACAAGAATCCTTTGATATTCTTAAACAGAAGTTAAGCAATGCTCCTGTATTGACATTGCCTGAAGGAATTGAAGAATTTGTGGTTTATTGTGACGCATCGCACACAGGTATGGGATGTGTGCTTATGCAGAAAGGCAAAGTTATTGCCTATGCTTCTCGACAATTAAAGGTGCTTGAAAAGAATTACACCACCCACGACTTGGAATTGGGTGCCTTTGTATTTGCGCTAAAACTTTGGAGGCGTTACTTATATGGTACCAAGTGTGTGATCTATTCTGATCATAAGAGCCTTCAGCATCTGTTTAACCAAAAGGATCTGAACATGAGACAGCGTCGATGGATGGAGACACTGAATGATTATGATTGTGAAATCCGATATCATCCAGGTAAGGCGAATGTGGTCGACGATGCTTTGAGCAGAAAAGAAAGGGTTAAGCCCATTAAAATCAATGCCAAGAGCATTGAATTGAAGAACAGCTTGAATGAAAGGTTGTTAGCCGCTTAGAAGGAGGCTGTATTAGAAGTTAACTATCCGAATGAAAAGCTGGGAGTAACTGCTGAACAGTTATCATATGGCAAGGATGGGATTCTAAGATAGAATGGACGAATATGGGTTCCAATCTATGGAGGACTTCGGGACGTTAAACTTCAAGAAGCCCATAACTCCAAATATTCTGTTCATCCTGGTAGTGATAAGATGTACCAGGATTTAAAGGCAAATTACTGGTGGATAGGTTTGAAGAAATCTATTGCCACTTATGTGGCCAAATGTTTGACATGTGCTCAAGTTAAAGCAGAACACCAGAAACCGTCAGGTTTGCTGCAACAGCCTGAACTTCCCACCTGGAAGTGGGAAATGGTAACTATGGATTTTATCACTAAGTTACCGAAGACAAAGCGAGGAAATGATACTATTTGGGTTATAGTAGACAGACTGACCAAGTCAGCCCACTTCTTACCGATTAAGGAAACACACAGCTCAGATAAGTTAGCCCAGCTGTACGTGGACGAGATTGTATCTCTTCACAGAGTGCCAGTGTCTATCATCTCTGATAGGGATACAAGATACACATCGCACTTTTGGAAAAGCTTTCAGCAATCATTAGGTACTCGATTAAACTTCAGCACTGCCTATCATCCTCAGACGGATGGTCAAAGCGAGCATACAATTCAAACGCTGGAAGATATGCTACGAGCTTGTGTTATTGATTTAGGTGGAAGTTGGGATGATCACCTTCCGTTGATCGAATTTTCATACAATAATAGCTATCATTCGAGTATTCAAGCTGCACCTTTTGAAGCTTTATATGGAAGAAAGTGCAGAACGCCAGTTTGTTGGGCGGAAGTTGGAGATGTCCAGCTAACAGGACCTGATATAGTCCTAGAGATGACAGATAAGATTGTGCAGATACGGGATCGTCTCAAAGCTGCCAGGGATAGGCAGAAAAGCTACGCAGGTAAAAGGCGTAAACCTCTGAAATTCGAGGTAGGTGACAAAGTGTTGCTTAAGGTATCACCCTGGAAGGGGGTAATGCGTTTTGGCAAGAAAGGCAAGTTAAGCCCAAGATACATAGAACCATTCGAGATCATCGAATGTGTCGGAACAGTGGCTTACAAGTTAAACCTGCCTGAAGAGCTCAGTGGGATTCATAATGTGTTCCACATCTGCAATCTGAAGAAGTGTATAGCTGATGAATCGCTAGCCTTGTCACATAAGGATGTGCATATAGATGAGAGCTTAAAGTTTGTTGAAAAACCTTTGTCGATTGAGGATCGACAAGTTAAGAAGCTTCAAAGGAAGCACGTACCAATTGTGAAGGTTAAATGGGATGCCCGTAGAGGTCCCGAGTATACGTGGGAGGTTGAGTCCACAATGAAACAGAAGTACCCTCATTTATTTCAGTAAATCTCGAGGTCGAGATTTCTTTTAAGGGGGTTAGGATGTAACACCTCGTAAAATCGCGACCAATATAATGAAGACACGTGTCATGGACTTTAAACACGTAAGGAATTACTTCCGAAGGACTAAAATTGTCAAACAATGTAAATATGTAAGTGATAGGGATCCAAAGTGTCAACATGCCAATTCTTGTACCTCTGATTGACCTCACACGACGTTCGTATTCTTTAATGAATAAATTGTCGAACACTGGAAGTCGTTGTGCTTAAAATAAGGATCTTATGAAACATAGGGGTTAAAAGTGTCAACATGTTGAAAGTACCCTCTGAGTGACCTTTTAACGATCCCAAAAACATTGCAACAATTATATATTTTGATCTCAAGAATATTAGATATTAATTTTGTGGAGTTTCGAAGAAAACAAGACGTTTCGGGTGATCGTACAACTAACCGGGAGCTTAACGGAGTTAGTTAATGACCTAAGGTCCTTAAAAGTTAACTATGGGGGTCCAAAAGGTAATAAATGAAAGTTATATAAAGATTTTATGGACCAGGGACCGAAATGGCAAAGTTTAAAAAGTTTTTCCCGGTTTACCAGGTTGTCGCGGGCCGCGTAAGCCAAGGCCTGGGCTTACGCGGGCCGCGTAAAACTGCCAGATGCAGAAAGATGTTGACAGCTGCGAGTCCAGCCAGTTCCACCGCCTTAGAAAGTTGGTTTTCGAATTCAGGGACTGAACCAATGGTATTTCATGCATAGGGGACACCTGGGATGATCAGGAAACATTTGTAGACTTGTGTGGAGTGATCTTGTGAATTGTTTTTGGCTATATAAGAGTTCTTGGTTGCTAGTTCACATGCTCATTCACAAAAATCATTCTTAACTCATCTCTGGAACTTCCTGGAGCTCAAGCAAGTTTCCTCAAGTTCCTAATTCGTGCTAAGAGCCTTTGTAACCATTCTTAGCTTCTTTAGTTCAAAATTTATTAGTCTAATGACCAAAAGTCAAAGCCGTCGTAATTAAGCTTTGACTTAGTGATTAATCACTAATGGTCCAGCCATTATTCGAATTAAAAGTGGCTATGAGTTGGTAATTATGTGGGTAATAAGTCCTTAAAAGGGCACCCCCTGATTATCACTCTAACTTGGTCAATTGTCGGGTCAAACTTAATATTAAAAAGTCAACAGAAAGCTATTTTTGTAAATAAACACATAACTGATAATGTAGAGGTTATGGAACATGTTTTAACACTAAAATAACTTGGTAAATAATGTAGGAACATGTCTAAGCATGTTCAACCCGACAATTCTAAGTTTAGGCTCGGTTCGAAACCGAAAGTCGCAAAAGAAGACTTTTGCTTTGACTTTCAGTTCTGACCCGATTTAGCTTGTTTTAGATATGCCTAAAGATTCCTTTAGGACCATATTATAAGTTAGTAAAACCCTCTGAGGTTATACTACATGGTTCCTTATTTATCCGATTCATTTGCATGTTTCCGTTAATTGCTTAAATGTTGACAATTATGCCCTCTTGATATTAAAACGAGATTTTTGATAATGTGAGAGGACAAAAACCTTTATTACTGATTTATAAACTTGTCCTAAAAATTTGCATCAGTTTGAGTTCTAAATTAGGAGTTATGCTCAATATCGTAAATTGAAGCCTTTTTATTAATTAAACGGCATTTTTGGCATAGAACACATTTAAACCCAAATTTGGACACCAAACCTTATACCCACTGATGTAATATAATATTTTGGGATTTTTGAAGATTTTTATTAATTTTTAAACTGATCATAACATGGGGTTCTTGCTTTGATTCGGTTTTTGACGGTTATACCCTTTTTGCTAATAAAATAAGTTTTACATAACATTTTGATATCAAACTTTTTGCTACTGATTTCATATGATAAATAAAATATTTTAAGCCTTTTGGACTGATAAAAATCTCAGCTTTCCTTATATAACCTGAAAATCGCTTAAAACCGACTTTTTACGCGTTTTAAACGCATAGTATGGACTAAAACTATTTTTAACATATAAGACTTAATACCTACTGATGTTTTAAGTAATTTTTATACTTTAACAGTAAGTAAAAGTTTTGAACTCAGATTTCCAAATTTGACCTTTAAAGTTGTCACACCCCGATATTTCCACGTATTACCGGTGGGGAGTATCGTGACCTAGTTGATATTATCATAGACAATTTATCACAGTTTAATACACAGCGGAAGTTGAAAGATAAAAACATTACAAACCGAATGAAAGTAATATCAATTATTACAAAAACGGTTGTAAGGGATCCACAGGCGGATCAAGTAAAAAGGAACATTGTTCAGCAGATTTATAAACATCTAAGCTTGCAAGACTCTTTATTGATGCTAGGAGTAGCCAGCCCATTTCGATTAGTACCTGCACTTAACATTTTTGGAAAATACGTCAGTTTTCACTGGTAAATACAATTAACCGACTCATTTTGAAAATGTTTAAGAAATTGATTTGAATGCACAAGGCACAAAATATCTTTTATAACTTGGGACAATTATTTTAAAAATAATCTTGTATACAGATTTATATGTTTGCCATCCGTCGGGGCCGGTTAGAAGAGCCGGACAAGATTAACTGACACACCACAGGTATAATGCCCACAAAGAGAATTCCTCATTGTGGATTACCATTTATACATACGCAACTGTCAGGTGTATGCCTACACCCCATGCTTAAGTCGTGGCCATTTCAATGAATGAGCCGAGGATATCCAGGACATGGTCATTAACCCCCCAAAGGCCATATACCAAACAAAACAGATTAAAACGGGTTATGTAAATATATTAATCACAATCCGATTTAAATAACTACACACCCGACCAAGCGGTATTATTATAATACCGTATCCCAAGCCCGTATAACGGAAAATAAGCTAAAAGTATTTACCTGAGTAAATTATACAAATTTATCCCAGCCGTACAAATCAGCAAGTGCAAGTATCTTTTACCGGTCTCCTAAATCTGGCATGAAGGTTTTAATAACCTAATAGATTTCTAACGGGTCTTACTTAAGTTTAAACTTAGACCGGTTAGTTTTAAAGAAAGGTATAAGGTTCAAAACGCATGATTAAGCGAAGACAGGATTAGAATGTGGTTTAGACCCGACAAGTATGAAGACTTGTATAATATGGGTAAACTAAACACATTCTGGATTTTGAAGTGACAATGATAAGGTTTGACCCGTTTCGGTTGAATTATGCAAACTAGTTACATAAACCGTACCGAACGCGATAAATGCATAATGGGTAACCATATGAGTCATGAACATGTTTCCTAAGTTAATATTCCTTAAATATGTTGTGATATCAGTAGGATACCTTCCATTATGCCCAAAACGAATTTAAACTCAAATTAAGCCCCGTAGGGGTATTTTGGTCATTTTAAAGATTATAAAAGAGGTTAAATAATAATCTGAGGTTCTAGTCTAAACTAATCAGTAAAAATATTTAATTTAATAAGTTATATCAGTAGGGTATTTCATATATGTGAAATTTATTATTTATAACCAAACTATGCACCGTAGGGGCATTTTGGTAATTTCACATAAGCTTTAAAGGTCAAATTTGGAAATCTGAGTTCAAAAATTTTGCTTACTGTTAAGTTATAAAAATTTACTTAAAACATCAGTAGGTATTAATTTTTATATGCCAAAAATAGTTTTAACCCATACTATGCGTTTAAAACGCGTAAAAGTCGGTTTTAAGCGATTTTTTGGTTATTTAATGAAAGCTGAGATTTTTATCAGCCCAGAAGGCTTAAAATATTTTATTTATCATATAAAATCAGTAGAAAAAGATTTGGTATCAATATGTCATGTAAAACTCATTTTATTAGCAAAAAGGGTATAACCGACAATTACCGAATCAAAGCAAGAACCCTATGCCATGATCAGTTTAAAAATAAATAAAAATCTTTAAAAATCTCAAAATATTATATTACATCAGTGGGTAAAAGGTTTGGTGTAAAAATTTGGGTTTAGATAGGCTTTATGCTAATTATGCCGTTTAATTAATAAAAAGCTTTCAAATTACGCTATTGGGCATAACTCCTAATTTAGACCTCAAACTGATGTCAAATTTTTTAGGACATGTTTATAAATTAGTAACAAAGGTTTTTGTCCTCTCACATTTTCAAAAATCTCGTTTTAAGGTCAAGAGGGCATAATGGTCAACATTTAAGCAATTAACGGAAACATGCAAATGAATCGGAATAATTAGGAACCAAGTTGTATAACCTCAGAGGGTTACACTAACCTATAACCTGGTCCTAATGGAACTTTAAGGCATATCTAAACTAAGCTAAATCGGGTCAGAACTGAAAGTCAAAGCAAAAGTCTACTTTTGCGACTTTCGGTTCCGAACCGAGCCTAAACTTGAAATTGTCGGGTTGAACATGCTTAGACATGTTCTTACATTGATTACCAAGTTATACAAGTGTTAAAACATGTTTCATGGCTTCTACATTGTTAGTTATGTGTTTATTTGCAAAATAGTTTTCTGTTGACTTTTTATAATTAAGTTTGACCCGACAATTGACCTAGTTAGAGTGGAAATCAGAGGGTGCCCTTTTAAGGGTTTATTACCCACATAATTACCAACTCATAGCCACTTTCAATTCGAAAAATGACTGGACCATTAGTGATTAATCACTAAGTCAAAGCTTAATTACAACGGCTTTGACTTTTGGTCATTAAACTAATAAAACATGAATTAGGAAGGCTAAGAACACTCACAATGGTCCTTAGCACGAGTTATGATCTGATGGAAGCTTGCTTGAAGTCCAGAGAGCTCCAGAGAGTGTATGAGAATGAATTTCAAATGAGCAAGAAAAATGTTGCAACTTATGTTCTTTATATAGTGATTTTAATTGCACAAGATCATTCCACATGAGTCTACTATTGATCCCTGATGAATCCAAGTGTCCCCTATACATGAAAAACCACTGGTGCAACTTCGAAAACCAGGCCTTTAAGGTGGTGCAACCTGCTGTAACAGGAAACTGTCCAATTTTTGAGAGCTGGCAACTTTTAGGTGGCCCGCGTAAGACATAAGGGAGTCTTACGCGGCCCGTATGAGTGCCAGATCCGGTCAACAAAGTTTCAGAAATTGCAATATTAGTCCCTGGTCCTTCTAAACATGTTTTAACTATTGTTTATTGCACTTTTGACCCTCAAACTTGACTTTTAAGGACTCTAAGTTATAACAAACTTTGTTAAGCTTCCGATTAATTATACGATCACCCGAAAAGTCCTGAATTTCAACGTTGACACTTTTAACCCTTCACTTACAAATGTTAACGTATATTCCTCATACGATGTCGAAACCTTGTGAAAATTTTATCACTTATTCTCGGGAGCATAATTAATCGTTACGAAGTTTCGGGTTCATTAAAAGGTCACTCAGAGGTATAATTTAAACATGTTGACACATTTAATCCCTATTCTTTACAAGATCCTCATTTTTAACACAAACGACTTCCAATGTTCGATCAATTATTCATTTAAGAATACGAACGTCGTGTGAGGTCAATCAGAGGCACAAAAATTGCATGTTGACACTTTGGATCCCTTTATTCACATATTTACATTGTTTGGCAACTTTAGTCCCTCATATTCAAATTATTACACGTTTAAAGCTCATGACACGTGTCTTCATTATATTGGTCGTGATTTTACGAGGTGTTACATCCTCACCCCCTTAAAAGAAATCTCGACCTCGAGATTTGTTGAAATAAATGAGGGTACTTCTCTTTCATTGTGGACTCTACCTCCCACGTGTATTCGGGACCTCTACGGGTATCCCATTTAACCTTTACAATCGGTACATGCTTCTTTTGAAGCTTCTTAACCTGTCGATCCTCGATCGACAAAGGTTTTTCGACAAACTTTAAGCTCTCATCTATATGCACATCTTTATGTGACATGACTAGCGATTCATCAGCTAGACACTTCTTCAGATTGCAGATGTGGAACACATTATGAATCCCACTGAGCTCTCCAGGCAGGTTTAACTTGTAAGCCACTGTTCTGACACGTTCGATGATCTCGAATGGCCCTATGTATCTTGGGCTTAACTTGCCTTTCTTGCCAAAATGCATTACCCCTTTCCAGGGTGATACCTTAAGTAGAACTTTGTCACCTACCTTAAATTTTAGAGGTTTACGCCTTTTATCTGCGTAGCTTTTCTGCCTATCCCTGGCAGCTTTGAGACGATCTCGTATCTGCACAATCTTGTCTGTCGTCTCCAGGACTATATCAGATCCTGTTAGTTGGACATCTCCAACTTCTACCCAACAAACGGGCGTCCTGCACTTTCTTCCATACAAAGCTTCAAAAGGTGCAGCTTGTATACTGGAATGATAGCTATTATTATACGAAAATTCAATCAATGGAAGGTGATCATCCCAACTTCCACTTAGATCAATTACAGTAGCCCTTAACATATCCTCCAGCGTTTGAATTGTACGCTCACTCTGACCATCCGTCTGAGGATGATATGCAGTGCTGAAGTTTAATCGAGTGCCTAGGGATTGCTGAAAGCTTTTCCAAAAATGCGATGTATATCTCGTATCCCTATCAGAGATGATTGACACTGGCACTCCGTGAAGAGATACAATCTCGTCCACGTACAGCTGAGCTAGTTTATCTGAGCTGTGTGTTTCCTTAATAGGTAAGAAGTGGGCTGACTTGGTCAGTCTATCCACTATAACCCAAATAGTATCATTTCCTCGCTTTGTCTTTCGTAACTTGGTGATAAAATCCATAGTCACCATTTCCCACTTCCAGGTGGGAAGTTCAGGCTGTTGCAGTAAGCCTGACGGTTTCTGATGCTCTGTTTTGACTTGCGCGCATGTCAGACATTTAGCCACATAAGTGGCTATAGACTTCTTCAAGCCTATCCACCAATAATTTGCCTTCAAATCCTGGTGCATCTTATCACAGCCAGGATGAACAGAATATTTGGAGTTATGGGCTTCTTGAAGAATCACTTCCCTAAGTCCTCCATAAATTGGAACCAATATTCGTCCATTCAATCTTAGGATTCCATCCTTACCATATGATAATTGTTCAGCAGTTACACCAAACTTTTCATTTGGATAGTTAGCTTCTAATACAGCTTCCTTCTGAGCGGCTAGCAATCTTTCATTTAAGTCGTTTTTCAATTCAATGCTCTTGGCATTTATTCTAATGGGTTTAACTGTTTCCTATCTGCTTAAAGCATCGGCGACCACATTCGCCTTACCTGGATGGTATCGGATTTCACAATCGTAATCATTCAATGTCTCCATCCATCGACGTTGTCTCATGTTCAGATCCTTCTGGTTGAACAAGTGTTGAAGGCTTTTATGATCAGAATAGATCACACACTTGGTACCATATAAATAATGACTCCATAGTTTTAGTGCAAATACAAAGGCATCCAACTCCAAGTCGTGGTGGTGTAATTCCTTTCGTGCACCTTTAATTATCAGGAAGCATAGGCAATAACTTTGCCCTTCTGCATTAGCACACATCCCATGCCAGTGTGTGATGCGTCGCAGTAAACCACAAATTCTTCAATCCCTTCAGGCAATGTCAACACAGGTGCATTGCTTAGCTTCTGTTTAAGAATATCGAAGGATTCTTGTTGCTTAGGACCCCAATCAAACTTAATATTCTTGCGAGTTAATGAAGTTAGGGGTGCAGCAATCCTTGAAAAATTTTCAATAAAACGCCTATAATATCCAACCAGACCCAAGAAGCTACGAATCTCTGTGGGCGTCTTCGGCTCTTGCCAATTCATGATAGCTTCAATCTTAGCGGGATCCACCTGGATACCATGCTCACTAACCACATGTCCAAGGAATTGGACTTCACGAAGCCAAAATTCACACTTTGAAAACTTGGCGTAGAGCTTTTCTTGTTGAAGAAGTTTAATAATACAACGAAGATGCTTCTCATGATCAGCCTGATTCTTCGAATAAATAAGGATGTCATCAATGAAGACAATGACAAACTTGTCCAAGTAGGGTTTGTAAACGCGATTCATGAGATCCATGAACGCTGCTGGTGCATTAGTGAGTCCGAACGGCATCACTAAGAACTCGTAGTGACCATAGCGAGTTCTAAATGCAGTCTTGTGCACATCTTCATCTCTAACCTTCAGCTGGTGATAACCTGATCTCAAGTCAATCTTGGAGAAGTAACTGGCTCCTTGAAGCTGATCGAATAGATCGTCGATCCTGGGCAATGGATATCTATTCTTGATTGTAACCTTGTTCAACTCTCGATAATCAATGCATAAACGCATTGATCCATCCTTTTTCTTCACAAACAGGATCGGTGCTCCCCAAGGAGATGAGCTAGGCCTAATAAATCCTTTTGCCAACAAATCATCCAACTGAGTTCTCAACTCTTTCATCTCAGTTGGGGCCAACCGGTAAGGTGCTCTTGCGACGGGTGCTGCTCCACGTATAATGTCAATTCTAAACTCCACTTGCCTATCTGGTGGTAAACCAGGTAGTTCTTCAGGGAATACGTCAGGGTATTCAGAAATGATAGGGATGTCATCAATCTTGGGCTTAGGTTCATCGATTGTCACTTGTGCCATATAGATGACACAACCTTTCTTCATGCATCTTGATGCCTTAAGCATAGGCACTTGCTTAGGCAACCCATGCTGAGTATCTCCTTGTATGGTAAGTGGCTCACCATACGGAGTCTTGATAACCACTTGTTTCTTGTCACAAACAATCTGGGCTTGGTTATGAGATAGCCAATCCATGCCTATTACTATGTCAAATCCAGCTAGTTTCAAAGGAAGCAAAGACAAAGGAAAATAGTGGTTCCTAATGGATATAAAATATCCATCTAACACAGTTGAAGCGGTTTCTATGGTACCATCGGCCAATTCTACTTCATACTTTATGCTCAGGGTTTTAACAGGCAGATTTAATAACTTACAAAACTTATTATCAACAAATGACTTATCTGCACCCGAATCAAATAATACCCTTGCATAAATATCATTGATAAGAAAGGTACATGTTAGCATGTTGTCATTCTAAATCGCTTCTTGTGCATTCATCTGGAAGACCCTAGCATTGGTCTTTTTGCCTTCTTCGGGTTTCTTGGCATACTTTGGGCAGTTAGACTTGATGTGCCCCTTCTCGTTACAGTTATAGCACGTCGCATCCTTTATCTTTTTGCAATCCAAATTCTTATGTTCTTTGGATTTGCATATCCCACATGCAATCGACTTTGACTGTGACTTTGATTCAAACCTGCATTTTCCAAAATGACGCTTCTGGCAGGTTTTGCATTTAGGCTTCTCATCCGTTTGCTGGTTACCCTTGTTAGACCTAGAATTCTTCTTGTGGTCTGTGTTCCCCTTACGCTTCTTATCAGAACGTCGTGAGTTATCATCCTCACGTTTCCTTTTTCCTTCATCAGAACTCTTAAGCGATCTCAGCCTGATCGCATCCAGAGTAAGGGATAATGGCAAATCAGCTGCTGACCTAAAAGTGGTAGGTCGAGACGCCTTCACACTATCTTTGATCTCCGGGGCTAAACCCTCAATAAAACGAGCGATACGTTTTGGTTCTGGTGTAACCAAGTATGGAACCAATCGAGACATGGTATTGAAACTGGTGAGGTAAGCCTGGCAATCTAAGTTCTTCATGACTAAGGTCAAGAAGTCAATCTCAATCTTCTCAACTTCATGTTGAGGACAGAAAGTATCTTTGATTAGAGCCACAAACTGATCCCAAGTCATGTTATATAAAAGGATCTTCCCAGTAGCTTGGATCAATGACCTCCACCAAGCTAGAGCTTCTCCTTTAAACGATTGCGACACAAACTTTACTATATCTTGCTCTGCACAACCACTGATATCAACCATGGTATCCATCTTGTCTAGCCACGTCATGCAATCAATGGCTCCTTTTTCCCCAGTGAAATCCCTGGGCTTGCAGGAGACGAAATACTTATAGGAACAACCCCTAACACGTGGCTCTTGATCGAATACAATCTTCTTAGACGGAACACTATGCTGATTTGAGGAATGATGAGAATCATCCTTATGAGATGCATGCGACTTGGAAGGTGGTTTTGCATGTTGAACAGATAGGGTCCTGCTACGGGTACCACTTGATTCATTATCTCGTCTGTCTAGAGCTCGAGTAACGGCATTGTCTATTAATGCCTGCAATTCTGCACCAACTATGTTGATTCTGGTGGTATCATGATTCTCCCTCGGGTGGCTGTTGACTTCATCAGACCCAGCCATGTAGCTTGATTGCTACATAAAATATTAACAAGGATTTATTCAGGAGTCTATTATGGAATTGTCTTTTATGGCAATTCATTAACCATGGTAACTATAAACCATATTGGTTAATTTAATTCATTCAAATTTTATCATATTTTATCCTAGTTACAAACTATTTAGGATATTAGGGTGGCATACAAAAGGCCTAGTCACAAGGATAATTTCTAAGCCATGATTCTAGATAATCGAGGCATTAAGGTTTAAACGTAGTTCATTACCTTTTGTTGACAGGGAGTAGTAGACCACATCTGTCTTTTGTCTTATATGACAATGAGTATGGCCCGTAGGCACTACATCACCAATGGATGTTTAATATATGATCATCTTAATTGATGATTCGAACCCATGATTTATGGATCATTAGGTTAGATTAGGAATCTGGAAAGAACCCAATATAAGGATGACATGTGCGACTTTAACGAATCACATCTGCCAGGAGTGTTAACATGTTTTCAGATGTTAACAAGGATTTGAATCTTTTTAAACAGGTTTTACCATTATGGCCAGGTCTATAATGACATGCAGGCTAGGTTATACCTTTTAAGATTCTTATTTTAGTATTTAAAGGCATATCTTATAAAAGGAATGACATATTTTGGATTTATTTATTTCATATATATTATATTTATGCATATAATGATAATTAAAATTCAACATATTCCATAATTAAATAAAAGAGTACATAAATGCCCTAAACGGGACTTTAACAGAAATGACTTGCCCACGCAGGGGCTAAACTAGAAATACAAGTCCTCGCAGGGACTAAATATATAAATAGATGTCCACGCAGGGACTTGATTTAAAATAAAGAAATTACAATACAAATAATTGAATAAGGAATCTTCAAAAATCCCTTTTCTTCTTTCCCTTGATTAAATTTCCCAGACCTTTGAGAAATCCTCGGTGATTCCTACGCTCTTCTTGAACCTCCCGTTCCACCTGACTCAACCTTTGAAGAATCTCCTGTTGCTGCGGTGGCGGTATTAGTGGTGGCTGCGGCGGCTGCTGATGCTGCGGAGGTTGAGGAGGTGGCGGGTATTGGTACCCATAGGGCGGGTACCCAGTCTGATATGGGACTCCATAGGGGCCCTCGGGATGAAGAGCATTGTAGTTTGCCGCTACAAGGTATGGGTCAACTTCGGCGTAGTTGTAGTTAGTATGGGCTGGCTGCTCAAAAGGGTTATACGTCGCTGCACTGACGTATGAAGGAATCGGGTTATCATAACCCACTGGTGGCGGTGCGACTGGCGCAGAGTCCACCTCGGAAACGGGGTTTGAAAGCCCACCCATCTGTGGGTCTTCATATAGTGGCTGGTAATGACTGCCACTGGAATGCTGAGGGGTGCTGAAATGGAAATCCCCTCCTCGCACGGACATCCGTGCTCCTGATCTCCAATGCCTCGGTGGCTCCGGAGGCGGTTGCTGCACTGGTGGCGGTGGTGGCGGCGGAGTGACCGCTACGAAACGTGAATCCTCAGAGTGATCCTTCTGTTGCTGCTGCTGCGATGGGTTGTAGGAAGGAGTAAACACCCAGTCGTATTGGGCAACCCTTGCCTCATAGCTGTCTGGACCACGATAAGGTGATCCATGAAAAGACGACCCATCCGAAATCTCGATGGGGTGAGTAGGTGTCCCAGATGGTGGTTCGGCGGGATCTGGGTCATCATCCATATCCATTCCCTGAGCTTCAGGGAAATGGTCTTCAGGGCCCAATGGGTTTTAACCCATTGGTTCTTCGCTCACGTTTGCCGGATTAAACAGGCTCTGAAAGAACGGGGTCGGGTCCTGAAAGGCCCGATGGGAGGTTGATCGCCGTAACGGCAAGAAAGAGTGGTGAGAATCTTCGGGCTCGTTCTCCGATTGCAGCCCGAAGGAATGATGGTAAGAGGGTGATGAACTTAACGAGACAGATCGCCTCGCGGGCTCCAAATAGGTCCTCCAGTCCTCTTGAGGACTGGTGCTCATGGTAACAGACGGGGTTCGCCGGTGGGAAAGTCCGGCCTTGTGATCGTTGGGGGCGTTGAATGGCCCCTTGCCCCTTCCTCCTCTTCAGAACCTCGGCGGCATTTTTGTTGATCCTGTCAAAAGAAACAACAAAGAAAAACAATAAAGGACAAAATAAAATAAATTAGGATTAGTCCTAAGTTCTTTGCCTAGACTCGTAAGTCGGGGAATGTGCAAACTGTGTCATTGAGATTAAACACAAAAGGCTAGTGTTTAATTCACTCAATGTTGGCTCTGATACCAACCTGTCACACCCCGATATTTCCACGTATTACCGGTGGGCCCAGTGGGGAGTATCGTGACCTAGTTGATCTCATCATAGACAATTTATCACAGTTTAATACACAGCGGAAGTCGAAAGATAAAAACATTACAAACCGAATGAAAGTAATATCAATTATTACAAAAACGGTTGTAAGGGATCCACAGGCGGATCAAGTAAAAAGGAACATTGTTCAGCAGATTTATAAACATCTAAGCTTGCAAGACTCTTTATTGATGCTAGGAGTAACCTGCCCATTTCGATTAGTACCTGCACTTAACCTTTTTGGGAAATACGTCAGTTTTCACTAGTAAATACAATTAACCGACTCATTTTGAAAATGTTTAAGAAATTGATTTGAATGCACAAGGCACAAAATATCTTTTATAACTTGGGACAATTATTTTAAAAAATAATCTTGTATACAGATTTATATGTTTGCCGTCTGTCGGGGCCGGTTAGAAGAGCCGGACAAGATTAACTGACACACCACAGGTATAATGCCCACAAAGAGAATTCCTCATTGTGGATTACCATTTATACATACGCAACTGTCAGGTGTATGCCTACATCCCGTGCTTAAGTCGTGGCCATTTCAATGAATGAGCCGAGGATATCCAGGACATGGTCATTAACCCCCCAAAGGCCATATACCAAACAAAACAAATTAAAACGGGTTATGTAAATATATTAATCACAATCCGATTTAAATAACTACACACCCGACCAAGCGGTATTATTATAATACCGTATCCCAAGCGATTTAAAACGCGTAAAAGTCGGTTTTAAGCGATTTTCGGGTTATTTAATGAAAGCTGAGATTTTTATCAGCCCAGAAGGCTTAAAATATTTTATTTATCATATAAAATCAGTAGCAAAAGATTTGGTATCAATATGTCATGTAAAACTCATTTTATTAGCAAAAAGGGTATAACCGACAATTACCGAATCAAAGCAAGAACCCTATGCCATGATCAGTTTAAAAATAAATAAAAAACTTCAAAAATCCCAAAATATTATATTACATCAGTGGGTAAAAGGTTTGGTGTAAAAATTTGGGTTTAGATAGGCTTTATGCTAATTATGCCGTTTAATTAATTAAAAGCTTTCAAATTACGCTATTGGGCATAACTCCTAATTTAGACCTCAAACTGATGTCAAATTTTTTAGGACATGTTTATAAATTAGTAACAAAGGTTTTTGTCCTCTCACATTTTCAAAAATCTCGTTTTAAGGTCAAGAGGGCATAATGGTCAACATTTAAGCAATTAACAGAAACATGCAAATGAATCGGAATAATTAGGAACCAAGTTGTATAACCTCAAAGGGTTACACTAACCTATAACCTGGTCCTAATGGAACTTTATGGCATATCTAAACTAAGCTAAATCGGGTCAGAACTGAAAGTCAAAGCAAAAGTCTACTTTTGCGACTTTCGGTTCCGAACCGAGCCTAAACTTGAAATTGTCGGGTTGAACATGCTTAGACATGTTCTTACATTGATTACCAAGTTATACAAGTGTTAAAACAGGTTTCATGGCTTCTACATTGTTAATTATGTGTTTATTTGCAAAATAGCTTTTTGTTGACTTTTTATAATTAAGTTTGACCCGACAATTGACCTAGTTAGAGTGGAAATCAGAGGGTGCCCTTTTAAGGGTTTATTACCCACATAATTACCAACTCATAGCCACTTTCAATTCGAAAAATGACTGGACCATTAGTGATTAATCACTAAGTCAAAGCTTAATTACGACGGCTTTGACTTTTGGTCATTAAACTAATAAAACATGAATTAGGAAGGCTAAGAACACTCACAATGGTCCTTAGCACGAATTATGATCTGATGGAAGCTTGCTTGAAGTCCAGAGAGCTCCAGAGAGTGTATGAGAATGATTTTCAAATGAGCAAGAAAAATGTTGCAACTTATGTTCTTTATATAGTGATTTTAATTGCACAAGATCATTCCACATGAGTCTACTATTGATCCCTGATGAATCCAAGTGTCCCCTATGCATGAAAAACCACTAGTGCAGCTCCTGAATTCGAAAACCAGGCCTTTAAGGCGGTGCAACCTGCTGTTGTTGGTGCATGCGTCTGTCGGCTTCGTCTTGTATCGAGTCTTGTACGTAGAATGTTAAATCAGGGCACGTAATTTGAGATAACATGTAATTTCGCTTGAAACAAGGTGATTTCGCTTGAATGTGCATATATGTAATTCCGCTCGGAATAAGATTCCGCTTGGAATCTTATTTCGCTTGGAACAACTTCAAGCGAAATCAGATGCTTATATATACCTAGTTCAAGCGAGATCTGTATAATCTTTCTGGTCAGAGCAACGAAGTGCTGCCGAAGTGTCGTCTTGCTGTAAAACGTCATCTAATCAATAATACGACTGTAAAGTGTATATCTAACTTAATTGACCTCGATACGTCTGTTTTCGCCTTTCGTATTGAGTAAAACTCTTCTGATCGACTCGTTTGGGTCTTTAAACGATCCTACAAGTGGTATCAGAGCTCAGGAGGAAGAGTTCTTACCAATTCAGCTGCAAATTCTGATTTCTACACCTTTTTTTTCAAAATTAACAATTTTTCACGGTCAAAATGTTCTGATTTTTACACATCATGTGCGCATTAGTGTTTTAACAAAGCCTTGAAAGTTTCAAGCCTAAAATCGAACTAAAACTGGTAAATTTCATAATTCCGCTTGAAAAACAGCTTGAGAATATGACATCAGCAGTATTTCGCTTGAACTGACATGTTGATTTAGCTTGAAATCACAATTTGAATCTGATTTCGCTTGAGAAATTGTGTTGATTTCGCTTGAACCGTTATTTCGCTTGAAACTTTCTATTCCGCTTCAAGGTGCTATTTCGCTTGAGTGATTTCAATTGAAATCAGTGATTCCGCTTGAGGGTGTTTTCGCTTGAACAGTTATTTCGCTTGAACAATCAGTTTTTGTGATCTTTGAAAAACCGAAACATGGAAGAGGAATTTTTCAATGCATTCGCTACCCCGGTTACCCCGATTACTCTTGCACAGAACACGATGTTGGAAAACGAAACGGGCACTATGCAAAAACCGCCTAAGCTCATGAACATCGAGGAGTATAAGGGTTGGGAAGGACGTTTTGAGAACTGGGTACAAGCAAATTATTTGGATGCTTGGGAATGTGTCGAGACAAAATACGTTAGACCGATGAATGATGACGAAGAGATTATTGCAATTAAAGATCTTAGTGCTGTAGATAGAAAGAAATACAAAGATGAAAAAATGATGCTAAGTCTACTACAACAAGCTATGAAAGAAGATATCTTGGTGTTATTGCAACACAATGGAACTTCTTATTCAATCTGGAAAGCATTAAAATCGAAGTTTCAGGGAAGCCAAGAGATGGTCAAGAACAAGAAGTCACTTTTAAAGAAAGAATTCGATCTGTTTCGTGGATTGAAAAATGAAAGCACAAAGCAAATTATTGAAAGATGCTGCAATTTGTTAGCCAACATGAGGAGATTGAGCATCGAGAAAGATAATGAAGAGTTGATCGAAAAGTTGGCTGATGCGTTGCCATATGAGACTTGGGGCACATATCTCATGATGTTGAGGAACAAGAAAGGTTTTAGCAATCTGACACTGAGCAAGTTCATTGAAAAGATTGAGGCTCAGGAAATGGAACAAAGAAAAGTTTTAAGAATGAGAGATTTTGACGGTGAACAAGACATCGGACTTTATTACAAAGGTGGGGTCAGTGATAAAACCACCAACTTGTCACCGAAGATTGAGACTGCATTCAATGCAAAGAGTTCATCTGGAAGTTCTTCAAAAGGATCAAACAGCAACACAAGTTTTTCATCATATCCATCATTTGATCCGAACATTTCAACAACCAAGATTGGCAAGAAGCTACAATGCAACATTGTTTTAAATCTGGAGAATGATGAGGATTATTCAGCAGAAATTGCCAAAAGTCGTATGTCTTTGTTGGGAACCGTGTTGGAATCCTATGGTAGTTTTGTTGCAGGACGGATCGGGAATCCTATGTTGACAAAAGAGGATTACGATCAAATAGATGCTGAAGAGATGGAATTGATGGACATAAAGTAGTGTTTGGCAAGTGTGTTGAGACGAGCTGAGAAATTTAAGCAAATCACAGGAAGAGATGATCTACGTGAAGGTAATGTTTCTACTTTAGGCTTTGATAAATCTAAAGTCACTTGTTTTCGTTGCAGGGAAAAAGGACACTTCAAGAGGGAGTGCAAAAACCGCGAAGCAAGTGGAGCTCAAAATCCGTTCAACAACAACAATGATTACTACCGGAAGGCCATTTATCATCAAGTTGCTCAACAACAACAAGAACCACAAGTGGCACATGGTAGAAAAGTGATTGAAGAATCTTCAAAGAGAGCTTGTATGGTGAATCAGGATGATCAAAAGCCAACGGAAGGTTTCAATTGGGACAAATATATCTCAGCTGACAACAAAGCATGCCTAATCAATCAAGATGATGAAAAATTGCCTGAAGGTTTTAGCTGGGCAAATTTCAATTGGGATGATTATGATCCAAACAAAGATTCAAATCACAAAGCGTATGTTGCTCGTGTTGAAGAGGAAAGTGATGATGATCGAGAGTATCATGCAAGAAGATTGGCAGCTGATTTGAAATTGATAGCAGAAAGTGGTAGTGAAGATGAAAAAGCCAAAAAGAAAAAGAAAAAGGTCAAAACACCAGTGAGCAGTGATGATGAAGTTGTTCCTGTGATAAGGAAAAAGGTAAAGGAGGTACCAAAGTTCAAGGTTGATGAAGAAGTAAATGCTAAAAAGATTCTGGTTATTTGTGAGAATTGTGAGATTATCAAGAAGAAAAACAGTGAACTGATTAACAACATAAATCAGTTAAAGGAATCTTACGATGTTCTGAACAAAGCCATGAATCAGTACAATCAATCAAGTGAAGAACAGGCAACAACCATGAAAACACTTCAAGGAGCTTTCATGATAAAGCAGAAAGTTGTGAACAACTACATTGAGAAGTGTGCTGTGCTAGAGCAGAAACTGGAAACAAAAAGAATTGAAACTGAAAGAGTTAATCGTTTGTTTAAAAGTTACTCATGTACTTCTTATGTCATTGACAGGATTTATCCAACTGTTGAAGGAATGAAGGCTTTTGAAGATGATGAAGTGACTGAAGAACAGAAGGTTTCTGAAGAAAAGACTTTTGAAAAGAAGAAGGATACCAAAGAAAAGACATCTGGTAAGAAACAAGGTTTTAGTTACAACAAGTGTCCACCTCCGTTTGAAAATGGATATTCTCCGAGAAATCCAAATTCAGAAAGAGTCGAAAAGGCAACAAATTTACAGTGGGAGTCGGAGTCTACAGTTAACTTGCCAGAAAATATAGATGTCACGTTTACATCATCTGACACTGATCATGAGTCCGAGTTAATAAAGAAAGTGGTCGATCAGGTGTTGGATAAAGATGAATCCGAGGAGTCAAAATCGGAGTCTATGTCAGAATCAAAGTCTGAGTCCAGCATTCCGAGTCAAACCGACAAACAGGGCAAAAGAGTTTACAATAAAGAATTCATGTTATCAAAATCTAATTTGGATGACGAAATGTTTAAAGTTGCATATACTTTGAATGATTCTGACAAATTATATTTTGATGAGGAATTTCCAATAAGAGGTGTTAAACCAGAAATGATAAAAAAAGGTTTTCAAACTAACAGAAATTAATACTTCTGAAATAAAAGATGAAAATCTTTCTGTAAAACCAAGACCTTACACCTCAAGAGTTCAACAAAGAGAAAACAAGAAAAAGGGTTACAGTTCTGGTTCTGGTTATCGAAAGAAACCAAACCATAACGGTAATTTCAAAAAGAAAGGTCTTGGATTTATTCCATCAGAAAAACAGAAAAATGAAAAATATGTTCGAGATTTTAAATCAAAAATGATATTTGTTTCAGGTACGTCTTCTGAAGAAGAGAAAGAAAATCTATTCAGAAATCGGTCGAACAGAGAATTCCTTGCGAAGAAGCAAGAAGAGATGAAGACTGCGGGTCAGATGAAAGAAACGAGAACTTGTTTCCAATGCAACACTATTGGACATATTGCCAAGAATTGTTCTAAGGCGATACAATCAAAACAGGGAGTTTCTCGTAAACTGAAAGATAAAGAGATTGTGTTTGAACCACCAATTGATAGAACAAAACTTTTCAAAATTTCAACTTTTGAGATTGGTGAATGTTCAAATAGGTTTTACCAGAAAAGAGGAAATCTTGACAACCAAAAATGGGTTGTTAAGAAGTCTGATGATAGTTCTAGCAATGATTCTGATTCATCAAAATCAGAGGAGCTATCTTCTGGCAATGAATCTGATTCCACAAAATCAGAGGAGCCACAGGTTGAGATTAAATGTGAAAAATCAGTGCCGACTGTGGATGATGTGAATTTTCCACCACTTCGGGTTGAAAATTTTAAGAAGAAAATTGGCAAAGTCGAGATTTCAAATCAATTTTTTTCTGAAAAGAAAGATTTTGATATTGAAAAAGCATTTAACTTCAAAGTTCATAACATTTTTGGAAAAATGGTTGACAGGAAGGTAAAGGGAGTCAAGGAATTTTACGAGAAGAAAACAAAGAAGCAAGGTAAAGTATCATCCCTGGTTTGTGACTGGGATGGTACCTACTATGAACAGTAAAATCCTGGACTTGCCGGAGCTCCCAAGTTGGTAATCGCGGAGCAGGAATCGGCATCATTCTTAGATTGTTTTTGGTAAATTGAAAATTGGTCACTAGTATGACTTGCCGGAACTCCCAGGTTGGTAATTGTGGAGTAGGAATCGGCATACTGAGAATTTAACCTACAAATGGTATTAGTTGTTAAGCCAAGTGGTTGAAAAAGGTTTTCACCTACAAGTGGTAAATCAGGGACATTAAGTTGTACTTGATTTTCTTACAAGTGGTAGGTTGAAAAACAATGTGATGAATCAAACCCCTAACCTACAAATGGTAAAATCAATCAACAAAACTTATTTTCTGGAAAAACCATTTGATTAAAACAAACTTAAGTGTTTTGAGATCACAATGGGAATATAGTTTGTTGTAAGGGGGAGTTCTGATTGTTTATACCAAGTGGATGGCGAAGTGAAGCGATTCGATATCAGTTGTCACGTTGTTTGTCTAGTTTGTTTTCAAATTTCTTTAAATGTGTTTGCATTTTAGGGGGGGTAATTTTTCAGAAAATTCAATAACATTTGAAAATTTGAAAAAAATAAAAAACATGATAAAATGCAAAAATGAGTTTTTGTGTCAAAGAAGAGGAAATGATAGTACATCAGTGGACTTTCACAGCATGCTAAAGAAATGGAAAGTTAAAAGTGATAAACGGTCTCACTAATGATGTGCCAGTAGGTTTTTGCACATTTAGTAGATTGTGACGAGATATAAACCTAAATTTCAAACTTGCTTATATCGTGGGGAACATCTCTCGGATATATGGGTAACCCCCGAAATCTTGTTTGAAAGGTCCCTCTTTCTGAGATATTAGGTCTTTATACTCAGTGATATCTGGGGTATTATCCCGGGACTTCTGATAATGCGGAAGCAATGGCCTAGTCCCAGGAGAATACTTTACGCTTGCTTGAAATATAGCGCCGCCCTCAGCATAAAATGATGAGACAATAAAATTGCTAATCAATGCTGTTGTAAAAAAGATCCTCTAAAGGGGACCCACCTAAAGTCGAGCCGTCATCTCTCTGCTGAACGGAAGTTCTGACCTGAGGTCTCACGGTTTTCAAAATTTAACCCATTACAGATATCATCTGTGGTATACTCACCTGTAAGACTGAATATTGGGATCTGGATACGGGAGTATATTCTGAGATGGGACACGCGATTAAGTTTAAATGCTTAAGACATTAATCCGTATCTCGAAACAGTTGAACTTTGTGTGAGAATTTAAGTGGACCAGTATACTGACAATCTAAGTGAATCGTTTATAACTTAAAATGTTTAAAGCTTAACGGTGTTGGTGATTTGTCTCAAAAACTGATATGATCCTCTTACACAAACTCACAAAAATATTGTATGTAAATATTTCTTCTCTGTATTGCATTTCATTACATTCAAAAATCCAAAAAGATTTTAGTGTGTTTTAGCATAAATTTTGAAAAATACAAAAAGATTTTCGACAACTGGTGTTGGAGAACTAATTTTCAAAATTCCAAGTGCTAAACATGATGAACAAATGGTTTGGGTGAAATTGTTTGAGATGTTTTGAAATGAAATGAGAAAAGGTTTTGCAATAAAAACGTTATTCCTACAAGTGGTTCATCAAAGATTAATATTGTAAAATCATTCTTTGATTGTATAATTCCTGCAATTGTTCGTTAGATGGTGAGATTGTTTTTACAAGTGATCATCAGAAAATTTATTGTTAGGTAGAGATTTGTGCAGGTAAGAGCCAGGAATCGATCCTGAACCTGAACCTGTAGAGAATATGCAGGAAAAAGGATAAGAGCTAGGTGATCTTGAGATAGTCGATAGAGAGCCAGGTTCCGATACTTGAAGACTCTGTGATTTTAACAAGCCAGGCTGCAATCCCAGCATATCGAAAGGGGGAGTCTGAAGACACCTAAAGGAAGGAGTGTATTGGTGCTGATGAAAAAGAGAAGAGAAAGATTTGAGGATGCTTTACAGTGTCAGATACTTCAAAGAGTTTGAGAAGACTGATAAAGACTGAAGATGCGAAGACTCGACACTTAAGACTCGTCAACATTCGAGGGGGAGTCTGTTGGTGCATGCGTCTGTCGACTTCGTCTTGTATCGAGTCTTGTACGTAGAATGTTAAATCAGGGCACGTAATTCGAGATAACATGTAATTTCGCTTGAAACAAGGTGATTTCGCTTGAATGTGCATATATGTAATTCCGCTTGGAATCTTATTTCGCTTGGAACAACTTCAAGCGAAATCAGATGCTTATATATACCTAGTTCAAGCGAGATCTGTATAATCTTTCCGGTCAGAGCAACGAAGTGCTGCCAAAGTGTCGTCTCGCTGTAGAACGTCATCTAATCAATAATACGACTGTTTAAAGTGTATATCTAGCTGAATTGACCTCGATACGCCTGTTTCCGCCTTTCGTATTGAGTAAAACTCTTCTGATCGACTCGTTTGGGTCTTTAAACGATCCTACAGCTGTAACAGGCAACTGCCCAATTTTTGGGAGCTGGCAACTTTTAGGCGGCCCGCGTAAGACATAAGGGAGTCTTACGCGGCCGGTATGAGTGCCAGATCCGGTCAACAAAGTTTCAGAAATTGCAATATTAGTCCCTGGTCCTTCTAAACATGTTTTAACTATTGTTTATTGCACTTTTGACCCTCAAACTTGACTTTTAAGGACTCTAAGTTATAACAAACTTTGTTAAGCTTCCGATTAATTATACGATCACCCGAAAAGTCCTGAATTTCAACGTTGACGCTTTTAACCCTTCACTTACGAATGTTAACGTATATTCCTCATACGATGTCGAAACCTTGTGAAATTTTTATCGCTTATTCTCGGGAGCATAATTAATCGTTACGAAGCTTCGGGTTCATTAAAAGGTCACTCAGAGGTATAATTTAAACATGTTGACACATTTAATCCCTATGCTTTACAAGATCCTCATTTTTAACACAAACGACTTCCAATGTTCGATCAATTATTCATTTAAGAATATGAACGTCGTGTGAGGTCAATCAGAGGCACAAAAATTGCATGTTGACACTTTGGATCCCTTTATTCACATATTTACATTGTTTGGCAACTTTAGTCCCTTATATTCAATCTATTACACGTTTAAAGCTCATGACACGTGTCTTCATTATATTGGTCATGATTTTACGAGGTGTTACAAAAGCTTATGTGAAATGACCAAAATACCCCTACGGCACATAGTTTGGTTATAAATGATAAATTTCACATATATGCAGTACCCTAATGATATGACTTGCAAAAATAAATATTTTTACTGATCATTTTAGACCAGAACCTCAGATTAATATTTAATCCCTTTTATAATCCTAAAATGACCAAAATACCCCTACGGGGAATAAATTGGTTTTAAATCCGTTTTGGGCATGATGGAAGGTATCCTACTGATATCATAACACATTTTAAGATATTAACTTAGGGAACCTGTACATGACTCATTTGGTTACCCGTTATGCATTTTCGCGTTCGGTACGGTTTATGTGACTAGTTTGCATAAATTGACCAAAACGGGTCAAACCTTATCATTTTTACCTCAAAATCCAGAAGGTGTTTATTTTACCCATATTATACAAGTCTTTATACTTGTCGGGTCTAAAACACATTCTAATCCGATCTTCGCTTAATCTTGCGTTTTGAACCGTAAACATTCCTTTAAAACTAACTGGTCTAAGTTTAAACTTAAATAAGACCCGTTAGGAATCTAATAGGTTATTAAAACCTTCGTTCCAGATTTAGGAGCCCAGTAAAAGATATTTGCACTTGCTGATTGTATACGGCTGAGATAAATTTGAATATTTTGCTCAGGTAAATACTTTTAACTTATTTTCCCTTATACGGGCTTGGGGTACGGTATATAAAATACCGCTTGGTCGGGTATTGAATGTTTAAACATATGAAGGTTAAATCATTGAGATAACCCGTTTAATCTGTTTTGTTTGTTTTAAGCCTTTGGGGGGTTAATGACCATGTCCTGGATATCCTCGGCTCATTCATTGAAATGGCCACGACTTAAGCACGGGGTGTAGGCATACACCTGCCGGTGCGTATGTAAAATAATATGCCCGCTTGTTCGAGAATAACTTGCCGTGGGTTTATTTATGTGGTGTGTCTATTAATCTTTAACCCGGTGTTCAACCCGTGCTACTGAACGTATAACAAACATATAATTCTTTTACAAGATTATTTTTAAATAATTATCCCAAGTTATAAAATAATATTTGTGCCTTGTGCATTTAAATCAATTTTCATAAAAAAAATTTCAGAAGAGTCGGTTAATTGTATTTACCAGTGTAAACTGACGTATTTTCCAAAAGGTTAAGTGCAGGTACTAGGCGGAATAGGCTGGCTACTCCTGAGTGAATTAAATAAAGAATTATGCAAGCTTTATCACTTTAAAATTCTGTTGAACAATATTTCCTTTGTTTTGATCCGCCTGTGGATCCTTTTATATTCCGTTCGTAATACTCATGTTACTTTCGATTCGGTTTGTAATATTATTACTTTTAGACTTCCGTTGTGCTTTGAAATGTGATAAATTGACTATGATGATATCAACTACGTCACGATACTCCCCACCGGGCCCACCGGTAATACGTGGAAATATCGGGGTGTGACAACATGGCGCCTACATCAGCAAACAGATCCAGAAGCTTCTGAAAGTTGTCAAGGTGGCACCGAAGATGCTCCTTCAGACAAAAAGGACGACACGTGTCACCATTAATCGGACGCCATGTAGACCTGCGACATAACCTGGGGACAGACCGACAGCTGCAATACGAATTCTCCTGAATGGGCAAATAAAGGCGCGCCACGTGTACCACTACCCTGACCACAGCAGAGAAGACCAAGAGGATATTCTCCTTGTTCGGACAGCTGGCGCCCAATAACAGCTGGCAATGTCGCTCCTCCCTCCTTCACCCTCCGGCTATAAATAGGACCCTTCATCATTCAGGTTAAACATTCGATTCTCCCTCATTTCACTTACAACACACACTATTTTCTCCTCAGAGCAGTACTTATTCTCACGCCGGAGCCTGGTTAAGAGGGAAACCCCCATATTCCCCTCTTAACAAGCTAACGGTGTTGCTGTTTTGTAGGATCCCGGTCTCAGGTGAGTAGAGAATGAGATTGAACCCACATAAGAGACGACCCAGCTAGTTAACCATCGGTGTTAACCAGTGTTTCATCACACTATTTTCCAATCTTTACTATATTCTCGTTTTTTTAAGGACGAACACATACACTTCTATAATCTACCTATTATCCAATTTATAATACTTGAACTTACACCACTTTGATGAAAGATAAAATCAGATGTCACTAGACCAAGTACGAATCGATATATCTTGTGTTGTCTAACTAGGTTTCTTTCAAAGTTACTAATGAGGCATCATCCTCAAATTTAATAAAACTATCCTTCAATGGGTTTTTGCATGGTTTACCTACTAAGAATTTAAGGCAAAGATGATTCTTTATTAGTTTTGTTTTCTTTCCAATTATCTTATAAGAACAACATAGTTTTAAATTTTATGAAGCTAGTGGTATCAAGGTGTGATGATAACGTGTCTCTCTCTATGAAGTTAAAGGTTCGAGTCTTGTGATAGACAAAAAGGTTTATATTTAAGTTAGTGCCAAGGGTGTGACAATAATGTGTCTCTCTCCATGAAATTGAGGGTTCAAGTCCCGCATGACAAAAAAAATAGATTTAACAATAGGATTTAAACTAGTGGCACCAAGGGTGTGTTGATAATGTGTATATATCTACGTGAAGTTGAGGGTTCGAGCCCTATTATGGACAAAACATATATATCTAATCTAACTTATAATAAAAGACTCCAAATAGTGACACATGACATTCTCTCCTTTAATCTCATAAATTTTATTTATATTTGTTTAATGCATTTTCTTTTAATATTAATAATTAACTAACTAATATATATATATATATATATATATATATATATATATATCACGAATCTTTATCTAATATTAATAAATAACTTTATTTAATGTCACGTGACATTTTCTTCTTTAATAGTTTTATAATATTATTATTAATATCTAAATCTAATATCTAATAAATTATTAATATCTCTTGAACTAATATAAAAAGAACTAATTCACAAATATTAAACTAATCAAATAATAAAAAATAAATTGAAACCATATCGTGTATTATGCAGATAATATATAAGTATTTAACCATCAACTAGAGTTTGCTCTATTGATATATATAATATATAATAATTTATTCAAGATTTACAAAAATAAAATTTTTAACTTTTTTTTTTTTTTGTAATTTATGGTGTTGTACCTTATGTGTAGGTTTTTTTTCATTTCTAACCAACAACTTTTCTTCTTTTGCAATTTAGATCCTTTGTTTTTTTACTTTTAACTCAAAGCTTTTCATCTTTTGCAATTTAATCCCAACTCTTTTTAATTTTCAATTTTGATCCACCATACATTTCATCTTTCCCAAGTTTTTCGTGTCGTTCAATATTTTATGAGTTAACGCACCGCAACGTGCGTCTGGGGTTCAACATTTTTTTGTATATTTTTTCCCGTTTGACTAGCCCGTCGCAACACATCTATTTTTCTCCGTTTGACATGTTCGTCGCAACACGCGTGTCCTGGATTGACTTAGTTATCTTTTTCTATGTTTTATGTTTCAATTTAATTTCTGTTCAACGAGCGTGTGTGATTCAAAGATTTTACGACTGCTTTTCGTGCAGCGTTATTTTTTCCGTTTTTATTTATTTTGTTTTTACAAGCTTTTCCGGTGTTGGTGGTCGTTGACAGTGGTATAGCATTGGTACTACTTGACACAGTTTTACAACAACCGCAGCAACTCAGGAATAACTGTTTAAAAGAATATAAAAAGCGTTTTAGTTGATTTTCTTCAAACCCGCGTCAATATTACTATTTTGGTTCTTTGCTTTAAAGAAAAGCAAACATGTTTTGAATAACTTTTCAAATTAATATTCTTAAACTTTGAATAACTTTTCAAATTAATATTAATATTCTTAAACAAAAGCAAACATGTTTTGAATAACTTTTCAAATCAATATTCTTTTTATTTTACATGCCCTCCCTCAGTCTCGTCAATTATTCTATTACAGTTAATGATCATCCTTATATATATACTCTCTTGAAGCCCATATTTACACATAATCACAGAAGATCAGTCATGACATTGGAATTACACAATTCATCTACAATGGAGGCACACTTAACATCTGGGAGCTGTAAGCTTATACCGGACAATGACGTCGTGACCCCTCGTTCGCTAATCAAAGGAAAACTTCCGATCATCAATGGTAGTGTTGCTGTTAAACCTCGGCGGGTTTCTCTTCGTTCAACCGCTGATTCTCGCAATATTGATATTGGTATCGATTTTGTTCCATACCTTGATTACTACTTGTTTATTCGAGCCCCGACTTGTCTAGGCCCGTGAATAGTTTTTTAAGCTTAAGCTTGGCTTGTTTATAACATAATTTATTGTCTATTGTTATTTTTATTGTAACACAAATTATGTATGGTAGTTATTATATAATATATATATATATATATAAAATATATTAGATATGAGTTACATAAATAATAAGCTCCTTTAAACGTACTGGCAAGTTAGCTGGAGTTCGACAAGTGAAGCTCGATCTTGGACTCATTTATTAAACAAACTTATTTTTAGGTTCGTGTTTGGGCTCAGACTCGTTTAATTAAGCTCGGCTCGATTCAAACTTTTAGCGAGCCGATCTTAAGTAACGATCATCTTGTGGCTCGTTTATAGCCCAGATTTTCTATATTTTTTTTCAATCATAGCTTTTAATATTTTGGGATTCCGGTTTATTGGATTTTCATTTTTTGAAATGTTATGAACATATGGGGTTTTGTGACACTATTTGTTCATTGGTGGGTCTTTTTGGTATCTTTGTTTATTTATTGCTTGATTATTATAGTAGCTTTGTTATGGTGGTTTTTGAATTTTTGTTGGTATATTTTCTCTTGTAGTAGAAGAAATCAACAAACTCGTATTTTTTGTGTGTGTTATATTTTCTCAACCCGTGTGATAAAATTCACGATTTATGAATGTATATGATTATAATATTATTACATTTTTTAATTGTTTGACAAGGATTAAATAGAAGTTTATGATTTAATTTTTTTCGATATTCAACCTGCGTAATACACGGGTTTGTAATACCTGAGGATCATTGAGCTTAGTTAGAATGTGACGCGAATCCATACAACGGCATCCCCGTTCGTGGTTGACGACAGTTTGATTGGTGGTAGGAAAGAGGACCGTCGTGCGCCACCGCCCTAAAACCCCACTGTCGTAAACCCTTTGTATCTGACGGTATATTATAATATAGTATCCCTTTGCCTATTGCTGCGAGGTCGTTTAGTTGAACGAGTTTATTGCTACGAGGTCGTTTACTTGAACGACTTTATTGCTACGACGTCGTTTTTGGCTGCTTGAGTGAGAAAGTGAGGAAAAGAAAGTGGGCCCTACTACCTCACCAAATGCATCATTATTTTCTAAGTACACTCCACTCAAATACAAATTCATATAAATGCTTTGCATTGGTCATGGTCTAAACCAAACTAAAATAAAGTATGTAGAACCAAACTAGACTCCTCAAGTACGAGGAATAAGAAGTTCGGTTCCAGCTTTTGATCATACCAAGAGTTTAATCCTTAAAAGTTAAAAATCTTTGAACCCCACCGAACGTCGTTTTTAATATATAAGGTTATGTTCAAATGAGAACTCTCTTGAGTTGTGAGAACTGTGAAACTCCATGTAGCGATTCTTTTAATTTTGTTTTCCTAAAATGTGTTATATTTATTTTACCCTTACATAAATTAAAAAAAAAATCATATGTGAAAAAACACAACAGTGTGAAAAAAATTAAACATGTGTAACGTCTGCAGGGGCGGACCCACATTGGTGCCACCGGGGTCCCCGGACCCCAATCTTTTTAAAAAAAATAGTAGATTCGGTATATTAAATTGTATATGGACCCCATAAATACAATTAGGTGGACACCATAGAAATAAAAAGAAAGTTGGTGTAGTGGTAAATCTCTCTCTTTTCCACCAAGAGGTCATGGGTTCAATCCTTGATAAGCCCATTTTTCTTATTTTTTTTTTAAATCTAGTTCAAACCTCACTTTAACTCGACCCGAACGAGGACCGACCCGAAAACGGACCCCATTGAAATAAAATCCTGGGTCCGCCACTGAACGTCTGTGCAAAGTGACGGAGATTTATTTTACGTTACTTTTCTTACACTAATGTAAATGCACTGCCAACATTTTTTTCATAGAGTTCACGTGCTTTTCATAACTCGAGAGACTTTTCTTTTGAAAACCCATGTTAGTTGAAAAAAAATAAAATGCACAGATAGTTCATGTGGTTTGGTGAAATTTCACCTTTAGTCCTCAACTTTTCAGAATTACATTCTTAGTCCCTGTGGTTTGACAAGTTGTTACTCGGATAGTCTCTAAAGCGGATGAAGGTTACTCGGATAGTCCCTGTGGTTTGACAAGTTGTTACTCGGATAGTCCTTGTCATTTCACACCCACTTAACCAGAAAAACTAACCTCCATCCGCTTTGGGGACTATCCGAGTAACAACTTGTCAAACCACAGGGACTAAGAGTGTAATTTTGAAAAGTTTAGGACTAAAGGTGAAATTTCACCAAACCAAAGGGACTATCCGTGCATCTTACTCTTGAAAAAAAACAGAAAACTTCATCTTCACCATCAATCTTATGTAATCAATGGTTGATTTTAAAAAGGTACAAAAAATAACTTTTAATATAACAACTTTACACTTTTCTCTCTCCTCTCATATCTGACACAAAAAGTGTGACAGCTGCATTGTTACAAAAATCTCGTTGTAAAAAATGTAACATGTTTTTACGCATATAACAAAGTAGAACTTCATAAATTATGAGTTCTAAAATTCATACACTTCATATAATATAAAAAACTACTGTAAAAAAACAATAAAAAATGTAACATGTGAGTTACAAAAAACGTGAACAACTAAAAAAGGTAACACATTCTCTCTCATCTCTTCACTGTTACGGAAATTGTGTCAGTGTCAAAAAAAATGTTGAAAAAGTGCAACACGTTACAACTCGATGTCCACCCAATTGCTTTTCAGAGTTTTTGTAACTCACATGGGGTTTATCATTATAATTCACCTCTATATATATATATATGGTAGGGTTCATGTGAGAACCACCTTTATTGCGAGAACCGCGAGAACCAAAGTGAATACAACAAAGTAAACCCACAACACCACCAAAAACCTAAAAAAACTTAATCCCCCCCCCCCCCAAACCTAAAAAAACTAACCCCCCAAAAAAAACTAAAAAAAAAAACTAACCCCCCTCCACCCAAGCTAAATGCTAAAAACCAAACCATAAAGCTAAACCCCCAAAAAAACCTAAAAAATCTAAAAACACACACACAAATTTTTTTTAACAAAAATCGCTAGTTATTTAAAAATGCATCAGAAAATTTAAATAAGTCAGAATCGGGTCCAAGGGGCAGAGCCCCTGGAATTTTTTTTTCGATTAAATTGCTTTAATAAAAATGCATCAGAAAATTTAATTTTTCAGAAATTGGCTCATTTCGAAGACAGTAATTCGTAGACAGTTCAGATAATTTTCCAGAAATTGGTTCATTGCGTTTTAGAAATAAGAGAGTTTTATGTGTTTTCTGGCCATTACGTTTAAAAAAAACACATTTTTAACTGTTTTTAGTCATTGCGTTTTAGGAAAAACACATTTTTGAAGTGTTTTTAGTCATTGCGTTTTAGGTAAAACACATTTTTAGGTGTTTTCAGTCCATTGCGTTTTAGAGAGAACACTTTTTTTTTGTTTTTTTAGGCCATTGCGTTTTAAAAATGAGACATTTTTAAGTGTTTTCTGGCCATTGCGTTTTATAAATAAGACATTTCTTTGTGTTTTTTGTGCATTGCGTTTTAGGTAAAACACATTTTTATGTGTTTTCAGTCCATTGCGTTTTAGAAAACAGACATTTTAAGTGTTTTCTAGCAATTGCGTTTTAGAAATAAGACATTTCTTTGTGTTTTTTGTGCATTGTGCTTTAGGTAAAACACATTTTTATGTGTTTTCAGTCCATTGCGTTTTAGAAAGTACACTTTCTTTTGTGTTTTTAGGCTATTGCGTTTTAGAAATAAGACATTTCTTTGTGTTTTCTGGCAATTGCGTTTTACAAATAAGACATTTCTTTGTGTTTTTTGTGCATTGCGTTTTAGAAAAATATCATTTTTTAAGTTTTTTTTCATTGTGTTTTACGCAACTGGGTTTTTTCCATTGCGTTTTACGCAACTGAGTTTTAGAAAAAAAAAATCAAAAATATAGCAATAGTATATTCGTTTTAAAGATAAAAAAAACGCTCGTTTTTTTGGTGCAATTTTTATAAAAAAATAATGTCTTATGAAAGAGTTATTAACGTTTAAAAAATTGGGGGGGGGGGAGGAATTGAAGGAGATATAAACTATTGCCTTGAATTGACTAGAATTCCCCTAAACAAACTTACGCGCCTCTTTTCTTCCCTTCAGTTTTCCTCATTTAATCTTTGCCCTTGATTAACTAAATGGATGGTCAAGACTACTTCCTAGCCTTCTTAGCCAAATAAACTTTATATTATATAACCCTGTATGTATATATACTAGTTGGATGCCCCGCCCGCGTTGCGAGGCGCTAAGCCGAATATTTCTTGGTTTAATAACATGTACGCATGTATTTTAGTTACTTGTGCATACTACTCATAACACGATCTCAAAAAGTTATATCTACTCAACCAATTAAAGCAAAACACTGTCATAGTTTTGCTAAAAAAAAGATGGCAAGCCTGAGCTGGGAGCAAAATAGTAAATTGTCATAAACAATGAGCGAGTGTCAGACACCTGCTTGACAAAAAAGTTAGATTGAGTAAACCAAGTAAAATAAAAACAACTATAGTTTTGAAAAAAAAACGATGGCAAGACTCCAGATTTTAACTGAGGGCAAAATCAAAAGTTTTTAAAAGAGGACAAACTCATAATTTAAAACTGAGGGCAAATTCGTAATTTTTAGCTGCGGGGCAAAACAAAAATTTTGTTTTGAACGGGAAAAAAATCATAGTTTTGAACTAAGGGCGAAATCGTAATTTTTAGCTGGGGACAAAAGAAATTTATTTTGAACTGAGCGCGAAAACGTAATTTTGAACTAAGGGCGAAAGCGTAATTTTTGAAAAGGGCAATTATAATTATATTATATTATACTAACATTAATTAAATTAAAACTAAAAATGAAAAAAAATAAAAAAATAGGGCAACCGCTCATTTAACCCAATCGAAGGCAAGTACTGTTACCTTCATGGTTTTTGTATACGGTGAATAATAATAATTCGTGGAAAAGATCCCGGAATATGCCGATTATTTATTATCGAACTAAACCCACTTCTTTTGTCTGCTTTCCCAACAAACTCTACTCTACACTTTTACTCCGATTTCAGATTTTCCGTCAACGATGCCGGAGCACACGACGGCGATTGATTACGTCATGGAGGCCGCCTCCGGTCCTCATTTTTCCGGCTTGCATCTCGACGATCGATTCCTTTCTTCTTCATTTACCGATTCAATCAAACAGCCGTTCGTCATCGGTAGGTTTTTCATTCGATTACTCAATCACTTATTACAGTTTAATACAGCTTTTGTTTGTTTATTATTTGAATTTGTTGTTGTTAGGTGTTTCTGGTGGTAGTGCTTCCGGTAAGACGACGGTTTGCGACATGATTATTCAACAGCTTCATGATCATCGTGTTGTTCTTGTTAATCAGGTGCGTCTGTGTTTTTATTAGTTTTTGCAGTGTAATTGATTTGTTTGATTGATTGTGAGATGTGGTAGTTTTATACATTTATTACTATAGTATGTATAGGCTGATGATATAGTTTTTAAGTAATATTTGGTGTATCATGTATGAATGTAATTAATGATCTGTTTAATTCTTAGGGAGGGTAGGTTTAGCGAATTAGCGTATTGGCTTATGTGGACAAGATGAATTTGATACGTGCCCTCAAAACCCACGTAGCCACTCATGCTCTCACATGCGAAACCTCCAATTATGACAGAACGTGTTCTATTGCTTTCTTTCATTTATTTCCTATATTTTCTCTAATTACATGGTAGTAATGGGTTAGTGGCAATACATGTTAGTTCATTTAGTTTTTTCCATATGTAAGTCTATATAAAGGAGTCTGGTTGATGTTAATGAAATTATGAATGAAATATGAATTAAGTCTTGGTTTCTTTCTAATTTTCTTTCAAGCTTCGATCTATTTTCTTTGGATCAATTGGTTAACGATTAGGTTCGTAACAGAATTCACTATTATTACAATTTATATATCATTTGAGGTTGGTGCTTGGTGTCTAGCTTAGGGCTACTACTTACTAGTAGCAGATTACGAAGGAATGAAATCGTTGGGGTGAAATTTACTTAACTCAGTTAGAATTTCTTTTGAAGGTGAAAATTGTTTAATCTATCATATATTATAGTTTTGAAACACCTTTGTTAGATTCAGTAATTTGGAGAGGAATGCTAACCCCTGGCTTCGTGAAAGGGTATTACTGAATCCGTTAAGCAGATCAGGCCCCGATTAACTTGTAACTATACATGCTAGAAAAAAACATTAATATTAAGAATGGTTGAGTATTAATGTGCTTACTTAACTGACTCGTGCTAGTTTTGATAGATACAATGCTTCTAGTGTTTAGGTTATGCATGTATCAGGTTGCCTGTTATATAATCTTCACGTCATGATTGTTTTCCTGTTGCAAGTGGCAAACTTCTATATTTGAATGAAAGGTATACTGTATACTTGAAAAGTTTCCAATATGCCTTTTCTCTTATATAGGATTCGTTTTACCGTGGTTTGACTGCTGAAGAATCTGCACGTGCTCACGAGTATAATTTTGATCACCCTGGTAATGTTCTTATTAGTTTTGGGTCGTGTCAATTTTCATTTTTCCTTCTGTAATGCTGCTGCCTCGTGTTGTAAAATAAAAATATTTCTGTTGTTGTAGATGCTTTTGACACAGAGCAAATGCTAGAATGTATTGAAACACTCAAACAAGGAAAGTCGGTACAACTTCCAATATACGACTTCAAAAACCATAGGAGATGTTCTGAATCCTTCCGCCAGGTACTCGCTTCTAAACTTACAGTCTTGAATAGAGTACAGCTTTCAGTTTTGTTGATATGTTTCATTTGAGCAGCAACGTATTCTATAGTTCAGTGTTGAGTGTTATTTTTCAAGTACCTGTTTAATTTATTAACCTTACGAGTTACAGCATTGAAACACATCTCATTTATTATAATGGGAGCGGGTTTTTTCATTCAAGGCCATTTAAATATGGAAACTACTTTATAAGCCACCCAAGTACATATATGGTTTTCTCTATACCAAGTTCAGTTTAAAAAACATGCCTAATGACAAAAATGCATTAGAATATTGAAAAGACAAAGTACCCTTGCATCAACCTACCAAAAAGCAATAAGTAGATGTAAAGAAAATGAGGGTATTTTTGTCAGTTTACCAAAAAGAAATCGGATACATACTTGGCTGCATGCCTGCCTATAAAGTAATTTTAAAATACGAGTGGCCTTTAGTGAAAAAAAATTGAATACTTGAGTGGCCTTCACAGCTAGGTAGTCAAATTTGCAAGGTGCAAAGGGTTCGCGTGTTGCCTAGGCGCAATGCTAAAAAACAGTGCACGCTCAAGACCAAAGGCGTAATTAGTAAAAAATATATATATAATAGCCACAGAAACTTAACAAATGGTATAGTACCATTCCACAAATATGTTATAAAACTTAATATAGTTAGCAATTAGAATCATCAAATTAATACCAAAAGTGCAAAACTAATTACAATTCACAATAAAAAACAAGATTCATTGTTTATTATAGCCAACCTAATGGTTTGAGTTGGTTGTACAGAAAGCTCCGTAGGTTGCACATAGAGAGCTAACCTTCTTTAGTTATACGTAAAGGTTCTTTGCTTGTACGTAGACCTTTTTTGTGCGTATTAATTTTTTTTGGGGATGTCTAGAACTTTTTATAAGTATTTTACGAATATCATGCTCCTCATTTAAGCGAGGCTAGCGTCTTCGCCTCGCGTTTATTGGAATTGTGTCTCATGTCTTTTAGAACCAAGGTAGCATCTCTCAGTTTTGTTAGGGAATATAAGAGGACTTATCACTGTTAATTGTCAAATTTGGACTGACATCCTTAAACCAAGGCACATGTGCTTGACTTTTGTTTATATTTGAAAGTAGTTCTTAATACGTTTATGTTTTACATTACTTTTCCTAAATAATGTACTATCTTTGGCATCTTATCATAAGAATAGGTACCTTTTTCATCTTTATTTGGGGTTATATTAGAATAATCTTACACCAGGGAACATCAATTGAACTTTTTACTTAATGCGTAGAGTTTGGTGGGTGAGAAATGTAGGGTGAGGAGGTGAGGTGGGTTGGGTAGTCAGAAGGCAGAGGATTCAAGAATGTTAATTCTGAATGCTATTGTATATCCGTACATTAATTACCAATATAGTTTTGTCAACGATTACATTTTAAATTATTTTCCATGTTCTTGTTAGGTTAATGTATCCGATGTTATTATCTTGGAGGGAATACTGGTGTTTCATGACCAAAGGGTTCGTGATTTGATGAATATGAAGATATTTGTTGACACAGGTGTTTATTTTTCAGCTTTCTTTCTCTCTCCTTATTGAGCTATTGTTACTATATTTTTGTATGAATGAAGTTCTCCTATATTCATAAAATGGTCACAATTAGTATCTTTTGATCGGACCTCATTTGTTTTGACTTCTGTCGTCTCTGTTTACTCTTTTCTGAGTCTTAAGCCTGATTTAATATCAATTAGACCACCTGTAGTGGTATAATTTTTGGGCGTTTTTTATGAATTCCACGCCCCTCCACGCCCAAAAACTACCCCCTGGGCGTTTTTTTTCAAAAAAAAATTGCTTTTGCCGTTTTTTTTTTCAACGCCCTGCTTCAATTGTTTTGGCCAATCACCTGTTTCCATGCTCCATTTGTCCAATAACATTTTTTATGTTTTTTTTATTTAATTCTATTACACCACAATGCCCACATCCCCACTACACCCATTTTAGAAAAACGCCCCATAATGCCCCATTGCTGACTGGGCTGCCACATGGTGCAAAACGCCCAAGGGTAGGGGCATTACCACTACACATGGTCTTAGTTATTTACTGGTTCTAGCTACCAACTTCAAATTAGGTGCAAAACAGAAACCAGATTTTACTTTATTACCAATTTTAGCAACAAAGTTACATTATTTTACCAACAGCAGCAACAAATGATAGCAGGTCTTTTTTTGCTGGTTTTTTAAGAAGTGATGACTTGGCATCTTATTTGTGATTTGTGATTTTAGGTTATATTATATGTATCTGCCACATGGCATCTGTTTTGACATTTAATAATTATTTTTGGATATAAATAAAAAAAAGTTTTTTTAAACTTGTAATTTTTCAACTTTTTTGTACACATAAGCATTTTTTGCATATGTGCACATCTGACTTACGGCTGTAGTGGCATCAACCATTGCCACATCATCAGTTCACAGAAAAAAATCATCAAAAGAAGTGTAAAGTTTACTTCTATATCTGCAGTTTGCACTTATAATAAGATTTACTTTGATCTATACCCGTATTTCACTCCCTAGTGTCTTTTCTATTAAAAAATTACCATCTTCTTGAACTCTTTCTATATTGAATCTTAACGGGCTTATACATTTTATCCGAATTAATAAATTCTTTCTTTCTTATACGTATTTATTTCCCTAACCAACATGTCTCACATTTTTATGTGTTGACAAATAACTGTACTAGATGCTGATGTGAGGCTTGCTCGTAGAATAAGGCGAGACACAGTTGAGAGGGGTAGGGATGTAGATTCTGTACTTGAGCAGGTAAGCTCTATTTTTTAAAAATCTCAAGAGTACTTGTTTGCTAAGCAGTTAATGCGGTTGGTTAAAAAAGCGGGAAGTGCACAAAAGCGACAAGGTCTAAAACCGAGGCGCAAAAGCGGTGAGCTTTTTGTATGCAAGGCGCAAAGTGATTATATAAATTATTTTATATATCCCATAGGTTTTTAGCATCCCCTACCTTTGATTTAGCTAAAATTAAGCTTTAAATAAAAAAAAACAGAAATGTACAGCATAAAAAGCCTATTGTACAACACTCAGCTGCACAGAAACACCCCATGTACAAAAGGTGCACGCCTCACCTGCGCCTCAGGTCAAATTTTAGTCTAAAAAGCGCGCCTCACCTACGCCTTTTGTACACCCTGCGCCTTACGTCACACAAAGCGATTTGGTTTGCGCCTTAGGTCGCCTTGCGCCTAGGCGCGCCTAAGGCGCGCTTTTTTAAACCAAGGTGGTAAAAGATCGGATATCGGTCAAGGACCGGTATTTGAGATATAGGTTATCACGGTGGGATATCGGTACTCTTAAAATCATGTAGAATTTATATATATATATAGCAATTTAACACTAACAATTCAGTATACTCTCCTACCATTAACAAATTAACCTTTCGCAACTTGCAAAAGACTAATTGTAGCAAGTAGGAACTGATTAAGACTTAAAACGCTAACATTTAACACCAACAATTAACAATTAAGACTTAAAACACTAATAGCATCAATAAGAAGAAAGATGAATGGTAGAACTAAGAAGAAAGGTACTGCTATTGGGAAAATCGGTGATATATCAGTCAAATATCGGTTGATATCGCCGATAATATTGATACCGATATTCTAACCAATATTTGACACTGATATTATATATAGGGACCGATAACTGATATATCGGTGATATATCACCGATCTTAACTGCATAGCTTGTTTGGAGTTTTCTTAAGGTTTATTAATCATCTGGTGCTGACGAACACCAGGCAATAAAATGTTTCCCAAAAGTCAAAACTAATAAATACGTGATTAATCTCCAGCTTTATAGCGCATGGTGGGGTGGCTCAAATTTTGTGGTTTAGGGTTTACGTACTAGATTCCAAATTTAAAGGTTCAGATGCTAGGGTTAGCCGCAAGAGTCACTGTTTTTTTTTTACTGAATTTAGCTATTGATAATGTCTTAACAAGTGAAAGGGGAGTAGAAATCGTTGAAGTTGAACTGATGTTTGATTAAGAATTTTGACCGAGGATTTAATACATATTAATATATTATTAATAATATGAACCTCTATTTATCTGTGCAGTATGCAAAGTTTGTTAAACCCGCTTTTGATGATTTTGTTCTTCCCTCAAAAAAGTACGCTGATGTCATCATACCAAGAGGTGGAGAGAATCATGTGGCAGTAGACTTGATAGTGCAACATATACGCACAAAGCTAGGTCAACATGACCTTTGCAAACTATATCCCAACATATATGTAATTCAGTCGACATTCCAGGTATCCTCTTCACAAATTTTTCTTTCATCATTAACTTGTGTGTCACGTACGGAGAAACAACGTTCATCTGATAATTATTTTTGTATTATGTTACAAAGACATGTACGATAATTCAAGATCTGTGTTACAGATTCGAGGCATGCACACATTAATTCGAGATAAAGACATATCAAAGCATGATTTTGTATTTTATTCAGATCGGCTGATTCGACTGGTAAATCACTCTCTTACCTTATATGGAATATTTGGAAACTGATAATTAAAGTCTGGATATTTTAGTCTTAAATGCCGATAAGTAAATGAAATTGGTCCCAGGTTGTGGAGCATGGCCTTGGTCATTTACCATTTACGGAGATGCAAGTAGTCACTCCAACAGGTACAGTTTACTGTTTGTTTTTTCATAAAATTACTAAAGGTGTTGGGAGTTACTCATTGTATCATGTAGGGGCGAGCAGAAAACCGATTAACCGAACTGAAAAAAAAAACTAACCGCACAGAAAACCGAAAAAAACAAACCGAAATTTACGGTTCGGTTACGGTTTTGCATTTTATGAAAACTGAAAAAAACCGAATTGAATAACCAAAAAAAGTCACTTTTTATAATCTTTGTTATATATTGATTTAGGAATTATTAATTTTATTCTTGAATGTTTAGTATTTATAATACGAACATTAACATGTTTAATTATCATTGAAATGATTTATCCATTGTCTAAAAGAAATAACAGAATTTAAAATAAAAATTTAATGATTTTCTAAGCATTATAAAAGAAAAAGTCTTAATAAAAACTTTGGAAAAACAATAAAATAGATTAGAAGGTTAGGTTTACAATTAGACCCTCCATGTTATACGGAACAGATTGTTGGGCCATCAAGAAAATCCATGCACGAAAGCTAGAGGTGGCAGAGATGAGGATGCTAAGATGGATGTGTGGGCATGCTAGGTTGGACAAGATAAGAAATGAGGTTTTTAGGGTAAGATTAGGAGTTGCTGGTAGAATAGTTGAAACACTCACTGTAGATGGAAGGAGGAGTAGAGGTAGGCCGAAAATGACTTGGGATGAGCGGATTAGGCAAGATTTGCTAGATTTATACCTCTTCGAGGACATGGTCGAGGATAGAACTTCGTGGAGATGTAGGATTAAGGTTAAGGACTTTTAGGAGTTTGGCCTGGTTTTTGGTTTAGGTTCTTGTCTTATGAGTTTAAATTTTTTCGTTTTCTATGAGGTGTGATATAGCTTTTTATAAGTTTTCACTTATTCCCGGCGTCGTAGTTTTACTAACAACTACGTATTTATTTATGTGTTTATTTTTATTATTTTTCTTTTCCACCTTTTTTAGTAGTTGTGTGCTTATATATGTTTTTCCAGAAGCTTATGTCTTGGTTATGGTTTTTTGGAGTCGGGGGTCTCACTGGAAGCAGCCTCTCTATCCCCTGGGATAGAGGTAAGGCTTGCCTACATCCTACCCTCCCTAGACCCTATCAATAGCTTCGCTATAGGTGGGATTATACTGGGTATGGTTTTTGTTGTTGTATATTAACTTAAATGTAACCATCTAAGAAAGATTCGTAAACTTTGAATTGTACTTTTTATTTTTGAATCTTACGTAATTTGTTTCAAAAACCGAACTGAACCGAACCGTGCACACCCCTAGTATCATGTGTTGGGCGGTGGAGGTGGACGTATGTCACACCGACCGAACCACGTAAATCTTGTGTTCCGTTTCTCCGTTTGATTTATGTTTTGTGCGTGTGATTGTTTGGTTGTGATTCACAATCCAATGATGCCTAACATCATGTATGTAGTCTTGTATCACCTGTTAATATTATTTTCATATTTTGTTTGAGACTTTGAGTAAATGTTAGAAATTCAGTAAAAGAGGTAAATTTGCATCTTTTCAGATAGTTGTCTGTATATCATTGAAAAGTTACTGTTGTTGTAGGATCCGTATACAGTGGAGTTGACTTTTGCAAAAAACTCTGTGGTGTCTCGATTGTTCGAAGGTGAATAGTGCTTAACGATCTGATTGTGAAAACAGTTTAATAACCTTTGAATATTCGGTTCTTGTTTTATAGTGGTGAAAGTATGGAAAATGCTTTGCGTGCATGTTGTAAAGGCATAAAAATCGGAAAAATCCTTATCCATCGTGATGGTGACAATGGGCAGCAGGTAAGTAATGAATAAATCCATCTTTTTATTTTAGTTTTGTTTGCGCTTTTTGCATTATCGTGCAATTTTTTAATAACAAACAATATATATCTTCCGTAACATGTTCAGCTTATCTACGAAAAACTCCCAAAAGACATTTCAGAACGACACGTACTTCTCCTTGACCCTGTTCTTGCTACAGGTTTGTTATATACTCTCTGCGTGCATTTATTTGCGTATAAACAGCTTACTGTTTGCTTTTAGTATTGGCTCATTGTGAATTATATAAAATTTCAAATAAAGTACACGGATGGTCCCTGTGATTTTCCAAAGTTTTGGATTTGGTCCCTAGCTTTCCAAAAGTACACAGCTGGTCCCTGTGGTTTGCACTTTGTACGCATTTAGTCCCCAGCTTTTTCCAAAAACCAGGGGCCGACTCTCAAAATCCAATATTTTACACTACAAAAAAAAAAATCAGAAATTTGGGTAAAATTAACACTACGAAGGGAAAAAGCAGGGTGTCAGGGCACCCCCTGGCTCCTATGAAGCTTCGCCCCTGATTTGTTGGTTGGGACTGAATGCATTACAAAGTGCAAACCACAGGGACCATCCGTGCATATTTCGAAAGCTAGGGACCAAATCCAAAACTTTGGTAAACCACAGGGACCATCCGTGTATTTTGCTCTAAAATATCCCAAGAATGCCTTGAAATTTGACTTATAACTAAATTCTTGAATACTTTGCAAAAGTTTAACCTTTTATGATGATAAACAAAAGACCAATAGGTCATTGTAACTTGAATTTTTTTTTTTTTTGAGAGATAAATATTGTAATTTAATTGTTTTGATTACAGGTAATTCAGCTAATCAGGCAATTGAGCTACTGATACAGAAAGGAGTGCCGGAATCGTATATAATATTCCTCAACCTCATCTCGGTGAGTTCCCATTTAGCTACTCATTAACCCCTTAAAGATAAAACATAACACGGATCCACCATTTACTTGTTTAAGTAAATGATTCAAAATTGCACGTTTCTTTTGACTCATTATATTCATGCGATTTGCTTTAGGCCCCAGAAGGAATCCACTGTGTTTCAAAACGGTTTCCTTCAGTGAAGATAGTAACCTCAGAGATCGATGTTGCAATAAATGAAGAGTATCGCGTTGTACCTGGTCTTGGGGAATTTGGTGACCGTTACTTTGGCACCGATGACTGATCATAATAAGAAAATTCATATTTGGGATCAGTGACAGGATAACCAACCGACATGAAGGGTTTAATAAAAAACAACTTCAAATTTAATCAACCGAAGGGTCTTAACGCCTCGCTTGATGGAAGTATCTTTTAAGATGTATTATGTGATCCCCTGGTGTTTGGATGGTTATATATGTATATATATTAAAGTCACTGGGCATGACTTTTATTGTTGCTGATAGTAATCATTTCGGTTTGTGTATCATTTTCTCTTTACTGAGTCTTGTAAAACATCGGTCTCTTTTTCTTTCAAATATTGGAATTATAACATATTAACATATACTATGGTTATCTCAACATTTACAAAATAACCAGACTTTTAAATGCCAACTCTACTAATGGGCTGTTTGGTACTCTGAATTAGTAAGTGAGATGATGCTGACCTGTTAATGATGATGTGTTTGGTTCACAAAAAAATAACACCTTTAAATAGTTCAGTTGACCTCTTAATGGTTAAGAGACAGATTTACGCTTGCCCTGATAAACTTTCTTAACCCTAAAACTTCAGCCACCACCGCCAACCACTACTATCACCATCTGTCACTGCCAACCACCATCCCCCGCCACCACTGTTAACCACCATCACCACCCGCCAACAACCACCATCACCACCCGCCAACCACAACATACATTTCATTCTGCACAAAATAGTTCAGAGGGGTAAAATATTCATTTTGCACAGTTATTCAGAGCTTTAGCCAAACAACGTTTAGAAGCTCTTACCCGGTCACTTACTCGTTCAGAGGTTGCCAAATAGCTTGTATGGATGATTGTCTGACATCTTCACAATGTCAAGTTATATGTTTTGTAGGCATGGTCAAATTTGTTACCAACATTAGGAGAAATATCATGTTGCCTAATCGATTTGGTGTTTAATGTGATAATATCCCCTTTGTTTGATCGTTGTTTGCCTTAATGTGTGTTGGCGCATTTTAAGTTTACAAAAGTCTTATAGTTTCATGGTATCTATCTATACATGACTGCTATTAATATATTTTTTTGTGTAGCCATGATTTAGGAAAGTGCTTCTAGTGTGTTGTTAAGGTCTCATGGACATTGTTAACGTGACAAGATAGTATTGTCCTATTTGCGTATTGACTTTCACATTTTGAGTTTTCTAAGTGGTTTAATGATATTTTTGTTCATCTTATCGTTAACGAGTCTCACTTGTCTAAATATCCAACGCAACCATCAGATGTCATTTCGTTAACAAGGAAATAATCATAAAACAACCCAAATTATTGTTACTAAGATTTACACTACAGGTAGATTATACGTAATCCACCTACGTTACTAATCAACCCCCTAACTGAAGCTTGTATACGACCGTACATGAGTTTACGAAACATTGGTATACGCGTGTTTATGGTATGTATACACCTGTATAAAGCAACCAACGATACCGTTCGCACCAGTATAAACAACCATTGTAATGGTATATGATTGTATGAAATGTTATGCACTCGTACATCGTATGATGATGGATCAATGTGATGACTAAGGGTGGTGCATCTATGAGAGGAGGGGTGTTTCTATAGCATAACTTTTTACACCATATTATGTAGAACACTATATAGAATACGATATATCAGACTCTAGCATGTCTAACACATAATTACGTATTTTTCTCTTATCTTTTTTATTTTATTTTGTAACACTTCTAAAATTCATCATATTTTCCATAGTTGACATTCATAACCTATTCTTTAAGACATGAAAATTGTTAGCTATATAGATTAATTTGGTATACTCAAATTATACAATGGTCATCTTATTAGCATTTGAAATTCGTTAGAATGGGTCCGATTGGGTCAATACAAGTCACTACCTACACAACTAGCGTCATCACCATAGCCAGAGTCGCCACCACACGACCACGCCTTTTTCTATGACCACTAGCCGCCTTAAAAACATCTATGTCGAATGAACCCATTTTGATTACTTTTTTTCCTTCTAAAATGAACCGCGTCCATTTGATCCGCACCCGCTTGGACTCGAACTAAACTGATTTTTGGTCATGAATTCTAGGAATCATTTTTCTATTATGTACATCACAAATTCTACCATTTGCTTGCAAAAGGATCATATGTTAACTACTTTCATAACTAGGAGTGATGCACTAAATCAAATAATATGATCAATGAATATTAATTTCTAAACAACAAATATACGCCGTACATCATAGGATCATATCATAACATGATTTCGCAAAGGAATCTAGCCCGTTCTCTCAGGAGAAAAAGGAAAATTGGCCCGACTCAATTTAAAGGGCTGTCCTCAGGCATTTCCCAGTTATCATTATCGTCATCCCTCTTCTTGTTCACAGTTTCCGCCTTATCATCATTAAAATTTCTGAAAGGGCCGCGTCTGTAAATTCCCACAAATAACCAACTTCTGTTAGACATTGTATTTTCCAATAGCGCATACGATACATAATAAGTAGAAAGAATTATAGTGAAAATAGTAAGGTAATACAAGCATGTGAAAATGACAATGTATGTTTCATAAGTACTTCCATAACATCATTTGACTTTATTTGACTTTCCGGTAACAATCTTCCAATGTTTTGTGTTGTGGTATGCATTACTTCAAATGTAAAACTATTTAACACATTTTGACTTCATACAACCAATTCCACTTGTCTTGTATCATTCTTATGTGTTTAAGCTTCCAATAATGCCAAAATTACTTACTTATCTTGCATCATACAATGATTATCCATTTAATTGCTTCTATGTAACCCTAAGGACGCATTCTTTCTAGAACCAAGTGTTGTGAACTGCGAAAACCGCATAATGGTCTTGTATGTAACGCATTGGATATAATCAAGGTAGTGAGAAAGATAAAAGTGGCGGTTATGTAACCGTATTGTGTATCACATTCAAAGCACCAAGTACTAGTTTATCATGCGGTTCTTGTTGGGGAATTTTCAGAAAACGGATGATCAGAGAGGCGTGTAATCACTCTCAGATCAAATTATTTCGGTGGCTCACCCGAATAATTCAATCGGATACAACTCTGATTTCGAGAAATTGAACCTGAGTATGTGTTTTGCGTGAATTGATTGAACCAGAGAATTGTGACCAAAATCTGAAAAACGAATTTTGGGGTTTGCTTGCAGATAACTGCCTCTGGCAGTTATTTTCCAATTTTTAATAAAATTGCAATAAAAACTGCCTTGAATTTTTGTCTGAAAATTCATCATAAATTTTATTTTCTAAGGCATTTTCTATAAAAACTGCCTTGAATTTTTGTCGACCCCAGCCAGGGGCTCTGCCCCTTGGACCCCGCCAGGGGCTGCCGCCCCTTGGACCCTGCTCCCAGGGGCGCTGCCCCCTTGGAACCCCCGTAGGGTACGGGCTCCACCCGTACACTCCGAATAATAATAACTCAAACAAGCGTGCACTCCCGCACCTCCTAACTTGCTTGATGTGTATTATTATTCGCTTTGATCACCAAGTCAATCCCCCGATTACACTAAAATATCTAACAGTTCTCACATTTCTCAACATATTTCGATTCTGATTTGAACACTCCCCTGCAACAACGCTATTAGTCTATTTATCTACAAAACAAACAGTCTGCAGATGGCAATGTCTGCGCGTGGTCTGCTGACGCAGACAGAAGAGCCTGCACACAGATCTCTTTTAGATTAACAAACACCACCTAAAACTTCATTTCGTTTGCAGTCCTAACTACTACTAAAGGAGTCTAACTGATTTCCAAACTAAACCTAACCAAAAAATGCACATGTTCATGACCATTACAACTCTAAAATCACATCTATGATACACCAATCATGCAAATTCATAACAATGAAACTTAATTAGAGTTCACCTGCGTCGATTTCGCTTAGCAGCCTCGCGATGTTTCCGTTTCTTCTCCTCCTGTTTATTCTCAAAATACCTACGACGCTTACACTCCTGAATAACTCCAGCTTTCATAACTTCTCTACGGAACCTTCCGAGAAGCTTCTCCTCCGGCTCGTTATCCTCAACAACAACCTGAACGTTGTACGCTGATCGGAAAAACAGCGTGTTAGCGTGCGCCAGTGACGGACACACGACCGACATCAAATCATTCGAACTAGAACAAGTGACGAGTGGAGCAAACGCTTCTTTGTTGATTGGAGATGAAGTTGTTGAGAATGAGAGGTGTGATGGTGGAGATTTGAATGGTGTGAAGATGGATAAGAAGGTGGTTAATGTTGAGGACGCCATTGATGGAAGGAATAATGGAGATGAAGTTTCTTATCTGAGACAGGTTCGGTTCTTGGCAGCTTTCAAATATAATTTGGAGTGAATTTTAAGGAATCTACTCCCTCTATACTATTTTTATACGCTGTCCCTTATATTTAAAATTGATAAGTTTTGTACTTTATTTTTTTAAATTTATCACGTTTTGTCCTTACGGCATAACCCATTTTGATTTTTCTCAGTTAAATGTGGTCATATGCAGGTCATGTGAGGGTAGATCTGTCATTTAATGTCTCTTTTAATACCCAAAGTTATCTTCTTCCCCAATTTCATTCTTCATGAACTCTAGTTACCGATTCTTCTGATTCTTCCGTCAACATCTCTTTCACAAGCATTCTTAACGATTCTTTCGTCCCATTTCCAGTAGACTGCCATACTCACGATCTCATACTCCGATGAAAAGCGACTGCGTCAGGACTAAACGTTGTACCGGATATCTCACCCATAGTCACATGGAACACGGTACGCAGTACGAAAACCGGTACGCAATTCGGGCCTTTCTAAAAATCGTTACGCTGGGGGGTAAGTTCATTTGGGAACGCTAATTCGGTACGTGGTACGGTGTATCCTATGGCGTGCCACCAAAGTTTGGTACACATCATATATATAAAAAAGTATAAAATATATCTTTCATTAAATTTTCAAAAACATAATCAAAATTCAAAACAGAAACTTCATAAAAGAAAATTCGTAATCAAAACATAAATTTCATAAAACTCAATATATCTTTCATTAATTGTAGTGTGAAAAGTTAATGGCGGGAAAAAATTGTTCAGTTACCTCTAATATATAAAAAGCGGGAAATAGTTAATGGGTTTTCAAATTCCGGTACATGAATCTGGTTGTGTCGGAACGCCGACTACTACAAACGGAAACGCGTTTCGGATTAATTAAAAACGTGTATTCACTGATTGGAACATTATTATGGTACACAATCGGGAACGGTCCAAATTAGTGATCCAGGTATGCGTACCGGAGTGATTGGGACGACTTTGTACCACGATTCTGTACGGCCGATCTGGTACGCGATACAAGGGTCTTTTAGCGTTTCCTGTGACTATGATCTCACCAAAGAAATCAATCTCCTGTTCTGTCTCATAACCGCTTTTGACATCAGGACTAAACGTTGTACCGGATATCTCACCAAAGAAAAAAATGAACATATTCTGTCTCATAACTGCTTTTGACATCAAACACGTGCACAAAGTCAGCGGGTTCCGCCATGGCCATGAACCGACCGTCGGATGAATACCGTATAGATCTAGTGGCTCCGATGTTGCCCTTAAGAGCTGTTACGGATTCTGACAGGTTTTGAACATCCCAAACTCTGTAGGTTTTGTCTTGATTCCCTGTCGTGAACGTTTGACCATCGGGATGCCATGCGGATGCGAACAAGAAATCCAAGTGTCCTTTCAAGGATGCAACTGTCTTTGGAAGAACAGTTAAGAATGCTTGTGAAAGAGCTGTTGATGGGGAATCACTTGAGAAGAACTAGGGTTTTGGGTGGAAGTCAGATATCAATTTGAGGGAAGTTTGTAACTAGGGTTCATGAAGAATGAAGTTGAGGAAGATGATAACTTTGGGTATTAAAAGAGGCATTAAATGATAGATCTACCCTCACATGACCACATTTAATTTAAAAATCAAATTGGGTTATACCAAAAGGACAAAACGTGATAGATTTTACAAGATAAAGTATAAAACTCATCAATTTTAAACATAAAGGACAATGCCTGAAAATGGGTATAAAGATAAAGGAAAATCCTTGAAATTCACTCTATAATTTGAGAAAAATAATAAAGTACAGTGTAAACTGCGCAGATGTTCCCTGAGTTTTTGTCACTTTAGTCTAAAACTCAAACCTTTTGAATCTGGATCTCCGAGGTTTCAATTTTGTTGCCATTTCCATGCAAAAGCAAAATCTGATCAGATTTTTCAGTTAACATTCAAATTTTTTTTGTCTTTTTCCTATCTTTTAATAAATGGCAAAACGGTCAGATTTTTTTAATTTGTTATAATAAAACATTAAAAGACCATTTTTGCTCTTCATTAAAAGGGAGGAAAAATACAAAAAAAAAAAAAAAAACTAGATGTTAACTGAAAAATCTCACTAAATTTTGATTTTGGATAAAAATGACAACAAAATTGAAACTATAAAAACCTAGATACTAAAGTGGCAAATATTACCAAAACTCATAACCATTTTGGCAATCTATACTAACTATTAAAAGAGATTAGAAGCTGATGTCGATTTGTTTACGTGTCAACCATCTAGGCATGCCACGTAGGATCTGATGATGTCATAAATAACAATTATTTAAATATCATTTCATTATTTAATTTAAAAACTTATAATACCATTTTAATTTGAATTTGAAATTCAAAATAGAGAAAGAGGGTTCAATAAATGCTGGTTTCTCTTTCCTTTCCAAAAATACAATCTCATTCCAAAAATTCAAACCCACCGCCCTCTTTCCCTTTCCTTCTAAATCTGGTTTCTCTCACTCCCTCTCTCATCAAAAACCCTTAGATCTGTCTCTTTAATAGTTCATCTAAACTTAGATATGTCTCTCTAATAGTTCATCTAACCTCAAATCTCACATGAAGATATCGAGAATGGGGGAGATGTCAAAATCAATCAACGGTGGTGGTCGGCCGAATTTGTTTTTGTTCCTCTTGCTATGTTTTCAGAACCGAACTCCGGTATTGATTTTTTAACAACTTTGATTATTGTTTATCTATGAACAATGGTGGGTGAAAAAAAAACTTTGATTATAGTTAGGTTATCTGTCTCGAATTCTGCAACCAATTTCTAGGGTTCTAAGTTTGAATTTGGGGATTTCTGAATATTTGTTGAAATTATATGTTATTGATATCATCATGAGTAAAAAACTTTGTTTATATGGATTACATTGTTTCAAAAAAAAAGTATGTTTCGGATTATCAAAAGTATGTTCACTTTCACGGATTATCAAAAGTATGTCCACTTTTTATTTGGTCAGAGTTTACTTATCAGTGGTTGAATTCAAGTTATGTTTTATCATTAACGAGTAGAGGTTTTTTTTTTAATTAGCATGTCAATTGGGTGGGTAGTTAACTAAAGCATACTATTAATGCTTAAAACCTCCTAAACCGCAATAAAATAATTTTTTAAACCAATTTTTTTTTATAAAATTATGCCCAAAATGTTTTGACCCGTCAAAAATTACTTTTTACTTGACCTGAACCTGGTTTGATCAGTTACGAAACCCAATGATTTTCCACCTCTAGCATCCACATATGCTCATATAATTCGAGTGCTCAATCTGGTTTATTTAGGTGGTTGTTTTGGAGCAGGGAGCATGCGTTGGACTCTATTTTATAAATAGACCCGAGTGGCTGGTTGTTGATCACACATGTTCAGCTTATTCATATGTTTCGGTGCCTTTATATGACACTCTTGGTGTGTAAGTGTGCTTTCATAATTAATTATAAAATTATATGTGAACCTTTATTGACTATCTCAATCATACTCCTGCTTGACCTGTAGGTCCTGATGCTGTCAAATATATTATAAACCATGCTGATGCGCATGCAGTTTTTTGTGTGCCCAGTACATTGAATGTTGTAAGTTTGATCTTTATTCCAATATCGCATTTGTATGGAACTTTTATTCTAACTCATGAGTCTTTTCTCAATTTGCAGTTGTTGAGCTTCTTATCTGAAATTAGTAGTGTATGCATAATAGTGGTATGTTTTTAAAGCATTTGTAGATTTTACTGTCCACTGCCATATGATATATTGAATGTCACTTTGCTATATAATAATTCTATCCATGTGGCAGGTAGTGGGAGGGATAGATGAACACCTTCCCTCCCTCCCGAAAACATCTGGTGTTCAACTTATATCATATTCAAAATTTATCAGTCAAGTTAGTTCAAACTTCTATTATATATGTCTTACTGATGTGAACCTTTCTGATATTATAATTGATACTCATGTAGGGTCATAGTAATCTAAGACCTTTTTACCCTCCAAAGGCCAATGACATTGCTACTATATGCTACACAAGTGGTACTACTGGAACACCAAAGGTGACATTTTTTTAGCATTCATAGTTTTACTTAAGATATTTTATAGGCTTGATAATGATAATACTTATTTTATATGTACATGGTGTGGTTCTGACACATGAAAACTTGATCTCAAGTGTTGCAGCCTCAACTCTGCAAATTAAATTCAACTCCTCATACATGTGTGCTTCTACTTTATTACCAAATACATCGATAATTGCGTATTAGATTTGGAAATTTGATATGTTTATGAGCATATAGTGTAACACCCCAAATTTCGTAAGACATATTATAATGTTTTAAGCGCAATATTTTGACGAAAAGAAATGGTAAACATGGATTTATACCATTATTAAAGTTTTATAAATTTTAGTAAATCTAAAATTCTTATGTATACATGAAGGTTTACTAGGTTAGTATTTAGAAATGGGAGAAAGTGACATGTTATGAAAAGATGAGGGGTTAAAAGGAACAACATCTCATCAAAACACTTAACAAAAAATGCCCAGTGCTTCATATGTGTGTATGTGCGACCGTGAGATGAGGCCAGGGGAAACATTTCCCTTCAAAACCCTAACATCCCTAAATCCCTCAAATTGAAAGGGAAATCAAAGATTAATCGAATGCATGAGACATGAACTTTGATTAGCTAAGTGTGCTTGACATTAAGTAAGTTTAATTTCTTGTTTTTGTGATTTTGATGAAGTGGGTTATGTGTAATCTGTGAATGTTCAATGAAATTGAGCATGAATACTAGATAATATCAACATGTAAAGTTGTATTGTGCTTAATTTTGATTGTATTGATGAGTTGGGATAAAACCCACTTAGAATTTGTAGGAAGATGAAGTTTAGTGAAGATTTATGATGAATTGTGTAATGTTGATGTTAGAGTATCGTTATAGAAAGTAGTTAGATGGATAATTTGATATAAAACATATGATGCTTGGTTATGATAATGATTTGTGAAAGATTATGTTAATTCATGGATGAACTAGGAAGAATGTGCTTTAGTTGGTTGTACAATGTGCACTAAATGGTGTACGCACACCAAGTGTATGATGAAATGTCTAAGTGAAGTTAAGATGTGAGATTGTATGAAATGGCTTGATATATATGAATGAGATGAGGTAATGATGTAATTAGTAGTATACTAAGTTGAAGAATGTGCTTTAGATGGAACTTATACAAGAATTCGGGTTGAATGTATGTCTTGGTCAAGACTATGCATTAAGGACTTGTACGTTGTGTTTAATATCACTAGGTGATCATATGATTGTAAGCATATTTGCATCGTGAGTAAGAAATGTATATAGTGTCATTGATATAGCATAAATGATGTTACGGATATATGTGGATAAGTCGGAAGTTCATATGATAAACCGTTGACTTCTGAAAGTCAACTACACATAGGAAGCATAAATTGACTTGTTTTTTTTTTGTAAAGATAGGATATTAGAAAGTCGTATGGTACATGTTACATTAATACGCGTTACATGGAATGACATGTTGAATTATATGAGTTTGAAAGTATGTGAAAGTGGGTATATGTCTTATGCTTGTTATAATTGACTAATGAAAGTCAAATGTGAAATATGCAATTGATATGATCTTTAACATGTACAATTGTGTATGCTAACGAGAATGTGAATTGGTGGCATGAAAGTAGAGGAATCATATCAAGATGGACTCAAGCATGAAAGGCTAACGGGTCAAGAGGAGGCAAGGAAGTGGATACGGACACGGGTGCACAAGGTAAGTGATTTCTGAATCACTTCTTAGTTTGTTAAGTAAGGTTATGTTCTAGTTAATTAGGCATGATAATTGAAGTCAAATAAGGAAGGGTTGTATGAAATTGATGATTTACGTTAAGTAGGCCGAATGGGTCAAAATGTGGTTTTATTACTATACCGGAAGGGTTGTATAAGTAATTAATTATGGTACTATAACCGGGTATGGGTAGAATTGTACATAAGTACACTAACCAAGAATCGGAGACACGGATTAATAGTCTAAACACTCGGTTGTGAGTCATGGTTAATGGACAAACAATTTCGCATTTGAAATTGTATTAACAAAGTTTGCTTTCGTATAAATGAATGACATGAATAGGTTTAACGCATACCGGGTATCGGGTGCATAAATCCCAAGTACGAACCCCGGATAATGTAAAAGTATTATAGTTATAACGTTTATGTAAGTTTTGGGTTAAAACAAATGAGTAGTTTGACAAAAACATGAACGGGTCGAATAAGTGAAAGCGGGTATATAAAGCCGAGAGCTTTAAGTGAATATTTTCCTTAAACTGGATGTTGGATTTCAAGTTCATATGATAGAATGTGAATTTACGAGCATGTAGGAAGAAACGGGAGGTTAAACGGGTAAACGGTTCAAAAGCTATGCGCGTTTTAGTGCGTACGGACGACGAAACGGAACTGCAGAAAAATGTAAAATCTAGTGGGCGTCGCCGACGGGCTCTAGAAAGTCAGTTTTTTGGCTGACGGGTTATTTGGCTATCTACGGAAGTTTTGGGCTACGGGCAATTGCAAGGGCCGTCGCCGACGGCCTCCCCATGTTCAAAAACCTGAAATTTGTAATATAAGTTGATTTGGGTATAGTAGGCTTCGGTTTGTTATCCGTGGACCACGGCGGGCCTCCCAAACATGATTTTGATCGTTCTTTTGACGTCTATGGGCTATAAATCTAAGTCTAAGTATCATGTAATTAATGTATGGATATACAAGAGGTATATAAGATCTTGAATGTGTACGTAGTATGTATGTACATATGTAGATGTGTATTTATGTATATGTGAAGATACGTATGAGTGTACGCATGTAGGTAGAAACGTAGGGATGTATGTACGTATGTAGATGTGTATTTATGTATACAGTAGAAACTCTATAAAATAATACACTTGGGACCACCAAAATTTATTAATTAAAAGAGTTATTAATTAATCGATAAATTAATAATTATTAATTTATATATTAGTTAATATTTTATTAATTTATAGTAGAATACTTAGTTTACAAACACCTTTCAAGCTTCCACTTATGTATATCAAATGAACGGCCCAATTTGAAAGAAACCTTCAATCGCCCACCTTATTATGCCTCTTGTGTTCAATGTATCACTTTATGGACATTAAAAATAAAGATGATATCGATGAAGAAAATGTAGTTGCACAGTTGTTGACTGATGAAGAAATTATTGAAAGCGTTATTGGAATTAATAAAGATGATATCGATGAAGAAGATGATGAAAGTTCTACAATGGAGCCCCCTTCGCGAAACGAAGCTATTAAAGCGGCAATCACATTTAACAATTTCTTGTTGAGCTATGAGAAAACAACACCAGAAATTCTTACCATGCTAAGGAAAATTAGAGACGAGATTCAAGGGGAAATTGATTTCAACAAAAAACAAAAGACAATTGAGTCATTTTTCAAGAAACCTTCATAAATCATTCATGTAATATGCTATATATAAGGAATTATTAATTTATATTTTATATGGGGTCTAAAGAAATGATCAAAAATGTATTATCTTATAATTTTAGCGAATTATTAATTTAGCACCCTATCCCCGAGTCGGGACCGGCAAAAAATATTATCTTAGAGAGTTTATTAAATAATCGAGTATTAATTTATCGAGTTTCTACAGTATATGAAGATATGCATGTGTATATGCATGTATGTAGAGATAATGGAAGGTATGTACATATGTAGATGTGTATGTATGCATGTAAGAATGTATGTATGCATGAATTAGATACGTTAAGTAATACGTTATTAATAGTGTGCCTTGAGAATGAAAAGTAATGCAGGTACATTATTGAAGCCTCACCAGGATATGGATACGTGGAGGAAACGCTTAAAGTTAGAAAGATAACGAAATGGGGAGTGTACGAGAATGAATCTTGTTTATGTATTGTGCACTAATGTTATGAATATATGTGGTGAGTGCAGGTTGTACGAATCACGGGCGATTATCACGAGGATTAGAGATCGAAGACCGAGTCATAGGATAGATTGTACGGGAATAATTGAGTATGTACTTTAGTAAACAGGACTTATACTTTATTTTTGTAAAAGATTCATATTAAAACGAACTTTCAAGTAAGTCAAGACGTTTGTAATGAAAGAAATTTTATGGCACGAATTTCCGCTGCGACTTTTTGTCAAATACGTATTAGGACCTAACAAGTTGGTATCAGAGCCCTGGTTTGAGAGAATCAAGTACGAGAGGATAGGTACTTGAACTCAAACCTGCGTGCTCTTGTGATAAGGAACCCGTACAATCCATGACTTGATCAAGATCTAAAGGTAAGCATAATTGCTTGGAAAGGATGATCCAGGAATGCGGTCTAGAACCGGCATCAAGACAAGTGATAAGACGAATGGACCCCAGGTACGTAAATTTAACGTGTGGGCGTATGAAATGGTATAATTAAGCGAGTGAAAGAAAATTTTTAAATGAAATATATAATAGTGATATGGCAATGAAGTTTTGAAAATGATACACGTGCCGAAATTTAATTTTTCGGACATAAGGTGGCGATTACACGAAGACACGGAACTAGTATGTGGATTGTGTACCTGGCCAGTACACAAGAAACATATGACGTTCGCGAGACCGTGATAATTGTTACAGGTATGTCCGTTAGAATTAGGTAGTAGGTGGACGTGAGGGTAAAGAGAAACGCAAGACTTTCAGGAATGAAAGTATGAATGATATGTTAGGATTCGCGGGACGGATTCGAAACATGAAAAGGAATGAAAGTATGAATGATATGTTAGAATCCACGGGACGGATTCGAAACATGAAATGAATGAAAGTATGAATGATGTGTTAGAATCCGCGAGACGGATTCGAAGAATGCAAGGAATGAAGTATGAATGACCTGTTTGAATCCGCGAGACGGATTCAACATATGTAAGGAATGGAAGATATGAATGATATGTTTGAAATCGCTAGACGGATTCAAACATAGAAGGAATGAAGGGGGTAGGGATGTTACGTTTGGATCCGCGAGACGGATTTAAAAGACAAAAAAAAATGAAATTAGCCCACCTCAGGATGCGTCGATAGTTTGACCATGTTTGCGTCGAACAAGTCATATAAGTAAATGTAATGCAAATGAACAAAAGAATGATAAGAATGAAAATATCCGAATGTGTAAGTAATTACGGACCAAACAAGTAAATATTCCTTAAGTGATATGATTCAAATTATGTTTAAACTTTCACATATATATATATATATATATATATATATATATATATTTATGCAAATGCGTTGCATGCAAGAATGGTCGAAAGGATAAATGGGTCATACGGGTCAGATGGCGATCGCCATTTGAACTCGGTAGTTAATGTTTTGATTTGTTAGGTTTTGTACTCATAGGTGAGCTTGATGGATGGACACGCAATGTCACCAATCGGAAAGGAATGATCATCGTAAGATAAGGATAACGAATCAATGGAATCTACTTTCGTCAGGTATGTATAAAAAGGGTTGTAACTTTAATAGGAGGTTATGACTCGACTAGAGATGGATGTGTCAGAATATAATGTATATATACAAACCGTAATGCAAAATGTGGAGTGAATTTCAAAATGTTCATAACGATCGTCGAGTGTTATTGAACCTGAATGCTCGTAGCTGTGGAAATTCTGATAGAATATACGAGACGGCAAGTATCGCTAAGAAATGCTAACTTTGATGCTCGGCTTGTTGGCTATGTTCATTTGAACAAGACATTGTAGAAAAGATACGCATGGCATAAATAACAATAGTAACCATGGAAATAATGCTTAGTCTTCGTGTTAAGTACGGATAAGTAAGTTTAAGAAGGGTGAATTTGGTTGAAATAATAAGTCTTTGAATGATTATAGTATGCGTATGGTAATATATCGACCCCTCCTATGAGCTTAAAAGTAATCAGAAGTAATGTTAGTAATGGAATGTTTAGGATGGCTCATAGTGAACAAAATGAAACATAGCGTATGATGTATGAGTAGTACGAAATAAATCGATTTATTTCGATTAGTAAATATATGAATGTAATATGCTTAAATAGGAAGTTAGAAACAAGCCATAGACTTAGGTTTGTACGATTAATAATTGTATACAATTGGAATAAATTCGATGAATGAATCGCTAGTAAGGAGGTTTGCTAGGAACTAGCATCATACAATGAAAACGACACTAATAAGAGCTCTGGATCAGATTCTGAGTTTTAGGTGATTATGAAAGTAAATTACATAATTTAAGAACGTAAGGACAATGCGTACAATCATGTTTAGGTATGAAACAAAGTTTTGACCAAGATCCCGAATGTATTCATGTTGTAATGAGCATCGTGAATGAATAGATGAAAAAGTAAGAGTAGTATTGGTCTACTTAGAATGAGAAAGGTTTCGAGGACGAAACCTTCTTTAAGGGGGGTAGACTTGTAACACCCCAAATTTCGTAAGACATATTATAATGTTTTAATCGCAATATTTTGACGAAAATGAATGGTAAACATGGATTTCTACCATTATTAAAGTTTTATAAATTTTAGTAAATCTAAAATTCTTATGTATACATGAAGGTTTACTAGGTTAGTATGTAGAAATGGGGGAAAGTGACATGTTATGAAAAGATGAGGGGGTTAAAAGGAACAATATCTCATCAAAACACGTAACAAAAAATGCCCAGTGCTTCATATGTGTGTATGTGCGATCGTGAGATGAGGCCAGGGGAAACATTTCCCTTCAAAACCCTAACATCCCTAAATCCCTCAAATTGAAAGGGAAATCAAAGATTAATCGAATGCATGAGACAGGAACTTTGATTAGCTAAGTGTGCTTGACATCAAGTAAGTTTAATTTCTTGTTTTGGTGATTTTGATGAAGTGGGTTATGTGTAATCCGTGAATGTTCAATGAAATTGAGCATGAATACTAGATAATATCAACATGTAAAGTTGTATTGTGCTTAATGTTGATTGTATTGATGAGTTGGGATAAAACCCACTTAGAATTTGTAGGAAGATGAAGTTTAGTGAAGATTTATGATGAATTGTGTAATGTTGATGTTAGAGTAGCGTTATAGAAAGTAGTTAGATGGATAATTTGATATAAAACATATGATGCTTGGTTATGATAATGATTTGTGAAAGATTATGTTAATTCATGGATGAACTAGGAAGAATGTGCTTTAGTTGGTTGTACAATGTGCACTAAATGGTGTACGCACACCAAGTGTATGATGAAATGTCTAAGTGAAGTTAAGATGTGAGATTGTATGAAATGGCTTGATATATATGAATGAGATGAGGTAATGATGTAATTAGTAGTATACTAACTTGAAGAATGTGCTTTAGATGGAACTTATACAAGAATTCGGGTTGAATGTATGTCTTGGTCAAGACTATGCATTAAGGACTTGTACGTTGTGTTTAATATCACTAGGTGATCATATGATTGTAAGCATATTTGCATCGTGAGTAAGAAATGTATATAGTGTCATTGATATAGCATAAATGATGTTACGGATATATGTGGATAAGTCGGAAGTTCATATGATAAACCGTTGACTTCTGAAAGTCAACTACACATAGGAAGCATAAATTGACCTGTTTTTTGTAAAGATAGGATATTAGAAAGTCGTATGGTACATGTTACATCAATACGCGTTACATGGAATGACATGTTGAATTATATGAGTTTGAAAGTATGTGAAAGTGGGTATATGTCTTATGCTTGTTATAATTGACTAATGAAAGTCAAATGTGAAATATGCAATTGATATGATCTTTAACATGTACAATTGTGTATGCTAACGAGAATGTGAATTGGTGGCATGAAAGTAGAGGAATCATATCAAGATGGACTCAAGCATGAAAGGCTAACCGGTCAAGAGGAGGCAAGGAAGTGGATACGGACACGGATGCACAAGGTAAGTGATTTTCGAATCACTTCTTAGTTTGTTAAGTAAGGTTATGTTCTAGTTAATTAGGCATGATAATTGAAGTCAAATAAGGAAGGGTTGTATGAAATTAATGTATGGATATACAAGAGGTATATAAGATCTTGAACGTGTACGTAGTATGTATGTTCTTTTGAACGGCGGGCCTCCCAAATATGATTTTGATCGTTCTTTTGACGTCTATGGGCTATAAATCTAAGTCTAAGTACCATGTAATTAATGCATGGATATACAAGAGGTATATAAGATCTTGAACGTGTACGTAGTATGTATGTACGTATGTAGATGTGTATTTATGTATATGTGAAGATACGTATGAGTGTACGCATGTATGTAGAAACGTAGGGATGTATGTACGTATGTAGATGTGTATTTATGTATATATGAAGATATGTATGTGTATATGCATGTATGTAGAGATAATGGAAGGTATATACATATGTAGATGTGTATGTATGCATGTAAGAATGTATGTATGCATGAATTAGATACGTTGAGTAATACGTTATTAATAGTGTGCCTTGAGAATGAAAAGTAATGCAGGTACATTATTGAAGCCTCACCAGGATATGGATACGTAGAGGAAACGCTTAAAGTTAGAAAGATAACGAAATGGGGAGTGTACGAGAATGAATCTTGTTTATGTATTGTGCACTAATGTTATGAATGTATGTGGTGAGTGCAGGTTGTACGAATCACGGGCGATTATCACGAGGATTAGAGATCGAAGACCGAGTCATAGGATAGATTGTACGGGAATAATTGAGTATGTACTTTAGTAAACAAGACTTATACTTTATTTTTGTAAAAGATTCATATTAAAACGAACTTTCAAGTAAGTCAAGACGTTTGTAATGAAAGAAATTTTATGGCACAAATTTCCACTGCGACTTTTTGTCAAATACGTATTAGGACCTAACATATAGGTTGATTTGGTTTATACTTGGACAACTGTTGGTGCATGCGTCTGTCGACTTCGTCTTGTATCGAGTCTTGTACTAGATTTGTTAGATCAGGGCACGTTGTACGAGAAAATAGGATGATTTAGAGGTAATTTCGTTTGAGACGTGTAATTCCGCTTGAAAGTGACATTGCCACTTTCAAACGAAATTAACCTTGTTAATTCCGTTTGAAATGGCACATGACACATTCAAACGGAATCACCTATCCTATAAATAGGTCCTCAAACGAAATTAGTCGTATTATTCCGGTTTGAGCCACGAAGTGCTGCCGAAGTGTCGTCTCGCTGTAAATCGTTGATTAATCAATCAAATCGACAGTTAAAGTGATATTCTATCTGAATTGACCTCAGTACGTCTGTTTCCGCCTTTCGTACTGAGCATAAACTCTTCTGATTGACTCGTTCGGGTCTGTAAACGATCCTACAAGTGGTATCAGAGCTCAGGAAGAAGAGTTCTTACCAATTCAGCTGAAAATTCTGATTTCTACACCTTCTTTTTCAAAATTTATAATTTTTCACAGTTAAAATCGGCTAAAATTCTCACAGAATGTGCGCAATACTGTTTTAACAAATCCTTGAAAAAATTAGACCTTAAATCGATTTAAAACTGATAAAATCTGTAATTCCGTTTCAAAAAAGCGCGAGTATGATGACATCAGCAGCATTTCATACGGAATTAGTCCTTAATTCCGCTTGAAACTGGTATTCCGCTTGAAATATCATCCTGATCCCGCTTGAACCTTGCTATTCCGCATCAAAGGTGTAATCCCGTTTGAGTGATTCCGTTTGAATCACTAATTCCGCTTCAAAGTCCTTATTCCGTTTGAAAGTGTGTTACCTCAAACGAAATTAGGGTAATTTCGTTTCAAGGATAATCTCGTTTGAACCTTGTAATTCCGTTTGAAAGTAATCCCGTGTGAAGAGGGATTTCGTTTGAACAAGGTGATCTCGTTTGAAGTGGGATTTCGTTTGAGTTTGTAATTTCGTTTGAAGGACTGTTTTTGTGAACTTTGAAAAACCAAATCATGGAAGAGGAATTTTACAACGCATTTGCTACTCCGGTTACCCCGATTACTCTTGCACAGAACACGATGTTGGAAAATGAAACGGGAACTATGCAAAAACCGCCTAAGCTCATGAACATTGAGGAGTATAAAGGTTGGGAAGGTCGTTTTGAAAACTGGGTACAAGCAAATTATTTGGATGCTTGGGAATGTGTTGAGACGAAATATGTTAGGCCGATGACTGATGATGAAGAGATTATAGCAATAAAAGACCTTAGTGTTGTAGATAGAAAGAAATACAAAGATGAGAAAATGATGTTAAGTCTACTACAACAAGCTGTGAAAGAAGATATCTCGGTTTTATTGCAACACAATGGAACTTCTTATTCAATATGGAAAGCATTAAGATCGAAGTTTGTTGGAAGCCAAGAGATGGTCAAGAACAAAAAATCACTTCTGAAGAAAGAATTTGATCTATTTCGTGGTTTGAGAACTGAGAGCACTAAGCAGATCATTGAAAGATACTGCAATTTGTTAGCTAACATGAAGAGATTGAGCATCGACAAAGATAATGAAGAATTGATCGAATAATTAGCTGATGCATTGCCACACGAGACTTGGGGCACATATCTCATGATGCTAAGGAACAAGAAAGGGTTTAGCAGTTTGACACTGAGCAAGTTCATTGAAAAAATTGAGGCTCAGGAGATGGAACAGATAAAGATTTCAAGAATGAAAGATTTCGATGGTGAACAAGACATTGGTCTCTATTACAAAGGTGGTGTCAGTGATAAATCCACCAACATGTCACCAAAGGTTGAAACAGCTTTCAATGCAAAGAGTTCGTCCGGAGGATCATCTAAAGGATCAAGCAGCAAAACAAGTTTTTCATCATATCCATCTTTTGATCCGAACATTTCAGCAACTAAGAATGGCAAGAAGCTACAATGCAATATTATATATATATATATGGAACCCATTAAGTGGAAGTTTTCTTTAAAATCATTCTTGTCCATTGGATCATGCTAAAAATAAATCTTGACCCTTTAAACTCCTATTTTTAACTGTATTGTGGCAGTTCTGGGCGGTTCTGTACGCCCCTCATTTTTCGGCCCATCTTTCCCACTAAACACAGTTGCAACAAAATTGGGACGTGGGTAAAATGCAGTTGCCAACCGATCTTATATAACATATTCGCCTCCATACATGATATCATATATACACAGAAACACAAAGATGGCACCGTCCTTCAATCGCGATCTCAAACCTACATTCAAGCGTTCTTCATTTGCGATCTGGTAAGCATCTAGATTTTTGTTAGGGTTTCTTATGATTATAGTTTTTATTGTTTGAAATCGGATGAAATTGGGTAAAATCGCTAACGGCTATTATAATTTCATCGAAGTCGATAAATGAAATCAGTGATTTTTCAGTTTCGTTAGGGTTTGAATTTGGGGTTTTGTGGCACGTGCAGGTTTGATCAGAGAAATTTGAAACCGTGGAGCAGAAGAAACCAAAATGGCTCTTTCCAAAGCCAAGCCAAGGCATGGAAATCGTTTCCTCAAACCCCCTCGTCCTCTTTACAATTTAGTTTTTTAGATTTTGTTTCTGTTGTTTTATTTATCCACTTTCATTTACTTCTGTCTGGCCATCTTATTTTCACCCATGTATCACCACAGGCTGATTTAGTGGTTGTGTCACTTGCTTATTGTTATTGCTTTTGATAAGAAGTCGAAACAGAGATGGAAGAATATGAACAAGAGCAAGAGCAAGACATACCTAATGATAATGGATTGAAATCAGCGGGGGACAATAGGTAAGAGAAACCTTCGACCTCTCTCTCTCTCTGTCCTTTAGACCTAAAACTTTAAATTATTTGTTTTACTAAAATTGGCTTCTTTGAGTGACGATTTTTGTTGATCGAGTCCTATTCATTGGGGAGAAGCTAGAAATAGTTTCTTATATACGAAACAATAAACAACAACCAACATGTTTCAAGAAACGTTACACTTCAAAAATCCACACTTCTCTTGTGTTTATGCAGCTTTGGGCTGGATTTCTCTTTACCAGTAGGTACATATATACACGATCTCAAATTCTCAATGTTACAAGTTTTGATTCTTTAGTTATTAAATATTGTTTATGTTTAAGAGATGCACCAACTGTTTGATTTTATTCCTCGAGGAAGAAAAACAAGGAAAATGGATTTGCTGGTGTTACAATTTTGTTGTATGCTTCATGGGCGTTTTTTATTTAGCTCTTTTTGGATGCATTTTTGTCATGAGCCACATTTAAATTTGCAGATCAAATTTATGATGTCTGGTACTTAATTTGTTGGTGAAGATATATTTCCATCATTGGTTTCTAAAATTGATCATCATATGTACATTGTTCTAAAACAAAATAATAATCCTTTCCGTATCCTTTTAAGTTAAATCTTAACCCTTTTGACTTTTAGAGGTGAAACATAAACCCATGTTGATCCACCATTTAGGTTTGGTATAAATTGTTGGATAACTTTTCTTTAATATGTTTGTTCAGTTAAATGATACCTAGCAATCACACTCTCCGTGTAGACTTCCATGGTCTTTTATGAGAATTCTGGGTTGCAAAAAGTGTATGCCATGGTGCGGTATTGTCAGGTATTGTTCTTTATTCGATGCTTATATATGCTACCTTTAGTTTGAACTACGAGAAAGTCTCTCAAGCACCTATACAACATACAAAAATGTGAACTTTACCGTTATTTCTTTACTTTTATATACTTTTGTTTTTGTTGTATTTTTGTATTATGGACACACTCGAAAATGGTGATTGTTAAAATGGTCATGATCTATTATTGTTGTATTCAAGTTGAAAGGATTGAATAGAATTAATATTACCTTCCTTGATTGAAATTTATTTTTATAGATATCTGGTTTGTGAATTTGCGGCTTAGAAAGAGTTTAACATTTCAAAAAATGAGGACCCGAATAAAACGGAGTATCAGCTTTAAGCGCATTTACACTAATGGTATGTTGGCAATTGTATCATACCCCATTAATGATTCTAGTGTTCTTCCTATTCCATCAGGAAAAGCAAGTGTTGGAGCCGCTGCACTACTAAAAAGAGCGGTTAGTAAATTTAATTTAACCTTACGTTCAATTCGCTTAGCATGATAAGCAGAAGTGGAAAATGGACGGGTTGGGTAACGGGTCATTTCTATTACATGTGTTTATTTCCTTCAAGTACATTATGAAAATGTGTGTTATATTGGTCAAATAGATATAGGAAAATGGATGGGTGGGCAACGAGTCAAACGGCTAATTTTTTTAATGTGTGTTAATTTGGTCAAGTACAATATGGAAACTGGTCCAACTAGCTAACCAATCTGTTTGGCTCAACAATTACTTTTCATCTCCTAACTACATTGAATGAGCTCATGATGCTTTCAAAGGATATGCTATTAAGCAATACGATCCAAAAAGTGGTTTCTAACCTTTTTATAAAACCAAAACTATTCTTTAAAATCTGCTAATCTGATTATCTCCTTGAGTATTTATAAGAGTTTAAATCTTTTTAATTTAGAAGGTATGTCCTACTTTTGGTGTACCATTAATAAAGAGGATTCTTGATAATTTCTCCCCAAATGAGTTTTTCCCAGGCCCTCTTGCTGAAGTGGTGCTTGAAGCACTGGAGTCAGGGGACAGTTTCTCTGGATTTTTTTTCTTACTTATGCTTTAAACATTTAAAATAATCAGAAGTTGCATGTTCATTGCTTTTAAAATATTCAGTATTTTTTAAAAAATTATGTACTCGATATTTAAACTGTCTCTTTATAATTCTTTTTCAGAAAGCATTGTGATACTTGATTCCATGTTCAGCACTTGCTTTGTAAGCTTGAAAGCGAGTCATGCATCGGAAAGACATTAATCTCTTTACAAGTCATTTATAGCAATCTGTACATTCTGTAACCATATTCCTCTTTTTCTATCTATAATGCTTCTATACTTATGTTCAATGATAATTCAGAGGTTGATCATCGTATTTTTCATTTTCATTTAAGCAAAATGATTTTTATTTAAGCGATACCTACTTTGTCAGCTCTGGTTCGAAGAGGTGTTCATACTGCTAATATCAGCTGCCCGTTATGTTCAGCTTTATCCAGAAATTGTTGAACATCTTTTTCTAAAGTGTCCAGTTGCAAAAATAGTGTGGGGGCAGGTTGGGTTGACTACTAAAACTCCAGTAAACACAAACGCGACTACGGTTTCAGATATGCTGGAACATGTTGGAGGTCTCGGCGTAACTAAAAGTGGTAAAAAAGTGATGGGCCTGACAGTGGTTTGGAGGTTATGGCTAGCTAGAAACGAACGAGTATTCAACCAGAAGCTGGTACAGGTGTCAAGTTTGGTGCGAAGTGTGAGAAATATCTTTCCTCTGGATGTTAGCCAAGTACAAGCGTGAGGGAATGGACTGGGGGTTATGGGGGGAGCAGAGTGGTTGCTAATCTATTTTTTGGTTCTGGTGGCTTTTGTTGTTGATAATGTAATGTGTTGGTTTTACTTTGTACCATGTAATTATCCAACTCCTTGCTGGTGTGTCTTTTAATGAAAGGATGGCTTTGATGTTCAAAAACAAAATGATTGATGTAGTGTTAATATTATGATGTTAACGTTCTCGTCCACTTAAAGACTCGATCTAATATATAGTGGTGTGTTTTATTTATAAAAAAATCAAAGTATAAAATATATATACAATATCCACATGGCTAGCCAACGCCGCTCCTACACCCCAACTTTTGTGGGGTGGCCTAGAGGAGCCCACTTCCGCCACATGGCTAGCCACGTCCCCAACCCAAGCCCCACCACACCCTGTGGTCTTAATGTGGGTGTTTTGGGATTGCTTATTTTGAGCTCATTTTAACTTTTTGACTTTTTAAAAGTTAAGTTATTTTTGTGGTGTTTAGATAATGTGTTGAGAAGGAAGTTTTTGTTGTTTGAAAAGAAGAAAAGGAAAAGTTAGATGGTTGTGAAAATGAGAAAGAGAGATAGAAAAGGAGAAGAAAAAGGAGCAGCGATCCCAAACAGACTCAATATAGATTATATTTGTTTGTTACGTTGTTAGCGTAACCCGTCCACCGGACGGGTATTAAACTAGTTGTATTGAATCTTGAGAATGACCAGGATTATTCTGAAGAAGTTGCAAAAAGCCATATGTCTTTATTGGGAACCGTGTTAGAGTCTTATGGAAGTTTAGTTGTAGGTCGGATCGGGAATTCAATGTTGACAAAAGAAGATTACGATCAAATAGATGCTGAAGAGATGGAATTAATGTATATAAAATGGTGTATGGCTAGTGTGTTGAGGAGAGCAGAAAAGTTTAAGCAAATTACGGGAATATATGATTACCGTGATGCATGTGTTTCTAATTTAGGTTTGATAAATCTAAAGTTACTTGTTTTCGTTGCAGGGAAAAATGACACTTCAAGAGGGAGTGCACAAATCGCGAAGCAAGTGGAGCTCAAAATCCGTTCAACAACAATGACTACTACCGGAAGGCCATTTATCATCAAGTTGCTCAACAACAACAAGAACCACAAGTGGCACATGGTAGAAAAGTAATAGAGGAGTCTTCAAAGAGAGCATGTTTGGTGAATCAAGAAGATTTCAGTTGGGACAAATATATTTCAGCCGACAACAAAGCATGCCTAATAAACCAAGATGATGAAAAGTTACCAGAAGGTTTTAGCTGGGCAAATTTCAATTGGGATGATTATGATCCAAACAAAACTTCAAATCACAAAGCTTATATTGCTCGAGTTGAAGAAGATAGTGATGATGATAAAGAGTATTATGCAAGAAGAATGGCAGCTCATTTGAAAATGATGGCAGAAAGTGATAGTGAAGATGAAAAAGCTAAAAAGAAAAAGAAAAAGGTCAAAACACCAGTCAGCAGTGATGATGAAGAGGTTCGTGTGATAAGGAAAAAGGTGAAAGACATTCCAGAGTTCAAAGTTGAAGAAGAAGCTAATGCACAAAAAGTTGCTGTGATTTGTGAAAACTGTGAAGCAGTAAAGAAGCAGAACCGTACATTGATTCATAACATGAACAGATTGAAAGAGTCTTATGATGTTCTGAACAAAGCCATGAATCAATACAATCTAACAAGAAGTGAACAAGCAACAGCCATGAAAACACTTCAAGGAGCTCTTATGATAAAGCAGAAAAGTGTTAATAGTTATATTGAAAAATGTGTTGTGCTTGAGCAGAAACTGGAAACACAAAAGATTGAAACAGAAAGAGTTAATCGTTTGTTAAAAGGTTACTCATGTACTTCTTATGTCATTGACAGGATTTATCCTACTGTGGAAGGCATGAAAGCTTTTGAAGATGATGAAGTAACTGAAGAACAGAAGGTATCTGAAGAAAAGACTTCTAAAAAGAAGAAAGAAAAGAAGAAGGATACTGAAGTAAAAACATCTGGTAAGAAACAAGGTGTCAGTTACAACAAGTGTCCACCCCCGCTTGAAAATGGATATTCTCCGAGAAATCCAAATTCATAAAGAGTAAAAAAGGCAACAAATTTACAGTGGGAGTCGGAGTCTTCAGTTAACCTGCCAGAAAATATTGATGTTACGTTTACATCGTCTGACACTGATCAACAATCTCAATTGATGAAGAAAGTCGTGGATCATGTGTTAGAAAATGATGAAACTGAGGAGTCAAAGTCAGAGTCTATGTCAAAGTCAAAGTCTGAGTCCAGCACTCCGAGTCAAACCGTCAAACAGGGCAAAAGAGTTTACAATAAAGAATTCATGTTATCAAAATCTAATTTGAATGATGAAACATTTAAAGTGGCTTATACTTTGAATGATTCTGACAAATTATATTCTGATGAGGAATTTCCAATAAGAGGTGTCAAAACCGAACTAATCAAAAAGGTTTTCAAACTAACAGAAATTAATATTTCTGAAATAAAATATGTAAATCTTAATGATAAACCTAAAAAATACACCTCAAGAGTTCAACAAAGAGAAAACAAGAAAAAGAGTTACAGTCCTGGTTCTGGTTATCGAAAGAAACCAAACCATAATGGTAATTTCAAAAAGAAAGGACTTGGTTTTATTCCACCAGAAAATCATAAAAATGAAAAATATGTTCGAGATTTTAAATCAAAAATGATATTTGTTTCGGGTACATCATCTGAAGAAGAGAAAGAAAATCTATTCAGAAATCAGTCAAACAAAGATTTCCTTGCGAAGAAGCAAGAAGAAATGAAGACTGTTGACCAGAAGAAGGAAACAAGAACCTGTTTTAAATGTGGAAAAAGTGGTCATATTGCCATGAACTGTTCACAGGCAAAACAAATCAAACAGGGAGTTTCTAAACTGAAAGAGAAAGTGATTGAGTTTGAACCACCAATTGAGAGAACTAAACTTTTCAAAAATTCAACTTTTGAAATTGGTGAATGTTCAAACAGGTTTTACAAGAGAAGAGCAAACCTTGACAACCAGAAATGGGTTGTTAAGAAATCCGATGATAGTTCTAGCAATGATTCTGATTCGTCAAAATCAGATGAGCTATCTTCTGGCAATGAATCTGATTCCACAAAATCAGAGGAGCCACATGTTGAGGAAAAAGATGAAAAATTAGTGCCGATTATGGATGATGTGAATTTTCCACCACTTCGGGCTGAAAATTTTAAGAAGAAAATTGGTAAAATTGAAATTTTAAATCAATTTTTCTCTGAAAAGAAAGAATTTGATGTTGAAAAGGCTTTTAACTCCAAAGTGAAACACATTTTTGGAAAGAATGGTTGATAGAAAGGTAAAGGGAGTTAAAGAATTTTATGAGAAAAAATTGAAGAAACCAGGTAAGGTTGTGTCATCCCAGGTTTGTGACTGGGATGGTACATATTATGAACAGTAAAAATCTGGACTTGCCGGAGCTCCCAAGTTGGTAATCGCGGAGCATGAATCGGCATCATTCTTATATTTTTTAAAAAATTGAAAATTGTTCACTAGTATGACTTGCCGGAACTCCCAGGTTGGTAAGTGAGGAGTAGGAATCGGCATCTTGAGAATTCAACTTACAAGTGGTATTGGTTGGTAAGCCATGTGGTTGAAAAAGAGGTTGTGATTTTATAAGAAGGTTAATCAAGGTCATTAGTTTGAACTTGATTGGATCATTCTTACAAGTGGTATTTTGATAAACAAAATGATGAACCCCTAACCTACAAGTGGTAAAATCAATCAACAAAATTTATTTTCCGGAAAAGCCATTTGATTAAAACAAACTTAAGTGTTTTGAAATCACAATGGGAAAATAGTTTGTTGTAAGGGGGAGTTCTGATTGTTTATGCCAAGTGGATGGCGAATTGATGTGATTCGATATCAGTTGTCAATTTACTTGTATAGTTTGTTTTCAAATTTTATTTAAATATGTTTGCATTTTAGGGGGAGTAGAATTTTCAGAAAATCCAAAAACATTTGAAAATTTGAAAAAGACAAAAACATGATAAAATACAAAATGAGTTTTGGTGTCGAAAAGAGGAAATGATAGTACATCAGCAGACAGTTTCAGTATGCTAAAGAAATGTAATGATTAAATAGCATTAAACGGTCTCACTGATGATATGCCGATAGGTTTTTACACATTTAGTAAGCTTTTTCGGGATATAAACTTAAATTCAAACTTACTTATTTTGTGGGGAACACTACGTGGATATATAGGTAACCCCTGAAATTTCGTTTGAAAGGTCCCTCTTTCTGAGATACTAGGTTTTTATGCTCAGTGATATCTGGGGTATTATCCCGGGACTTCTGATTTTGCGGAAGCAATGGCCTAGTCCCCGGAGAATACTTTACGCTTGCTTGAAATATAGCCTACCCTCAGCATAAAAAATGATAAAACATTGCAAAATGCAAATCATGTGCTGTTGTAAAAAAGATCCTCTAAAGGGGACCCACCAAAAGTCGAAGCCGTCATCTCTCTGCTGAACGGAAGTTCTGACCTGAGCTCTCACGGCCTTCGCAATTAACCCCTTATAGATATCATCTGTGGTATACTCACCTGTAAGACTGAATATTGGGATCTGGATACCGGAGTATATTCAAGAGGTGGGACACATGAATGAGTTTAAGTTCTTAATACACCTAATTCATATCCTGAATCAGTTGAAATTTGTGTGAAAATTTAAGTGGATCAGTATATCGGCAATCTATGTGAATTGTTTAATTCTTTATGTGTAACTGATCTCAACGGTACTTGTGACTTGTCAAACACTGATATGATCCTCTTACACAAAATATTGTCTCTAAATATTTCTTTATTGCATTTCATTTTATTCAAAAATCCAAAAAGATTTTAGTGTGTTTTAGCATAAATTTTTGAAAATTCAAAAAGATTTTCGATAACTGATGTTGGAGAGCTGATTTTCAAAATTCCAAGTGCTAAACATGATGACTATTGGTTTGGGAGAGTGTGTTTTGAAAAGGAAAAATGATAATTTCTGCAAATGGTTCATCAAAGATTAATACTGTAAAATTATGATTTGAATATCTTATCCACAAGTGGTCATCAGAAATGTTTTAAATGATAAATCATTTTGAGAATTGTTTTTACAAGTGGTTAGAAGAGTATAAATTTGTCAAATTTTAAATTTGTGAAACTTATTTTTAGGTAGAGATCTGTGCAGGAAACAGAAGAGCTAGGTGATCTTGGGATAAACAGATAAAAAGCCAGGTTTCGATCCAGAGCAGGATGTGAGCCAGGTCTTGATCTTGAACCTGTGGAAGCCAGACTGCGATCCCAGCTTATTGAGAGGGGGAGTCTGAATGACAAAGATCCAGGTTCTGATCCTGAGATTGCTGATGCTGATGAACTTAAGGAATCAAGAGATCTGATCAAGAGAATATAGAGCCAGATTGCAATTCTGGGATTGAAGATTAGATCAACATCCGAGGGGAGGATATCTGTTGGTGCTGATGAAAAGAGAAGAGAAAGATTTGAGGATGCTTACAGTGTCAGATACTTCAAAGAGTTTGAGATGACTGATAAAGACTGAAGATGCGAAGACTCGACACACTGAAGACTTCGTCAACATTCGAGGGGGAGTCTGTTGGTGCATGCGTTTGTCGACTTCGTCTTGTATCGAGTCTTGTACTAGATTTGTTAGATCAGGGCACGTTGTACGAGAAAATAGGATGATTTAGAGGTAATTTCGTTTGAGACATGTAATTCTGCTTGAAAGTGACATTGCCACTTTCAAACGAAATTAACCTTGTTAATTCCGTTTGAAATGGCACATGACACATTCAAACGGAATCACCTATCCTATAAATAGGTCCTCAAACGAAATCAGTCGTATTATTCCAGTTTGAGCCACGAAGTGCTGCCGAAGTGTCGTCTCGCTGTAAATCATTGATTAATCAATCAAATCGACATTTAAAGTGATATTCTAGCTGAATTGACCTCAGTACGTCTGTTTCCGCCTTTCGTACTGAGCATAAACTCTTCTGATTGACTCGTTCGGGTCTGTAAACGATCCTACAACAGCAAGGTAAGAATTTTTCTTTAAGTGTTTGTCTTTTTTAGATAGTTTCTACTTTCAAACACGAGTCTTTTTACAATTGCGATTCTACACATCAATTCGAAACTAACTATAAAGAAATGCTGACAGGATCATGATCGGAATATGAAAGTGATGAAATGAGGTGTAGGATGCTACACTTTGTTTAACCATAGGTGGATGTTTTCTAGAAAGCAAGAATTTCTTCGCCTTTTAGTTATTTGATCCATTTTTCATTCAAAATTAGTTACATTTTTGGTCTTTATGATTTCCAAAAGTGGTGTTTGTCAACTTTGTAAACACACAACCTTTGAAGAAGGATGAAATTTAAAAGAATCTACCAACAAAATTTGCCAAGGTTCTAACAGAATCCAAATGGACCTTCATAACTCATCCAAGTAAGTTTTTATTTACCTCAGGTTCATTGATTCTTTGAATGTGATATAACAAAGTCTATTTCACATGATGATTTGATGTTTACTTGTGAATATTATCAACTGTAGGAGCACCCGTACTTGAATAGACCATGGTACACGCTACATCCATGTGGAACAAGCGAGTGGATGAGGCTACTTCTTGCTGGTGAGAATTCAACAGCTGAAAATAGTGTCGAGCAATACCTGGTATTATGGTTTTCAGTGGTTGGCCAAGTTTTTGGTCTGAAATTGCCCTTAGATATGGTAAAAAGCGATGGTTAACCATTTATAAATAAAAAGTTGGTTTGTTATTTGCTTACCGAATCACATAACTAACACAAATATGTTTCTATATAATTAACCTACTCTTTTATTTCTGGTGAATTGACGCTTTTCTCAGTTATTAACAAAAACGAAAACAGTAAGTTGCAAATTTTACCCATCATACTGGCAGCACCAGCTTCCTGATGACATCACACCCGACTTTAATGTAACAGGAGATGAAGATTCTCAAGGAATCAATGCACTTCCTTTTTCAACATTATCTTTAGCAGATGTTAATGAATCGTCACAGTTCACCGACAGGTTTCAAAAGGAGTTATCTCCTCATCAAACAAATGGAAGCAGCTTTTCTAAGAAGATGGGAGTTCCCGTTTCGTTATATGATGAAAATCCGCTCTCTAGGTTTAAACACTGTTGGGTTAAAACAATGTTTTAACCCGAGAAAAAGTGAAACCACTGTTTTGGGTTAAAAGAGTGTTTTGAAACAACTTTTGGGTTATAACAGTGTTTGAAACCACTCTTGGGTTACAACAGTGTTTGAAACCATTGTTGAGTTAAAACAGTGTTTTGAAACCACTTTTGGGTTAAAACAGTGCTTGAAACCACTGTTGGGTTAAATAATTTAGATTTTTTTTCAGATTCAATTTGTTATTACACTTGCGAAGTAGGGGTGTGGTGTAAACTGCAGAGACATCCCTGATGTAGAGGCAGACGTCGATATGCCCGCCGCACCAGACAATGACGCATTTAAGGTAGGTACCTTTTTTCCTATTCCTAAACCCTAATTCCTTTCGTTAATCATCGGATCTTTTCTTTTGTTAGGAGTGGGATGAGATGAACAAACGTTTGAAAGAGATGGAGGAAGAAGTTGTCGCTCTTCGCGAGATGCAAGCTAAAGTTTGGACTTTAGACAATCATATATTATTTGATAACGAATACAGGATGCTACACATGACGCTAAAGAACACACTTCTTTTTTATGGGAGGTTGCACCATCTTTTCTTGATAAATTAGGAAAACTTATAATCTGTTTTAAGTTTAACGTGTCGTTTTCTATTTGATTTCAGTTGGAAAGGAGCCAAGAAGAGCTGGAGAAATGCAAGAACAACCTAAATACTTGCTTAGAGCAAAATGCAAAACTCTGTAGTGCATGAACATGATGATGGTATCGAGGTTATAAAGGTAACAGTTGGCTATTATAACTTTATAATAAAGCATATGGTATATGAAGCAATTAAAATCCATTTTGAAATATAATTTATTTTGTTAAGTAGTATATAATGTTCTTTTCAGGCACCCATCTTGGAAGCTTCTTATGTAGGCAAATGGTCATTGCATACAATCTAAAAGACACTTGGAACTCATGTGGAGCACTCTGATGAACTTATGGATATGAAATTGGACGTAAGTTTTCTCTTTGCACTCGGATCATAAAATTTAGGCTTAGCTAGACTCGTGCTTTTGTCTGGCTTCCATAGGCATGGTTCATATGAATTCATATAAGCTAAATTATAACTTAATTTATTTTGTTTATAACTAAACGTTCTTTAATTAGCTAAAAGTCCTTAAGAGAAGTGCATTGTAAGTTAACTAATGAGCTTATGGTAGATGTTAGTAAAAATAAGTCAACAGTGGTATCTTCTATGGGTGTTAATGAAATGTTAAAACTGATGAACTGCCAAAAAAAGAAAGTCGGGTGGTATGAGTTTCAAACAGTCTGGTGGTTTTAACTCTGCAGTCCAGTTTGTAAATTGGAACTGACCGTGTAAACTTAACCACCATTTGAGATGAACAAACGTTTGAAGGAGATGGAGGAAGAAGCTACCGCTCTTCGCGAGATGCAAGAAAAAGTTGACAAAGAAATGGGTGTTGATGCGATTCAAGGTCTACTTACTTTTTCTCCATTATTTTTATTTTTATTGCTAACACGAAATTCGCGGGTTTGAGGTTAGTTTTGATAGCATAAATGAGAGAAATTTGAATCAGTACATTTGATTAAGTTTTGTATTCGATTCGATTGGATTGGATTTTTAGTTTTTGTTTCGTGCCCTAATTGTTGTTCTAAGAGAAGATGCAATTGAATTTGTAGTGTATTAGCTGGATCTCGAACTTAATTGGTGACTGATTTGTATTGGATCATGTGTACTGATTCTAGAAGTGTTTATTTGATCTGATCTGTAGTTTTAGGGGTGTTTGGATGTCTTTTGAGATTGATGTAGAGTTGGAGTTTAGATATTAATTTTGTTTCATAGTGTCGAGTTTTCTTTCATCAATATCATGATCTTCTATTCAAAGTTGAAATGATCTCATTTTATTACCAATTTTGGTGGCTAGGTGGATATGACAAAGAAGAGAAAGCAGCTAGGGCTTATGATATGGCTGCACTCAAGTACTGGGGAACTTCTACTACCACCAACTTTCCGGTGACCACAACTATTATCGCAGGTAATTAAAAAAATATATTGAAAAATCTTACATTACTAAAAAATAATGTAAGAGTATATATCGCTGGTATTGAGACCAAGAAATTCAGCGCCACTTGCAGTTACGGTTTTAAGGTCAGTCAATTATTGGCTTGAAACAGAGACAGAGGACCTTTGTTTCTGAATGTTTTGTAGCTTCACTTATGACTTATGCCTGATGTTGTTGTCATGGTAGGAGAGAGCGATTGGATTTGTTGTCTAAAATGGGTTTTTATTTTTTTGTTTCGATATTGGATACAAGAAAACAGTGTTTGAAATCGAGACTGAAGCAGACAATCTTCTACTTGCAAGGCACGAGGTAACTAAGTTTCCATCACTTCAAGTGAATATTTTGTCATATTTTAAAACAAATGGATTTTTGGTACGTAGCTTTTACCTCATGATGTGAAATAATGTCACTGCTGCAAGTAACTTGGTTATACGCTATAGTAATCCCATCTTAAAATATGTACAATATACTCCATATATTCGCAATTAATAATTTGGAGTCAACAGGATTGAGTTGCTATTGCTTCTAGAGGAGTTGATAACTTACACAAGCAACCAAGAAAAGTGGGTCTATGGTGTCAAGTAATGGCATTTATTTTCTCTTTGTTCGTAACATAGTAATGAAATTTTTATGTCCTAACAGATACTGTCTTTAACATTTTTTTTTACTATCACATTTTTTTCCATTCCAATCATCAGGGCAAATTACATAAGGATAGCAGGTAGACGAGCAACAAACTGCGCTGCGATCCCTTTCTGAATAGAAAACCCTAATCTACTAAAAACAAAGCCTCGCCCCTGAGGGGTCAAAAAGTTGCTGTGGACCATACGCTGAACTCTAGACAAGAACCGAACTGCCTCTGGCGCCAAGGAGCCGAACGTGTCAAACGCCAGCGGGACAAAGGCATGCTGATTATCCTCACAAGCTTTCGCGTGCTTTTCCACCTTCTTCGACTCTGCTTTCAGTACCGCTTGCCCCGCCACAAACCCATTTTCCCGGAACCCGGCTAGGGGGGATACACCTGTGAGATCGACACAAGCATGTTTCCCGCCCTCCCAACCAAAAACTAGCACGTCATCCGGGCGTAGGGTGGATCTCCCCTCCGACGGGTCTGTAAGAAAATTAACCGGTGCCTCTTTCTTTGCCGAGATCCCTGCTCGTCTGAGAATATCCATTAACGCGTCTCGAACAAAGTCATGGCGATACTTAAACCCCGGAAACTCTCTGCAGTGTAACACATGCTCCCGTATTTATCCAGGCATGCTTTATGGCAGACTGGGCAAGTTTCATCATTCGAGAACATGGGGATCATCAAACGGTACTTAAGGATTGACCGGTACTCCACCGCTGACATACGTTGACTCAAACCTTCAATAGGAATAACAGTTAAGAAATCCTGAGCGTGAGGCCTTTGTAGGCATTCAATGACGGCTTTCTGGAGGGGGGACAAATGAAAATCTTCTCCCAAACTTTTTGCGATTCGACAACAAAGGGCATTCGCCAAAGTTTTCTGTTGCTTTTTGGGGGCGGTGTCCTTGTTAGAGAAACCGCCGAGATCAAAGTCAGGTAAAGATTCATGCAAGTGTTCCAAGGCGCTGGCATAATCCAGATCAGTGTTAGCAACCCCGCTGTTACGTAAGATGTGGTCCTGCAACTCCCAAGATTGAGACCTAGACGCCACAAAGGCATAGGCAGCCACATCCCGAGCCGAGAGAAGGCCCAACCCACCAAGCCGCATTGGCACGGTCGCGATCCGCCACTGTAGTTCACCAAAAAAAGGACCCCCACATACGACAATGTCTTCTATTGCCTCCGGAAGACCTTTATCAAAATATGAAACAACATCATCCACAAAGGGGGGCTGGCAAGTTCGCAAACCAAATAGCAACTTTGCAACCCCCATACAAGATCTAAGCAAGAGAAGTTCGCTTTGAGGATCCCGCAACAAGGGAATATGTCCCATAATGTCAACAGCACGCGTTGCTCTCTTAGCCGCTAGACCACTAATAAAACTGGCATCATGGCTGACTGCCCCTCCTAGCAGTTTGACACCTCTCTCTGGCCTCCCAATCTCACTAGGGAAAAGCCCTGGCCGGACCTTCACCCCGTTGCATGTCGGCCAAAATACTTCAGTTTTTCTAATATTAAGCTGTAGCCCCAAGGCTGGACCCTCCGAACCGATGATGTCGAGAGCTTTAGCAACCTGAACAGCGTCCCCGATAATCATCCCGTCATCCAAGTACCAAGCATGGAATGGGAGTTTACAGTTTTCCTGCACCTGAAGCACTAAGGGGTGTAAGGCTAGGGCAAAAAGTAAAGGTCCCAAGGGATCCCCTTGTTGCACCCCCGTGAATGCCCCGATGCGGTCATTTCCCATGTATAGCCTAGCAGGCTGAGCATACAGAAACTGAACCCACGGGAATATAGAGCGGCAATGGCGATGGACCTCGCGAAGCAAAACCGAACGGTCAACTAAGTTGAAAGCGTTGGAAAAATCAACCGTAAGCATGGCCAGTGAGCCATCTGAATGAAAGGAATTAAGGAACCTGTTAGCGCTGTGCAACACCGCCTCCGCCCCATTGGGGACCTCCACCCCAAATTGGTAGTCCCCCAAGTACTTAACAGCTTCTTTCCCAACTTTCTTCATTGCTACTTTGGAGACTAATCTTCTCCAAATTGCCCCCACAGTGATGGGGCGAATTCCATTATCAGGCTTCAACAAAGGGGTTAGGGGCGCCGAAGCAACAAAATCCGCGAGCACCTTAGGACATAACCCCCCTAGCCAAAGGTTTACCACTTCAGTGATGGCAGTAAGGAGTCCCGATGCAGTCGCCGACCCCTCGCCGCTAAGAGCGTCCAACAGGTGTTGGGATCGGAGGCCATCTCGCCCACAAGATGTCCCTTTCGAGAAAGATTTCACACACCTGTGGACGCAGTCTTCATCCACGGATAACGCAGGTTGGGAAAGAGGGGCTGAAGGGAGGTTCGGGAGCGGCGCGAAGGGATGTTTGTCGATAAGGGCTTGCATGGTAGATTCCCCCCGGGGAGCAACCCCACTGGAACACAACACCTTAACTGCAGCCGTGAAGTGACCATCGCTCACTTTCCTGAGACATTGCTTGATTGTAACACCCGTTCTTATAAATTAAGGTTTAGTGTATCATTTACGAAAAAACATCATGTAATTAAGATTACATATGCATTGTAAATTACGGGTTTATTAAAACTTTTTACAATTTAAAAGTATACAACATATCATGTGTACGTTCGTCATTTAAAATAATAACGATACATAGTGCGGAAGCTTATTTCGTGATCGTGTTCGGTTCTTGCTCGTCGCTTGATCTTCATCCGTGCACTCTTGGCATTCACCTATGATCAAAACCAACTTAAAAGTTAGTTTTGATAGTCAAATATTAAGTTCAAACAAGTACAGGGGTTAAAATGACAAAATTTTAAAAATTTTCGGAGTTAGGGGGCTTCGCGTGACGCCAAGGGCCTAGGCGTCACGCCTAGCCCTGTTTTTCACAGCCTGTTGCCTTCAGCTGATGCTGTACATACCCAGCACGACCTGATTTCACGGAAACGGCCATAACTTCTTCGTTATTGATCCGTTTTACCCGATTCTTTTTCCTACGCGTCCATAATTTAATCCTCCATCTTATGGAGTTAAAATCCTACATCCAACATAAGAAATTTTGAGACTTCTAAGCCTTCGACTCGTTACCTTTTTACCGAATTTTAACCCGTTTATGCATTTTATCAAACAAACGTATTTATTTGATTCCTATATCTCATACACTTCTTCAAATTAATGTTACCTACTATATTAGGTTCTAATCATAGGTTTATTACACAATTTAAACCCGTTTTCGCTCATATGCTTATTTTGACCCGTTAAGGGTATTTAAGCACTTTAAAGCTTGAAATCGCTTTCATTCATTTCTAGCATCTTATTCCTACACTTCTTATCAAGTAATCTTCAACTACAACCCTTTGTGTGTTGGATTTCAATGTGTATATCTATATGTTCCGAGTTTTACCCTTCGGATTGTTATTTTACGGCAAGACTCAAATAGAGCTATTTAACTAACGTATTACATCTTTCAACTTCTACACTTATTCTAATCATGAAACTCGTTTCCAAACAACCTTTAAGGGTTGTTTGTTCAATTTAACCTACAAGGGCATTTTGGTCAATTTTGGTCCTTCTTTTACGACAAAGGACTTTCAGATACTTGTTCGACCCAAAAATTCGATCTTTTAACTATAACCTTGTTTAGAAGCCATTATGTTTCTAAAACACTACAATTATAACTTGAATTATTCGGTTTATCTTTAAGATAACCAAATATCCAATTTAACCTTGTTTAACTCTTAGAAAACCTCAAGTTCTACATGATGAATTGAATCATTATACATACCTGGCTCGGATCAATATATTGACCCGTTTCAATACCTTGACTTAGTAGCCGCTAAGCAATAGCGATGTGCGTATCCATTTGATATTTATTCCTATAAACATGTAACTCGACAAACCATTAGTCGATATTGTCAAAGGGTGATAATTTTCACCTTTTGACCCGTTTATTTACCTAGTGATCTTCGTCACTTCCACTAAATGCCAATTTCAAGTATTATGCTAATTTAAAGTCTACTAACGAAAATACGAAATCAAGCATAATGTAACGGAACCGTAGTTACGTACCTTTTAAGCATCCTTTCCAAATGCGTATTTCCACCGGCTTGTCCATTTGACGATCCGGATTCCTCGCCTAAAGAGTTCAATTCGCAATCCGTTTAGAACCCTATTTCAATCATGTATCTCATAATTCGCTAAATCGTTACAATCATGCGTTTTAACTTTAAATAAGAAATTTTAAGCCTTCTTTGAGGCATTTTCACAAACACTTAGCGGGTCAGATTTCTACATAATCTAAACCAAGTTCATGACTTGAGTTTATCACCCTATTTAACTTCAATTAGACTATATACACATATTTTAACATCAACAATTCAGAGATTTCCTCATAATTTCAGTTTACACTAGAACAAGGGTTTAAATCCTAGTGTTTATCAAGCTCTACTAACTTATTAATCACCCACTATGGTGATTTTGATCATTACAATTATCATGCTAGAATTTTGACAAGAAATCATCTAGGGTTTGTCCCTAAACCTTATATCACTTCCAACCTCATATTTACAACACATAATTAAGCTCAACACTCAATTTCAATCACATGCAAGAATTTGGGTTGAATCAAAATGACCAAATTCGACATACCTTACGATCCTCTTGACAAGGTGATCACGATTCTGTGTTCAGATTTTGATTTCAACTTGATTTGGGCCTTCAATTTGAGAGTTTAGTAGAAGTTAGGGTTTTGGGGGTGAGGGTGTCGCCCTCTCCTGTTCTTGATCGACCAGACATCTCAAATGAGATGTTTGGTTTTGTTTTTAATTAAAACCAATAATATAAGTTTCAATTTTAACAACATTGGCCCCTCCACTTTTGTTTGACATATAGTTTTGGTTGTTTTAACCCTATTTCAAGTTATTTCTAGACTTGTAGTTAACTAGGTTATAATTTTCCTAGTTATTCATCTTGTTCAAAAACCCGTTTTATTTTAAGTCCCGTTAAATCTCGGGCCTTTTTATATACTTTGCTTTCTCAAAGTATTTCCCATCCTTTTAATAAATATTAGATTTATTTATTTAAATCCTAATACTCACCGGGTTAATTTTACCACTAACGGTATTTTACCCGTTTTTACTATTAACGAGGTTTGATTACCAAACCCGTTTTCGGGGTGTTACATTGATGTTGGGGCTAACATCCTCAGCTATCTCCCGTTGTGCCTCCCCCCCACGCACGACCCGTTCTCCACTATCGGCAAGGAGGGAATTGACCAAAACCTCAAAACCAGAGCCCTCCTTCCACATAGCTAAGGCCCGCAAAATACTATCACATTGCAAGGATTTTCGATTACCCGACCTTCGCTCTTGCCTGGAAGACGGCTTAACCACCTTAAGGGTACAACAGGGTAAGAGCAAGAGTTTGACCCAGTTTTCAACAGTCCCATGGGAAGCTACTACTTTATGGATGGCACATGTCAAAGCTTGTGCAAATGCTAAACGACAGCTTGGGGGGATGCTCTTAACAGTTCGAACCGGAAGGGAGAAAACACGTTCAAGGAGAGCGACATCTCCCATCACTCCCTGCAGGTTCCTAAGCTCATAAACCATCACAGGATCTTGGGGCCTTGTGATCCCCACGACAAAATCCTCATCAGACCCGGATATTATAGAAAACGTGAAAACACCATCAGGATGATGACACCCCCTACCAAGTGCGTGTGTCTTCATGCACCTCCCACACAACCAATATCCAAAAACTCGCAGGGTTTCCCCAACATTTGAAAACAATTCTAAATCCTTAGAAAGCGCATCTTGAAGGGATTCTTTACGATCATCTTTAAAATGAAATTGCTGAAAATGCGCGATCAATCTGTTATACCCAGAAGACCCAAGCTTGCCGTCTTTACACTCGTGGAAGTTTCTGAAGGGGCATAGCCACACTCCATTGGACGAGGTGGAGCCAACATCCCCTTCAGAGGCACTGGATACCATGCTCCTACCCTTGGCAGAGCCCATTGGAAACAAACAAAACCGAGAAGTGATAACAAGTCCTCCGTCTCGAGCTGAGGAGGAGGCTAGTTATCAACCCACCCAAGAAACCAAGGAGAGGAAAGCAACCCACAATTGCTCACCTTCCCAGACACCCCACCAAGAAAGAGCTACGTCATGAGCGCGCCACTACAGATCCCAATTTTAACTTGAACAAGAATTAATCAGCCAAGAGCCCTAAAAAGTTCCCCTTTTGCGCCAACCAATTGCAGCCAAAATTTCCCCCAAATTTCAAAGAAATTAAATAAACAAACAAAAAAACGAAGAGTTATTACCACGGTTGACTTGTTTGGATTGGAATTAGAAGCTAAGCCAAATGACTGTGAAATTGAAATTTTGTCAAACGGTCAAATTTTTTTTTTCCTCCACCGATTCAGATCTGTAGCTGATAATCTCACAACTGCAAAAAAATCTGGAGCAATGACGTTGCTGTAATTCGATGAGTTTAGATCTCGAGCGAAGAGGATGAAATGTGAACAAAGTGACAGTGTTAATTACACAAACAATTTAAACGATATATTATAATCTGTTTTTTAGTATTTGATTTCGATCGTTATTAAACATACCCGTGTGTTCACACGGGTCTTACTACTAGTGTACTCTTAAAAGAAAATCCCTGGTCACACGATTAGGGCTAGTAGCACAATACCGTCAGCTGCAGCAGGGGCCCACACACAGGTGTGCTTTTGTAAAGAAAATGGCGGGAAAATAGCACACACAACCCATCTCCATCGCCTCACTTGAAACCGCCGGAGAACAACAACAATGGAGGCAGAACCAAAACCGTCATCATCATCATCCTCGGAATCGTCTATTTCCTGGCGAAAACAGCTGGATGCGAACCTTAAGAGGCTTCAATCTCTTCTATTCGGAGCAGATATCGCTATCCAGAAAGGAGATTACAGTTACGCTCAGCTACTCTCTCTCCGTCTCATCGGTTTTCTCGATTCTCACTGTCTCAACGACGAAGATGAAGCCTTCATTCGTCCGATTCGCCGTGAAGCGGTTTCGAAACTCGAGTCGGCTCGTCAATCGCTCCTTGCTGACTCGGATCGGTTCGTGTGTTAACAATTGTTGTTTGCTGAAGTTTTTTTTTTTTTTTTTTTTTTTTTTTTTTTTTTTTTTTTTGTGCACTGGATTTGTTGTTGCTGATATAGTTAGGTATTTGATAGATGTAGTGCTGTTCTAAATTGTTTATGTAGGAATTTTAGGTTATTTTTGAAACGTGAGTTATGAAATTCCGAAGGTTTTGTTACCTTTTGGCTTTTTTTATAACTACGTAGCTCATATTTGTGACTTTGATTTAGCGGTGGGGAGTATAAGGTTTAGTCTATGGAATATAAACAAGTTACAGATTACACTCGTCCCGACTCGGATTAGTATTTATTTCAACACTTGTTTACTGAAGCTGGTTTTGTAATTGATTTGTGTGTACTGCAACTTCTAGGTATTTGATAGATGTAGTGCTGTTTTAAATTGTGTATGTTGATCATCCTGTTACAGTGTTGCATTGGCTAGAAATTTTAGGTTATTTCCGAAGGTTTGTTACTTTTTGGCCTTTTTAATTTCTATAATTGTTGTTGTTCATTTTTATGCCTTTGATTTTTAGCAGTAGGAGTATAAGGTTTAATATATGGAATATAAACAAACAGATTACAGATGTTGTTTGAAACTTCTTTAGTGCTTTTATAAATTGTTTATGTTGATCATCCTGTTACGGTGTTGCATTGCCATAGGAATATTAGGTTATTTCCGAACCGTGAATCATGAAATTTCAAAGGTTCCTTACCTTTATAACTATGTAATTCATACGTTGCTTTTAATTTGTAGCGTTAGGGAGTATATGGTTTAATCTATTAGATATAAACAGATTACAGATGTTGTTTGAAACTTGTAAATTGAGTTAAAAACCTACTATTAGATGTAAACAGATTACAGATGTTGTTTGAAACTTGTAAATTGAGTTAAAAACCTAGTTTAAGTACCTTAACTGTGTTTTATTTAGTTTTTTGGTTATCGAAGCTTTTTAGTCGTTGGTGTTTATCCATGGTTTTTTCACCATTTCACTGCAGTCAAGCTTTTGAACAAGCCGGTAAAGATGCATGGTTTGTTTTCCACAAGCAAGGGGATATCAACATTGAGAAAATTAAGGAATCAAAATATTTCAAAGCTCTTCTGAAACATTCTAAAGTAAACACTCTAAACGAGGTACACATGTTTGTGGATGCTTAATTTTCTGGTATTGGTGGTTGTTTTTCTTCTTCTATACATACTTTATAGCTTTTGTAAACCTTTTTATAAGACAATCAACTCTTTTCTGCATTGTTGTATAGATGCTAAGTTTCTAACCACCAGTTATGATATAGTTTAAAAATTCAGTGGCTAATAACTACAATTCATGATAGGATGATGAACCTGTAAGGCAAGAAGATATCAGCGGCAAGGCATTAAAAGGTCTTTTACCTGTAAAAGCAACATTGTATGGAGGCATCTTAGGGAAAAATAATAGTATGTATAATAGTTCTGTTGAGGTTCGTGGTTCGTCTACATATATTAATGCTGATGAGGATAGAACAAATGGAAGTCACTTGAGATCGAAGCGAGCTCACATGGAAATCAGTAGCCCAAAGATTGAAAAAGTCACGTCTCCATCAAGTAACAGTGAAGCTACTGGCAATGGATTTGTTACTGCTAGAACAAAACTGGTAACCATCTTGAAATACCTTCTTATAGGCTTGTAGCTATAATTTTCAGAAGAAAATTATTTGTTTTTAACGATTTTGTTTACTCTAATTACCATGCATCCTTGTTAATCACATCAATTAAAAGTGGTACTTTGGGTAAATAGGTAAATATCGTTGAAACTAATGTTGACAATCAGTTTCTTTAACTTATTATTACTTACTGAATACTTTCTTCTGTTCTAAACAGTTAATGCGGTAAAAAATCGGATATCAGTCAAGGACCGATATTTGAGATATAGGTTACCGCGGTGGGATATCGGTAATTTTAATATCATGCTGGATTTATATATATAGCGATTTAACACTAAGAATTCAATATACTCTCCTACCGTTAACAAATTAACCTTTTGCAACTTGCAAGACACTAACAATTGTAGCAAGTAGGAACTAATTATGACTTAAAAAACACTAACATTTAACACTAACAATTAAGACTTAAAACACTAATAGCAGCAATAAGAAGAGAAACGAATGGTAGAACCGTAGAACTAAGAAGAAAGGTACCGATATCGGGAAAATCGGTGATATATCGGTCAATATCGGTGATAACATCGGTACCGATATTCTAACCAATATTTGACACCAATATTTTACTGCATAGCTTCTGCTATTTTTATATCTAGAAATGCAAATGTATTCCTAAAAAATTGTTTTAATATTTGATTTAATAACCGTTTCTTATCTGCAGGCTTTTTGTGGTCACTTAATATGAATTATGTCGTGTATGTTACAGGAATTGGATGCAAGACAAAAAAGAGGATTGACTGGATCACCGAATCCTTCAGTCTCCCCACAAAGTGATGGAACTAACAGAGGCTATGGTGTCAAATCCTACGGAACACGTCGTGGAATACGTGGTTTTGTACCACCGATTAAATCCAACGGTGGTAACACTGGTAATGTAACCTCGCGTGCATCAAAAGGTGACGATGCATTAGATGATTCCACAAAAAGATGGTAAGTTTAGTGCTTGTTTAGTTGTTTATAACATCATAAAGCAACATCAAGCGTTGTGTTTCGCTTTAACTTTTGGTAAATGTTTTTAAACGATTACAGCATGGATATGCTATGTGGTCCTGATGGTGAACTTCCAGAGAAGTTAAGGAATCTAGAGCCTCGCCTTATAGAGCACATTAGTAACGAGATAATGGATCGAGATCCTAACGTTCGTTGGGATGATATTGGTAATGGTGATGTTTAGAGATTTTTTATGTTTTATAATTTTGTAGTTAACTCTAACAGGATTCTAATATGTTGTTTGCTAACAGCGGGGTTACATCATGCAAAAAAATGCGTAACTGAGATGGTCATATGGCCTTTGTTGCGACCTGATATATTTAAAGGAGTCCGCTCTCCAGGACGAGGGCTTCTATTATTTGGCCCCCCAGTAAGTGCAATTTTAATATATATATATATATATATATATATATATATAGGAAAAGTGTAAAATACAATACTGCTTAACGTACGTCACGTACGACAACGTGCGTGATTATGTGTATAACGTGCATGATTAATGTTTTCATCATGCGTGATTAATGTTTTCCAACATGCGTGATTTGGGTTTTTTAGTTTATAACGTGCGTGATTTTCAAATGAACGTGCGTAATTATCTGTCGTACGTGATGTACGTTAAGCCGTATTGTACGTTAACTGGCCTCTATATATATATATATAGAGAGAGAGAGAGAGAGTTTAAAATGCAAAAGGCTCTTAACGTGCGACAGTACACGACCACCAATATAACGTGCGTAATTAGTGTTAACCCAACCCCATGAGTAATTATGCAAATAACACGCATAATTATGTATTATAACGTGCGTAATTATGCAAAGTTAATTACTACTGTGCCATCGCGTTCAATTGAAGGCCTAGATTAGATTAGATGTGTGGTTGACTGGTTGAGATGTTCGCGTACGCATCGCACGATAAGGCGGTCTTGTACGTTAACCAGCCTCTCTCTCTCTCTATATATATATGAAAATAGTGTCAGGGGGCCTGTGGAACCCAACCATTTTGCCACTTGTTTGATTTGTTTGTATCTTTTTCCCGGTTTAGGGAACAGGTAAAACGATGATAGGTAAAGCAATTGCTGGAGAGGCTAAAGCAACGTTTTTCTACATATCTGCGAGTTCACTAACCAGTAAATGGGTATGTATAGATTCTTTTACGCATATGATGTATAGCAGTACAGATAAATGGTAAACATATATGCACTAAAAGTTTGACTTTAGATATCTGTGAATATGTAACTCCAATGTTGTGGTTGTAACTTGATCATTATGATTTAGTGGGTAAGCTTCTTCAAACTTATTGGTGCAGTTATTCCACTAAACTTCCTAATCTTTGTGAGGGATTGGGAAGAAAACCGTTTTTACGTGACTTTTTCATGCATTATGAAGGTCTGCTGACTTATCTTTTGTATATTTAAGTAAAAAAGTAAAATGGTGACTATAGATTGGAGAAGGTGAAAAGCTAGTGAGGGCTCTATTCGGAGTTGCCAGCTGTCGGCAGCCAGCTGTAATATTTGTGGATGAAATAGATTCACTGCTGTCCCAGGTACGTTAGATTCTGATCCGTGAAGAATTAAACTTTTAGGTTCCTCTCAAGCACTGTAAATAATATAAAAGATTCATCGTATTGTGCAACTGCAACTTAATGGCCATCCTACAATGCCCCCTTTCTTGCTTCATTGTTCTTTGATTGCATGAGAGACAATCTACTAAGGATATATATATATATACACCTTGCAGCGCAAGTCAGATGGTGAGCATGAGTCAAGCAGGCGAATGAAGACACAGTTTCTTATAGAAATGGAAGGATTTGACAATGCGAATGAACAAGTTCTACTCATAGGTGACATGCTAAGCCTAAAATTATAGAGTTAACTGCCATTTTCGTCCCTTTGGTTTGTCCAATTTTGCCAATTCAGGCCAAATTTCAAATTTGTACACTTTCCGTCCCTAACATTCTTGAAACATGCCAGTTTTGTCCAAAAACTTGTCTGTTGAAACATGCCATTTAATGAAGGGTAAAAACGTCATTTTTCATTTTTCTTTTATTATCCTTTTTTACATTTTCCATTTTTCTTTTATTTCAAATTTGTACCATTTCCGTCCCTGGTGTTCTTGAAAATTAAAGAAAAATGGAAAATGTTTTTACTATTCATTAAACGGGCAGGTTTTAGCAAACGTTAAGTTTTTGGACGGAACTGACATGTTTCAAAAATGTCAAGGATGATAATGGTACAAATTTGAAATTTGGCCTGGACTGGCATAATTTGACAAACTTCAGGGACAAAAATGAGAGTTAACTCGAAATTATATAAAGTCTGTCCATCCTATAACTGCTGACACATTCAGTCCTTTTCTATTGCAACTTGCATGCCAATTTAACTCCTGAGATTTCAAACTTGCGCACTAAAAGAATGAAAAACAACATTTTTTTTACCATTATGCTCCTAAGTAGTAAATTTATAGACTGAAAATTTTGAAAGACGACCGCAAGATTATATTAATGTGCACACTGCAGGCAAGAAATTTTTCCATATATTCTTTAGATAACCTTGCAAAAAGATTACTAATATAGCTTAAGCTTAATATTTACATTATTTAGTGAAAAAACCTCGCTTCTAACGTTTTACCTGTTTCCACTTAATTTAACGCCATTTGGTTATGTATCTGGCAGGAGCAACAAATAGACCGCAAGAATTAGATGAGGCTGCTAGGAGGCGGCTTACCAAACGACTCTATATCCCGCTCCCTTCTTCAGGTGCAACTTTAATCCATTTTCTAGTTCTATAACTAATTTATATATATGATTACAAAATCTATATGATTTAGACCATAACTGAAATCTTAAAATAAAATGATTTGGGAGAGGTTGTAAGCAAATACCACTGACACATTACATCGCCATTGTGGTTAGTTCAGTATGTAACCATTTTTGTAATTAGTATTAGTAATAAATAATAAAATAAAATTTCATTTAATTTGTTGACTATAATTTTTTTTGATAAAAATAAAATAAAATTTGATTCACCACTAAAAAAAACTTGCCAAGCTACATCAAAACAGAAGGTAGACGGGCAACAAGCTGCACCAACTCTGTATAAACCAACTCTATATAAATCTCTTTGTTTCGTTTATAAAATGACTCATTTGGGTTCGCTACCAGACCTGATCATTTCTCAACCTTAATTTTCTCGAGTTTTACAATTCCTTATGCCAATAATACGAGACTAATAATAATATTTAAAATTGCGTTTAATGTACGGGGTTGAAGAAGCAAGAGCCTGGATAATACGTAATCTTTTAATGAAGGACGGGCTTTTCAATCTATCGACAGAGGAGATCGATAGCATATGCAAATTAACTGAAGGTAACTTATTTTTTATTCTCTACAAATTATGACATTTTTGTTTTTATTTATATTTTCTTCAGATTGATTTATAATCTTTTATGGCATATGTTACTGTGGTTTGTAGGCTATTCAGGATCCGACATGAAGAATTTAGTGAAAGATGCTTCCATGGGCCCACTAAGAGAAGCTATGAGAGACACAAAAATCACCGAACTTAAAAAGGAGGATATGAGACCAGTTACTCTACAGGTATTTTCATCATAAATTTCCGTAACAAAGTACTTGAAAGATATTCAGAGTTTGACCATTGAAAGTCAACAACGTGTTATTTTTGTAGGACTTTGAGAATGCACTGCAAGAGGTGAGACCTTCTGTTTCTGTTAATGAACTTGGGACATATGAAAGTTGGAACAATCAGTTTGGGAGCTTATCGATGTAGCTTTGAAGTGACTGATTAGATAGTTGAAGGCCACACTCGTAATTTTGAAAGCCTGTGACACAAGCCATGTTATATGTTTAATTTTTAAATCCGATATTATCTTACAAGGCGTGTTTAGACGGTTGGGAACTTGGGATGAAGAATTCCATCCATGATGAGGAAAACATCATGCCATGGAATGGAAGATGATTTATGGTTTGATGAACATATCTGGCGAGTCACGTAAGATATTGCAATAGGTTTGGGTCGAGTTGGGTTGTGTTGTGTTGTGTTGTGTTGTGTTGAATTGTTGACTAACATTTTCTTATATACTTCTTTATAGATATGATTAATATGCCAAGTATAATATGAAATTGTGTTATCAAATTGCAAATCATCACTTTCTAGCACAAGGGGATCCTACAACTGGTTCATATTATTTGATTATTCGCTTTTGATGATTTTCTAATATTTTAAGAGTGAATTTTATTTGTATGTCCTTCAATAATACGCTAGAATAATACATTTTAAGAGTATGGTAATTTCAAACAAAAAGCTTACCCAAACATTATTGTACAGCAAACTACACTAAATTTCACCCTTACATGTGTCTTTGCCACTGTTTAGGTAAACATGTTACACAGGTGGTGTTTAGGTCTTTGACGCCAATATAATATATTGTGTTTCAGTGCCATCTCATACACAATATTATTTTTAGACAATAACTTAAAAACATATGGGGTGGTGGCGCAGTTGGCTAGCGCGTAGGTCTCATAGCTAAAGAGTGATCCTGAGGTCGAGAGTTCGAGCCTCTCTCACCCCATAATTTTTGTCTTATAAATGTCACTTCTTTCAATTCAGTTGACAAAAAAATATTCCGTTGCCGGGACTTGAACCCGGGTCTCTCGGGTGAGAGCCGAGTATCCTAACCAACTAGACTACAACGGAATGTTGATAATAGTATTTCATTTTAGATGATTAGTTGTTTTATTTTTTGAATAATGATTTATTGGAGTAAAAAACTTAAAATGATAAAAAAAAGTTAGCAAATATATCCTATAAGATAAATCTCAAATGGAGAAGATAATATATGAAGAAGTTGATTCATAAAGACGGGTTTAAGTGACAATATGGAAACACTTTAATGATTTTGTGACTTTAAAACCTTGTCGTAACTACAAAGATAAAGACAACAAACATTGAGAACGCTTCAAATGAAGTCACGTATGTTGGATTCACTTACAAGTGACAAGTTGTATCCACTTACTTAAAAATAAGTAGATTTGACTTGTGTTTTCTCTCTAATGGGTTAAACGATTAAACTTAAAATAGAAACATGTCAAACGGGTTATAAGTGAGACAATGTTGATCAGCTAAAGAAAAGTGATGCACTTAATACTTTATACAAATTCGACGTTGTCCCTTTATCTTTTCTACCAGTGTAACAATATTAACTAGAAGCTTGCATTCGTTCTTGTTGCCACCTATTTGGATACTCAATTTGATCAAGAAAAGCTTCACATCTAGTAAATACCTTTTTGATGGAAGGAATGTTTGGGACAATAATCTTGATGAAGTTCCTAGTATGGTCGGGTCTCTACAGGGTATTGCAGGAAAAGGTAGTAAGTTCCTAGCATGGTCGAGTCTCTACAGGATATTGCAGGAAAAAGGTAGTTTTTTTTTTCTGTTTCTTTCGATATTTTCGGTTAAAAGTCTGTTTAAGGTGATTGGAACAACATTCTTTGTGATCTAAAATGGTGCATTCAATTTTATTTTATTTTGGAAAGAACAGTGATCAGTTTGGAAATTTGGAGGTTCTAATGTATAAACAAAATATATAATTTTTGACGACTTTCCACTTGTTTAGCAACCTATACAAATCTGCGAGTGTTAAATAGGACTCGCATCAACTTAAAACTCAGTTGGCAGGTCGACTTTTAGGTGATGTATTATTATTCGTATCGTAAAAAAATGAAATAAGAGTATCTGGATTTATTGATAACACGATCCTTTATAATTAATGCAAACGTTTTTCAATCAGAAATGATACATTATCAAGGAACCTTTCAAATAAATTATGTTACAAAGACTCGCAAATAAGCAAAATGTAAATAAAGAAGCATCACTACTAAAGTTTGTGATTGCAGAAAACAGTGCGGGGATTATCATACACTTTACCACCCTGATCATATTTATTGCATGCATGCTCCTTGATGCTGTATGTATAGCTTACATGCTTGAATGCCTAACTTGCACATGAACGCGATGCCATGATGTGTTCAAAATTCCTCTCAAGTTCCAGACGTCTTCAACCTTTTCTGGTTGTACATTTGCAGCTATGTCTACCTGCTCGTCAATATCAAAAGAAAAAGAAAAAAACCAACGTTAATTGAGATAAGTTAGGGAAAATTTTCTAGAACATTGCAATTTCATAGTGTTTATGATAAATATTTAATGAAGAGTTGATAAATATATAATGAATAGTAAAGTACACGGAAGGTCCTGTGGTTTATCAGAAATTTAGATTTGGTCTAGCTTTCTAAAAGTACACAGATGGTTATTGTGGTTTGCAGTTTGTAACGCATTTATTTCTCAATTTTTTTTTTCAAAAGTACATGGACGGTCCCTGTGGTTTCCACTTTGTAACGCATGTGGTTTCCACTTTGCAAATGCGTTACAAAGTGGAAACCACAGAGACCATCCGTGTACTTTTGGAAATCTAGGGACCAAATCCAAAATTTTGGTAAACCACAGGGACCATTCGTGTACTTTACTCTTCAAGGAATGTGAAAATTTTGAATGGCTTTCAATCTGGTCGTTCCTTTCGACGCATTTGACTTGTTTCATTACTAGTTAAATCATTTAGCTTAACACATTTGGTCCATTAAACATATGGACCATTAGGTGGATCAATTTAAAGTCATTATACTTATTTGACTTAAAAAAAGTCAACCATAACTAAAGACATACAGCTTTGGCAACTATCTCTGTATTCGACTGTACATCCACATCGGCTTCAAAAAGTACCCATGCCCATTTATCACTTTTTTCGTCATCGGCAACGTATCGAATACCGGGTTTTTGGTATCTAGATGCCTCCTTCCACGTTTTACCCCCGTCGGTTGAAATATCAACTCGCTCAATTCCACGCCCACCTCCTGAAACTGCATATCCTTTTACAGTTATCTGCACAAAAAAATATATATATTGTTTTTAAGGAATAAGCTCATGTATAAAGGTGGCAAGATGGGTGGATCAGGCAGGTAGGATAACGGGTAATTTATGGTACGGAAGTAACATACTGGGTTAACATGCAATTCTTTTTGTCCACGACTTTAAATAATTATAAATAGCTAATGCGTTACATACAATAAAAAAACCATTTTATTACAATAAAAAACTAGAGTAAAGTATACGGATGGTCCCTGTGGTTTGCACTTTGTAACACATTTAGTCCCTAGCCAACAAATCTAAAGGTTTTAGCATGTCCAAGTTAGGTGCTAAATATGTTACAAAGTGCAAACTACAGAGACCATCCATGTACTTTTGGAAAAAGCTGGGGACTAAATGTGTTACAAAGTGCAAAGCATAGGGACCCTCTGTGTACTTTTGGAAAGCTAGGGACCAAATCCAAAATTTGGTAAACCACGGTGAACATCCGTGTACTTTACTAAAAAAAAACTATTAAAAGGGTCACCTAGGAGTTTGCATGCTTCAGTCAGATATTGACAACTTCAGACCGTTCAACCAGTTTACTTTAAGCTAGAGTAAAGTACATGGATGGTGACCAGTGGCGGATCTAGGATTCGCGCCAAGCGGTAACGTTTTATAAATAAGCGGTAACGAAATAGAAAAAACGTCAAATTTTTCCAAAATTTACACTAATTTTACACTACCGCCGGAGCGCCAAGGGGTAGCGGGCATTACCCCTTGTTATACACTAGATCCGCCCCAGGATGGTCCCTAGCTTTTCAAAAGTACATGGATGGTCCCTGTGGTTTGCATTTTGTAGCGCATTTAGTCCCCGACTTTTTCCAAAAGTACATGGATGGTCCGCGTGGTTTGCACTTTGTAACACATTTAGTCCTTAACTTGGACTTGTTGAAACCTTTAGATTTGTTGGCTAGGGACTAAATGCGTTACAAAGTACAAACCACAGGGACCATCCGTGTACTTTTGGAAAACTAGGGACCAAATCCAAAATTTTAATAAACCACAAAGACTATCCGTGTACTTTACTCTTTTAGAAAAAATAACTCCAGTTGACCTGTTTGGCTGTTTGTAAGTAAGTGGATTGATATCGCCACATCTACTCACACATACTCATTTACATTTCTGTTGTTTGCTAAAGGGTCAAATTTTTGTTACGAAGGCGAATAAATCCATGCAAACAAAATCAAAATGTCTCATCACTAAAATCTTAAAATTACAAAAATCCTTGTAATATTTTGTCTGGAAGAGTTATAATAAAATGTGTTATGATATGTAATTAGATTTACGGAATCTGGTCACAAACTAGCGCGCCTTATGAAACCGTCTTATCTAAAACATGAGAATATTGTAAATAACTAAAAAATGCTAACCTTTCCATGTCTCCCAACATTCACATCCTCCAAGGAGCATATTGCACTCTGTAAAAGCAACACGAAATGAAGTCGAAAGCGATTAATTGACTCTGTAAACTTGCTTTCTTTCACTCATTTAATCAGATGCTAATTGTCATGAAATATACTTATTTGGACCTTATATCTAATGGATACACAATTTTGGCTTGCAATCAAAGTAACAAAAAGTTAGGTTCAGGCCCAAAAAAAGTCCGAATCTGCCTTTTGAGTATCAAATAAGTTCAGATATTAATTGATTTCAGAAGTTATTTTGGTTCAAGCATATAAAAGGTAACTAGTTAACTACACTAATCTACTGCATATAAAACCATTTCGATGTAAATACCACTACAACGTTTTTAACTGATTTCACAAAATGATGTGGCAAACACATTGTTCAATAACGTCTACACCACCCGCACCATGGAATCCATTAGAAAGATCCCGTTTTACAGCCTCCAAAACCAAGAGTCCATCAAAATTCTGGTAGGAACCATATACTATACTTTTTTTAATAATGAAAATACAATTTAGGGCTGAAAAAAACGAAACGAATGTTCAGCGAACAATTTGGCGGGGAAGTTCGTTTGTGTTTGTTCGTTTAATAAATGAACGAACACGAACAAGAAATTTCATTCATTTAGTTAAATGAACAAACATGAATAGAGGCCGCGTTCATTCATTTATGTTCAGTAACGTGTTCGTATATGTTCATTTGTGTCCGAGTGTTCATTAGTGCTTTTACTTTATATATTTATTTAAATACTTCAAAATTCCGAAAAAATAAAATATTTAATAAGTATCGGTGATTAATATTCTGTTCATAAACGCTTGTTTGTGTTTCTTTGTTTTCATTTATGTTCACGAGCATTAGTTTGTGTTCGTTTGCATTCATTACCTAAAATTAACAAGCGGACACAAACGAACACGTTCATTTTCTTAACAAACAAACAGGAACATATAATCTCGTTTGGTAAATGTTCATGAACAGTTCGTGAACACATATATTTCCTTAACAAACGAATACGAACAAGGTCCTATTCTTGTTCGTTCGGATCGTTTGCAGCCCTTCAAATACTAACAAATTATAAAATCGGACTGCTTTTGAAAGGTAGGTTCTCTCAAGTGATGCTATCCCATATAATATATATATATATCTATCTAGTAAGAAGTACCTGAACAGGGAAATCCATTTGCGGTCTCCTTGTAGACCAATCGATATTATCCCAATTTACGGTAGGTGGAAACATTTTGTAGTCTTTTTGCATGAAGAATCCCTGGTAGGTAGTAGTAATACACTGCAGACTTAGAAGCGGGAATTCGAACATGTGACTTTCTATAAAACTATTAATCTAACCTTGCAGTCTTGGGAGTCTATGTTGATGCTATCCAGCCACTTTACCGAACGCGCACCAATAACCCCTGGGACAACTACTCTCAGTGGATACCCGTGATCCCTGTTGAGAATCTTTAACAATTTCACAAACCAATAAGCAAAAGTGAAATCAATGGGACAGAATAAAGAGCATATATATTAGGTTTGAAATAATAAATTTTTGCAACTCGAAATTTTCATAAAATCTCTCATCAGGGGTGTGTACGGTTCGCTTCGGTTCGGTTTTAGGGTAAAACGGAAAGCGTAACCGAAATGTTCGGTTTTTTAGATCCGTTCGGTTTCTGTTTTTTCGGTTTTAGCAATGATTCGGCTCGGTTCGGTTTTTGAAACAAATTATGTAAGATTCAAAAGTAAAAAGTATAATCCAAGATTTAAGAATCTTTCTTAGATGTTTACATTTGAGTTATTATATTTAACCTTTTTAATTTATATTGTTCACATAAGCCTAACCTTCTAATCTATTTTTATGTTTCTCCAAAGTTTTTATTAAAACATTTTCTTTTATAATACTTTGAAAATCATTTGATTTATATGTTCGGTTTTTTCGGTTGGGTTAAATCGATTTTTTCGGTTTTCTGCTCACCCCTAGTTAATACAGAAGAGAGAATTGAAGGAAACGGGACATAATAAAGAACATAAATATTATGTTTGAAATAATGAAAATTTTGCTACTAGAAATTTTCATAAAATTTCTCATGTAAGAAATTGCAAGATTGAACCCATCATAAAAAAACATAAAAACCCGAGCGGGTTCCTTTAATAACGTTTAATATTCAGTTATACCTCTCCATTCATTTCATAAGCAAGCAAAACATCAGCTTCAGGATTTGTTGCCTGACTCAGTGGAATCGATGCCTTGTAAGGACCACCATTCTCCTCCTGCGGTCATTAAGAAACCGTAAAAAAAGTAAATCGTGATCAACAAGCAACCCTAAATTGGACCAAAAAAAAAAATACAAACCTTACACCTGTCAACGCTCACAAATTCAACAAATTTTCCACCTGCTGGTGTCGTATTGGTATATTTAGGTATACCAACTAGTTCAAGAACATCCGCAAGTTTCGCTCCACCCCAAATTGCTGACACATGCACAACATAGTGCAAAAAAGATTTAGATAAGAGGCTAAATATCATAACCAGTGTTGTAAGAACCGCTAGATGCTAGTCGGACGGTGAGGTACCAACTAGCGATTAATCGGGATTAATAGGGATTAACCAGATTGAGATTTTATATGTAATTTTAAGTTTTATATGTATATACACACATTTTTATGTGTAATTTTTTAAGTAGACATGTTTTAACACCTTTGTCGACCCATATTTCATAGTAGATAGGATTAATAGCCGGAATTTAGAGGCTTTGGCCAGGATATGGCCGTAATCACAAAACTGCCACCGATTTTGGCCGATTAGGACCAGATTTGACCACTGTTAACCACCTAGCGATTAATTGGCCGATTAGATGAAAATTAATCGATGAACCGAGGACTAGCAATTAACCGGCGACTAATCAGAGGCTAGGCGGGATTTTTACAACCATGATAACAGTTATTAGGCAACGAACCATTTCCTAAGGCGCAAACATCCCACCCAACTCCTCTTACAGTTCTGGTTTTGCTCATTGCGGTTCGTCTATTACCAGCACACTGCATATGACAAAGTGAGGCTGTAGATGAAGGATAAATATTGTGATAACATAAAACACATGTATTTTTTAATTTTTCATATTAATAAGGTATCAACTTTTTAATTAGGAATGAAGGGTAGACCTGTAAAGTGGCAGTTACATTGTATTTCGGAAGACTCCTGCAATTAAAAAACAAAATGAATATTCAAAAGTTAAATTCTGTCATGAAATAAATCAAACAGAACAGAGATTGTTATTTATTACTCACAAAATATCTTTCATGAAAAACTCTTTGGGTTTCTCAATTAGTCCTTTAATGGACACACTATATCTGTTTAAGACAAACATATAAAAACAGTTGGTTAAAACTAATAAACAATTTTACATGTGAAGATGAAAAGAAAACATGTTTCGGGACCTTTCTATATCATCAACAACAGGTATCGGTCCATGGCTTCTCTTGTAGAAGAATTCTGTCGGAGTCACATAAGAAGAAACCAACGCTTGACGTGGTGGTTCGGCATTAAAAGGTGCCTGTACCAAATATGATTAATCTAACACATATTTTCGGTTTAATTACGTCTTAACGAGAGGATCATTAGCCACAATGTTGATGAACATAAAGATGACAGCTGTTAAAACTCAAAACTACCACTTTTCATATTCAAATTGATAATAATGATACAACTACATGTTCATGAGAAGAAATACTTATTGGATTCAATGACACGTTAAGGAGAAGAAAATTAGCCACACTGTTGATGAACACAAGGATGACAGCTCACAGCTGTCAAAGCCACTACTTTTCATATTCAAATTGATAACAATACAACTGCATGTTAATATATGCAGTTAATATCGGTGATATATCGGTCCCTTAGTAAAATATCGGTGTCAAATATCGGTCAAAATATTGGTACCGATATTATCGGTGATATTGACCGATATAACCGATATATCACTGAATTATTGGTGTTAAATTGCTATATATATAAATTCTGCATTATATTAAAATTACGGATATCTCACCGAGATAACCTATATTTCAAATATCAGTCCTTGACCGATATCCGATATTTTACCGCATTAACTGCATAGATGTTAATAAGAAGAGATACTTATTAACTAGACGTTAACGAGAATAAACTAGCCACAATGTTGATGAACACAAGCAGTCAAAACTACCACTACTCTCCATACTCAAATTGATATCAATCATCATCTTAAACTTTAACACGAGTTACGATCATAATCACGATTCTGATATGCATCTCAATTACAATTTAGTTATCAAAGTTAAAGACTTTAATCAATCCAGATGTGAGAGAGATGTCTATTTTCATATTCAACCAAAAGCATAATCAAAATTTTCTTTTTTAATCAATTTAGCTATTAATTAATTTTTAGTCAAATTATACAGATAAGTTCCTTCCAATCCAGAAGCAAATTCAAAGTGTATATGAAAACAAAATTACGAAATATTTTTGTTTTTTAATCAATTTACATTTGCATAATCATTATTAACTCCTACTGATGAATTAATTAAACAAATTAATTTAATAAACCATAACCATACTCCATGAGTCCCAGCCAAATGAATTAGGGTTTGTAACGCTAGTTATAACTACATATAAGCAATATGGAGGAAAAATTGAAACAAAATAGCCTTGCCTTAGCGTTGATTTTGAGAGCAGGATGGCGAGAAGGTTCTTCTGAATAATCAGATGGTGCTCTGAGTCCTGGCATTTTCTTTCGGTGGATTATGTGTGTGATCAGGAGGATATGGCAATGAAGGATGAACAAATAAAAACAAGAAAGAGTTAATTTCTGTTTTCGTCCCTGAGGTTTGTCAAAAATAACGGTTTCAGTCCATTAGTTTAAAAATTGCGATTTCAGTCCATTAGTTTCATTTTCGTAACCATTTCAGTCCACTAACTTAACTCCATCCATTTATTTTGTTAACTTTGAGTTAACTAACTAATTCAGGGATGGTTTGCGTCAGTTTTAGAAACACAGGGACTTAAGTGTAAACTCTAAAACATTAAAACAAAAGAAATAGTAAATTCCAAAAAATCAAAAAAATTCCAAAAAACCAAACAAATTCCAAAAAATAATAAAAATTCTAAAAAATCATAAAAATTCGAAAAAATCCAAAAAATCCGTTTCGGCGCGAACTGTTTCGAACCCGAACCGTTTCGAGCTTAACCGTTTCGACGCGAACCGTTTCGACCCGAACCGTTTCGAGCTGAACCGTCCGTACCATTTCGACCCGAACCGTTTCGAGCTGAACCGTTTCGACGCGAACCGTTTCGACCCGTATCGTTTCGAGCCGAACCGTTTCGACCAGTACCGTTTCGAAGCCGAACCGTTTCGAGCTGAACCGTTTCGAACCGAACCGTTTCGACCCATACCGTTTCGAAGCCGAACCGTTTCAAGCCGTACCGTTTCGAACCGAACCGTGCCGTTTCGAACCGAACCCTTTCGAGCTGAACCGTTTCGACGCGAACCGCGCCGTATCGAACCGAACCGTTTCGAGCTTAACCGTTTCGAACCGAACCGTTTCAAGCTGTACCGTTTCGAACCGTACCGTTTCGATGCGAACCGTTTCGAACCGAACCCTTTGGACCCGAACTGTTTCGACGCGAACCGTTTCGGTTCGATACGGCACGGTTCGCGTCGAAACGGTACAACTCGAAACGGTTCGGTTCGAAACGGTTCAGCTCGAAACGGTTCGTTTCGAAACGGCACGGTTCGGTTCGAAACGGTACGGCTTGAAACGGTTCGGCTTCGAAACGGTTCGGGTCGAAACGGTTCGGCTTGAAACGGTTCGGCTTCGAAACGGTACGGGTCGAAACGGTTCGGCTCAAAACGGTACGGGTCGAAACGGTTCGCGTCGAAACGGTTCAGCTCGAAACGGTTCGGGTCGAAACGGTACAGACGGTTCAGCTCGAAACGGTTCGGGTCGAAACGGTACGGGTCGAAACGGTTCGCGTCGAAACGGTTCAGCTCGAAACGGTTCGGGTTCGAAACAGTTCGCGCCGAAACAGATTTTTTGGATTTTTTTAGAATTTTTTAGAATTTTTATTATTTTTTAGAATTTTTATTATTTTTTGGAATTTGTTTGGTTTTTTGGAATTTTTTTGATTTTTTGGAATTTACTATTTTTTTTTGTTTTAATGTTTTAGAGTTTACACTTAAGTCCTTGTGTTTCTAAAACTGACGCAAACCGTCCCTGAATTAGTTAGTTAACTCAAAGTTAACAAAATAAATGGATGGAGTTAAGTTAGTGGACTGAAATGGTTACGAAAATGAAACTAATGGACTGAAATCGCAATTTTTAAACTAATGGACTGAAACCGTTATTTTTGACAAACCTCAGGGACGAAAACAGTAATTAACTCTAAAAACAAACAAACAAACTCAGTGATGAAGAAGTATCTTACGAGTTACGACGACTGGTGGTGGTGACTGTGAATGAAACCCACAAGGACCACACAAACTGTGTGTTAACAAAATGGACGGTGAGATGAGTGGCTGTCATGTGGTTTTCAACAAGTGCTGTCACGTTAGAATTGAGATTAGGTTCGTCCGTCACTGAATCATAATGCTATCTATGTGTGATGATGATTCTTTTTAGATGCCATGTTATAAAGTGTTTATCTATTCACTACACATTGTAATGATTTTTTATTATCCGTCATTTATTAAAACAATTTTAAATTATATATAAGTTTAAAAAGAAGAAAATGGGGTTAGTCATTAGGGTGCACGGGGCGTAAGCGGGGAGTGGGTTCGGTGACCCAAGTCCCCGCTAGGGAACACCGCCGCCATCATTCATTCACCGCGAGGGGAGTTGCCAAATCGGTGTGTTCTCACCGATTGAGGGGAGTTGCCAAATGGTGGGCCAGCCCCTTTTCTAACCAATCAAAAGATTTGTTTTCTTTTTTTCTTTTTTTTTTTTAATAAAAAAACAAGGGGAGTTAAGAGGGGAGTGGCGCCATCAATTTAGGGTGTTAGGGGAGTTTAAGAGGGGAGTTGACGTGGCACAAGAGGATTGGTTGGGCGTAAGAGAGGGGACTCACCTCTTAGGTGAGTGCCCCTTACACCCTTAGTGGGGTGACTTTGGATTTTTTTTATCGGTTCTCACTAAATGTGGTTTCACATTTTCATTAAGCTGCTTAGCACCTCTTAACGCGAGGTTGGAACAGCGTTTCATTGGGCGTCACGATCACATCATCAGGGGTGTGATTCTATTACACATGGTCTAACCGAATTAATCGCATTTTATGGTTACAATTTTGGGTTAAAACCGAACTATACACTCTACTCCAATTTGCTCTAGAAACTCGAGATTGAATCCGGTTTCATTTTCTAACTTGGTTTACGAATCAAAATACAATCGATTCAGATTTTTTTTTCGAATCAAAAATTGAATTTGTGATTTGTTTTTTAAACATGGATTGTGCATGCTACATCAAGTCATAACAAATTCAGGGGAGGAGCGAATCTGATGCTTTTGAAGGGTGAGTGACCGATAATGTTTTTAAGGGGGAAGTGGACATGAGATGCTTTCGAAGAGCACATAATGCGTTTAGGCACGGTGTGAAGACGTTAATCTTGAATTAAAGAGATAAGGATAAAGACGGGTTATAGATAATTGTGTTGAATTATTTATTGAGTCTTTATAGGGATAATTGTTAGTTCGAATTGGATAAGTTTATCTAGTTTGTTTATTTATTGTATTAATAGAGTTTGAGTCGGGTTAGGACTAGAATAAGTTTAGTATAAATAGATGGTTAGGGTCATTGTAATTAGTGTGCTTTTATTGATAAATAATATAAAGAGTCGAACCAGTTCGTTCATCCGGTGTTTGTTTATTCGATCAAGGGCCTGATTTCCAACAATTGGTATCAGAGCTAGTTGGCGGTTTTGAGAGTCGTTTTCCGAGTAGGGGGAAGTCGCCCCTCGCGGGGCTGCAACGGTGGCGGAACCGGTTAGGGTTGAAGACAAAGAATTCGCAGAAAGTAGGTTATTTGTGATCAAATAACATGAAGAAAAGGAGAGCAGGCCACGACAAAGAGAAAAAAAACAATTAATTGGGTGGCGGCTGAGATTATCGAAGGAATCAGCCAAGCAAGGATTATATTTTTTAAGCAAGCAAGCACATACCTCAATTCTCTCACCAAGATTATAAGCACAAGGTTTTTTTTTCTGTTTGTTTTGTTTTTGGGGAATTCAAACAACGGGTTGTTTCTTTTAAACAAAATAAACAAAGCCACAACAAGCAGCAAAGTTAATTTTTCGCAAGTGATAGCAAGCAAGATTGAGCAGAAAGTGTCAACACATTAGCAAGTTTGAACCTTTATGGCTCATGTAGAAAGGAAATCCAATTTGGATTAAGCAAGCAAGAAAGATAGAAGAGGCGTCACAAGAAAGTGAAAAAAAAGAGGCCGGCGTCGCTTCGGGAGAAAGTAAGATGGCCTCGTAAGAAAGAAAGAAAGAACGATGGTGTTGCAAGAAAGTAAGAAAGTAGCAAGCTACAAGAAAGAAAGAACGGGAGTCGATCAGAAAGAAGAAAGATAATCGATAACCGAAAGAAAGAAAGAAAGAAAGAAGCGGACTTGTGTGGTTCGTAAAGAACGAGAAAGACCGAACCGTATGGGTTCGAATAGCAAGTTAGAAAGAAAGTTGATTCGAAGCAAGCAAGTAAGAACAACTTCGAATCAAGCAAGAAAGCACGTTTTAGAAAGAAAACCGATTCCGGTTAAAGCAAGAAAAGAAAGAACAAATGCAAGCAGGAAACGAAGCAAGTAGAATGAACCGAATTCAAGATTAAGGGGGAGAATGAAGACGTTAATCTTGAATTAAAGAGATAAGGATAAAGACGGGTTATAGATAATTGTGTTGAATTATTTATTGAGTCTTTATAGGGATAATTGTTAGTTCGAATTGGATAAGTTTATCTAGTTTGTTTATTTATTGTATTAATAGAGTTTGAGTCGGGTTAGGACTAGAATAAGTTTAGTATAAATAGATGGTTAGGGTCATTGTAATTAGTGTGCTTTTATTGATAAATAATATAAAGAGTCGAACCAGTCCGTTCATCCGGTGTTTGTTTATTCGATCAAGGGCCTGATTTCCAACACGGTGGAGGGAGCACCCGCCCGTAACTCTTGTAAAGGGTGAGCGAGCACCAATACGTTAAGAACTTTATGCTCTCAAACGAATTGTGAGATTTAATGTAGGGGTTAACATTCTCAAGCAAAATAATCTCAAGAGACAAGGGTTTATGGCTTTGTAAGAATGTTTTCCATGCTTATTTTACAGTTCGTCATAGATGAAGGTTAGCGATGAAAGCTTAAAAGGAGTTGTGGTATGTAAATTGGTGGAAATGAACAACAATCTTACGAGCACGTACATTTTTGAGAAGTGATGTCTAATCTCAATGGGAATGTTGATTATCATGTTTACAAAATGAATGATGATTTATATATTTATACTTAATAATACTCATTGTTTGCAAAACATTTATTTTGTCTTTTTAATGTATGTGAATATTGTATTTGTAAAATCTTTTGGAGGAAAATGTCATCAAGTCGAGATGGCCGAGTTGGTCTAAGGCGCCAGATTAAGGTTCTGGTCCGAAAGGGCGTGGGTTCAAATCCCACTCTCGACAACAGATATTTTTTTTGTCCAATAACGTACTGCTACACATTGTTCTATGTTTTCATTGTTTATACTTTAGCTATTCATGAAGTAATTCTTAATATTTGTACCATTTTATGGAGGTTCTATAAAATTGCATTGAAGACTAGTCGTAGCAGATTCAAGCTTAACTCCGTCTTTTGTAAATCATGATGAAATTTCAGCATCATTCAGGTACAATTCTACAGGTCCAGTAACTTGAAAACCTTAGGATTTTTTAACAGTTTTTTCAGAAGTCTAGACAAATTTAAGTTTGAATAACTTGATGAAATCAATGTTTTAAGAATCGGTTTTTAAATCATACCAGATTGGGGTAAAAAATGGTTCAACAGGTTGTACCTGACGATTCAACCGGGTTGACCAATTAACTCTATAATTCCATAAATTACACACACATCCAGATTTATATACACTAATTACTAGCATACACATACATAATACATCATGTATACACATCGTACTACTGTCAACAACAACAAAAAATCAAAGAAAACAAAAATTAAAATGACCATCAATCGCGGACCGGAGTCTTGAACGAACTGAAGTGATAAATTACGAACGAACTGGAGTGATAAATTACGAACGAACAATGAAGATGGAAGTCCGGAACAAACGATGGAGTGACGAAGCAGGTTTTGAGTTTTGATCAATGGAATATTGGAAGTTGCTACTCTCTTGGTTAAAACTGAAGAGCAAACATGAACATGGACTGATAAAAAGTAAAAATCCAAACCCAAAAACTAACCTAGGCCGGTAACGGTATAGCGGTTCAAACCGGTATACCGGATATTATCGGCGATACAAAGTCGATACTGTTTGCCTATTTACCGGGGTGTTTCGTACCACATTTATATCCGGCACTGGTAATACCAGTATAACCAGCCGATATTTACAGGTTTTTAAAACATTGGATAAAATCATTCTCATTATATCGCTATCTTTTGTAAATCTTGAAAAAATTTGAGCATGATTCGGAAACAATTCTACTTGCTAATAACATGAAAATATAAAGAATATTGATCAACTTTTCCGTAGAATAACATGAAAAAGTTTATTTTGCATAAGTAAAATGAGAAGAAATCTTGACAATTCATTTTTCAAATCAATGGTTACTAGTGGGGTGCCCGCGCGATGCGGCGGGGAATACAACACTTAGATTGATTCAGTTAAGCCATAATTGGTTATCAAAAAATATGGTTCGGTTATGCTTATGATGTGTGGCAAAACAAAATAATCGAACTGATTATACATAATACATATAAATTTTGAGTATCGCATCATACGTTTTCAAAGATTTCCGTTCCATTTAAGAAAATATATAACACAAAAACAAAACAAAGTTGAGAACTATGTTGCATCATTTTCTATTTCAAAAAAAAAAAAAAATTCAGGAAAAAAAAGTTTAGAACCGTACGTGTTATAGCATGTATCTTCTCCTTCAACATGTTACAAATTCCAACAGTAGTAGTCACGTTTATAATAAAAACATCATATATCCATTAGACAAAGATCATGGTTAGTCATTTCATAATACGGTTTTGCCATTAAGTTGATTAGCATTTATTGGATATATGATAGTTATAATAAAATCTGGAGGAATAGCAAAAAGCAAAATTGAGATTATAATCCAACCTCTCTGCTAGTTGATTGTTTGAAAATTTTAGCTTTTTTATTTCGTTTCTAGAAGTGTAAGTCTTGTAAATAAGCCCCAGTATGAAGATTATCACATCACCACAACTTTTATGATAGTATATTTACTGAACTGCTATTAGTTTTAACCATGCTATAAAATGAGTTTGAAGCTACGGTCATAAAGTTTGTTAATTCGCAATTTCACATACTCACGGCACTCTAGTTCAGTCCCACATCACTTGGTAGAACAAAGTCAAGTGAGAATTACTCCGTCTTAAGTCTCACATCATTACTCAGTAGGAAAAGTTCTATGAAAATGAACTTATATGGGAGGCTAGGTTCAAAGGTATAAACCTGTTTTTTTAACTTTTAGCCCAATGAATGAATAATATAAATAAATAATTCGGCCTATTGGATGAAAAACTGAATAAAAAGTTGTCTTTCTATATTATAATTTCGAAAATTATTGCCAAGTCAAGTTCACTCTACTGAGTTAGGCTATTTTTTTTGGCCAACCAAGGAAGCATGTATTCAAACAAAACATACCACCGTTAGCAAAGCTGTTAAGAGGGCATCACAAGTGCAGCGAGGGAGCAACCCCAAAAAAGGAAAACAAACATAACTTAATCAAAAGACATCCCCTCTAACCTACACCAACTCTCCAAATTAGATACTGCATTCCTTCACCTTTTGGCCATCTACCAGTAGGAAATTGTCTTTATCTCCACCAACATCACTATTGTTTGTTGTCCGTTGGCACACGTATATGTCACGCAAAAAGGTTATTTTCATTCACGATACTTGTCATTAAGCATTTATATACCCTTTCCATCGTGTATGATACTATGATCACGGTCCGCGGTCCGCCAACAAGCTATATCACATTCTGTCATCATCTCCATATGAATCCCTCCTGGATGTCTTCCTTGTCATGAACATCAAAGAAAGCTCGCACGATTGCCTACATTTTTTTAATTTTCTGAGTTGTTTGGTTAATTTTCTAAATTTTTATGAGAAAAACAACCATATTCATGGTATGCTTTTATTGACCAGATATTCTATTAGGTAAGATATACCAACTTTACCCTTTGCATATCATATCAAACAAATAATCAATCTATTTACAAAGAAAACTTATGATTTATATCTGAATATAAAAGAAAAAAACTTCCATTGGCTAAACCCATAAAAGTAGAAAATCAGTTTGATCTTGCTAGTATTCCATTTAAAACCAAAATTAGTCTTTAATCAATGAAAACACTTAGTCCACAAAAACGATATAACTAAACCAGATATAATAAATATTGAGAAAAAAATGCTTACCAATAAGGAATCGAAGGGACGTGTTTTAAAGCCAGAAGGCACCTTTATAGTGTTCCCATGCATTGGGTCACACCCAAGTCACAACCTGGCTTGCCTTTATCAAAGGTGAAGCTTCACTCTCATATTCTCGGCTTCCATTTTTACAATCACTGTAATCCTTCCAAGCTTATTATTAGGATTCAAAATGTCAGCAAGCTTAACCAACTCGCTCGGATCCATCGGCTGGCTCACTTGCAAAACATAATTTCTCAAAAGATTAAACATATATCCCACCACATAAAGGGGGGGGGGGGGGGCGAAAAACATAAGTTGCTTTACTGTTTACTGACCTTGATCCCAAGAGGATTAGCAAAACCTCTTAAAACCTAAACAAGGTTGCGATTGCTAACTGCTCCTAGAAACTTGGTCGTGAACTGCTCCCGACCACTCCACGATTTCATTGCTGTGTTGACTAAGTGGGTCAAGCCAGAGCCCAAAAATATAATTAAAATGCTCTGGCCCAAATATATCTGGCCCAACTGGTTTGGCCCTGTTCTTTCTGGAATACACGCGTTGGATCCTATCAGCCACATAGGTCATAAACCTGGTGATTAAGCAATCAATGATAGCACCTTCTGAGATTTGTTCAAGTCATGCAAATAATCATTAAAATCCATTGCTTGTTAGCTCTAGCAAATGAAAAGGCAGATTACCCTTCTTTGGGCCACCACATATTCATAGAAGGATGCTATGAACTACATGATGAATATTATAACCAAATTTAGTACTTGAGTGCTTTAAATAAAATAAGCTTAGTAAAATCATAAAATGGAACAACGATAAGGTAGATAACATTAGAGAGTCACAAACCTCTGAATTTTGTGCAAGTTCAAGACCAAAACTGAATGATGGGCTCTATGGGCTGTCGGTTCCAAGCCAGTAGCCTATGGCATAATTCCATTTAGACCTGAAACCTGCTTGCTGACTGAGAATTCTTTTTTATCATTTTCTATATAATCTAAAATGACTGCAAAAATAAAATTTGAATGTGGGAGCTAAGAAAGATCTCCATTTATCATATTTTGTATAATTCAATTTAAATCCAACCATAAATCATAATATAGATAAAAATAAATAAATTGATCATAAGAATGTCTCACATAGATTAGTCACTATATTTTATATTCATTTTAAAATTATAGGAATGTATATAACTTTTTGTGAAGATAAAAGGTTCACAAACATGCATTGTTTACACATTTGATGGCAAAAAGACATCATGAATCTTGTCAAACTAATATATCTCTATGTTAAGAAAACACATGCTTTTCACAGTATCCAGCAATATAGATAATAATCTAATATATGGAAATCCAAAAACCATGTGCCCGATTGCCTAAATTGAGATGAGAAACCATGTCAAGAATGCTATAAATTGAAGAACTAAAAGATTGTATGTGATAAACACAAATTGCATATGAAACAAAGTTGTGGTTTCAGTGATACAATAGCATTTAGATCTACATGAGGATCATGAGTGGGCTTAAGCAAAAAATTTTTACTAAAAGTTTTGCGTCTTCAAAATAATCATCAAAAAGGCATCTTCTAACTAATAAACTACTTATGTGCTGGACAGAAAACTGAATATGCCATCGATTGAAGATCGTCTGAAAAAATGAGTTGAATTGAAAATTTACCTGGTTAATTCATTGTGTTCCCGCAAAGCGCAAATCAACAGAACCGTTCATTGCTACCTGTAAACCCAAACTTTAATATCAGACACGTCACAAAAGTATAATAAAAATATAACACTCAGAGCAGTCACAATTTAATTTAAAAGAAATCTAATTTATAGAACACATAGTTACACCAACAACATTAACTTCAAATATAGAAAACAACATCAAAAAATTAACAGATTATAGAACATAATTTAAGCAAGAACAAGAAATAAAACAAGATCGAGAACAAGAATACGAACAAACCTGCAAAATGGTTAAGGTTTACTCAAATCGGTGTTCAACCCTGTGCGTTTTCGATTTGATGTTGTTTGTTTTTTCATCTCCATTTCTTCCGATATCATATTTGTGTGCGTAGGGGAGGAGAGCGGATAGGATATCGGAGATGTGGAGGCTAGGGTCCCAGATCTAGAGAAAAGGAGAGGTTGTGATTTAAATTTTGAAATTGCCAAAAACTTCGGATAGAATTTGAGGAATTCAACTATTTGAATTTTCGATAAATGAATTGTAACTAATTATTTATTATTTTGTTAAAACATAAGGGATTTAAGTGTAATAAGTTTAGGGGTTAAAAAATAAATAGTGTTTAAAAGACTAAACTACCCTTATTTTAAGGGTCTTTCTATAAATAAAGGGGGGAAAAGTTCTTATTTTTTGGGTATCCCTCCCTCATGCATTATAATATAGTATAGATGATGAAAATATAGGAAAAAAGATGAGTGTAAGGGTATCTAGGAAAATCCTATTTATTGACTTTCTCTCTCCAAATGCAAGGCGCATGCATATTTCACCCCAATTTTAAACGTTCACAACTTTTTTGTACGACATTATTTTTTTTTATAAAAAGTTCACCATAAAATTGAGCGTCTTTTTATCTTTAATTTGAGTACCATATTGCTATATAAAATATGACGACTAAAAAAACCCACAAAAATGTATTGTATTTCTATGTTTTATAGCATTATTTTGTGCTGAATTTTTTTGTGTTATATCTTTTTGTACTGGATTTTTGTGTTCGATTTTTTGTACTTTTTTTTGTTATATTTTTTAGAAAACAAAAAAGGTGTCACATGTCATTTTCACACTTCTTATAAGAACCAACATTTTTTAGTACTAAAATGTATTTCCTTCACATGTCATAATAACAATCGGCTACTTTGGCAAAATCCACTTTTTAGTGGATCCTTCGGCATATAAGCAATATTGATGATTTTTTGTCGCAAGTTGATAGCTGAATACACTCTAATTTTCACACTTTCTAGTCTAGCTTACGTTTAAATAACTTGATAAAATTACATATATATTGATCATCCTAAAGCAAGATAAGATCCATTGTACACCCATAGATTTCATCCCTATCATCTTTTTTACACATCACCATTTAATCATTAATCTCTTCATCTTTTTGGTCGTTTTTACATACTAACATCCCCGAGGTCGCTATCTTCTAAATATCGTGAATTTGCGGTCCAAAATTTAACCTACATGTGCAAGAAGCACTGCCTCTAAACCCTATAGTGTTTGGCAATCGCTTCACACGCACCTTTTAAACGAAAGACCCAAAAGAGGCAAATAATGCAACCAAACCGGGATTTGAAAGAAGTATGTAACGCACTCATCAAGCGAACCAAATTCAGAAATTTCAGCAAGTAAAACAAAAATCAGGAATATAAAAACTGAGATAGGTTCAACATTTAAGCATCAAATAGCAAATCCAGTTCTACTTGAAAAGAACAAAAAAAAAGATTCCTTAATACATCATACTTCTGTTTCTAAGCCATACATTTTGCACTCAGCTAGTTAGCGTCCTCCATCCGTTCCTTGGCGATAATATGATCTGATAAATGAGCCGAAATAAAGTAAATGTTAGCTGAAATTGTAATACAGGCTCATCAAGTATACTTATTTAGCTGCAAACAAAAATACAGTCATCTACCAAACCGCTACAAGATGCAAAGTTGGTCTTAACATAAAACTATAATAGACTCCCAAAGATCATCGACACAAAACATCAAATCACTTTGAATACGCCATGTTTACATGACATAATTTAGGTAACCAGTTAACGCAAAACTCACGGGACCACAATACCCTACTAAGCAAAGAAATTGGGGAAAACGCAGCTTGCACTGCTATAGGTGGCCTTCAAGGGGTTAAAGGTAAAAAAACCAATGGATCTGCAATCGAACTGAGACCTCTGCTAGAGAAACTCAAACGCTTACCACCGCCACCATTGGTTTATAAAGGCGTGCCTCATGTAGTTCCAATTCAAAATTATGATTCGTATAAAGTTTGTATGAAAAAAACCTGAATGGTGCAGAAATTCTGAACGGTTTACTTGATAAATAGGTTTATGTAAAAAAAACAGATGATAAATGTAGTGTCTGCCTTTCTGGATGTAAATGAAGCTTATTTAGCTGTACAAAGATGTGCCCCTCACATGCATATTTCACTAAACTAAACACAAGGTTTAAAAGAACGGAAACGAGTTTCGAGGCGTTTTCCCTTCGCCTCATGAGGCGCAAGCCTCGAGGCGTAAGGCCGAGGCGGTTTTAGTAAATAAATATAAAAATTATATATAGATATATTATAAAAATAATAATACTAACTAATTTATTCATCAGATTCATCAAAATCATCAAAAACACACTTAAAAAAGACATGAAATGCTTGAAATTGACACAAAAAGTCAAAAACATCAAAACAACTATCAAAGTCCCCTCAGGTGCCCCTGAGGCGCAGCTTTCTTAGCGCCTCAGCCCTTCTGAGGCACATATACATTAAAAACACCATGAGGCGCGCCTCAGACTCGTTTTTTGGCCGTTTCGCCTCGAGGCACGCCTCAAACGTTTTTTAAAAGTTAAAATCATAACTAAAAAAAGAGTTGATGCCCAAACATATGCAATCTAGTATCTTGGACAGCTACCAATTTTAGAAGGTTACAGAGACTATTGTATTGAATACTAAAAAAAGAGTTGATGCCCAACTATCATCATTCCTCGTCACGGTCTCCGACTGATATATTGAATACTGAACACACAAGATATAATCATAAAAGGCAGACATCATGATATAACCTTTCAAAAACACAATTCACATTCCATGTGTTCTATTCTAGCATAAGTTATCTATGCTATTGATATTAACCTCATAGTAAAAAAATTATCAGTAGGCCATTAAATCAAGTTTAAATTATGCATGATGAAAATTCTAACAAACAATCAAACAAATCAACATAGATCCATTTCATACACATAAATCAAATCCACAATAAACAAATAACAAATGTAAAGCTGCATAAAAACATAAAAAAACAAACTGAATTCACCTCTAAACAGATCCGACAATGATGTTATTAATCGGAATGAAGATAAGCTTAACGAAAAACCCTACGAATCCCATCACAACGAATCCGATAGCCGTACGAACAGCAACCTTGGAGAATTCTGTAAACAAGTGAAAAAAAAATCAGATCTAAACGAACAGATCGAGATCTGGAACCGAAACAGTCGATCAAAAGTGAAATTAGGGTTTACCTTTGCGATCAGGCTTGTGGCATCGCTTGACTAGACGATAACTGTCCTTTGAGAACTCTCTCAGTGGCTCGAAAACTGAATCTAGAGAGTCCATTGTTGATTGATCGAGAGAGAGAGAGGATCTGCAAAGAGAATTAGGGATTTGTATGGAGATACGGAGAAAACAATGAGAACAGAGCAAAGGGTTATACGTGTTGACCCTGAAAATCAATTCGCTCGCCTTATTATTGCGTCAGTTACAAAATTGTACCCCCAATGTTCAAACATATGCATATATCATCCCTAGAGCATTCACATCCATCCCACCATATCTTCACCCTAAGGGGTTGTTTGTTTACTTTTTAACGGGACTCTTAATGGTTTAGACTGTTTGTTTCGCAGACAAATGTCTAAATGGTTTAGACATTTGTCTCTCAATGGTTAAGCATTATACAGACTCTGAATTGTTAAGACCTCTAATCTGAATTGGTAAGACATTTGTCTCTGAATGGTTAAACATTATACTGGCTCTTAATGGTTTAGATCTCTTACTGATTTAACACTTAGGCCCTGTTTGGCCTCTTAATCCATTCAGAGGTTGCCTCTTAATGAGATCATTTGTGGCCCTTATGTCTGAATGAATAAGCGGTAACCTTATGTCTGACTGGATAAGAGGTAACATCTGAATGGTAAACCATCACATGTCACATTCTTCTACATTATCTTTGTTAAACTCTTAAATGATTTCATTAAGAGGTAGCCTCTTAATGTCATTCAGATGCTACCAAACAGCCCCTTAATGATTCAGACCTCTTACTTATTCAGCACTTAATCATTCAGAAGTTGCCAAACAGCCCATAAATTACACTAAAAAATACTACATTTTCTCTCTCCTTTTCATTTAAATAATATTTAGGGTAAATTACTTTTTGAGTCCCTGTGTTTTATGCATTTTAACTAGTTGAGTCCAAAAGCAAAAAGTTTAAGACCTGAGTCCCTATAAGCAATTTCCTTAACCATTTGAGTCCAATTTTCAACCTCAGTTAGATAATCTCAGTTAACTTTTTTTAAAATGACCAAAACACCCTTTTATATTAAAAAAACCATTTTATTATATATATATATATATATATATATATATATGTGCAGATCATAATCTTCATCTTCACTACCTCCAGAACTTTCTCTCTCTCTCTCTACCAAAACCACCTCCAACCCACCACCACACCTCCACCAGCAACACCACCGTCGCCACACCATCAATACCACCGTCACCACCACCACTACACCGTCACCACCACAACACCCACCACCGATCTTCACCATCAAAGCCCCACCTTCGACACCATCATCACCATCAAAACCCTCATGTCCAAGCTCCATCTCCGGCTGCGAAATACTCCTCTGGAGCTACGATTCCCAGCAGTTAGGGTATCCACAAGCAATCGAGAGCAGAGAAAGAAAGAAGCCCCCTCTCTAAAACCGAAACGGTGTCGTTGAGTTTGAAGAAATGAGTTTTTGATGGTGAATTGATGCTATGTTTTTTAAACCCACCACCGTTGGTAATAAGTCACACAAATCCAATCCCCATTTCGCTCAATTTCATCATCATATTCTTCAATTTCTTCATCTTGTTCATACAAGACGGATACGATTAGGGCCTGTAAGTGATGCTCTGTTATAATTTTGGATGGTGTGTGCTAAGGAGAACAATTTTGGATGACGTGTGGCCTGTAAGTGATGCTCTGTTATATCATGTTTGTGTCCTTTGGAATCTGTATGTGTAGTTTTCAATTTGTGGAGATTGAGTTGCTTGTCAGGATAAATCAGGGCTTAGTTTTGTCTGTGATTTGTTAGAATTTTAAGGAACCGGAGTGTGCTGGAGATTTGTGTCTAGTGATTCAGATGCTGTTAATGTGTGATTAGATGTGTGAAAGTGAGTGATGCTCTGTTATATGTGTTTTTTGTGGATGACAGAGTGTTGAGATATTAGGGCAAAGTGGCTCTGTTTCGTTTCGTCTTTTAGGGATTGGAAGTTCACTTACACATCCGATCTGAAACCTAAGGTAGATATACGAGAGAGAGGTTACAGTTTTAGAATTTAGAGAGAGAGAGAGAGAGAGAGAGAGAGAGAGAGAGACAGAGAGTGTGCTGGAGATTTGTGGTTGAGGTTGTGGTGGTGACGGTGATGGTGTTGATGGTGGTCTAGAGAGAGAAAGAAAGATAAGAGATGAGAGGGAGAGATGAATGTGATAATTTACAGGGACAGAGAAATCATAGAGACAGAGATTTTTTTTTTAATTATAAGGGTATTTTGGTTATTTAAATATTTATGCATTAAAGACTTGTTCTTTATAATCTTGTGCATATAAAACTTGTACTTTGTGTGTAAATGACCAAATTACCCTTGCAGTTAACAAACTTGATGGATGGAGTTAGAAAATTGGACTCAAATGGTTAAGGAAATTGCTTATAGGGACTCAGGTCGTTAAACTTTTTGCTTTTGGACTCAACTAGTTAAAATGCATAAAACACAGGGACTCAAAAAGTAATTTACCCTAATATTTATTATATCTTTATCATTACCTTTTAACTCTTCTTCACTCACAACCACTTTCAAAATACACTGTCCCTCCAAATATACAGATAAACAGTAACATTTTATCTCTCCTCTCACAACCACTTTTTATACTCTTTATATTTTAAAAACACCACACACAGAATTTGATGCCATGGATGTGAATGCTTTAACGTTGTCTTCCCGAGTTTACTAATGGAAATAAGCGTAAGGAAGTGGAAAAAAGTTAAAAATATTTGTGTTTCGAAGTTCCATTAAAAAAAGAAAGTGAGAGGAAGTCAATATTTAAAGTTTATAGTAAATCAGTTTTGAGTGGCTTGAATAGGAAGGAGAATGTAGGTTAAGGAAAGTGAAGTGTAAGAATATAAGGAGGCAAATGTAGGCGAAAAACCGAAGATGGAGAAAGAGAAAGATCCATACGCTTTGTCAAAAGCATTTTTGTAGTACCGATACTCTATCTTCGACACCTATTGAGTTGGCCAACTTGTACACGAGTATTGCATGACAACTTTCAAAGATTAGAAGATTCAAGCCTCTTGAAATATCGTAAATAATTTCACTTCTATTCTGTTTCAGCAATGCAAACATAGCATCATCGTGGTTGATTGCCAACTCGCTTTTAGTTATCGACAATCTCCAACTTTCGATGAGTAACACGCTCTTAAGTTTACTAAGATATGTTTCATCCGTTTTTGCCTTTTGTGTTCGTATCCATACTTGCTTGAATATATTAGATAATTTTGATTAGTTTAATACTAGTATTCAAATAAGGTTTTAATTTTAAACCCTGATTAAGCCATTATGAAATCTAGGTTTGGTGTTGTGGTCTCGTGGATGAGTGTACCTCGTTCTATGTAATAGATTGATGTATATTGTATGTGGTGAAATACACACATCCTTTGGTTGTATAATGGCTGACAAGATATAACTTAGAAGGTTTTATGTGTTAATAATATTTTTTTTGGAGTGATCTAATTTAGTAGGTTTTATGCTTTGACGATACACTTTAAAAGATTTCTGACCCATTAACTCATTGCCTCATTAACTTTGCTAGCATACCTTAACAATTATAGTGCTATGGGATTAACGCATCGTCCGTATTCTTGTGGTCAAACATACATTTCTAAAAAAATTATATAAAATAAAGGTCAAACAGTCGGTTCCAACTGTCAAACCATTAAACCGTCAAACTATGAACCGTGCCCTTTGAATCTCAAACAGAAAGGTGGCAGGATTGTTTCGGTTTAAACAATTCTATTGATTTCAAAGGTTTTTAACCACCCTTGTTTGTTACCATCGAAGGTTAAACTAACACCACAAGCCAAAGGTTCTTGAACACCCTTACTTGTTACAATCGAAGGTTAAATTAAAATTTGACTATAATTATTATCATATTATTATTTCTTATTTATTTATTTATCTTAAATATTTATTGTTTTCATAAATTAACTTGTTTCGTTAGATAATTAGAAATATTGTCATAAACTCATATAAAAAGTCTATATTATTAAATAACAGAAAATATTTGAAATTTCATATCTAGTTTTTTTTTTTAATACCGTCCGTAGGCAAAACATTTATTTTTTATTTTTAGAGTTAACTGCCATTTTCGTCCCTGTGGTTCGGTCACTTTGGCCATTTCAGTCCATTTTTCAAAAATGCGCCATTTTCGTCCCCCACGTTCTGGAAAGGTGCCATTTCAGTCCAAAAATCATAACCCAGTTAAGTCATTTAGTAAATAAGGACTGATTGTGTAAATTTGTAACATAAAGGACCATTTAAGTAAATATTAAACACCACCACCACAGCCCTGCCACCACCGCCACCACAGCCCTGCCACCACCACCACTTCGCTGCCACCACCGCCACCACAGCCCTGCCACCACCACCACTCCGCTGCCACCACCACCACCGCCACCGCCACCACAACCCTGCCACCACCACCACAGCCCTGCCACCACCGCCACCACAACCCTGCCACCACCACCACTCCGCTGCCACCACCGCCACCACAGCCCTGCCACCACCACCACAGCCCTGCCACCACCACCGCCACCACAGCCCTGCCACCACCATGATGGATGGATGGATTGGTGTATGCTCTGCAATCACCACCATAGTATGATGAATAAGTTGATGATAGTATGATGAATAAGTTAGATGTATTGGATGGTTTAGGTACAAAATTTTAAGCTATTGGTACATATTATTATCACAATCTTCATAAAAGTCGCTGATTAGAATCACTGCGATGGCGGTGGTTATTACCACCATATGTTCTGCTCATCACCACCGCTGTGTTCGGAGTTCTCGAGACCACCGTGCCCGATAACCACCTGAACTTAACCTGAACCTCACCCCGGTCATCGTTTACCACCATTGTTCACCTCCGTTCATCGTCGTCATCCTCTCCGACAACCCTCGTTCACCGCCGACCTCCATGGTGAATGAGGTGGAGATGGTGGTATGAGATGTTGGTGGCAGATCGGAGTGGTGGTGGTGGCTGTGGTGGCGGTGGTGGTGGTGGTGGCAGTGGCTGTGGTGGCGGTGGTGGTGGTGGTGGCAGCGGAGTGGTGGTGGTGGCAGGGCTAGTGGTGGTGGTGTTACAAATTTACACAATCAGTCATTTATGTTACAAATTTACACAATCAGTCCTTATTTACTAACTGACTTAACTGGGTTATGATTTTTGGACTGAAATGGCACCTTTCCAGAACGTGGGGGACGAAAATGGCGCATTTTTTAAAAATGGACTGAAATGACCAAAGTGACCAAACCACAGGGACGAAAATGGCAGTTAACTCTTATTTTTAAAACTTGACTAATAGTTTGTTGTCTAAGAAAAACCTTTATGCATGAAAGTCATATTGGATCATACCATTGCGACTCACCAAGTGAAGTGGGTGCCCCATTGTCTTACACATGTTCATATGATAAAAAATCATAATATCATATAGATAACACAGATATAACAAGATAAGCATGTTTACTGTTGAAGGGTTGATCATCAGGCTCGGACCTTGGACTTGTTTGGGACGGTTAGTCTAGCCTTTCTTGACCTTTTGTACCATGGAGAAAACCATTAGAAGAGGTCCAGAAGGGATCCTCGGAGACCACATTCCGACACTCAACATTAGTATGGTTATATAGAAAAGTAATAATGATGTATATGTATCGACATGTACGTATGTAAACAATATAACGGTGATCATAGAGGTCCCTTGCTAAGAACCATGGGGGTGGTGGTGTTATTTTGATAGTAACGGAGAGAGACTATGAGGTAGAGAGGATTGGGAGCCAATATTGCTGATGCAATGGGTGAAGAATAGGGGGAAGATTAGTGAGTGTGAAGTGTTTAAGAAAGAAGGCTTAAGCCTTGTTATATAGAAGAATAGTGTGCTAGATAAGGTCAGATGGGGTAGAGTAGATTTGGGTCCAAACCCAAACATTTAATATTGGGCCATATTTGGACTTCCTACAGTCCTACACATACATCAACTTTCTCTCTTTAACATTGCTGAAGTCCGGACCCATGAATTCAGAATTTAGGGTGATCACTAGGGCTATAAACGAACTGAATATGAGCAAGACCATGTTCGTGTTTGCATGTTAAAAAATATATGTGTTCACGAACTGTTCATGAACACTTACTGAACAAGATTTTATGTTCGTGTTTGTTTGTTAAGAAAATGAAATTGTTCGTGGTTGCTTGTTAATTTTAGGCAACGGACGAAAACAAACGTTGATGAACATGAATGAGCACAAACTAATGTTTATTAACACGAATGGAAACAAACAAAGAAGCACAAAGAAGCGTTCATGAACAAAATATATAATACACCGGCACTTATTAAATATTTTATTTGTTAGAATTTTAAAGTATTAAATAAATTATAAAAACTAAAAATACTAATGAACTATCGAACACACAGACACATTACCAAACGTTCACGAATGAACAAACATGACCTCTGTTCATGTTCGTTCATTTAACTAAACGAACGAAATTTCTTATTCGTGTTCCGAACACAAACGAACTTCCCGCCGAACGATTCACGACATGTTCGCCGAACGTTTGGTTGGTTTGCAGCTCTGGTGATCACAACTACCGGAACAAAACCTGTAAACTTCAGGGACCAGAGAGCAATTACCCTTTTTAAACACATTATCGCAAGTGGGAATGATGTTTGAATCGAGATAACTTGAGTAAGCAATGACACTCCACTTTTCCCCTTTCACAGTCATACCTATCTTGTCTCTTCCTCCACCACTTCATCCTTAAATCCATCTCTCTGTGCTCATCAATCACACACACTCATACACTGTACACTCTCATACACAACGTAACAACAGATCCAGCAGAAGCGGAATAATGGCGGATTGGGGACCGGTGTTCGTGGCGGTTGTTTTATTCATATTGCTAACGCCGGGATTGCTGGTTCAGATTCCGGGGCGTAACAGAGTGGTGGAGTTTGGTAATTTTCAGACGAGTGGTGTTTCGATTTTGGTTCATTCGGTTATCTATTTTGCTCTTATTTGTATCTTCTTGTTAGCCGTTGGGGTCCATATGTACCTTGGTTAGTTAACATGTTACTTATGCCCTATATATTTTGGATTAATTTGGATCGGATTTGATAATGTTACGATTGATTACAAGTTTTATGAATGTTGCTGATTTCGTGTTATAGTTTTATCTCGGTTTAAATTAGGATTCAATGCTCGATTTGTGGGTTTTGGTTTGAATTGATGTGATCACAAAGGTCTTATGACTGTACATTTTTAGTTTTCGTTTTGGTTTTTTTTTTTTGGTTGAGTTCAGATTTCAATGATGGTCGTAAAGGTAATGACAGGTTGTGAAAAAAAACGGTAATCAAATTCAAATTTTAATTTGATACAGACACATGGAAGAATTTTTTCTAGAGCTAGTTGTCATTTTCGTCTCTGTTGTTTGTCCAATTATACTAGTCCAGAACAAATTTCAAATTTGTACCATTTCCGTCACTGACATTCTTGAAACATGGCAGTTCCGTCCAAAAAAAACTAAGGTTGAATCAAATAATTGGACAAACCACAGAGACGAAAATGACACTTAACTCATGTTTTCTGGACGGAACTGATATGTTTCAAGAATGTAAGGGACGAAAATGGTATAAATTTGAAATTTAGCCTGAATGGGCATAATTAGACAGACTAAAGGGACGAAAATGACACTCAACTCTTTTTTCTATGAGGAGCAATCGAGGCTTTATCAAACTTTTAAGAGGGGTATTCCTCTTTTTTTGGCAACAACATAAGCGAGCACACATTTTTTCCATTTCATCTCATCATGAGACTCACAGGAACAAACGTATTTACCCGACGTTTGACTTAAGTCGTGAGTCATAGACATCTAAAGCCACTCAAGGGTAATTCACCCCAACATATCTCTAACGGGTGGGCAACCATATTTGATCTTCTCTCGCAAATATTTCTTAGCTATCATTTAAGAACTTTTGGATAGTGACTTTGACTTGCCATATGTCTAAAGGCTTAAACAAACTCTAAAACCACTTGTCATGAAGCCGACTTGCGAGGACCAGTGTGGAGTGCCCATGAACTTAAAGGAACTGTCAATTCATCCCGCTTATTGATCTGGTATTATTGATCATTTGGTTTGGTTTGGTTTATCAAGGGAGTGAATCCAAGTCCCGATTAATAAGACTCAAGAAGTGAGAGCATTTTTAGGACACACTATTAATTAAGAGCAATCATGAACCTACGCAGTTAAACACAATTAAAATTGATGCAATCTTGCATAACAAATAATTTATTTGATGTTTGATGAGGAGTCATGTAGCCAAAGTTGTAAAGTGTTAAGGGTCTAGTAATGTTCCACCTCTTATCTGTCTTTGTGTGTTAACATCCGTGTGCCAAAAAAAAAACCATTTGATTATTTCCACGTCAGCTTGACCCAATTTTTTTTTTAACTTTTGGCTTGAATCCAACTCATATAATCAATATATGGTTAAGCCATGGCGTTATAGCCTAATGACATTTTGAAGTGGAATAAGGCTTAGGGTAAGAGGGTGTTTGGCTAAGCTTTTCCACATCTCCTTATAAGTTATTGACTTTAATAAAAAGTTAATAAGGAGAAAAAGCGTTTGGTAAACTCAAAAGGATTTTTTAAAATGACTTCTTATTATATAGAGTAGAAAAGTCAATTATGAAAAGTTAGAAAATTGTGACTTTTGAAGCTCACTATTGTGGCTTTTTGAAGCTCCTTAGTCATTTTACATGAATAAGCTAAGCCAAACACTTTTTAAAAAACAACTTATTGACTTATTGGTTTTTCCCATCACATAAGCTAATCCAAATACTGTTTTTAAAAACTCTCGTTCAAAAGGTCATAAGTCAATGATTTATTTTAACAAAAAGTCATTTTCGAGTTAAATAAGCTTAGCCAACCACTCCCTTAGAAACCATTTTCAGTGATCCGTCAGTGATCCAAATTTGTTTTTAAAATATATATTTGGTTAACTGGATCAAATCCTAAAAAGCATGTGGTGTTTTCTTTTAGGAATATTAGATTCTAATAATCCTAACTATTAACATATTTGCCTCCAATGGACCCTGACTAACAGAACCCTAACGTCGTTAGTCTCTGGTCGCCGGAAAAACGATTTCGGCCTTAAAAATGTTCCTAAAGGACCGATCTAAGGTTACAAAAAGGTTTAGGACGAACATGGTGAGTTTTCCTACTAAAAAGTTGAGTTTTCCAGCCAAATTAGAGTTTTCCGATGACCTCATTAATTGGTGCTTTTACTATGAAAAGATTGCTAAAGGTCCGTAATAAGGTTACAAAAGAGGTTTGGGATAAAAAAGTTGAGTTTTCCAGTCAAAAACATTTTTCCGGTGACCGGAGACTAACGACGTTAGTGTTCTGTTAGTTAGGGCCCATTGGAGACCAACATGTTAATAGTTAGGACTGTCGGTGGTTATTTTTTAAGCTGAAATTATTAAAATCCAATATTCCTTTATTTTATCATACAAAATATAAAAAGGGTTAAAAATATAAGGTTACCAAAAAATTCTAGCATACCTTTATCAACATAAGTGATTATCACGGGAGTAAAACCATAAGTCATTTGAAAAGAAAAACACATTTACTACACTCCTTAATTATGCTAAGCGAGAAACTTTTCGGTGTTTAATATAATTAACTTGCTAGTTACTACACGGTCCCCTGCTTCTACGTCCTAGATCTAGGGCTCATTTTAATTTAGTTTCCATAAATTATGTAGCAAGCACAATGATCCAAAGGACAAAGTGACAAACCTTAAGTTGTAAATTGGAATCTCCTGTGCCCTAAAACAAAATTGAATCGGATGAAGAGGAAGATGACAACAATAAGCGTAAACAAATGAAGACGGTTACTCTAGCTCCTCTTCCTGATAAGTAGTTTCACAATTAAAAATTATTTAAATTATGACCTGGTACAAAATTTGATGATTGTATATGGAGTTATGGACATCTTACCAACATGGACTTGAGTATGTTTGGCATCTAAAGGTATTTTTTTTCCTAAAATAAGTTTTTATTGAAGAAATCTTGATTTTACTCTCAAAACTTTACCATTATCAAAGTTAAAATATAAACATTGGCATAGTTAAAATTTAAACGTAAAACGTCAACTCATTTTTAAATATATTATATCTTAAACTTTAACATGTTTAAAATACATGTAAGTGCCATGTAGACTCTTTTGTTAACATGGGACTAACATGTTTTCAGTTTTAAGCATTCTAAATACAAATCCATATCTCATTACATAATAATAAAAAAATTATCTACGTCAAAGTTTTTAAACATTTGAAATGTCACTAGGGCGAAGCTTTTAAGGGGCGGGAGGGGATGGTGACTTTTACCCCCCACGGTCGAAAATCTCAATGTTCGCCAGTGTCACTACTCACTTCGTCTAAACTCTTCTAAGCAATAACAAGTCATTTATAATTTTATTCATAAGCACCCATATTTTAAACTAGGTTTTTACCCGGGATTGCTTCCCGGGCTCGATAAAATTACTTTAATCAAAATCTATTTATGATTAATATATGGTTAAAATCATACAAAAATAAAATCTTCGCGAAAGAAAAAGAGGTACATGATCAAAGTGCAAATGCGACATGGTTATAATATAAGCATTAAAATGAGCAATGTAAACCTCAAAAGGTTTACATAGTTAGGAAATAGATAATAGATAGTAGATAAGTGATGTGAAACTCATTTTTTAGATAACATGGTTAAGAAACGTACAAATGTAAGGTACACATAAGCCATTACGTTATCCTAAAAAGATTCTAGTGTAAGGTTATGTGTCCAAATGGATGGATCGTGATTGATAATAGTGATATATACGCAAATTCCTAGAGGTCACGATCACATCAAGAAAGCCTCATCTTCTAAGATGTTTTCACACATCTTGATTCTAAAGGCTGGCTTAGTCTCAGGCTAAACTTAAGACAAACTCTCGAAAGTTTATTGCAATTAATTAGCGGGCTAAGATTAATAGACATCCATAAAACTTACAGGATTACAACATACCGGGGGTAGTTAAGGTAGTAATTATTTACATAATGTGTTCTAAAACTTTTGACTATAGTAAGTGTTTTGGGTCAATGCAAACTATACCAAACCACCCGTTGATGAAGCAGGTTTGCGTTCTAAACTGTATCATATCCCCAAATCAAAATCCATTCCCCCGCACACCTCGATTGCCACCTCCCCTTCCTTTTGCTCTTTTCCCACCTGCACAAATATGAAACAAATTGAATGATGATAATGACTTCACCCAGTAAAAAGTGAAAATGCATGCATGCAGTTCGGCCATGTAGATTCGACTTTACATAGGTTGTCCTTATGCGCAGATCATTAGAAAATGGGCAGAATTCTAGATCACTCATAAAATCATAGAAAAATACAATTGAAACTGTATAAACAATGTACAGATTTTGTTCATTTTCTCGATCGCTGAAAATCATTTCTGTAACCTGTAATGCGGTGATACTGGAATAAGATGAAGCCATACATATTAAAGTACTGAAATGCCGTGATACTGGAATAAAACAAAACCATACCATATTGAAGTATTTTGACAACTACCTAACAAACTATCACCAGTAACCAAGCTGTCAGATAAATATAAATTGTAAGTGGCAACTACATATGTGAAACAAAAAGGTTGTAGATAAACAATAAAATGTGTTAAGTCACATAACATACAAGCTTAATGTTAGGATCTGAGGCTATCATGATTGTGTTTGTTTGTTAGATTTGAACAAATCAAATAGATATGAACAGTTTTAAGTGCAGCGGAAATGAATAACAAACTTTGTAAACACAATCAATAGGAGAAGATAGTTTGATAAACAATTGCTTTTCATAGAGTCGAATGATTTACAATTCAAAAGCAAAAGATTACAGTCAAAGCTTACAAAGTAAACTCCCCCTCAGCCTGATGCCTCAAGGTTGGTTGCACAAGATGAAAGGATTAGACATGAGGAGAAGAACCCGCTCAGTCAATCAAATGTAACAGTACAGGATACTGTTACATTTATAGGCAAACCAAACCACTGGGGTATTTCAGCTGACGTCACCATCAAAGCGACGTCGCCTAACAACCTGTATCTACTGTCCTTTTACAAATACTGCTTTACCTAACCACTGACTATACATAAAACAGATAATTCACTAAACAGCTGCTCTCTCTTTACATCAGTGCTTCCCTCAAGGTTGATCAGTCCTTGATTGGGCAGAGCTTTGTCATCAGCAGATTGTACCAGCAGTTCTTAGTGTCCAGCAGTCTTCTAAGCTTCATCAGTAGTTATGCAGAACAGCAGCAGTTGTATCCGGTCAGTGGATGCAAGACCATCAGTTGTTATAAATCATTTTCAAGGGGGAAGCTTAATGTAAACCGCTGCTTATTGTGGATCCACTGTTGTGACCAGATTTTGGCTTTACATTATCTGTTCCTCTGGTAGGGTTCAATCCCAACAATCTCCCCCTGGAACAGATAATGCCAAAAACCTGTCATTATTCTGGATCTTTATTACTCATCAAAAGTTCCCTTGCTTTTCTTTTAAATTCTTCTTCAAATGCTTTGGAGCTTGTATCATCTTCATCCCTGCACAGTGTAAGTTCAAGGAGATCCTGCAAATCTTGAACACTAAGGCCTAGTGCTTCTTTCCTTGATATATACTTCACCTCTCCATTGGATCTGACCAGAGTCAATACGTGGGTCTTTTGATCAGAGAGCCACTTTAGTACTTTTAAACCCAATGGATTTCTTGGGAGAGATTTATTTGATGATGAGCTTTGAGATATTGGCCTTGAGAAGACTTGCAGACTTTCAGACATTCTTTTGAAAGCCGTTTCTATGACATCATTTGCTGCAGTTATATCTTCTGCAGTTTCTCTTTCAATCAGCTCCTGCCTTTCAATGTCTGTTGAAGTGTTTGGTGATGCAGGTTTGGTTAACATCCTTTTAAAAAGGTTTTGAAGTTTTTCTGAGTTTTCTTCTTTTAGACCCATTTTCATGATGGATTCTGTGAAGTACTCAACCTCCTTTTCTTTCATCTCTTCACTGGTCAACTGTTCTTTTTCTTCTTGATTTGTCACAAAAGTAGACCGGAACAGTGTATTGAGGTATTCTATCTGCTGTTCAAGCTTCATTCTTTGTTCATGCTTCATTCTTTGTTCATGCTTCTTTGAGGTGCTTGATACAGTTATCTTTCTTTTCTTCAGCCTTTCATAGGCTTCATCAGTCTGCTGTTTTGACCATTTTGATATGGCTTCAGCAGTATCCATTTTTGCATCCACCAGCTCCTTTTTCTTTCTCTTATACTCAGCAGTTAGGTCAGCAATGAGCCTTTTGTATTTGCTCCAGTTTGGAGCATTCTTCTTCTTTGTAGGATCATTCTGGATTTTCTCAATCCTTTCGGCCTCATGCTTTAGAGCGATTATTGGCCATTCTTCGAACTGTTGTTCTTCAGCAGGATAGAATTTATCTTTCATGATGTAGGCTAAATATTGTTTTCTTAACTTTTTCCTTTGATCAGCCTTTTCTTTTGTTTAGGTCTTGTGCAAACTCTTCTATCTGCTTTACTTTTGTGAAGTAGAACTCCAGTCTTTTAGCAATGCCATCTTCGCTTAAACGTTCACGTTCACTCTCAACTTTAGCTCTTAGTTTAGCTTGCTTTGCCTTGACTTTGAGGTAATCATCCATATCATCTGGTGGCATGTAGCCTATGAGTGAGGAGAATCTTCTTTTTGAAGGATCTTCTTCTGTATAGAATTGCCTCATCTCATTTTTGATAGCTTCAAGTTCCAGTGGATGTTGTGCAACATTAGGATCATGTATACCCTCATCGGCAGAGATTGGCTTTCTTTTTCTGTTGAAGAGCTTTGGTTGTGATGTAGAGAAGGTGAGAGCAGTGGTGGATGATTGACTAACAGTTGTTGAAACAACTGGTGTCTGAACATCCGTTGTCATTACAACTGCTGATATGTTAGCAGTTGTCTTCTGCTTTTGAGCAGGGGATGGAAGTGGTGAGGTAGTTTTTGATGGTGGTGATGGTGGTGGTGAATCATCATCTGATATGAGATTCCTTCTCCTTTTTAATGAAGAAGGGGCAGATGATGTTTTGGGTGAATCAGTGGTTTGAATCATGGGGAGTGTCTGACAAACAACTGTTGAAACAACTGGTGCTTCAACCACTGCTGTCATTACAATAGATGTTGTAACATCTGTTGTCTTCTGTTTTATGACAGGAGGCAGTGGTGATGGTGTGATTGTAGATGATGGTGGTAGAGCAGTAGTTGCAGTGGTGTGTGGTAGAGTGGTGTGTGTTGAAGATGTGTGTGTTGATGACATGGCAGCTGTTTGGCTACTGACAGCAGTTTTTGTAACTACTGCTGTATCAGCTATTTGACTAACAGGTTTTGATACCTGCTTTTCTTTTTCTTTTTCTTTTTCTTTTTCAGGCTCAATATAAAGGCCATGTTCTATTCCCATCTTATTCATTTGTCTCAACAGCTTGATATTCTCCCCTTTTTTGGCATTATCTGAAGGAGGGTTATCAAGAAAGTATAGGGAAGAAGGAACTTTGCCAGAGACACTTTGAATGCTAGCCTTTATAGCCTTGATATCTGCTTGAGTATCTTTGAACCTTGATTCCACCATGTTGGTCAGCATTTGTACATGAGTAGCATGGTTTTGATCAGCCATTTGTTGCTGTTTTTCAAGCATGGATTGAAAGATATTCCAGAGCTCATTTGCAGCAACTGCATGTTGTGCAGATGCTTGAGTAGGAACAGATGCTTGTGGTGGGGCAGCAGTAGACTGTGCTTTTTAAGCTTTTAAAATCTCTTGCACCATCTCCTTTATTTCAACAACTGATTCTTCAAGTTTGTCAACTCTGTTCGTCAATTCCTGATATTTTGAATCATCACCTACTTTAGTAGGATCATCTGAATCCCCACCAGCAGTGGTTATATCAATGTGTGACTTAGGAACAGAGTCCCAAAAATCACCCATTGATGCCCCTTGTTCTTGGTACTGGGGACTTCTTTCTTCAGCACTCGATAAACCTTTGATGGTACCAGTGGTTAGATCCAACTCACTGGTGGTTACCGAAGTTGCCATGGAAGAAATTGCCTTCAAGGGAGTCTTACTTATGAAACAACTGTCCAACTGAAGATCTGTTGATCCACCAGTTGTAGTTGCTGCTCCACTTGAACTACCACCGAGAGTTACTTGTAACTCAGGGGGTGTAACCTCCTCAATTGTTGCTGGGATAGCAGAAGTAGTAGCATCACACACAGTCTCTTGTGGGGGTATACTCTCAGTGATAGGTGATAGAGAGGAACTGGTTTGTGTCTGAGCTATAGCAGCTGCATGCAACAAGGGTAGCATGGATTGTGGCATTATGATTGGTGAGGGTATAGGTGTTGAAAGAGACATGTCCTTGGGATCAGGACTGTGGAAGATAGAGCCAAGTGGATCTGAAGCTTCATAATTTGGTGTCCCTGTGATTACAACCTGATCCTTTTGTGAGGATGCAGGAGGAGTTTCAGGCATGGGTTGAGATCTTTCTTCCAACTGCTGTGAGGAAGTAGCAGCAGTGGTTTGTGGTGACTTTTGTGTTGTCACAGGCATTTCCTCTGGGATCTCATCTTCCAGAGTTGCCTTTGTTTTGGGTTTGGTGGGTTTTCTGGATGTTTTTCTTTTGGTCTTTTTGGTGATATCAGGTGTGGGTTTCAAAGCAGTGGTTGTGTTGCTTTGATCACCTGGAGCAGTGGGCTCAGCAGCTGATACCTGAGGAGCAGTTGTAACCGCTAAAATCTGCTCAGGTACCCCTGCTTTTGTTTTTATTGGTGCCAACATTCTAGTGAATGTTTCAGGTGTCAAGCTTTTTATTTGAAAATGGACACCTTGTTTAAGCAAATTTTCATTTTTCTTATCAAATTTTTGTATAAAATAATAACTCAAAAATCTTGGAAACAACAAAAATGCTTTACTTTCAACATTTTTCACCATGTCATTGAAAATCTCCTGCGAGTAGTTGTAGTCTTTATTATTCAAAACAACGTAACCCAGGCATTGAATTTTTAATGGTATTTCGTTAAAAGATGTTGTTTTATTCGAAGCACACAACAGAAGTGTGTGAAACAAAAATCTGGGTGCAGATGGAAAATAACCCTTTTGTAGGGTATCTACCTTTGACTGTTCTGCATAGCCCCTTTTCAGAAAATCAGCTTTTAACTCGTTTTTGTCAAAAGAAGCTTTACCTTTCTGATCATCGAGTTTGAAGATTTCTGATAATGATTGCGGAGTGATTTGAAGCGCAGTACCCTGTATCGAGGAGTTAATGGCTACTACTTTATCATCTTGTTTTTCAAGCGTAGCTTTTTTCCAGAACTCTCTCTGGGTTTGCAGATATATGGGGGCGTCTACTGTCAACAAAGTTTTGTACTTTGATGTAGATATGGTGTCGAGAATGGAATCGAAGGTATGATTGTTTGTGGGTTTTGTGAGTAAACCCAAATAGTTGTGAGATTGTTTGTATGGTATCTCATTGGATTCTTCGGCCGTTTGAGCGACTTCATTTGAAGGTGGTGGTGATTTAGGTTTTGATTTTGATTTTGACTTTGATTTTGTCATTTTTGCGGAGAAGAACGAAGAAGGATTTTGGAGATTTTGAGAAGAAGGGTTGGAAACTGCTATGAGAAGAGAATTTTGGAATTCAATTCGACAGTGTAAAACCCTGTTTGGGGTTTAGGGCAGGGTTTTAGCTGCGGAAAAAATGATCGCTGATGTGGCAGCGGTTATTATGATCTGAAGGCTAAAGACTGACCACGTGTCAAACACTGATGAAATGGATGAAGGATGGAAAACAGTTGTTTTAAGGGCCACTGACGTATCAAGCATCAGTGGTTACAACGGTAAAAATTGTGGGCAGTGGATGATTTTTACTATCAGTGGATAGGACACTGATTTTGAACATCAGTGCTTGTCAAGAAAATGAGGGATCAGTGGTTAACTTTCAGCGGTGAACAGTGTTTAGAGATCAGACGTTGGAACAAAACAGTGGTTAGGGTAAATGGTACAGATCTGAAGGACAAGTATTCCAGCAACAGTTTTGAGAATTTTCATGAGTACCCTAGTAATTAAAAAACTGATACATAAATACAAAAGTTGAATCCGCTGTAGAAGCTGTTATAACTACACCATAACTGCTAGTCTTTAACAGGACTTTGCCTTCAACAGTGCATAGCCCTCATGAGACAATAAGCCCATCAGTCTTTATATGGAGCAGGAATTAATTATAACAGTCCTTAGCATGATCAGCTGTTATAACCACACCACCCTTTCAGAGTTGGACCATTAAACAAATCCTTGACACTATTAATCTTCTGTTGACTTACCAAACAAATCTACAGACACAATTCAACATCAACATAATATAAATATTACTGAAACAATAAATAATAAGTAAAAATAAAACACAACAAAGATTCATAAAATTATATTTAATCATTTATTCAGGACCTTGAAACTAAAAGTCCAATAATTACATGACATACTGAACAATATTCAAGTTCAAATCTAAGAATAACAGCAAGAACTAATAAACTTTAGTTTCCACTACATCTATTGCTGAACCTCTTGATGTATGTCCTTCAGCATCGCCATAAACTGCACGTCTCTATCACCACACTCCATATTACTGACAACACAAATAAGAATAAGAAACTAATCTAAAATTCAAACGTGTCTTTTTCATTTTTATTGCACATCTGAGTTTTCACGAGCTTTGGACGAATGAATACTTTCTTTAAAAGAAGAAAATCTTCCTGGAGCAAGAAAACGTGACTTTGGATTTAACGGAAATAAAAAAAAATGGCACATGTAACTTTAAAGTTGCATCTCTGCCATCAAAAAAGGTAACACATGCAACTTTTCATGATGTTGCAACAATGATATTGCAGCATCGATATTGAAAGGTTGATGTGGGATGCGAATTTACATTGAACTAACGATGTTGGAACAATGATACAGGAACGATAACATGTAAACATTATCAACAAACATTCGAACAAAGAAGTGTAATGGGAAATTAGCTGCTAAATCACAAGAAAGATGCATTTGAGAGAGAAAGATACGGTAACATATATGAGCGAGCGAGATTTGAATGTGAAAGCAGATAATTGTATCTTATTTATAGAATAATAAAAATATATATGGTTTGAATTTTGAATTTCAAAATTACTAATATTAATTAGTAATTACTGATTTGATTTGAAAGCAATTGTTATGATGTTTTTTGGGAACTGAAATATGCAAAGTACGAAGAAAAAAAAAGAGAACGTCAATTTTAAATTACCTTTTACATATTTTTTATTTCCAAATTTCAAAATTACTGAGAGATAATAACCGTCAGTTTGAAATTCTAGTTTTGCATATTTAAAAAGTCCAAAGCTCAAGAAATTACAATTAATTATTATTGATTAGATTTGCAACAAATAGTCAAAAAGTATTTTTTAATTTTTTAATTTAACATTAAGGATAAAAATATATATGGTTTGAATTTTGAGTTTCAAAATTACTGATATTATTAGTAATTACTGATTTGATTTGACCGCAATTGTGATGATGTTTATTGGGAACTGACGTTTATTGGGAACTGAAAGTTAAGTAGTGTATATCTTTATATCCCTCCTTATTAAAGTAAATAAATATTACTAATCATATGCAAAGTAGGGGAAAAAAAGAGAGAACGTCAATTCTAAATTATCATCTTGCATAAATTTAATTTGAAATTCATATTTTAAAAGTCCAAAGCTGAAGAAATTACCATTAATTATTGATTTGATTTGCAACAAATACCCATCAAGTATTTTTTTTTTAATTTAACATTAAATTTCATCAGGAAAACAATATTGGAGGAACTCTTATCTCATTGCAATGTAACGATTAGGTAAAATGGTAATTTCATTTTAATTCTAGTTTTTATTTGATAATTTCAATATATGACTAATTAACACCATGGATGGTAAATATCAATGGATGTCAAGAATAAAAAAGTGACAAGTGGCTATTTTTTCTGTAGATACCGAACGTCAATTGTCATTATGACTTTTCTGTAATTACTGATATTATCAGTAATTACTGATGATGATTTGAAAGCAACTGTCATTGTCATGATGACTTTTCTAATTTTTAAACCGTGAGTTTGAAATTCACATTTTGCATGTTTTAAATGTCCAAAGCTCAAGAAATTAGCATTAATTACTGATTTGATTTCCAACAAATAGTTATAAAGAATTTTTTAAATTGTATGATCAAAACAATGTTGGAGGAAATCTTACCTCATTGGTATGTAAAGATGAGGTAAAATGGTAATTTCATTGTTATTCTAGTTTTTATTTGATAATTTCAATCTATCACTAATTAACACCATCAATAACAAAAAAAGTGAGCAGTGACTGTTTTTTAGGAAAACAACTGATGGTCAATATCAATAGATGCCAACAATAAAAAAAGTGAGCAGTGGCTATTTTTCCTATCAGTGGATACCCAACATTTTTTTAAACACTGATGTTTGGCAGTCAATGGTCAACAGATTTTGAAGAAACATATGTTTCGCCTTAAACAGAATTTTGCCCATAAACAGAAGTTTGACCATAAACAGGTGTTTGCACATAAAGAGATGTTTAAAACCACTGTTGGGTCAAACAAATTTCACAACAGGACCAATACTCAAATAGATGTTGACCTTAAACTGATGTTTGGTTTAGAGCCAAACATCTGTTAAAGCCCAAACATCTGTTTAACCCTGAACAGGGGTTTCCATTAACTATTGACCAAATTGCAAACAAATGTTAAAACCACTGTTTGTTATTGTACTTCTTTACAAAATTACATAAAATTCAAGAAAACGAAACAAACACTTAAAGAACTATAATTTAACACATAATCTAATCGGGCAAAGCAATCTATTATCTAAGAATTCACTGATTCTTACAACATGAAACAAACTCATAATGAAATACTAAAGTTACATAAGAACCACTGATAATTAAATACTAAATTTGAATCCGTTGTAGATGCTGAACCACTGCTGATACTAAACAGTCATTTTCCTTTGATTAATCAAACTCCAGGTACATAAAGTGCAAACAATCGTTTTCCTGAACAGATGTTCTAGTTAATAACATCTACTGTTCAACCTAACAGGGGTTTCCATTAACTATTGACCAAATTGCAAACAGATGTTAAAGCCATTGTTTGTTATTGTACTTCTTTACAAAATTACATAGAATTCAAGAAAACGAAACAATCACTTAAAGAACTATAATTTAACACATAATCTAATCCGGCAAAGCAATCTATTATATGAGAATTCACTAATTCTTACAACATGAAACAAACTCATAATGAAATACTAAAGTTACACAAGAACCACTGATAATTAAATACTAAATTTGAATCCGTTGTAGATGCTGAACCACTGCTGATACTAAACAATCGTTTTCCTTTGATTAATCAAACTCTAGGTACATAAAGTGGTTGTCTTTAACAGGACCTTGTCTTCAACAGTGGATAGGCCTCATCAGTCTTTGTTCATAAAGAGCTCCTTTAAAACAAACTTTATGCTTCTTTTAATACAAAAAAGGTAGGAAACACCATTACTCTAGACTCTCTAGTAACATAAAATCTTATCTTACAACAATAGCAGATCCTTTCCTGCGTTTAGTAGGAACTACTGTGGGTTCTCCATCATCATCTTCTGCACAAGTGAATTATAATCATCATCATCATTTAGACATAAGCAAGTAAACTATAAATTTAATAATCTTTCTTTGTGTTTAATTAAACTTTATGCTTCTTTGAATACAAACCTATAATAACCCACAGCAGATTGTATGAATTTCAAACAACTGTGATTAGACTGAAATATAAACCGAGAATTAGAGTATATCACTTCAAAATAAAAAAACTCAAAATTGAAAATCAGAGTAGCAAAAAACACATACTTTAAACGATGTTGGAACAATAATACTGGAAACAACCGTGGAACAATCATCATCATTATATGAGAATACCCTTAATTTATGGAACATGTAGAATGAAATGCTCCACTGTTGGGTTATTAACTTTCAACCTCACTTTCCCTAAATTTATCAATTCTAATTTTCAACAGGATGTAATACAATTATTACCTTAATTAAGATATCTTCAACTGCAAACAACAATAGCAAACAACATCAAACAACAATAGCAAACAACATCAGTCAATAATAGCAAACAACATCAAACAATAATAGCAAACACCTGATGTTGAATCCACTGTAGATGCTGAACCACTGCTGTTACAAACAGATAATACCAATGAAACTCTAATTTCAGAAAGAATAATGGCTGAACATACTCAAACATCAATAATCAACAGATGTTATACTCATATCATCACCATCTAGAAAAAAACGCTAATTTCAAAACATATTCAAACATACCAGCTTATGGCAGAAATCTATCCGCAGCTAAGCGGATTTCAACTTTGATGACAACAACCCTAACAATGGTTACATGAAAAGACACAAAAAACAAAGGATTAGTATAAATAACAGGAAATCATGAAAGTATTTCAACTAAAAAAAAGAAGAACAAACCTTTTGATTAAGTAATCAATGAACAAAAGATGATTTTATGGTGGCGTCTGGAAGAAGATTAAGGTTTGTGAAATTTGAATTTGAATCGCCTGAATATAGAGAGAGAAAGAACCCTAGGCGTTTGTAAAGAAAGATCAGAAGTGAGAAGAGAGGTTATATAAGGAAAAAAGGATGGCACTGTTGGGCGGGAAAAGAGAACTGAGGATGCCCTAATCAAGTGACACGTGGCCCAAATAACTTTCATTTATTATATATAATAAGAAACTTAAACATAACAAATGTTTAAAGCTAAATTGAGTCAACTTTTTTCATTAAAATAAAATATTTTGATTTTTTTATAGTACCCACCCAATGTTTCAAAAAAGAAGGTACACAAAAACACCTTCTTAAAGAAGTTATTTAAAGTTGCCCCTTTATCATTTCATCAAACTTTTTACAAAACAACCCTTCTATACAAAAAAATAATAATAAATAAATAAAAGAGTAAATTACAAGTTTTGTCCTTTATGTATGTCCAAAATTACAGGCGCTGCCCTTTGTCTTTAAAATTGATGTGTTTTGTCCTTAATGTATGCAAATCTTGCACGTTATGTCCTTTAGGCCAAACCCAGTTAGATTTTTTGGTTAAATCTGGTCATGTGCAAGGCACATGAGGGTATTTTTGTAATTTCACCATTATAGGGACAAAACTCTGTTTCTCTCTCTAAATTCCCACTTTCTCTCTCTTCTCTCCTCTCTCTCTCTCTCTAACCTACAAAAGACCACCATCACCACCTGGTTACCACCACCATCGAATTACCACCACCACTAATCTCAATCAAATCAACCAAATTAAAACTTTTCGACAACCTAATACTTCAAAATCAAACCAATTTCATATCAGGTTACGAGTGTCATGAACACAGACCAAGCCCACCAACAATTTTAATCTAATCTCTATAAAAATACCCAACATCACCTGCTGCAATTGCTTCAAACCTGCTGCAATTGAAGTAAATCTGCTGCAATCGCTTCAAAGCTGCTGCAATTGCTTCAAACCTGCTTCAATGCCCTTCAAACCTTCGATTAAAAGCCCAACATCACCTAACCCACCAACAACAAGCCATTAAAATCCCTTCAAACCTGCTGCAATCGCCATTAAAAGCCCTTCAAACCTTCGATTAATACCCCTTCGATTAAGCCCTTCAAACCTGCTGCAATCGCCATTAAAAGCCCTTCAAACCTTCGATTAATACCCCTTCGATTAAGCCCTTCAAACCTGCTGCAATCGCCATTAAAAGCCCTTCAAACCTTCGATTAATACCCCTTCGATTAAGCCCTTCAAACCTGCTTCAAACCTTCAAACCTGCTGCAGTCGCGGAGGTTGTGGTGGATTTTGGTCTGCAGCGGCGGAGGAGCACGGCGGCGGTTGTGGCGGTGATGGTGGTGGTGTGAAGGGGATGGTGGTGATGATTGTGGCAGTGATGTTGGTGGAGGTGGAGTTGAAGGGGATGGCGGCGGTGGTGGTGGGGAGTGAAGGTGGAGGTGAAGGGTATGGCGGCGGTGGTGGAGGTGAAGGGTATGGCGGCGGTGGTGGTGCATCTCTGTAGATGGAGAGAGAAGAGAGAGAGAAGAGAGCGAGAGAGAGAGTGAGGAAGGAAGAGAGACTTTTTAGGTTAATATATATTTTGATTTTCAGTTTTTTATTAAATAATAGAGATAAAAAGACTATTATACCCTCATGTGCCTTGCACATGATCAGTTTTAACCAAAAAATCTAACTGAGTTTGGCCTAAAGGACATAACGTGCAAGATTTGCATACATTAAGGACAAAACACATCAATTTTAAAGACAAAGGGCAGCGCCTGCAATTTTGGACATACATAAAGGACAAAACTTGTAATTTACTCTAAATAAAATAAAAAAAAACCCCGGCAATAAAGAGGCGAAAAAGCAACGAAACCAAAACGAAAACTTTCAAGATGAAGAACCGGTGGCACCGGTGCATACTAGTGGCACTCTACCTACCACTAATCGGAATTTCAATTTCAATCATCAAACAATCAGACGGCAAGGAACTCCGGCCGTCGGATCATGGACTAACTAACGGCGCAGATTCGACGGAAACGGCGCAAGCAGCGTCACCGCAGATGTCATCATTCTTCGGCAGCGGAGCGTCGTCAACCACACAGCCGCTGCCGGAGGCGAGAAACTTCAGCGATCCGTCGTGGAGTACCGGTGGCGGTGATGATCACGCGCGGAAGGTGTTAATGGTGTCGAGTATAGTTTGTGGTACCGCCGGCGTGGCGTTGTTGGCGGTGGTAGGGTTTTTGTTTTTGCAGCGGTATAGAAATCAGAGATCTACGGTGGTGGTTTCCAGCTAATCATTTTGATTGTATTTTTTCATTTTTGTTTTTTATTTTTCTATAATCACACTACTTTAATTTTTATTTTTATTATATACTAAAATAAAAGGGTACAAATGTTGTTTAAATTAGAGTAAATTACAACTTATCAAATTACAGGCGGTATCTTTTACGTTTAAAATTGACAATTTTTGTATTTAATAAATCTTACACGGTTTGTCATTTGACGCTAACTCAATTGATTTTAACCGTTAAGTGCTTATCTAATAATTTAAAGAAACCCTTTTAATCAAAAGTTATCTTATCATAAGACCATGCGTAGTGGGTCGTTTTTGCCCAGTTTTCCCCCCAAACACGCCTAACCATGCCCCACCCCCACCCCATCCCACCCCACGGGCGTTTTCTAGCGTTTTTTAAACCACGCCAAACATCTAATTGTTTGGCCAATCACAGGCATTCTTTCCTATGCTTGCCCAATACCATTTTTTGGATGGTTTTTTTTTTTAATTTAATTGTTTAACATCCCTTTTTAATATTATAATGTCCACATCCACACTACACTCATTTTAGAAAAAAACGTTCAATAATGTCCCTTACTGACTGTACTGCCACATGACGGAAAACGCCCAAGAGTAAGGGTTTTATTCACCCAAACCACTACACATGGTGTAAAGGAAAATAAGATCATTAGAATATTGTTAATCTAAAGTTATACGATGAAATTGTGTGACTAAAGCCGCTATATATTTAAATAATTTTTGAATTGTTTATATTGCCATGCATATAGAGATAGAATAGATTAGGGTTAATTATTTTTTATTGTTTTTAATTAAAAATTTAGTTTTGTATAATTAACATATTTATTATTATGTTTGTGTAGCTCACGAACCACAGAAGTTGTGTTAAAGCATCACTGTCTAAAATGTATCGTCACTAGAATAAGTCACATGCTTCCAAAATATAGCCACCTGTTTCAATTCCTAACACACCCTTGTTAAAATCCTCATGTACCCGTTAAATGATTGCAAACATAAATTAATCAAACTTAACGTTAGGCATGACAATTTTTCAAAATGGATTGCAAACAAAACCAGTTAAGATTAATAATTAAGTAGGACCTCTACAATAACGCGTTTAATGAAAGTTTAACTCCATTTGGATTTTTGCACGTTCCTTTATAAAGACATTACTTTTTTTGATTTTTTTTTAACCTAAAACAGATCTAGAATTCAATATTTTAGAAGGATTTCGTTATCCACGCATCCCCTCATTTTATCTGCACATCTCTAAAATCCTATAGAAATCGTATAGGGTAATACGGTTTCTCTAGGTCCAAGCGTATTGAGCTATACGCTTCCTATATGTATACTTAGGCTGGAGGGTGTGGTATAAAGCCCCTAGAGGCTTTATCACGCCATGTCAGATCCACCTAGGTGCCACGTCATACGGGGGTTTTAAAGTCTCTCTCTTTAACTTGCATGATGTGGTATAAAGCCATCTATTAAACAAAATTAAAAAAAAAAGATTTTATTGGTTGAAAATAGGCGGGTCCCTCAATTTTGCTCGTTAACGTGCTGGCAGAAGGGCCATGCCCCCCCCCCCCCTAACTGTGACAGTGTGGACCCCTAACTGCGACGGTGTGGACCTATAGTGGTTGAGGTGGTGGGGTGGCGTTAAGCCACACCCCTGGCCTTAAAGTACAAACTTTTCAGACAATAGTCAGCCAATGATTAGGTGATGGAGGGTGTGAAACCCGTGTTAACGTGCGTATTTTGTGTTAATTATTGTCGTTTAAGTGATATCATCCAAAATAAAACATATCGATAATTTGAAAAACAACTTTTCCGACTCCAAAATAAAACATATCGATAATTTGAAAAACAACTTTTCCGATATGAGACATCCACGCAAGTTGTAAATCCGTTCAAAAAATCCGGATCCGACTTAATATGAGTGGTAATTTATTTTTTATAGGAAAATTAGATTTTAATAATTCATGGCTAATATTAGACCCACTTATGAATATCGTTACGGACAGTCTCATCTTTTAAATAAAATTTTCTCATCGAACCCTCGTTAAAAAAACTTAACTTCATTAAGTTTTTTTTGAATTTCAAACTGATGTTTTAAGCTTTTGATTAGAATGGGGAATACGAGTCGATTGATGTAAAACTTACTCTAAAACGGTGCTCCAAACTGACGTTTTGATATCATGAGAACCCGTTGTCAAAAAAGTTTATAAGGCCTCACTAATATCCTTTGTTAACTAATGAGATTAGGTGAAATTAGGGGTGTCAATCGTGTCGGGTTGATGGATTGGCGGGTTACGAGTTGACGGGTTGGTGGGTTGAAGATTTCAACCCTAACCCGACCCATATAAATTCGGGTCAACCCGAAACCAACCCGTTTAACCCATATTTTCAATTGAGTCATATAAGTTGACGATTTATAAGCGAGTTGTTGGGTTTTAAGTGGATTATCAATTACATGTTTAATGATAAGTATGAGTGTGACAAATAAATAATATAATGTGTCAAAACTAACATTATTATAACTAACTATGTAAAATAGAAACGGAAAAAACAAAAACAAAAATATAAAAGATTTTTTTCCAAATAGTTAAACGGGTTAATGGGTGAAGCCGTTTTTATACGGGTCATCCCAAACCCGACCCATTTTTTTAAATGGGTCGTGTTAGTCGACCCAAACTTGTGTTTTTCATGTCAGGTTAGCGGGTCGTGTTAAAAATTGCCGCCCCCAGGTAAAATACGACTTTCGTTGCGCACATGAGCCTTGTTAAACTGTGGAAACCAAGTAGAAATTAGATTTAAACATTAATAAAGTGACTTGAACATTTACCATTATACAATCCCGATAAAAGTTATGGAAAGTAATTTGTAAAATTGTATATTTTCGTCGTCTCAATTACTCATTTTGCTTTTGATAATGTGAAAATGACGTTATTAAATCATGACTGTTTGTTATGTACATATCAATTTTAACGAATACAACATAATTTTATAAACGTATAGTTGATAATCTGATCAAAAGGAGTCTCTTTACAGTCCCAAACGCGTGTTATCTGTGTCATGCAGCAGCGGAATATGCAGATCACATTTTTTCGACGTGGCTTCGATTGTGTGGCAAGAGATATCTAGGTGGTGTAAAATTCTTTCTCTACCCAAGACCTGCTCAAAGTTCACTCCTGCGTGCAAAATCAGTGCAGGTTCAACAAAATTATTCAAGCCATTATTATTCTCATCGCATGCTGGTGTATATGGTAACCGTGTAGTGTTTGACAGTAACCCGGTGAAGGTGGATAGTATTATTGGTTTGGGGATATCTTCAAATTGTTCTCTTTCTTGTGGATTAGATATAGATCTAAGACTTGGGCTTTAGATTGGGATAGTTCCATTTGTAATATGTTTGTGTCGATCTGTTGTTTGTTGTCGTCGCCTGCTAGCCTTTTCAACACTAGATACAAATTCTTTTGTGTAAACTTCGCATTTGCGTTTAAAGTGCCAAAACAAAACCATGTTCATGAATAGAGAACGTTGTTGATCTTCTAATTCAATGATCGATCTAAGATGTTAATAGTATGTTAAATCACCGCAACGACTATTATTTCTCAAGGATGGTGATTCAAAGTTTAAAACCACGCACTTGATTCATTAGTTTCATTCTAATATGTCTTTATGCACACTATCTTCTATTCGAGTCGAACAACAATAAGGAACATGGCTATAATTTCGACGTCTAAAGCTACTTCGTCAAGACACGATCTTGGGACCTCTCACTAACCCTCTAGACGATCTCCTTGTACATGATCATGAAAAACAAAAGGTAGATAAGTTCATTTTTAACCTTTTAAGAGATTGAAGTAGTTATAGATCGTTAGAATATTGTATCACAATAATCTAACAATTTACATACCTGAATAACCTTTTAGTTCCACTGCTAGGTTATTCGGGTCTATTAAATAATATATTACCGAAAAACTACACAATAACAACATATTCATAAAACAACTAAACACATAATTAACGTGTTAAGTGTCACAATAACAACACAATCAAAAGAGCATCCAATATACGCAAAATTAACATAAATAATACGAGTGTGAAAAGAAAACAATCCCAGAAATAAAAAGAGCGCGTTATATCAAATAAAAAGAAATCATATAGAACATGAAGCATTAGTTAGCATCATGTACGAATATGAATACCGATAGCTACAACCAAGATGGTGTAAATACAAAAGTACAAAACCGCATGAACTAGGACTGATATGCCACTTGTTTGCATGTTCCCAAATTCTACCACTCGGGACCTCGCGGGTAGTTGAAATAGCATTCCCGGCGATAGTAATATAAACATAATCACCGCTACAGCTGCAGGCCCCCAATCAGTATGCATATTTCACTCAAATATTTGATATAAGAATAAAAAAAAACTTTCTTCTTTCAAGTGAGAGCAGGAGTTGAGTTTCAAATATGTAGTGGACTAAATTACTTGTTGAGGAAGGGAGGGGATACTAAACTTCAAATGGACAAAACTAAGAGAGGTGGGTAAGGTATGTTTTCAAGGGGTACTAGTGGGGGTTTGGGGGGGGGGGGGGGGGGGGGGGTTGCTTTTGCTTTATTTTACTTTGATCTATTTTTTTTCTTCATTAAGAATACAATTATTGATCCCAAGAGTGTTCCTTTTTTATTCGCTTTTAAAAGCAGAGAATGTGGTGAGAGATTTGTGCAAAGAAAATATTTAAGAAAAGCAAGAGATTTATGTAGGTGTAAAGCTAGATGGCTTACTAATGATCTATATCATGTTTGCTTTCTTTAGTGGTGGATCTTCAAAGGAGGAAGACTTGAGAGTAGAATAACACATTTATCTTAGAGACCAAGCATGTGAAGGAATTATGAGCTTGATGCTTAGTCGTTAAACAAGATTTAATATTAATCTTTTTATATGTACTTCACCTATATAAATCTTTTACTAAAACTGTTTATTTATTGTTTTGTATAATAGCTTGATTGGCATAAACAGTTTTAAATATTATTCAATACAGCTTATTTTACTCACAAATAGCTTGATTGGCATAAACAGTTTTAAATATTAGACATTACGGGTAAAGTTATTCTACAAAGGCTTCTAATTGTAAGAAGGATTTATAGAGTGACAAGTGTCCAATAACCTAAAATTAAACCCACTATATCACCACCAAAAACCTAAACACCCACCCCACCACCACCCAAAAACCTAAACCCCCCCCCCCCCCCCCAAAAAAAAAAAAAACTATACCCCACCAAAAAACCTAACCCCCACCCCCAAAAACCTAAAAAACCTAACCCCCCCCCCCCCCCAAAAAAAAAAAAAAAAAAAAAAAAAACTAAAAAAAAACTAAACCCCCACCCCTCGGCTTTTTTTTTTTTTTTTTGGGGGGGGGGGTGGGGGTTTAGGTTTTTGGTGGTGGTGGATGTTTAAGGTTTTTTTTTTTTTTTTTTTTTTTGTAGTGGGATTTTTTTGTGTAGTGGGTTTTTTTAGGTTATTGGACACTTGTCATTCTATAAATCCTTCTTACACTTCTTACAATTAGGATCCTTTGTATTTGATCCTAATCCTAGACATTACAACTGATTTTACTCACAAATAAAATAATTATATAATCTGTTTGGATAACCAATCACAAACCATTACAAAAAAAGTTGTATATTTGTGACCGTGTTGTTGGTCGTAAATAGCCTTTTGTGATCGAAAACGGTGACCGCTAAGGTGTTTTTCATAATTTCATTTTGTGACTGCTTTCAACAACTAATAATATGGTCTCAATGTTTTTTTTAATGAATAACGTGAAAGGAAAATAAATAAATAAATAAATTCCATCGAGATAGAACGTAAACGGACAACAAGCTGCGTTGCTACCCCTTTTTGAATAGCAAAACTAAGTCTTTTAAAAACTACATCCATAGATCTCGTAGTCATAACATTACTGTGCTTGACCCTTTGAACTCGGCTAAGTAGGTCCACAACCTCTGGTGCAAGGAAACAAAAAGTATAAAAAACGAATGAGATAAACACGTGTTGATTGTCAAGACACGCTTTCTCGTGTTTGGTCACTCTGCCCGAAGCAGCTGTCAAAGCAGCCTGGCCCACAGTGAAAACACTACCCCCCTAAGCCCACAAGGGGGAAACCATGCTACTCAAATCGTACGACCGATTTTCAACTTCTTTTCGACGACTATTTTACGGCTGCTTTGGTCGCACAACACCTAGCTTTATACTAGTGAACATCCTCAAAGTATAGTATTACAAGGAATCTCAAAAGACTTCTCTATGAGCTTTGATGGATTTGTTAAAAATCTATATCAAATCAACCATTTCGTGTTCTTAATTTACGTGCTAGTTCATTATTCTTTTACATTGTATATGGTATGAATCTTAATGCATATATGTAAGACAAAAATAGAAAATTAGATGTACTTGTATATGATCAATCTTTAAGTAATATTTAAATAACATATGCTTTAGAAAGCACTCACCAAAAGCAGCCAATAAAAGTACAAAATATGCATAATATTTATCTCTACGTGGGATAGTACTATAGTAGTAATAATCTCGATATTCAATCCCATTTTCATGCCTAAAATTATCGTTACACAAAATGTGCTTTGCCACTAATCAAGTTATTATAATCATTTCACGTAGTTAAGGATTTTTTCTATATATCTCATGGTCCTTTTTTAATTAAACATAGACACCAAAGAAAAAGAGAACGATAGATTGGACACTGGGTTATGATAGGAACACAACACAATTTTCAAGTTTTGGTCAAATTCGTGAATATCATGTTTAGTTAAACGGATTATATTTGGATCATTGTCGCAGTTCACATCTTATCTTATCTTATCTTATTTAAGATATTAATGATACATTGAAAGCTTCTCAAAACCAAAAGGATACTCACGCAGATTATAAAATGAAATCCTTAGAGTTTCAAGTCAGAGATCGAGTGATGCTAAGTATCACCAGAGATGTGAGTAGTAAGATTTGGCAAGAAAAAAATTAAGTCTACATTATATCAAGCAAATTAAAGTTATCTATAGAATTAATATCTTACCGTTTAAAGCTACCAAAAGAATTAAGTGGTATATGCACCTTTCTTATGTCACAACTAACAAAGTACTTAACTGGTAAGTCTTTAATATTATTGAAGGTATATAAATAAATGAGAAACTTTATTTGTAAAAGAACCAATAAGATACAAAGGGATCAAGAAATTAATGAACCGTTAGTGAAAGTAAAGTGGAACTCTCGTTATAGAGGTCTCAAGATAACTTGGGTATATTCGAGTTATTCAGTATGTAATGAAAATTTCAGAACGAAATTAATTAAAAAGAAACAAAATATATTCGAGTGATTCAGTATGTAATGAAAATTTCCAGATCGAAATTTATTGTAAGAATAGAATTGTAACACTTAATATTTATTAGCGGGTGATATGTAAAGGGATTTTTTTATGACTTCTAATTTCATTTTTTACTCGTTGTAGGACTTGAACCAATTATCCCCTCAACCTAGGTGGTCCTCGAAACTTTGCTTCTCCTATATTCGGGCCACCAACCCCAGTGAAATTTAGAGGGATCTTGTACCATGCGTTTTAAACTCTTATAATACTTTACTGTTCATATTAAGATGTAAATTGTCTACAGAGTTATAATTATAATTATAATAATAATAATCACTACAACAGGGATACAAAGAGTAAGTTTTGAAAATATATTCTAGAAATAAAACAAATCTCTGATACAAAAGGGTCTATTTTGTCATTCTATAAACTTTAGAATGACTAATTGATACATTTTGTAACATTAACAATATATACTTGTATAAAATTCATGATGCACAACAGGATTTAATAAAATTGTTTCTGTACATGTGTTGGAAATGGTTATTTGACAACCTTTTTTTAACGGCAAAATCTTTTTAAGATTTGTCGTCTGTAGGATTTAAACCCAAGACAACTTATCCCAAATCTAAGTGTTTAAAAGTTTTGTCTTTGTTAATAGACCAAGACCCCATTGGTGGTTATTTAACAACTAGAAATAGTAAATATAATTGATATTGATTAGCTAGATCTTTGTTGTCTTTCAGGAGTGATTACAAGATGAATAATCAAAAGTAATTCAGAACTTCAAAGTATGGGAGTACTGAGTACACAGATTTCAAAGTATGGGATGGGAAAGAACTCACACCATTGACCATTCTAAACAACATTCATTCATGCCCTAGTTCTCTCTATCAAACTGCTTATATCCATCAACCATATCTCACTTTTCATTTGTTGGGCCGCTTAAACTCATTATTGGGCTTCTTGAACAGGCTGTTGGGTTAGGCTCACAAATTTCGTATTATAGAGTAATAGCAAGTTATTGAGCACGGAAGTTTCTTTTCTACGACCGGAAAAGTATAACTTTGGATCCTCATGTTACCGTTACGGCGTTACAATGTCAAGTTAGAATGTCAACACTCGTTATAGTGTACGTTTTACAATACCAAAGGAATACTTGATTGTGAATACAACTCCATTTTTCAAGTGGACAGTGACAAATCTTGAGATTTCCGACCGGGAGGTGAAAACGTATATACATAAAAAAAATTATAAAACCGGGGGTCGAAAAAGTATATACCTAAAAAATTCTATACGAAAACTATATACCGGCCACCACTGAGCGAAAAGTTCGGGGGGGTCGGGCGCCCCCTAGCCCCTTCTATCCTGCGCCCCTGAGTGTGACAGTGTGGATCGTCATGTTACCAGTACAATGTCGATATTCGCAATAGCTTACGTCTTACGATACCACCAAAAAGATACTCGATTGTGAATACAACTCCATTTTTAAAGAAATTTATACCAACCACCACAAAAATGAATTATGATACCGGTATCAAAATTGTCTGGAAGAATACTGTTTTGACCGGTTCCATTTGAAAAAAAAAAAGTGTAAAATGTAGATAAAAGTAAACATGTCTGCGTATTCGGATATTTTTAAAGTAATACAGTAATGATAAGTGAAACATCGCTTCATACAAAAATAAAAATGCTAATGTGAGGTAGTTTTAACAAAATTATATCTACATTACTACTAACAACTCGATTTCAAGAAAAAATTATACCAAGAAATAGATAAAAATAGACACGTTGTAATGACAGAGTCAAAATATAATAAACATCTATTTAGCCGCACATAAAATAAACATCTATTTAATCAAGGGTTACTATAATTTCGTGCTTATTGTATAAACAAAGTAGTGAAAAACAAGTTTGATTCACGAGAGAAATCAAAGCACCATTTTAGTCGACCCAAAGTTGAAAGTTGAAGCATATGGGTGGAGTGGAGATGAAATCAGAAACAGTTATTTTATTTCAAAATATGTGGCCCATCATTTTTGGCCCAAAATACGGTGTAGACCTAGTTAAAAATGTACAAATTATATAATTGTAACAACAAATGCACTAGTAAACAACTAAACATTATCTAAATTCATAGTTTCACAAGTGATCACAAGTGAAGAAAAAAAAAACCCCAAGATGCTTCATTAAACATTTAACATGATACAAAATAAATGAGTCAACAGTAACATCACACATTTTCCTCAAACGCAACACATTCTTCATTTCTACCAACTTTGTTAAGGGGCAGAATTTTGTGTTTAGCAGGGTATGGTTTGCTATTCAGAAGGGGATAGCGGTGGCATTAGTATGTAATCGTCCCTGTTTTAATGAACATCCTTATTCTAGTAAAAAAAAAAAAAAACTTTGTAATTGTAACCATAAACTCAACTAATTAAGGTTATCACTCATCATCATCCTCCACATCATACTAGAACATATTAATATGTTGTTACATCAGCAAACCTGAAACAATCTTCCTGGAGGATAACAAAACCCCAGTAACAAAGTATGTCACACTAGAAACAAGTCGAGCCAAGTAAAACAACATCGCCAAACCAATAACCAAAGGCATCAACATAAACCCTATCACGATTATTGTTGACCCAAACAACATCAACGCCATCGAAATCCAGATAAAAAGGGCGGCGAATCCAAAGGGGGACACTTGCGGCGATGGTGCGGATGAAGACGAGGCTACCGCGGTGCCCCCCGAGAAGGCGGCGGGCAGCGGGAAGGGGATTGGGAGAGGTGGTGAGCCGAGGATGTTGACGATCATGGAAAAGAGTTGGTAGAGGGCTTGAGACTGGTCATCTTGGTCACTCATGTTGTGTTGTGGTGGTGGTTTTACCATGAAGATATTATGGTGAAGATATTGAGGTGGTGGTGAAGGAGGATAAGATCGAACGTTGTTGGAAAATCGAGACGAACAGGATAAGCTCTGCATGTTTTTTAATGTTTTTTTAAGGTTTTAGTTAATTGTTTATTTTTTGTTGTTATATTTAGAATAGTGCCACCGGGCTTTTAGTCGGTGTTGGTATTTGTTATGGCATTGGTTTAGTTTGTTAGGTATTGTTGGTATGATATCTAGTTATCTACTTAGTAAGTGAAAGAGATATGTCTATAGAGATATTTATATAATATAAATTGATATAATAAAAATTGCAACATATTGTTGTATAAGTAGTTGTACTTTATGGAAGAATATTGTTAGTTTTATGGTGGTTTATATAAAATCTTGGGCTGATATTGTGAAGGTTGTATTGGTTCAAAACCTGACATCCACTCTTATTTCTACACTTTTCTTTAAAGACTCATGTGCTCTTTCCCTTTCCAAAAAGTCACCACCGTTTTAAACACCTCACTTCTCAGCCGTCACTGCTTTGGCACCATGTTTTGACGGTATATCTATCGCCGGTGCATGGTGGTGACGACGGTTGGGGTGTTGAGGCAGTGGTGGTGATGGTGTGGGAGATAGAAATAGTAGAGAGTAGGTGGTGGTATTGAGGGTTTTCGTACCCACTTAGGGTTTAGAATTTAAAACCCAATTTTCTTATCTCTTTCTAAGATCTCCATTCTCCTTCTCTCTGCTCTTTACTTTCTCTCTCTAGATATCTACACGTCTCACCATGTTCACAACATACGTGACCGCCGGTGGTCTCATCGTCCTAGCTTTAAAAGTCGCTGCCACCGTATTACCATGTTTTTTATGGTCTGGTGACCGACGTTAGCTTTGTCGGTCTGTTTGTCATATGGATTTGACGATGGATTTATAGGAGACGTTGCCAGTGTTGTTGTCGATGTGTGTTCTGTGCATGTGAGGGTTGAGCCCATAGTTGTATGGGTTGTACCAACCTTTGGGTTTAAAAACCCATTAATTTGTCTAGTGGCGGAACTAGCCCATTAAATCAGTGATATCCCAAAAAAAATTAACCGTGCAATCATACAATATTAAAAAAACGACAATAAATAAATAAAGTAAAACAAATATCTAATAGATTTGTCATCTTTTTTTTCTTGGCTTGAAATTGTTCCATCACTTCGTCGCCTTTTACTTTATGAAAAAATCATTTTCGACCACACAAACATTTAAAGAACTTCACATAAATATAAACCTATTGATTTTCATTAACAAAAAACTTACAAACAATAAGTGAAATGCAGGTGCACTTACAACTTTATACTATTTTTATGGTTAGGCGTATTTTTTTAGGGGTATCCTTTATATTAAAAAAAAAAAAATAACACTGTGAATACGGGGTTGAGCCGGCTTATCTGGTGGTTCCGCCCCTAAATTTGTCGGTGTATGACTATGTGTGCGTGACTTTTCCGGCGGCTTTTTGTCACCAGCACCAATGTTCTTCTTGCATATCCACCGACGGTTTTGGTGTCGGTTGTCGTTTTTAGCCGGCGATGATGGTGGTCTGTCTCTTGGCATGGAAACTACAGTTGCAGCCGTGATAGCGCTGAGCCGTAGTTTCTTGGCGATGAGGAACTCTTTCAGAGCCTCTTTGTTTTGTCCCGACGATGACGATGTGTTACATTTTAGTCGGTTAATTTTAATGTTTCTTCTTTTGACTATGGTAGTAGTGACGGTGGTGGTGAGTAATAATCTTGGTCACACTCTGCCTTTCGAAAAGTATTCTTGGTCACAGAGAGTTTTTGATGATTGGTTACTTTCATTACCCAAATCTGAAAATCAATCAAAATACAAGAATCTTTTGGACTATACACAAACATTGGCAACAAATGAATTTTTCAAGAAAGAAATGATAGTAGTGTGTGCACAGGTCATGCTATAAACATTTGGCCTAACTTCAAATATGATACAAAAATAATAAACTTAAAAGCATAACTCATAAATAAACCATGAAAAGGTTGATAAAATGATCTTTCAAACTGTTTAAAAAGAAACTTCAATCAATACGATGGTGGTTGTCACGAGGGTTTGGTGTTGGCACATGGTGGTGATGTGTTTGCTTGGGTAATTATTGTAACAACCCTCATTAAAAGTCCTATTTATTTTATTATTTTATCCAATAGGAAACCCTAATTGAGACACCCAAGTGATTCTGCACAAACCCTAAAATTTTCAGAACAATCAGAATCAGGATCAGTGCCCCTAAAAATCAGGGGGGTATTCCCTACTCGACGATTATCCTTATAAGTTATTATAAAAATCGAATTTATTCATTTCGTCGACTCAGCAGGCCTAGTCCCACACGGGGCAACTCTATAAATAAAACGTGTCCCTTACGGACCGTAAGGGAAGAGTCTTACGGTCCGTAAGCTAGACCAAATTCGTGTATAAATAGCAGCGTCTGGGACTTGATTTCTGGTTTCATTACGACGTTCAAATTCGATCTGTACGTCGAGTTATAGTCGAAACAGTCACAAAATCACTAATTAGTAGAGGGGGTGCTGCTACGATACAGGGTATTAACTCGATCGCTGCTACGATTCAATGTCCGATCGATAGAAACTATCCGATGGATGTTTTAGCGCTATCCTTTGTCATTAGTTGTGATTCCGACAGGATGTTTGAGTATCACCCAAATTGGGGGAAAACTCTGTCCTTCGTTGTGAATCCGATGGATGTTTAAGTGATTGCACTTTGTCATTCCTTGTGAGGGTTTTAATCTCGTGAGTTATCGTAAATGTTGTATTAAGTTACCTACCTAGTTTGTATGCACTAGGTTACAAGGTTAAATCAATAGGCTAAGCTCTGCCTGTATAAATCTGTAATATATCAAGGCTTATCAGTAGACTAAACTTTGCCATATGAATCTGCATAATTATAATGTGAGTCATTCTCTTTTTTATCAAATTACTTTCAAAATCATATTTATTTTCAAAGTTATAATTACAGGGATTAAGTTTATGAAATCACCATATTACAGCCAGTATGTGGGGTTTTGTATACATTAATCTTCACCATTGGACAACGAGTTAGCCAAGGGGTGATATGACCATAATCACAGACACCATTGGACGAATGTGCCAATGGGTCGAGTGACAAAGTACTGTGGGTAGTTGGTTGATATAGAAACATTGTAATCTTCCTTAATACTGTAAATTATAACAAATGTGTCGTTTTAATAAATAGAATGATTCACTCAGTGTTTTCCGCTGACAAAACCTTTTTAAAACGCGTTTCAGGTAATTACAATAGATTGGAATAAGAGATGGATACGGCACTGAAAGGCATCAAGAAGTGGCTTATTTTATTAATTAAATCAAATTAATAAATATTGTTTTATGTAATTGGGTTTATCCCTTATTAAAGCTACCTTTGTAAAACATGGGTTTATCCCATCTATTTAATAAATAAAATCCGGTGTTTTCTAAACTCTGATATTTTTCCTAACTCGTGGTCCTGACGAAATTTCCGCTGCAACGTCTTCAAAATAATCACCGGTACCACCGGGCTGTTCGCGACTCCCGATTCCGTCCAGGGTGGGTCGGGGGCCGTGACAGAAGGTGGTATCAGAGCCACTGCTTTGAGCCTATAAGTGTTGTGATAATAATATCTAAATTTTATATAAAAGAGTTAGGAGATTGCTATTAACTGGTAGCACACATTATAGCATTTAGACTTGAACTTAAGAAAAGATGCCTTAGTATAAACTTCAAGATAAGTTAAGTACTTATGTGAATAAATTATGATGGGTTTTTGTATACCATAAGAAAGGTAATTAGAATATTGCAAGATATGATAAATAAGCAAGAATTAATAGTAATTATTGCTTATTGATATTAATTGGTCTAGAATAAAGATATGTTACGGGAAATACAAGTTTCCTTGATTCTGGATAAAAACTCTAATAAAAGAGGCACTTTTGAAAAGATACTATTTATGGGAAATAGAAAATTTTCTCCGGCAATACTGGGTATGATGTAGCAGACTCTCTAGTTTGTCCGGATATACTAAGATTACCTCTCCGGCGCGAACCGGGTAAGACGGGGTATATAATATGTCAAACGAGTGACAAGATTTCCCTAAATAGTATTATGACCAGATATCTGACTGGTTTTTGGAAATATGAATCTGTTAAAAACATTGACCTGATAGATGGTATGTTTATTTCAGCATGTGAAATATGTGATTATATAGATATGTATATCTATAAGTGTAACACCTCAAAAATTCACGTCCTATAATGTGTAGACACGTGTCAAATGTTTAAACGTGTGAAAGAAATATTATAGAAGGACTAAAGTTGACAATCATGGAAAGTATGTGGATATACGTATTCTAAATGTCAACAGTGAATAAATATAATGTACATTAACCCTAGATGATGTTTATAACGTCAAACGAATAAATCATGGATCATACGAAACTAAAAGTGAGAGATTACAAACTACAGGGGCTAAATGTGTCAACATGTTTAATTTATACCTCTGAGTGACCTTCTGACAAACCCGAAGCTTTGTAACGGTTAATTATGCTCACTAGAATACCCGATTTAAATTTCGTAAAGTTTCGTTATCGTATGAGAAAGTTATGATCAAATTCGCGTGCGAAGGGTTAAAGCGTAAACGTTGAAAGTTAGGACTTTTCGGGTAACAATAAAGTTACCCAGGGACTTAACAAAGTGGATATATGTTTTAAAGCCTTTATAGATCAGTATTGAGGGTTTACAATGCAAGAAAACAAGTGCCTAATCGAATTTTGAAGGGGCAATGATCAAATCGCAAAATCTAAAAATGTTGATTTTGTGCAGAAGAGGCCTAGCGCGACGCGAGGGGGGCCTAGCGTCACGCTAGGGGTGCCCAGCTCCGAAAACTTTGGGTTGTTGCCTGCCATTGCCTTTCTTCTCGATTCCAATCGATTTCCCACATTCCTCTTGACCCCTAGACACCCCCTAAGCACTAGTAACAAGTGTTGATCAGTTGTGGGCACTAATAGACACAAGTGTCAAAGAATTGTGGTGATTAAAATGCTATATAAAGCCCATGAACTTGCAACAAGTCTTCACACCTTCATTCAAGCAATCTGATCATTTCTGGAGCTCAAGTCTGCTCTCAAGTGTTCATAATTCGTGCATAGGACCTTTGTAAGTTGGCTTAACCTTTCTTAATTAAGTTTTAGCTTAGTTTTAGCTTAAAAGTCAAACCGTCGTAATTAACGGTTGACTTTAAGATTAATCACTAATGGTCCAGTGATTAGTCGAATCAAAAGTAGTTATAAGTTGGTATTTATGTGGGTAATAAACCCTTAAGAGGGTTCCCCCTGATCACCACTCTAACTAGGTCAAAAGTCGGGTCAAACGTGTAATTAAAAAGTCAACAGAAAGTTTAAAATGCGATTTATGCATGTTTAACAATGTAGAACACTTATAACCTGTTTGATCATTAATATAACTTGGTAATTAGTGTAAGGACATGTCTAAACATGTTCAACCCGACAATTTACTATAAAGACCCGGTTCGGAACCGAAAGTCACATAGTTTGACTTTCACTTTGACTTTTAGTTCTGACCCGTTATGGTATGTTTTAAAAATACCTTAGAGCCTTATTTGGACCAGGTTACATGCTAGTATAACCCTCTGTGATTATACACCTCGGATCATTAGTTATCCAATTAATATGCATGATTCCGTTAATTGCCCATATGTTGACCATTATGCCCTTATTGCCTTAAAACGTGATTTTTGGAAATGTAAAAGAGTAGAAACTTAAATTACTTTATATATAAACTTGCATACAAAGTTTGACATCAGTTTGAATTGTAGATTGAGAGTTATGCTCATTATCGCAAAATTAAAGCTTTATGTTAATAAAACGGCGTAATTAGCGTATAGCCTAGTTAAGCCTACTTTTTGATATCCAAATCTTTACCCACTGATGTAACATATTATTTTGGGATTTTTAAAGATTTTTAATTGATTTTAGGCTGAGCATAACTAGTAGTCGTAGGCTTAGTCCGGTAATTGTCGGTTTTGCCCTTACGGGCCATAAAATGAGTTTTACCTATCTAAACGACTCCAAACCTTTTGCTACTGATTAGATATGTTAAATAAATTATTTTAAGCCTTCTAGAAGAATAAAAATATCAGCTTTATGTATCAAACCCGTAAACGGCTCATAATCGCCTTATTAAGCGTTTTTAACGCATAGTATGTATTAAAAACTATATTAAACATACCCGGGTTAATACCTACTGATATTATAGGCAAATTATGATATTTTAACAGTAAGCAAAAGTTGATTAACTCAGACTTCAGTTTTGAGCTTTTCGACTTATGTGAAATTACCAAAATACCCCTACGGGGCATAGTTTGGTTATAATTGATAAATTTCACATATGTACTTTATCCTACTATTATAACTCATTAAATTGAGTATGTTTACTGATTACATCAGACCTGTAACTCAGTTAAACACTTAAACCCTTTTACAACCTTTAAAATGACCAAACTACCCCTACGGGGCCTAGTTTAGGTTTAAACACGTTTCGGGCATAATGAAAGGCATCTTACTGATGTCACAACATATTTGAGGCATAATTAACTTAGGAAACCTGTCTATAGCTCTCATGAATACCCGTCACGCTTATTACGCGTACGGTTCGGTTTATGTAACAAGTTTACATAAATTAGCCGAAACGGGTCAAACCTTAACGGTTTTACCTCAAAATCCAGAATGTGAATAATAAACCCATATTAAACAAGTCTCTGAACTTGTCGGGTCTAAATCACATTCTATCCGGTCTTCGCTTAATCGTGCGTACGAACCGTATCTTTGAAACTAGCCGGTCTAAGCTTAAGTTTAATTAAAGACCCGTTAGGATTCTAATAGGTTATTATAAACCTTCGTTCCAGATTAGGAGTACCAGTAAAAGCTACGTGCATTTTGCTAATTGTGAATTATACTTTGCTCAGGTAAATACTTTTAACTTATTTTCCCTATACGGGCTTGGGTTACGGTATATAGCATACCGCTTGATCGAGCATCAAATTGTCCACCGTAGAGTGGGTAATTGAATAATTTGATCGGCTCGTTTAAACAGTCTTGTTACTTAAAGCCTTTGGGGGGTTAATGACCATGTCCCGGATATCCTTGGCATCATTTTACGAAATGGCCACGACTTAAGCGCGGGGTGTAGGCGTACACCCGTCAGTGCACAAAAGAATATTGTGGTGTGTCTATTGATCTTTAACCCGGACAAGATCCGGGCTACTGAACACACAAGGAACATGTAATTCGTTCACAAGATTATATATTTAAATAATTCTCCCAAGTTAAATAAAATGTTTATGCCACGTGCATCCAAACCAATTTTCAATCATTTTCCAAAATGAGTCAGTTGATTGTATTTACCAGTGTAAACTGACGTATTTTCCCAAAAAAGATTAAATGCAGGTACTAAGCGTAATTGGCTGGGATTTCTCCTTAGCATCATTAGAAGTCTCGCAAGCTTAAGATGCCTGAAGTCTGTTGAACTATTGTTTCATATTTTGTTTTCGATCCATCTGTGGATAAACTTCCGAATATTGTGACATTTGATATTACAATATTAAATTCGGTTGTATTATATCTTTTAAATTGCTTCCGCTGTGCATATTAAATATTGTGTTGTTTGACTATTATCTTGCCAACCACGTCACGATAATCCCCCACCGGGCCCACCGGTGACACGTGGAAATCGGGGTGTGACAGGTTGGTATCAGAGCCAACACTGAGTGAATTAAACACTAGTCTCTTGTGTTTAATCTCAGTTACACAATTGCACAATTCTAAACTTTCGAGTCTAGACATAAAACATAGGACAAATTCTACCTTGTTTGGTTTTTGTTTTGTCCTTTAAATTTTATATTGTTGTTGTTATCTCATATTATAATGACAGGATTTGAAAATGCCGCCAAGATTATTCAGGAGACGAGGAAGGGGCAAGGGGCCGATCACCGCCCCCAACGATAATGAAGCAGGACCCTCGAATGTTCGAGCTCCGTCTACTACGGAGAGTGATGATCCACGGCAAAACCGAAGGAACCTATTTGAGCCGGCCAGACGATCGGTATCTCACAGCTCTACCCCTCCGGTCCAAAACCCATATGGGCCACAACCGGACTACGAGCCGAACAACCCTCAGCCTTCCTTCATACCATTACAACGATCCCTGTCTCATCATTCTTTCGGGGACCCCACCCCAGTTTTTCGAGGCCGGTTTAATCCGGTAGGCTACGTGCAAGAACCCGTGGGTTTTAACCCACTGGGGCCAGACGATCACTTCTCCGGTGATAATGCGGATGACACGGACGAGGATACGGACCCCGTCGAACCTGCAAGTGGTACTCCGAACCACCCGATAGAGATCTCGGACGGATCTTCGTTCCACGGATCACCCTATGTTGGTCCGGATAGCTTCCAGGCGATGTTCACCAGGCATGAATGGTACTATACACCTCCTCACCATTCGTCGCCTCAACAGCAGCAACAGCAGCAGCAGCAGGAACAGGATCCCTCTGTGGATTCCAGATTCGTGGCAGTCACGCCACCACCGCCAGTACAGCCGGCACCTCCGCAACCGCCGAGGCGAAGGAGAACCGGTGCGCGCATGTCGTCACGAGCAGGGGATTTCCATTTCAGTTCCCCACGTCAATCCAGTGGCAGTCACTATCCGCCACATCAGGAGGACCCACAAATGGGTGGACCTTCACAGCCAGCTGTTCCACAGCCACCGCCGATGGGTTTTGACAACCCAATTCCAGCGTATACGGGTTCCATGGCATACAACCCGTTTGAACCGCCAAATCACCACAATTATGGTTACACGGAGGCCGACCCTTACATGGTAGCGGCGAACTACAACACCCAAGGACCCTATGGAGATCCATGGGGAGTAGGGTACCCAACACATGGGTACCAGATACCTCCTAGGCCTATTATCCGGACGCAATCGCAGCCACCACGGTTTTCTCCCCCAGAAAGGGAGGAAATCCTACAAAGGTTGGATGAAGTGGAGCGAGGTTTCCACCGTGACCGTAGGGAGAGACAGAGCTTCTTCCAAGGATTGGCAAGCTTGATCAAAGGGAAGAACAAGAAGGATTACTAAATTCTTCCAATTATTGTTGAGCCCCTGCGTGGCCCTGTATTTGCTGTATTTGTTCAAGCCCCTGCGTGGGTATGTATGTGTGTTGTTTTGACCCCTGCGTAGGTCTATTTTCCGTTAACCCCTGCGTGGGTATGATGTTTATTTGTTTAAGGTCCCTGCGTGGACTAGTTTGTTTGTTTAAAGCCCCTGCGTGGGCAAGTACTTGTTTAAAACCCCTGCGTGGGTAAGTTGTTATTTGAAAAGACCCGTTTAGGGCAGCGTGTAATAATATAATAAATTAATGGAATGTTGTTTTATAAATTTCATGTTTGCCAATATGTGCATATATAAATTATAAATGAAATAAATAAATTAAAAATCATTCCTTTGAAATAATCTGCCTAAGTAATTGCTAATTAAGAATCTTAAAGTGTGAAACCTAGCCTTCGGGTCATTATAAGACCGGGCCAAGATGGTAAGACCTGTTCAAAGGATTCAAATCCCTGTTAACATCTGAAAAACATGTTAACACTCCTGGCAGACGTGATTTATTAAAAATCACATACGTCATTTTTATAAAGGAATTCTTTAGAAGATTCCTAACCCAGTTTAATGATCTCTGAATCCTGGGTTTACATCATCAATTAAGATGATCATATTTTAACCATACGTGGTAATATAGTGCCTACGGGCCTTGCTCATTTCTATATGAGCCAAAAATACAGTGGTAGCTATGACTCCCTGTCAAATAAAGGTAATAAACTAGGTTCAAACCTCAAATGCTTTGATTCTCTGAAATCCTAGCATATAATTTATAAATGTCCTTGCGACCAGGCCTATTGTGCCAATATACCTTCATGTTTTGATTCTCTGAAATCACAACTTATAAATTAAATTTGTCCATGTGACTAGGCCTTTTGTGCCACAAATAAAACTGTTATTGTTTTATAATTAGGATAAGTTATATTAAAATCCTAAATAAATATGATTAATAAATTAACCAGATATGGTCTCTGTTTACCATGGTTAATAAATTACCCTAAGGGGCAATTCCATAATAAACTCCCAAATAAACTATTGTCCTTGTTTTCTGCAACAGTTCAATTGAAATGGCTAACTCAGACGAGGGTAATAGTCATCCAGTGGGGGATAACGAGAACGCCCGAATTAGTTTAACGGGTGCTGAGTTGAAAGCGATCATAGACGGCGCTGTTACACAGGCTTTGGAAAGGCAGTACGAAGAGTACAGTGGGACTCGTAGTAGGACCCAATCTACACAGCCTTCAAAGCCACCGTCCAAGAAGGACGACTCGAAGAAAAATGATGACCGACACTCCTCGAACCACAGTGCTCCATCTCAGCAGGTTATACTAAACAAGGGACCCCGTGAGAAGGGTTGCTCATATAAATATTTTGTGTCTTGCAAACCCCGGGATTTCACTGGGGAAAAAGGAGCCATTGACTGTATGACATGGCTGGATGAGATGGATACGGTTGTAGACATCAGCGGATGCGCTGAGAGAGACGTGGTCAAGTTTGTGTCGCAGTCTTTCAAGGGTGAAGCTTTAGCATGGTGGAGATCTCTGATTCAAGCCACTGGGAAAATCCCACTGTACAACATGTCTTGGGATCAATTTGTTGCCCTTATCAGGGAAAATTTCTGCCCTCAACATGAGGTGGAGAAGATAGAGTCTGACTTTCTATCCTTGGTGATGACAAACCTCGACTGTCAAGCTTACCTAACGAGCTTTAACACTATGTCTCGGTTGGTTCCATATTTAGTAACCCCGGAACCAAAACGAATAGCCCGTTTGATCGGTGGTTTAGCCCCCGAGATCAAGGCAAGCGTAAAAGCTTCTTGGCCAGCGACTTTTAGATCAGTAGCTGACATTTCCTTATCCCTCACTCTGGATGCGGTCAGGCAGAGATCGCTGAGGAATAAGGAGGCTGAGAAGAGGAAGCGTGAAGATGATGGTTCACGAAGGTCGAACAAGAAACACCGTGGGAATGGTGATAACAAGAAAGGATCTGAGTCGAGGAAGGATGGGCATCAGTCTAGTGAGAAGCCCAAATGCAAGATATGCAAGAAACAGCACTTTGGAAAGTGCAGACTCGAGTCGAACTCTCAGACTCAGTCAAAAACCTATGCTTGTGGTATTTGCAAGTCCACGGATCACAAAACCTTGGATTGCAAGAAGATAAAAGACGCAACGTGCTACCGTTGCAATGAGAAGGGGCACATTAAGACCAACTGCCCTAAATACAACAAGAAGCCTGAAGAGGCTAAGAAGACTAATGCTAGAGTCTTCAGAATGGACGCGAAAGAGGCTGTGCAAGACGATAATGTCATAACAGGTACCTTCCTTGTAAATGATGTCTTTGCAAGAGTACTTTTTGATTCAGGCGCAGATAAGTCTTTCGTAGATCATAAGTTTTGTAAATTGTTGAATTTACCTGTCAAAACCTTAAGCGTAAACTATGAGGTAGAGTTAGCAGATGGTACCATAGAAACCGTCTCAACTGTGTTAGATGGATGTGTTATATCCATTAAGAACCATTCTTTTCCTCTGTCTCTACTTCCGTTTAAGTTGGCCGGTTTTGACATAGTTCTGGGTATGGACTGGTTATCTCATAACCAGGCCCAAATTGTCTGTAACATGAAGCAAGTAGTGATAAAGACTCCGTCTGGTGAATCAGTTACCATTCGGGGAGATACCCAGTATGGGCTACCTGAGCAAGCGACTATGCTCAAGGCTTCAAAATGTTTAAAGAGGGGTTGTGTCATCTACATGGCACAAGTAATTATTGATGAGCCCAAACCAAAGATTGAAGACATTCCTGTCATCTCTGAATTCCCAGAAGTTTTTCCAGAAGAACTACTTGGTTTGCCACCAGATAGGCAAGTGGAATTCAGAATTGATATCATCGCCGGAGCAGCACCAGTTGCTAGAGCACCTTATAGGTTGGCGCCCACAGAGATGAAAGAATTGAGGACACAGCTAGATGAATTACTAGCCAAGGGTTTCATAAAACCTAGCTCGTCCCCTTGGGGAGCGCCGGTCCTATTCGTCAAGAAGAAGGACGGATCGATGCGTCTGTGCATCGACTATCGTGAGCTTAATAAGGTCACAATAAAGAATAGATATCCTTTGTCTAGGATCGACGACTTATTCGATCAGTTACAAGGGGCCAGTTATTTCTCGAAGATTGATTTGAGGTCAGGCTACCATCAACTGAAGGTTAGAGATGAAGGCGTGCATAAAACTGCATTTAGGACTCGTTATGGTCATTACGAGTTACTAGTGATGCCTTTTGGGCTCACTAATGCACCGGCCGCGTTCATGGATCTCATGAATCGCGTTTGCAAGCCATACTTGGATAAATTCGTTATCGTCTTCATCGATGACATCCTTATTTATTCGAAGAGCCAAGCTGACCATGAGAAACACCTTCGATGTATTCTCAAACTCCTGCATCAGGAGAAACTCTACGCCAAATTTTCCAAGTGCGAATTTTGGCTTCGGGAAGTCCAATTTCTGGGACATGTGGTTAGCGAGCATGGTATCCAGGTGGATCCCGCTAAGGTTGAAGCTGTTATGAATTGGCAAGAGCCAAAGACGCCTACGGAGATTCGTAGCTTCCTGGGATTGGCAGGATATTACAGGCGTTTCATTGAAAATTTTTCAAGGATTGCTGCACCCCTAACTTCCTTGACCAAGAAGAAAGTAAAGTTCATTTGGGGCCCTAAGCAGCAAGAAGCTTTCGATATTCTCAAGCAGAAGTTGAGCAATGCTCCAGTGTTGACATTGCCTGATGGAATCGAAGAATTTGTAGTTTATTGTGATGCATCACACACCGGGATGGGGTGTGTGCTTATGCAAAAAGGCAAGGTTATTGCCTATGCATCACGACAGTTAAAGGTGCATGAAAAGAATTACACCACCCACGACTTGGAGTTGGGTGCCGTTGTATTCGCACTAAAACTGTGGAGGCATTATCTTTATGGGATCAAGTGTGTGATCTATTCTGATCACAAGAGCCTCCAGCATCTGTTTAATCAGAAAGAGTTAAACATGAGGCAACGCCGTTGGATGGAGACTTTGAATGGCTATGATCATGAAATCAAGTACCATCCCGGTAAGGCGAATGTAGTCGCTGATGCCTTGAGTCGAAAGGAAAGGATGAAACCCATCCGAATCAATGCCAAGCGCATGGAGATAAAGAATAATTTGATGGAAAGGTTGTTAGCTGCACAGAAGGAAGCTGTGTTGGAAACTAACTATCCTAATGAAAAGTTAGGAGTAACTGAGGAGCAGTTAACTCTTAGCAAGGACGGAATTCTAAGATTGAATGGACGAATATGGGTTCCAATTTATGGGGGACTTCGTGATGTTATCCTCCAGGAAGCCCACAGTTCCAAATACTCCGTTCATCCTGGAGCTGATAAGATGTACCAGGATGTGAAGGCAAATTATTGGTGGATAGGCTTGAAGAAGTCTGTAGCCACTCATGTAGCTAAATGCTTGACATGTGCGCAAGTCAAAGCCGAGCATCAAAAACTGTCAGGTTTGCTACAACAGCCTGAACTTCCTACGTGGAAGTGGGAAATGGTAACTATGGATTTTATTACCAAGTTACCCAAGACGAGGAAAGGAAATGATACAATATGGGTTATAGTCGATAGACTGACTAAGTCAGCACATTTCTTACCCATCAAGGAGACTTATAGCTCCGATATGTTGGCCCAGTTATACGTTGATAAGATTGTAGCTTTACATGGCATACCTGTGTCTATTATCTCTGACCGAGATACTAGATACACGTCACAATTTTGGAAGAGTTTCCAACAATATTTGGGCACACGTTTGAATTTTAGTACGGCTTATCATCCTCAGACTGACGGTCAGAGTGAGCGTACTATTCAAACGTTGGAAGACATGCTACGTGCATGTGCAATCGATTTGGGTGGTAGTTGGGATAAGAACTTACCATTAATCGAATTCTCCTACAACAATAGCTACCATACCAGCATTAAGGCTGCGCCCTTCGAGGCATTATACGGTAGAAAGTGTAGATCGCCAGTTTGTTGGGCGGAAGTTGGAGATGTCCAATTATCAGGACCAGAGATAGTGTTCGAAACAACGGACAAAATTGTCCAGATTCGTGACCATCTCAAAGCTGCCCGAGATAGGCAGAAGAGTTACGCAGATCCGAAGCGTAAAGCTTTTCACTTCGAAGTAGGTGATAAAGTGTTGCTTAAAGTGTCACCCTGGAAGGGGGTAATGCGATTTGGTAAGAAAGGCAAGCTAAGCCCGAGATACATAGGGAAGAGAAGAGTCTTACGGACCGTAAGGGAATAGTCTTACGGTCCGTAAGCTAGACCAAATTCGTGTATAAATAGCAGCATCTGGGACTTGATTTCTGGTTTCATTACGACGTTCAAATTCGATCTGTACGTCGAGTTATAGTCGAAACAGTCACAAAATCACTAATTAGTAGAGGGGGTGCTGCTACGATACAGGGTATTAACTCGATCGCTGCTACGATTCAATGTCCGATCGATAGAAACTATCCGATGGATGTTTTAGCGCTATCCTTTGTCATTAGTTGTGATTCCGACAGGATGTTTGAGTATCACCCAAATTGGGGGAAAACTCTGTCCTTCATTGTGAATCCGATGGATGTTTAAGTGATTGCACTTTGTCATTCCGTGTGAGGGTTTTAATCTCGTGAGTTATCGTAAATGCTGTATTAAGTTACCTACCTAGTTCGTATGCACTAGGTTACAAGGTTAAATCAATAGGCTAAGCTCTGCCTGTATAAATCTGTAATATATCAAGGCTTATCAGTAGACTAAACTTTGCCATATGAATCTGCATAATTATAATGTGAGTCATTCTCTTTTTATCAAATTACTTTCAAAATCATATTTATTTTCAAAGTTATAATTACAGGGATTAAGTTTATGTAATCACCATATTACAGCCAGTATGTGGGGTTTTGTATACATTAATCTTCACCATTGGACAACGAGTTAGCCAAGGGGTGATATGACCATAATCACAGACACCATTGGACGAATGGGCCAATGGGTCGTGTGACAAAGTACTGTGGGTAGTTGGTTGATATAGAAACATTGTAATCTTCCTTAATACTGTAAATTATAACAAATGTGTTGTTTTAATAAATAGAATGATTCACTCAGTATTTTCCGCTGACAAAACCTTTTTAAAACGCGTTTCAGGTAATTACAATAGATTGGAATAAGAGATGGATACGGCACTGAAAGGCATCAAGAAGTGGCTTATTTTATTAATTAAATCAAATTAATAAATATTGTTTTATGTAATTGGGTTTATCCCTTATTAAAGCTACCTTTGTAAAACATGGGTTTATCCCATCTATTTAATAAATAAAATCCGGTGTTTTCTAAACTCTGATATTTTTCCTAACTCGTGGTCCTGACGAAATTTCCGCTGCAACGTCTTCAAAATAATCACCGGTACCACCGGGCTGTTCGCGACTCCCGATTCCGTCCAGGGTGGGTCGGGGGCCGTGACAGAAGGTGGTATCAGAGCCACTGCTTTGAGCCTATAAGTGTTGTGATAATAATATCTAAATTTTATATAAAAGAGTTAGGAGATTGCTATTAACTGGTAGCACACATTATAGCATTTAGACTTGAACTTAAGAAAAGATGCCTTAGTATAAACTTCAAGATAAGTTAAGTACTTATGTGAATAAATTATGATGGGTTTTTGTATACCATAAGAATGGTAATTAGAATATTGAAAGATATGATAAATAAGCAAGAATTAATAGTAATTATTGCTTATTGATATTAATTGGTCTAGAATAAAGATATGTTACGGGAAATACAAGTTTCCTTGATTCTGGATAAAAACTCTAATAAAAGAGGCACTTTTGAAAAGATACTATTTATGGGAAATAGAAAATTTTCTCCGGCAAGACTGGGTATGATGTAGCAGACTCTCCAGTTTGTCCGGATATACTAAGATTACCTCTCCGGCGCGAACCGGGTAAGACGGGGTATATAATATGTCAAACGAGTGACAAGATTTCCCTAAATAGTATTATGACCAGATATCTGACTGGTTTTTGGAAATATGAATCTGTTAAAAACATTGACCTGATAGATGGTATGTTTATTTCAGCATGTGAAATATGTGATTATATAGATATGTATATCTATAAGTGTAACACCTCAAAAATTCACGTCCTATAATGTGTAGACACGTGTCAAATGTTTAAACGTGTGAAAGAAATATTATAGAAGGACTAAAGTTGACAATCATGGAAAGTATGTGGATATACGTATTCTAAATGTCAACAGTGAATAAATATAATGTACATTAACCCTACATGATGTTTATAACGTCAAACGAATAAATCATGGATCATACGAAACTAAAAGTGAGAGATTACAAACTACAGGGGCTAAATGTGTCAACATGTTTAATTTATACCTCTGAGTGACCTTCTGACAAACCCGAAGCTTTGTAACGGTTAATTATGCTCACTAGAATACCCGATTTAAATTTCGTAAAGTTTCGTTATCGTATGAGAAAGTTATGATCAAATTCGCGTGCGAAGGGTTAAAGCGTAAACGTTGAAATTTAAGACTTTTCGGGTAACAATAAAGTTACCCGGGGACTTAAAAAAGTGGGTATATGTTTTAAAGCCTTTATAGATCAGTATTGAGGGTTTACAATGCAAGAAAACAAGTGCCTAATCGAATTTTGAAGGGGCAAGGATCAAATCACAAAATCTAAAAATGTTGATTTTGTGCAGAAGAGGCCTAGCGCGACGCGAGGGGGGCCTAGCGTCACGCTAGGGGTGCCCAGCTCCGAAAACTTTGGGTTGTTGCCTGCCATTGCCTTTCTGCTCGATTCCAATCGATTTCCCACATTCCTCTTGACCCCTAGACACCCCCTAAGCACTAGTAACAAGTGTTGATCAGTTGTGGGAGCTAATAGACACAAGTGTCAAAGAATTGTGGTGACTAAAATGCTATATAAAGCCCATGAACTTGCAACAAGTCTTCACACCTTCATTCAAGCAATCTGATCATTTCTGGAGCTCAAGTCTGCTCTTAAGTGTTCATAATTCGTGCATAGGACCTTTGTAAGTTGGCTTAACCTTTCTTAATTAAGTTTTAGCTTAGTTTTAGCTTAAAAGTCAAACCGTCGTAATTAACGGTTGACTTTAAGATTAATCACTAATGGTCCAGTGATTAGTCGAATCAAAAGTAGTTATAAGTTGGTATTTATGTGGGTAATAAACCCTTAAGAGGGTTCCCCCTGATCACCACTCTAACTAGGTCAAAAGTCGGGTCAAACGTGTAATTAAAAAGTCAACAGAAAGTTTAAAATGCGATTTATGCATGTTTAACAATGTAGAACACTTATAACCTGTTTAATCATTAATATAACTTGGTAATTAGTGTAAGGACATGTCTAAACATGTTCAACCCGACAATTTACTATAAAGACCCGGTTCGGAACCGAAAGTCACATAGTTTGACTTTCACTTTGACTTTCAGTTCTGACCCGTTATGGTATGTTTTAAAAATACATTAGAGCCTTATTTGGACCAGGTTACATGCTAGTATAACCCTCTGTGATTATACACATCGGATCATTAGTTATCCAATTAATATGCATGATTCCGTTAATTGCCCATTTGTTGACCATTATGCCCTTATTGCCTTAAAACGTGATTTTTGGAAATGTAAAAGAGTAGAAACTTAAATTACTGATACATAAACTTGCATACAAAGTTTGACATCAGTTTGAATTGTAGATTGAGAGTTATGCTCATTATCGCAAAATTAAAGCTTTATGTTAATAAAACGGTGTAATTAGCGTATAGCCTAGTTAAGCCTACTTTTTGATATCCAAATATTTACCCACTGATGTAATATATTATTTTGGTATTTTTAAAGATTTTTAATTGATTTTAGGCTGAGCATAACTAGTAGTCGTAGGCTTAGTCCGGTAATTGTCGGTTTTGCCCTAACGGGCCATAAAATGAGTTTTACCTATCTAAACGACTCCAAACCTTTTGCTACTGATTAGATATGTTAAATAAATTATTTTAAGCCTTCTGGAAGAATAAAAATATCAGCTTTATGTATCAAACCCGTAAACGGCTCATAATCGCCTTATTAAGCGTTTTTAACGCATAGTATGTATTAAAAACTATATTAAACATACCCGGGTTAATACCTACTGATATTATAGGCAAATTATGATATTTTAACAGTAAGCAAAAGTTGATTAACTCAGACTTCAGTTTTGAGCTTTTCGACTTATGTGAAATTACCAAAATACCCCTACGGGGCATAGTTTGGTTATAATTGATAAATTTCACATATGTACTTTATCCTACTGTTATAACTCATTAAATTGAGTATGTTTACTGATTACATCAGACCTGTAACTCAGTTAAACACTTAAACCCTTTTACAACCTTTAAAATGACCAAACTACCCCTACGGGGCCTAGTTTAGGTTTAAACACGTTTCGGGCATAATGAAAGGCACCTTACTGATGTCACAACATATTTGAGGCATAATTAACTTAGGAAACCTGTCTATAGCTCTCATGAATACCCGTCACGCTTATTACGCGTACGGTTCGGTTTATGTAACAAGTTTACATAAATTAGCCGAAACGGGTCAAACCTTAACGGTTTTACCTCAAAATCCAGAATGTGAATAATAAACCCATATTAAACAAGTCTCTGAACTTGTCGGGTCTAAATCACATTCTATCCGGTCTTCGCTTAATCGTGCGTACGAACCGTATCTTTGAAACTAGCCGGTCTAAGCTTAAGTTTAATTAAAGACCCGTTAGGATTCTAATAGGTTATTATAAACCTTCGTTCCAGATTAGGAGTACCAGTAAAAGCTACGTGCATTTTTCTAATTGTGAATTATACTTTGCTCAGGTAAATACTTTTAACTTATTTTCCCTATACGGGCTTGGGTTACGGTATATAGCATACCGCTTGATCGGGCATCAAATTATCCACCGTAGAGTGGGTAATTGAATAATTTGATCGGCTCGTTTAAACAGTCTTGTTACTTAAAGCCTTTGGGGGGTTAATGACCATGTCCCGGATATCCTTGGCATCATTTTACGAAATGGCCACGACTTAAGCGCGGGGTGTAGGCGTACACCCGTCAGTGCACAAAAGAATATTGTGGTGTGTCTATTGATCTTTAACCCGGACAAGATCCGGGCTACTGAACGCACAAGGAACATGTAATTCGTTCACAAGATTATATATTTAAATAATTCTCCCAAGTTAAATAAAATGTTTATGCCACGTGCATCCAAACCAATTTTCAATCATTTTCCAAAATGAGTCAGTTGATTGTATTTACCAGTGTAAACTGACGTATTTTCCCAAAAAGATTAAATGCAGGTACTAAGCGTAATTGGCTGGGATTTCTCCTTAGCATCATTAGAAGTCTCGCAAGCTTAAGATGCCTGAAGTCTGTTGAACTATTGTTTCATATTTTGTTTCCGATCCATCTGTGGATAAACTTCCGAATATTGTGACATTTGATATTACAATATTAAATTCGGTTGTATTATATCTTTTAAATTGCTTCCGTTGTGCATATTAAATATTGTGTTGTTTGACTATTATGTTGCCAACCACGTCACGATAATCCCCCACCGGGCCCACCGGTGACACGTGGAAATCGGGGTGTGACAATAAGAAATTCCAAAAGTCAATTTGGAATAAAGCACAAGCATCTGTGTCTAGATTTCTTTATCAGGAATTTCTTTTCCGATATTAAACATTATTTTGTTGAATCATCTGTCTCGTAACTCGTGTGATAAAATAAATAATGGAAAACCTTTAAGTTAAAACGCCATCAAAAGAATTTATAACGCGTAATCATAAATTATTAACGCAAGTAAGAAGCATATAAAGTTGTGCTAGTACACAAGAAAACACATGTAAATTTAATTATTAATCCACAGAAGTTGAAGTATATCACACGATTTCCAAGGCAAGACCTTTGGAAAATATAAATTAGGCACGATGACACCAATGCTAATTCCGTCAGTAGAAGAACTACTAATAAAAAAGAAGCACTTTGCCACATGATCCTACAAAATGAATATCGCTAAGGTACGCTAGAATAAGATTTCACAAACATCCGTGCACAGTCTAATCAGAGTTATAATTTTTAGCACCGAAAAAGGAGTCACATACCTTTGCAAAATTCCCTATTTCATTTTATTCACATTCCTTGGTAATGTCACTTAACAACAGTTATTACACGAAATTCCATATAGGAGTTCTTTTATTTCTTTCATTGAAATTCTGACTTTTGCATATAACAAATTAACTTTTGTGTTTCTACTTCCCCTAATAGTCATCATACCATGAGGATTTCTTTCATAATAACGAATATTGATCTATTTCATTTCTTGGTAAATTCATACCTTACACATGCACTGTTTGTTGTGCATGTGATTCGCTTGCTTTATGAAGACCATTGGAGGGCTTCATTCTAATTTGTTGTTTTATCCAAACTCAAATATCATTCCGCTTTTTCCATTGTGAACCACATTATTGTAAAACAATAACTCCTTGATATCGAGTCAATAAATTTCTTGAAAATTTTAATTTTCTTTGACATACATAGTTTCTATTGTGACCATGTCCGAACTTTCTTATTAAAACTTGTTTTGTTTAAATCAAGTTCAAATTATTTGACTTGCTCACATTACATATTCATTTCCAGATCCCATATGGGGGATGGAAGCTATCATATTCAAAATAGTCCCAACAAACACTTCATTTGTTTTGAACCATAATAGGCTTGTTTAAATCTTCAACTCCATTGAATCATTTCTTTGATCACGATCACCTTGTATTAACGTTTTCACAAAATTTAAAGCTTGCACTAATCTCGTTTATATATATCATATACGAATTTAATTATTTATATATTTATAAAAGCCATCTTAACACAAATCGTATGCTAAGATAATGATACACAAATTCTTGTCATATTTCAATGTATCTCTTAATGATTCTTACAACATCAATCTAGTCTTTCGATATATGGAAACTTACATAAGTAATTACCTAATTTACAAAATAGTATTACTATATTCTTATTAAACCATTGAGGTGAAGAATTTATATTTATATATATATATAGGGTGGGGTTCGGCTACAAAGTCTATTTTTCCTACAAAGTGTACAAAGTTATAAAACACCACAATTTCAGCCATAAAACACACTCAAAACCAACGAATAACAGAGTCAAGATCACTAAAACACAATATTCAAACCCTAACAGTCCATAAAAACCTCAAACACACCATCATAGAACTATGAATATAAAACACAACATGATAATCAACATAAAACACACTAATATTAGTCATTTGAAAATCAAAGCCTTATCATCGAAGACACGACACAAAACCCACAAATATGGTGTTTTAGTAATCTTCACTTTATTATTTGTGGGTTTTGAGTGTGTTTTATGGCTGAAATTGTGGTGTTTTGTGATTTTGTACACTTTGTAGGAAAAATGGACTTTGTAGCCAACTCCCACCCTATATATATATATATATATATATATATATATATATATATATATATATATATATATATATGTGTATGTATAAAAAATTATGTTTGAGTTATACTCTCATTTAAGTATATGGTTAGTTAATTATTTCTAATATCAGTTTTAGTATTAGTAATTAAAATATTAATAGTAATAGTGTTAGTATTATTTTAAAATACTAGGGTTATTGTCAAGGGCAGATATTGAATAGCCTAGCCTTAATTAGGCATGGACTGGCCATCTATGCTTAAACAAGGCAGCACTGATCAATATCCAACCATGATAATGACTAGTTAATATATATATATATATATATATATATATATATATATATATAAATTAAGTCATCATATTTATTTAGCAAATTTTAAATATATATAAAAATATTTCTTTTATATATACTTTGTACTGTAAGAAGAAGATATATTTTCATAAAACAATACAAGAATTAGAGAAACGAATAAAATTATCTAAATAACTGTCTAAGTATTCATGAACAAGACATTTATACTTATATTTAATTATTCATCTTGTTTAAATATTCTACAATACTTTTATAAATATATGCATTTTAATATATATTTTACTCAAGCCAATATTTAAGTATGCTTGATATTAAATAAACATTTACTATTTTACTTTTATAATTTAAAATATATTATTGTAAAATCTTATAGTTAAACATATTTGATTTTAAAATAATGATCGTGAATTTTAGGATATTTGGATCAACATATTAATAAAACATATATCATTATTTTGTCGAAATTACCACGGATTTTGATTTTACTTTATGATAACATAAAAGGAAAAGATATTTAATAAATTAAAGTATCACATATTTTGTAGTAACTATGTAACGCTTTGGCAATAAAATGACCATATAAGAATAATATGGTAGTCATCAACTAAGTTGGTTTAAGGAAACATTATAATATATAAGAATAGTCTCCGTTTTTAATATTTGTAAATACATTCACAACATTATATGATTTCAAAATAAAAATAAGTAATCATATAGAATCGGACCATTAAGTGTTATATATAATTACAAAATATTTTACAAATACTTTTGTACAATAAATATTTTTACATCTCTATTTACAACTTTTATTTAACAATAGTGAATTCTTTTACAAAATAATAATATTAAAATATTTTGTAATGTAATAACTTCCTTGCAATATATATTACATAGTAAATATAAGTTATTTTTTTAGTATAGTAAAATACTAAAATTTATTTTTGGTAACCATTTACATATAGTAAAAATATGTAACACATAAATATATATTACATAGTATTTATATTTGATAGAGTAAAATGCACGGATAGTCCCTGTGGTTTGGTAAAATTTCACCCTTAGTCCCCAACTTTTGGAAATTACACCGGTGCTCCTTGTGGTTTGCTCATTTGTTACTCGGATAGTCCCTGGAGTTGATGGAGGTTAGTTTTCTCAGTTAATTTAAGTTAAGTGGACATGAAATGACAAATTTACCCTCAATGATAAAAAAACAAAAAATAAAATAGAACCCCACTCATCTTCAACCTCTATCCACCATCACCCTCCACAATCAATCTGCACTTTAAAGTAGATGATGTTGTACACATATCTAGGGTTTGTGAAATCTGTATCAGATTACATCAAACACATCTATTGATTGTGAACTTTAGGTCGAATTTGTGCTATATAATGGTGACGCCATTGACCGGATTGCAGCACCGGGAGGTAGGCGGTGGTGGTAGGGCGGTGATGGCGGCCTCCGGGAGTAATCAGTGGTGTGGAGCTTCGAGGGACCATGATTGACGGGGAGCCGATAGAAAAAGGACTAACCAATGAAAATTGGGGAAGCCTTTTGTTCTTCAACATGGTTATCGCTTAAATCATTCAACACAAACAATTCTTGATCATCAGAGTAACCATTTAGCACAAGTTCTAACAACTTCCGCCTCGAATTGAACGAAGAACCAGCAACTGCCAGGTCCATCGTAGTTGCTCGTGTGTGCTTTTGTGATTGGTTGAGATCAAGAGGTGACGGTGGTACGTTCCAAGTGGTTCTCCGTTGATCTTATTTGCAGTCATAGGTGGGTGGGAGGCGGCCAGAAGTGGAGGTGACGTTGGAGGAAGGTTGCGGTGCTGGTAGGGTGCACTGGGGAGGGGAAGAGGGGTTAGGGTGGGGGTGGTGTGTTTTAATTTTTAATATATTGTTTTTTAATGACAAGGGTAATTTTGTCATTTCACATAGACTTAACTAACAAAATTAACCCTCATCCACTTCAAGGACTATCCGAGTAACAAATGAGCAAACCACAGGGAGCACCGGTGTAATTTCCAAAAGTTGGGGACTAAGGGTGAAATTTTACCAAACCACAGGGACTATCCGTTCATTTTACTCTATTTGATATATAAGATACGATTCAAATATGGACACAAATAATATATTACATTTGCTTACAAAATATAATATAATTGGTCATGCCAAAACAACTTATTTTATTATATTTCGATCTCTAAGATATAGTATGAAAAATATGGTCACTAATAGTGTACTATCACATTGTTTCACAATTAAAACAACTTGGAACTTTAAATAAGGATACATTAACTCTATTGTCTTTTGGTGTATCTTTGCAAATCACTCATCTCAGCACATTAATTCCTCATATCATAATTTAATATTTGACAAATCATTTTTCATGCTTTTATTTCCTTTGGAACCTATCGATTCTAAGTATTCCTCCGTTGCCAATCAAAGTAAGCTTTCTTTTCACAAAGAATTTTTATTAATTCTAAAAGTCCTTCACATTCATTCTAAATATCTATTGATCATATATCTTTTGGCTTGAACCTAGTCACTTTGGAAATTTATATCATTTCATCTCATTCGTTTAACATTGATTTCTTGAACTAATTCAGTTGAACCATTGAGTCTTACTTATTGTACAACTCGTATTCACAAAATTTGATATTTAAATCTATGTCATTTTGTTGACTAAAATATGACATAAATCAAAAAGAAATATCATAACCCAAATACTCTTGGGAGCTGGAATCTGAGATGAAGAAAAAGTATTCCTACTTATTCCAGTAAATCTCGACGACGAGATTTTTATTAAGGTGGGGAGAATGTAACAACCCTCATTAAAAGTCCTATTTATTTTATTATTTTATCCAATAGGAAACCCTAATTGAGACACCCAAGTGATTCTGCACAAACCCTAAAATTTTCAGAACAATCAGAATCAGGATCAGTGCCCCTAAAAATTAGGGGGGTATTCCCTACTCGACGATTATCCTTATAAGTTATTATAAAAATCGAATTTATTCATTTCGTCGACTTAGCAGGCCTAGTCCCACACGAGGCAACTCTATAAATAAAACGTGTCCCTTACGGACCGTAAGGGAAGAGTCTTATGGTCCGTAAGCTAGACCAAATTCGTGTATAAATAGCAGCGTCTGGGACTTGATTTCTGGTTTCATTACGACGTTCAAATTCGATCTGTACATCGAGTTATAGTCGAAACAGTCACAAAATCACTAATTAGTAGAGGGGGTGCTGCTACGATACAGGGTATTAACTCGATCGCTGCTACGATTCAATGTCCGATCGATAGAAACTATCCGATGGATGTTTTAGCGCTATCCTTTGTCATTAGTTGTGATTCCGACAGGATGTTTGAGTATCACCCAAATTGGGGGAAAACTCTGTCCTTCGTTGTGAATCCGATGGATGTTTAAGTGATTGCACTTTGTCATTCGTTGTGAGGGTTTTAATCTCGTGAGTTATCGTAAATGCTGTATTAAGTTACCTACCTAGTTCGTATGCACTAGGTTACAAGGTTAAATCAATAGGCTAAGCTCTGCCTGTATAAATCTGTAATATATCAAGGCTTATCTGTAGACTAAACTTTGCCATGTGAATCTGCATAATTATAATGTGAGTCATTCTCTTTTTATCAAATTACTTTCAAAATCATGTTTATTTTCAAAGTTATAATTACAGGGATTAAGTTTATGTAATCACCATATTACAGCCAATATGTGGGGTTTTGTATACATTACTTGATAATCTTCACCATTGGACAACGAGTTAGCCAAGGGGTGATATGACCATAATCACAGACACCATTGGACGAATGGGCCAATGGGTCGAGTGACAAAGTACTGTAGGTAGTTGGTTGATATAGAAACATTGTAATCTTCCTTAATACTGTAAATTATAACAAATGTGTCGTTTTAATAAATAGAATGATTCACTCGGTATTTTCCGCTGACAAAACCTTTTTAAAACGCGTTTCAGATAATTACAATAGATTGGAATAAGAGATGGATACGGCACTGAAAGGCATCAAGAAGTGGCTTATTTTATTAATTAAATCAAATTAATAAATATTGTTTTATGTAATTGGGTTTATCCCTTATTAAAGCTACCTTTGTAAAACATGGGTTTATCCCATCTATTTAATAAATAAAATCCGGTGTTTTCTAAACTCTGATATTTTTCCTAACTCACGGTCCTGACGAAATTTCCGCTGCAACGTCTTCAAAATAACTCAGTTTCTCTCTAGTCTTTTCTCTTAATAATGTCTAACCCTAACATGGTTTATATAGGCTTACCCTAACTTGGTGACCAAGACATTACCATATAACCCTAACTTGGTGACCAAGACATTACCAAATATAATTATAATGTAATTAGGAAACTTAACCAATTATGACCAACTTGTCAACATTGATCCCTCAAGTTCACCGACTTGTGACTTGAACTCATTTGCCACCCTTTCACATCACCGACTTGTGATGAGTCGGGAATTACCGCCAACAATCACCCCCTTAATTTCCGACCCGAAATAAGTAGGCTCCAACATGTCTTCTTTGTCTTGATTCTCATAGAACACATCTTGATCTCTAGCTGTGTTTTTCGGCTCTTTCCTAGCTCGAACATTCTTGCGACCTTGTACTCGACTTGTTCTTTGGTCATAAGAACTCGCACCACCATTGACTCAGCTGCGATCTTGAGCAAACACCCGCTTTCTTGGATCATTAAATGTACCTCCTTGGGTTTGAATCCCTTGCTTATCCTTTTCTTTGAATTCTTGAACATTTTTCTTTGGACTTTGAATTTTGGGTTTCTTCATTAAACTTGGATCTTTGAGAAGATTCTGACTCGTTCTTGCTGTATCATCTTTCAGTTCACCTCTTTGTAGATCCCTACCCGCAAAATTATTTATTCCAGTCATGTTATCTTGTATACCGGAACTTGCTATCTTGAGGTTGATCTTGTACAAACGGTTCTTGGTCCTTGTCACCTTAATCATAAGTTTTCCTGTATCATCATGAATGGTTAGCAAATCACGTTTCATGTGAATGTCGCATCCACCTTCCGTTGCTTGACCAAGACTTATGATATTGCTTTGCATACTTGGTATGTAGTAAACATCGGTTAACAGGCGCTTCTCCCCTGTTTTCCCTTCAAGTAATACCGATCCCTTTCCCCGTATATCAATACAAGATCCATCTCCAAACTTCACCTTTCCCGTGACACGCTCATTAAGTTCAAAGAAATAAGCTCGATTATCCGTCATGTGATTCGATGCTCCGTTGTCGAGATACCAAGTGTCTTTCTCCATTGGCTCAGTCTCGAAACGCTTTGGATTCACCCATTCTTCATTTAGAAAAACCTTATTTTGAACACATCTCATCATGAATAATGATGGATCAAAATCATCGTTTTTAGCTAAGTTAGCTTCATCTTGTTTCTTCAAACGATCCGGACATCCTGACGCGAAGTGACCAAATTTATCACAACGGTAACACTGAATCTCTGATCTATCTTTCCTTCCCGTTTGACGACCATTGGTTCTTCTTTGACCCGTTTGTTTTGACCTATGATCTTGACCATCTCGGCTTTGACTTCCATCTTGGTCCTCATCATCCCGGTCTTGACGTCTGCCTCGGTAACTTGAACCGCCTCGCCCACGCCCCCATGTATTTTCATAGGATTTGGATTTCGAGGATGACTCACCATTGGCAAACATTAGATTACCTTGATTTTCTGCTAAAGACTCGATACCCTTAATCCTGCCTTCGAACGTCTTCAGTCTACCGATTGCTTCTTGAAACGTCATGGCCTTCAAATCTGCGAATTGTTCAATTGAAGCTACAATTGGAACATACTTTGCTGGAACAGAGCCTAATAACTTTCTGGTTAGCTTTTTGTTTTCATAGGTGGTTCCCAAACTGGCTGCTTTGGTAACCAACTGACTTATTCTGCCCGTGAAAGAATCAATCGTCTCTATTTCTTTCATCTTCAAGGATTCGAACTCATTTTCCAGTTGCTCAAGCTTTGCCTCTCGAACCCGTTCAACCCCAACATACCATGTCTTCAACGCTTCCCAAATTTACTTTGCAGTCTGAAACTAAGCTACTTGAAACACGAGTTCTTCGGGTATTGCTTGAAGTAGAAGTGCAACCGCCATGTCATCCTTTTTAGCTTCTACCTCTTCTTCACCTGGTTCTAAAGCTCTCTGTATTCCATAAACCTTGAATATTGCTTTGATACGAATTGCCCAGATGTTGTAATTTGTTTCGGTTAACATTGGACATTGTAAAGTTGTGGTACTTTGATCCTTAACCACAACCAGTGGTGGTCTGTTCCCGTCCGTCATTGATTTCTGAACAACTTTTCAGAACCAAACGCGTTTGCTCGCAGAAACCCGGTCACGAATAACTCTCGAAAACCGGATAACAATTAAACCTTGAATTAGATACTTAGATAGTGACTCTAACCAACTTGTTAGAGAGTACCAATTTTATCCCCCCTCCCACATAAACCTGCTTGTTTATGCGGTGTTGGAAATTAAGCCCACTGAGAATTAAATATCTCTTTAACCATTTTTCTTTCTGTTACTACGTTGAGACTAGACCAACAGAAAAAACAACCCTTTAATAACTTAAAACAATTCCCTTTTAATTGCTTAAAAAAATTTATTTTATTTGTTTTTTTCGATAACCTTCATGTGCAAAACATTAACTAGTTGACTTTTGTGCACACCTTTTTAACAACTATTGTCCTTATGTTGAGACTTGAGTTTTGTTTGCAACAAAACGAAACCCGCTTCAACAAAAAACAACCGGAATCCCTGTGAAGAACACCGATCGGAAAACCCAACTTGTTTCCGAGCTGTCACCATGCAAACAACCTATTCATTGTCCGCCGTCATAACGGTACTGTAACACCTCGAAAATTCACGTCCTATAATCTATTGACACGTGTCATAAGCTTTAAACGTGTAAAGAAATTCCATAGAAGGACTAAAGTTGACAAACAAGAAACTATGTGAATATAAGGGTTCAAAATGTCAACAATGGATAAATATACTTTACAATAACCCTACATGATGTTTATATCCTTAAACGAATGAAGCATGGATCATACGAAGCTAATTGTGGAAGGAAGTGAGAGATTACAAACTACAGGGGTTAAATGTGTCAACATGTTTAAAGTATACCTCTGAGTGACCTTTTGGCAAACCCGAAGCCTTGTAACAATTAAATATGCTCACTAGAATGCATGATAAAAATTTCACCAAGTTTCGTTATCGTATGAGAAAGTTATGATAAAATTCGTATACGAAGGGTTAAAAGCGTCGACATGTTAATACATACCTCTGAGCGACCTATGTATAAATCCCAACCCATAACCTGTGTTATAAACGTCTGACAAGCATCCTAATCCGGTTAATGCTAACAATGATTGAACCAAATTGAAAGAATGGGATCCTATGAGATTGTATACGACAAACCTTCATTCGTGACCCTTTCGATAAAGCCCAAGACAATCATACAACATAGTAAGGTGGTTATAACTATTCAAGACATGATCAAGAGGCCCCTACTGATAATAGAGGTCAAATTCGAAATACCTAAGTGCATGTTCAAAGCTTGAAAGGGCAAAATTTTTGCCTGCTGTAAAGGGCTTACGGACCGTAAAGGACCCCCTTACGGTCCGTAAGGCTTGCCCAGCGACAAAAATATTGGCAGCTGCTGTTATGAGCGATGTAACCGACTTAAGTAGATATTTTCACTTCCATGGGCGACCCCTAATAGTTCTTAGGCACTAGGGACACTTGTTGATGATCAGAGATCAATAGTAGAGTTGTTTGTCATGATCATAAGGGATCAAAAGCACTATATAAAGCCCCATTGGTTGCAACTTTGATCATTCACCCACAACTCATCGTCTGATCATCTCTGGAGCTCAAGAGCCTTCTCTAAGCATCTCTGGTCATGCATTAGACCTTGGTAAGTACCCTTGACCTTCCTTAATTGAGTTTTGCTTAGTTATTAGCTTAAAAGTCAAACCGTCATTTAGGTTTGACTTATCAATTAATCACTAATGGTCCAGGGTTTAGTCAAATTAAAAGTAGTTATAAGTTGGTAATTATGTGGGCAATAAACCCTTAAGAGGGCACCCTCTGATTCCCGCTCTAACTAGATCAAATGTCGGGTCAAAGTTGTTTATAAAAAGTCAACAGAACCATAATTTTTGAATTAACGTATAATTAGCAATGCAGAAGGCGTGTAACCTATTTTATCACTCATATAACTTGGTAATAAGTATAAGAACTGGTCTAAGCTTGTTTGATCCGACAATTTTCTGTTTAGACCCGGTTCGGAACCGAAAGTCGCAAAACTTTGACGTTTGCTTTGACTTCAGTTCTGACCCGATTTTGTAACACCTCGAAAATTCACGTCCTATAAGGTATTGACACGTGTCATAGGTTTGAACGTGTGAAAGAATGTTCTAGAAGGACTAAAGTTGACAAACATGAAAAGTATATGAATATACGGGTTCAAAATGTCAACAGTGAATAAATATACTTTACATTAACCCTACATGATGCTCATACCTTCAAATGAACAAATCATGGATCATACGAGGCTAAAAATGAAAGAAAGTGAGATATTAGAAACTACAGGGGTTAAATGTGTCAACATGTTTAAAGTATACCTCTGAGTGACCTTTTAACAAACCCGAAGCTTTGTAACGGTAAATTACGCTCACTAGAATACATGATAGAAATTTCATAAAGTTTCGTTATCGTATGAGAAAGTTATGATCAAATTCGTATGCGAGGGGTTAAAGCGTAAACGTTGAAAGTTATGACTTTTCGGGTGATAACCAAGTTAACCAAGGGCTTAACAAAGTGGGTATAAGACTTGAAGCCCTTATAAGTCAATTTGGAGGTTCAAAGTGCAAGAAATAAAAGTCGAAGCAAAGTTTCCAAGAGCCAAGGACCAAGACATAAAAATCAAAAATTTGGATTTGATTTAGAAGGGGCGTCGCGCCACGCGAAGACCCGGGGGGGGGGGGGTCTACGCGTGCCGCGAGGGCCTGTCTGTTCTAAAAACTTTGGGTTCTTGTCTTCCATGTGCATTCTAACCGACTTATAAACGATTTTTCACATCTTGGGCGACCCCTAAGCAACCCCTAGACACTTAGGGACATCTGGAAGTGATCCATGGCCATTGTTAGGCTTGTGTGTCAACAATCCATGAGTTCTTGAGCACTATAAAAGGCCACAAGGTTGCAACCATTTCTTCACACCTTCCTTCAGCATTTATGATCATTTCTGGAGCTCCAAAGCAGACTCAAGTGATCACTAATCGTGCATAGGACTTCAGTAAGTATGCTTAACCTTTCTTAGTTAAGTTTTTGCTTAGTTTAAGCTTAAAAGTCAAACCGTCGTAATTAACAGTTGACTTAGCGATTAATCACTAATGGTCCAGTGATTAGTCGAATTGAAAGTAGTTATAAGTTGGTAATTATGTGGGCATTAAACCCTTAAAAGGGCACCCTCTGATTCCCACTCTAACTAGGTTAAATGTCGGGTCAAACTTATTATTAAAAAGTCAACAGAATGCTTAATTTCTAATTTATGCATAATTAGCAATGTAGAACCCATACAACCTGTTTGATCATTAATATAACTTGGTAATGAATGTAAGAACATGTCTAAACATGTTCAACCCGACAATTTTCAGTAGAGACCCGGTTCGGAACCGAAAGTCGCATAGTTTGACTTTTGCTTTGACTTTCAGTTCTGACCCGTTTAAGCATGTTTTAGAATTGCCTTAGAGCTCTATTTGGACCAAGTTACATGCTAGTATAACCCTCTGTGATTATACACCATGGTTCATTAGTTAACCAATTAATACGCATGATTCCGTTAATTGCCTATATGTTGACCATTATGCCATTTTCACCATAAAACGTGATTTTTGAAAATATAAAAGAGTAGAACCTTAGTTACTGATTTATAAACTTGCACCCAAAATTTGACATCAGTTTGAGGTGTAGATTGAGAGTTATGCTCATTAGCGTAATTAGAAAGCTTCTTTAGCGATTTAACGACATAATTAGCGTATGGCCTATTTAAGCCAACTTTTTGATATCAAACTTGTTACCCGCTGATGTAATATATTATTTTGGGATTTTTGAAGATTTTTAATTAATTTTAGGCTGAGCATAACTTAGAGTCATAGGCTTAATCCGGTAATTGTCGGTTTTGCCCTTTCGGGCTATAAAATGAGTTTTACATATCTTTTTGACCCCAAACCTTTTGTTACTGATTACATATGATAAATAAATTATTTTAAGCCTTCTGGAATAATAAAAATATCAGCTTTCGATGTAGAACCCGGAAACGGCTCCTAATCGCCTTATTAAGCGTTTTTAGCGCATAGTATATACTAAAACTATTTTAAACATACAAGGGTTGATACCTACTGATATTTTAGGTAAATTATAATATTTCAACAGTAAGCAAAAGTTGTTTAACTCAGACTTCAGTTTTGAGCTTTTCGGCTTATGTGAAATTACCAAAATGCCCCTACGGTGCATAGTTTGGTTATAATTGATAAATTTCACATATATGACATACCATACTGTTATAACTTAGTAAACTAAGTATTTTTGCTAATTACATCAGACCTGTAACTCAGAATAATACTTAAACTCTTTTATAACCTTATAAATGACCAAACTACCCCTACGGGGCATAGTTTGTGTTTAAATTCGTTTCGGGCATAATAAAAGATATCTTACTGATGTCACAACATATTTAAGGCATATTAACTTAGGAAACCTGTATATGGCTCTCATGAATACCCGTTACGCTTATTACGCGTTCGGTTTATGTAACTAGTTTGCATAAATTAGCCGAAACGGGTCAAACCTTATCGGTTTTATCTCAAAATCCAGAATGTGTTTAGATTACCCATATTAAACAAGTCTTCAAACTTGTCGGGTCTAAATCACATTCTATTCCGGTCTTCGCCTAATCGTGCGTACGAACCGTATCTTTAAAACTAACCGGTCTAAGCGTAAGCTTAATTAAAGACCCGTTAGGATTCTAAGAGGTTATTATAAACCTTCGTTCCAGAATAGGAGGACCAGTAAAAGCTACTTGCATTTGCTTATTGTGATTATTACTTTGCTCAGGTAAATACTTTTAACTTATTTTCCCTATACGGGCTTGGGGTACGGTATATAAAATACCGCTTGGTCGGGCATTAAATCTTCCATCGTATGGTGGTTAATTGAATATTTGATCGGCCCGTTTAAATTGTTTCGTTTACTTAAAGACTTTGGGGGGTTAATGACCATGTCCCGGATATCCTTGGCATCATTTTACGAAATGGCCACGACCTAAGCGCGGAGTGTAGGCGTACACTCGTCAGTGCATAAATAAAGAATGTGGTGTGTCTATTGATCTTTAACCCGGCACGATCCGGGCTACTGAACGCATAAGGAACATGTAATTCTTTTACAAATTTATATATTTAAATAATTATCCCAAGTTATAAAATGTTTATGCCACGTGCATCCAAATCAATTTTTAATCATTTTTAAAATGAGTCGGTTATTTGTATTTACCTGTGTAAACTGACGTATTTTCCCAAAAAGATTAAATGCAGGTACTAAGCGTAATAGGCTGGATTCTCTCCTTAGCATCAATAAAGAGTCTCGCAAGCTTAAGATGCCTATCGTCTGTTGAACTACTGTTTCCTATTTATTTTTGATCCTTCTGTGGATTCTTTCAACTGTTTGTGATACACGATATTACAATATTTTATTCGGTTGAAATATATATTTCAATTGCTTCCGCTGTGCATTTAAATATTGTGTTGTTTGACTATTATGTTGCCAACCACGTCACGATACTCCCCATCGGGCCCACCGGTGACACGTGGAAAGTCGGGGTGTGACAGGTTGGTATCAGAGCCAACACTGAGTGAATTAAACACTAGTCTTTTGTGTTTAATCTCAGTTACACAGTTGCACATTCTTGAGTCTAGACAAGAACATAGGACATATCCTAATTCGTTTTATTTGTCCTTAATTGGTTCTTTTGTTATTTTTCTGATTATCCCTTGCATGGGCAAGTCATTTTCTGTTAGAAGCTCCGTTTAGGGCAACTATATACTTGTTTAAATTTTAATGGAACGATTATATTTAAAATATCATTCCTATATTATATGATCTACCATTATAATAAAATGGCAAAATCTAAAAAGGACAAGACCTAGCCACGTGTTATTTTGAGGCAGGGCCAAGATGGTAGTTCCTCAATTAGATTCAGATCCTTGTTAACACCTCAATTAAGGATTGTTCTGTGTTAAATATTAAAAGAATGTTAAAGGTAAAACCTAGCCTAAATGTCAATGCAGACATGGCCAAGATGGTAAAACCTAGCCTAAATGTCAATGCAGACATGGCCAAGATGGTAAAACCTAGCCTAAATGTCATTGCAGACATGGCCAAGACGGTAAAACCTATCCAAAAGATTCCAATCCCTGCTAACATCGGTAAGTATGTTAACATTTTTTTTTGGCAAACTGTGAATCGTTAAAGTCACACAGGCCATCTTTTAAAAAAGGGGTTAATTTAAATTCCCTTATTTGAAATAATCATCCCTTAAGGGTGAAGTGCCCACTGGCTATAATTAATGTCCTCTGAGACTAAAGACAGTGGTAGCCTACAACTCCCTGTCAAGAAAAGGTAATGAACTTTGATTCAAACCTTAATGCCCTGATTCTCTGAAATCATGGCTTATCAATTAAACTTGTCCACGCGACTAGGCCTTTTGTGCTATTACTAACTTATAAATTAGGATTTATGATAAAAATCCTGAATAAAATAAATATCTTTAAAAAGAATCTTAAAAGTACGACCTAGCCTATATGTCATTCCAGACGAGGCCAAGATGGTAGAACCTATTCAAAGGATTCAAATCCTTGTAACATTGTAAATATGTTAACACGCCTGGCAACAGTGATGCGATAAAATCACACTTGTCATCTTTATGTTAGGAACTTTCTCCAAACCCCTTTTTAGCATAAGCGATCAATAGGAATCATGGCTAATAAACGTCGAACATGATGTACGCATCAAAACATCCATTCGAGATGTATACCTACGGGCGAAGATGAATGCATGAAGAAGATAGTTTTATTTCATAACTTCTTGTCAAGACAATGAACTATGAAATTTTCCGATCCAAAGGAATCATTGATTATGTTTTAAAATTTCCCTAGTGATAAGGCCTCTGAGCCATCAAAAGTCCTTTGGAACAAGCCTTGGTGCTATATATAAAAGATGTCAGTATGATATTGGCAGTCGTGACTTATGTTCCCTGTCTAATAAATATGAAGGATTATATTCCGTTTAAATGCCAAAGATGGTTTATTTAAAAACTTAGGCAAAACATAATCAAATAAATTAAATACTATCTATTGGCCTATATGGTTAAATTGCACCATGGCTATTTATTCATCAAATTCGACAATTCGCTATATGATTAAGCAAATTATTACTACATGATTTGTAGCCTTCAAAGCTTCACCATGGCTGACTCCTCTGAAGCTCACAATCATCCAGTTGATCAGAATGATGATGCAAGACTGAACTTAACAAGCACCGAGTTTCAGGCTATGATAAATACAGCCGTAAACAACGCTGTGGACCGTGTGTTGAAGGTTCATAAGCGAAAGTGCGATAAAACCCCAAATAGGGGTTACAAAAATGGTAAGACCGGTTCAAGCTATAACCAGTTCAAGCCAAAGGAGGCAAAGCCCAAATGCAATAACTGCATGAGGCAACATTCTGGAAAATGCACAATCTACCCACGTGCTAAATTATGTGGAATTTGCAAAACCAAGGGTCACAAGACCTTGGATTGCAAGAAGTTGGAAGATGCGACCTGTCATGGTTGTGGCGAAAAAGGGCACATAAAGACTATCTGCCCAAAGAAGGCGACTAAAGGAAAAGACACTTTAAAAGCACAAGCTAGGCTTTGTGGAATTTGTAATAAAGAAGGGCACAAGACTTTGGAGTGCCAAGACATAAAGGACGCAACCTGCTATGGTTGCAATGAAATAGGGCACATCAGTACTAATTGCCCTAAGGCTGCCAAGGAAGGAGCAACTAAGTCTGGGAAGGATTTGAAGGACAAACCGCCGACCGGTGAAAAGATCAGATGCAAAACCTGTAGGAAATACCACCTCGGGAAATGCAGGTTTGAATCTCAGCCTCTACCTTGTGGGATTTGCAAATCTAAGGAACATAAAACCTTGGATTGCAAGAAGTTGAAGGACGCAACCTGTTATGGTTGCAACGAGAAGGGGCATATGAGGACCAACTGCCCTAGGAATCAGAAGAAGCCCGGAGAGGCTAAGAAAATAAACGCATGAGTCTTCCAGATGAACGCCCAGGAGATGGTGCAGAATGATAACTATATAGCAGGTACCTTTCCTTGTCAAGCAGTTTATGCAGAAATTTATTTGATGCTGGCCATATGATTCTATAATAAGCGATAAATGCTGAGAATTGTTGTCTCCACCTGATTTGGACTCCGGTCATTTAATGCGAGGTAGCAATTGACCGATGATACTTTAGAAAATGCTCCAATAAATCTTAGATTGATATTTTATACCTATTAGGAATCACTCTTTTCTGATATCCTTATGGCAAGCTTTCAAGCTATCCAAATTCATCACTATAATAAAGACAATTGTGACATTTTGATCCCCTGCCAAAAAGATGATGGATTAGGACCAAACTTTAAATGCCATTAATGGTCTTTTGTGACCTAGGCTAAGTATAATTGATATATATTAAATAACGTTCATTAAGAATGTTAATGCTATATTGGCCTGTATGGTTTAATGAAACCATGGTTAGTATATAAGGCCATGAGGATGATGAATAGCAGTTGTCAGACCGCAACCAAGAAATTGATTCATTTAGTAATAGGAACCAAATCTTGAGTATGACAAACTCGGATGAGACATCAGTCAATCACGCCATTGATGATTGCGACGCATGCTAATGATACTACAATTGTAAACCTGAGAAAGTCCAAGGATGTTCTTCAAACTATGATAAGACGCAACTGTGGGAAAAGCTGTGAAGGAGATAGTGAAAAAGTTCAAAGAGCCGAATGCTACTTGCTCCAAATCCTTCATAAACTATAAGTATAGCAAACTTTTAAAAATCTTTCATAAGAACCATAGTTATTAAGTGAAGGGTAAAACTTACAGGCGAAATCATAAGAACCATTTATTCTGCTCCTGTCAGAAGCCTTCAGGCATAAAATTTTAGAGGTATCCTCTCTCTGGAGGAAGTGCATCCGCATACATAGTTGATATCTCTTTGATCTCTATCGATTGCGAATACCAAATGGTATGACAAAAGCGCCATATGAGGATTGGTGTATCTTAATATGTTCCATAGATTGCTTCCATGCCTGATCAGTATGGAGGTTTAATGCATGGAACTACAAAGATATTCCAATGGTCATACGGTAATAAAGTCAACTAATAGTATTCAAAGAAGATATCCAGAATGGAATTGTCCAAGTAAGTGTCTCTGATTAAATATGTGGACTCGTAACATAAATATGCCACTTATCTGGCACAGGCAAGGATAAATGAACTGGAGCCGAGATTTGGAAAAATCTCTGTAATCTCCGTGTGTCTTGATTACCTTCTGCAAAGACTACCCTGATTACCTCCCGAGAGGCAAGTAGAGTTAAGATTAACATCCCACTTTGGGTTGGAGTGTTGTAGAACTCCATGATTGATTATGAAATAATCGAAACCCTAACTAAGTAAATTTTAAGATAAGAGATTCATATAGCCTAACTTAATATTCCAAGAGTTGATATTGCTAAATAAGAAAGACGGTTTATTTTGCTTATGCATTCATTACCGCAACCCTATTCTAACAACGATTAAGAATCGCCATCAACTACCCAGGATCGTTGAGTTATTCAACTAGCTATAAGGATTAGCTACTCCTTAAGATTAGTTTTAAGCAATGGTTGGGATAACCATCCCACCTTAAGATAAGCTTTTCTATAATAATTGATATGTAAGTATTAAGGCTGCTCCTTTGAAGACCTTGTATAGATGGAATGTTAAACACCTATTGATAGGACAATAGATTGGTAAGTCCAATTATCAGGATCTGAAAGTTGCATTAGAAATAACAAATAAGATCACGCAAATACATAACCATCTGTAAGATGCCAGTATTCGGCAGAAAAATCAAGGATGGATGAAAGTAGCAACCCTCCTAAATTCTTGTTAAGGAATAAAGTTCAACAAAAGATATCACCTAGGAAGGGTGTGCCAAATTGTTAAATTACCAGACTAGTTAAGCTCTGAATATATAGAAATCATTCGAAGGAAATCGAATGTATCAAGATCAAGTAGCTTATAAGCTAAAACCCATTAAAGGAGCTTGGCGGAGCTCGCAATACATTGCACACTAGTGACTGAAGGATGTGTTTCGCCAATAAGTCAAGAAGCACCAGCACATAATAATATGCAGATTTATGATGTGGTGAGCATCCTGTATCGACTGAGGATCGACAGGTTAAGAAGCTCCAAAAGGATACATGTACCTAATATATGGGTCACTTTGAGAGCTTGGAAAGACTCCAGATATGTTATAGAAGTTAAGTCCATTATACGACAAAAAGTAGTTCCATAATTTTAGAAAATCTCGAGGTCGAGATTTCTTTTAAGGGGGTGAGGATGTAACACCTCGAAAATTCACGTCCTATAAGGTATTGACACGTGTCATAGGTTTGAACGTGTGAAAGAATGTTCTAGAAGGACTAAAGTTGACAAACATGAAAAGTATATGAATATACGGGTTCAAAATGTCAACAGTGAATAAATATACTTTACATTAACCCTACATGATGCTCATACCTTCAAATGAACAAATCATGGATCATACGAGGCTAAAAATGAAAGAAAGTGAGATATTAGAAACTACAGGGGTTAAATGTGTCAACATGTTTAAAGTATACCTCTGAGTGACCTTTTAACAAACCCGAAGCTTTGTAACGGTAAATTACGCTCACTAGAATACATGATAGAAATTTCATAAAGTTTCGTTATCGTATGAGAAAGTTATGATCAAATTCGTATGCGAGGGGTTAAAGCGTAAACGTTGAAAGTTATGACTTTTCGGGTGATAACCAAGTTAACCAAGGGCTTAACAAAGTGGGTATAAGACTTGAAGCCCTTATAAGTCAATTTGGAGGTTCAAAGTGCAAGAAATAAAAGTCGAAGCAAAGTTTCCAAGAGCCAAGGACCAAGACATAAAAATCAAAAATTTGGATTTGATTTAGAAGGGGCGTCGCGCCACGCGAAGACCCGGGGGGGGGGGGTCTACGCGTGCCGCGAGGGCCTGTCTGTTCTAAAAACTTTGGGTTCTTGTCTTCCATGTGCATTCTAACCGACTTATAAACGATTTTTCACATCTTGGGCGACCCCTAAGCAACCCCTAGACACTTAGGGACATCTGGAAGTGATCCATGGCCATTGTTAGGCTTGTGTGTCAACAATCCATGAGTTCTTGAGCACTATAAAAGGCCACAAGGTTGCAACCATTTCTTCACACCTTCCTTCAGCATTTATGATCATTTCTGGAGCTCCAAAGCAGACTCAAGTGATCACTAATCGTGCATAGGACTTCAGTAAGTATGCTTAACCTTTCTTAGTTAAGTTTTTGCTTAGTTTAAGCTTAAAAGTCAAACCGTCGTAATTAACAGTTGACTTAGCGATTAATCACTAATGGTCCAGTGATTAGTCGAATTGAAAGTAGTTATAAGTTGGTAATTATGTGGGCATTAAACCCTTAAAAGGGCACCCTCTGATTCCCACTCTAACTAGGTTAAATGTCGGGTCAAACTTATTATTAAAAAGTCAACAGAATGCTTAATTTCTAATTTATGCATAATTAGCAATGTAGAACCCATACAACCTGTTTGATCATTAATATAACTTGGTAATGAATGTAAGAACATGTCTAAACATGTTCAACCCGACAATTTTCAGTAGAGACCCGGTTCGGAACCGAAAGTCGCATAGTTTGACTTTTGCTTTGACTTTCAGTTCTGACCCGTTTAAGCATGTTTTAGAATTTCCTTAGAGCTCTATTTGGACCAAGTTACATGCTAGTATAACCCTCTGTGATTATACACCATGGTTCATTAGTTAACCAATTAATATGCATGATTCCGTTAATTGCCTATATGTTGACCATTATGCCCTTTTCACCATAAAACGTGATTTTTGAAAATATAAAAGAGTAGAAACCTTAGTTACTGATTTATAAACTTGCACCCAAAATTTGACATCAGTTTGAGGTGTAGATTGAGAGTTATGCTCATTAGCGTAATTAGAAAGCTTCTTTAGCGATTTAACGACATAATTAGCGTATGGCCTATTTAAGCCTACTTTTTGATATCAAACTTGTTACCCGCTGATGTAATATATTATTTTGGGATTTTTGAAGATTTTTAATTAATTTTAGGCTGAGCATAACTTAGAGTCATAGGCTTAATCCGGTAATTGTCGGTTTTGCCCTTTCGGGCTATAAAATGAGTTTTACATATCTTTTTTACCCCAAACCTTTTGTTACTGATTACATATGATAAATAAATTATTTTAAGCCTTCTGGAATAATAAAAATATCAGCTTTCGATATAGAACCCGGAAACGGTTCCTAATCGCCTTATTAAGCGTTTTTAGCGCATAGTATATACTAAAACTATTTTAAACATACAAGGGTTGATACCTACTGATATTTTAGGTAAATTATAATATTTCAACAGTAAGCAAAAGTTGTTTAACTCAGACTTCAGTTTTGAGCTTTTCGGCTTATGTGAAATTACCAAAATGCCCCTACGGTGCATAGTTTGGTTATAATTGATAAATTTCACATATATGACATACCATACTGTTATAACTTAGTAAACTAAGTATTTTTGCTGATTACATCAGACCTGTAACTCAGAATAATACTTAAACTCTTTTATAACCTTATAAATGACCAAACTACCCCTACGGGGCATAGTTTGTGTTTAAATTCGTTTCGGGCATAATAAAAGATATCTTACTGATGTCACAACATATTTAAGGCATATTAACTTAGGAAACCTGTATATGGCTCTCATGAATACCCGTTACGCTTATTACGCGTTCGGTTTATGTAACTAGTTTGCATAAATTAGCCGAAACGGGTCAAACCTTATCGGTTTTATCTCAAAATCCAGAATGTGTTTAGATTACCCATATTAAACAAGTCTTCAAACTTGTCGGGTCTAAATCACATTCTATTCCGATCTTCGCCTAATCGTGCGTACGAACCGTATCTTTAAAACTAACCGCTCTAAGCGTAAGCTTAATTAAAGACCCGTTAGGATTCTAATAGGTTATTATAAACCTTCGTTCCAGAATAGGAGGACCAGTAAAAGCTACTTGCATTTGCTTATTGTGATTATTACTTTGCTCAGGTAAATACTTTTAACTTATTTTCCCTATACGGGCTTGGGGTACGGTATATAAAATACCGCTTGGTCGGGCATTAAATCTTCCATCGTATGGTGGTTAATTGAATATTTGATCGGCGCGTTTAAATTGTTTTGTTTACTTAAAGCCTTTGGGGGGTTAATGACCATGTCCCGGATATCCTTGGCATCATTTTACGAAATGGCCACGACCTAAGCGCGGAGTGTAGGCGTACACTCATCAGTGCATAAATAAAGAATGTGGTGTGTCTATTGATCTTTAACCCGGCACGATCCGGGCTACTGAACGCATAAGGAACATGTAATTCTTTTACAAGTTTATATATTTAAATAATTATCCCAAGTTATAAAATGTTTATGCCACGTGCATCCAAATCAATTTTTAATCATTTTTAAAATGAGTTGGTTATTTGTATTTACCAGTGTAAACTGACGTATTTTCCCAAAAAGATTAAATGCAGGTACTAAGCGTAATAGGCTGGATTCTCTCCTTAGCATCAATAAAGAGTCTCGCAAGCTTAAGATGCCTATCGTCTTTTGAACTACTGTTTCCTATTTATTTTTTATCCTTCTGTGGATTCTTTCAACTGTTTGTGATACACGATATTACAATATTTTATTCGGTTGAAATATATCTTTCAATTGCTTCCGCTGTGCATTTACATATTGTGTTGTTTGACTATTATGTTGCCAACCACGTCACGATACTCCCCACCGGGCCCACCGGTGACACGTGGAAAGTCGGGGTGTGACATATTTAGATGGGTTTAGAAATGCCTTAGAGCTTCCTTAGGACCAGGCTACATGATGGTATAACCCACTGTGATTGGTTCATTGATTGTCCGTTTCGTTTACACGTTTCCGTTAATTGCCTAATGTTGACCAAAATGCCCTTTTGAGCATAAAACGAGAACTTTGGAAATGTGAGAGGACAATAATCTTTGTTACTGATTTATAAACATGTCCCTAAAGTTTCATATCAGTTCGAGGTCCAGAATAGGAGTTATGCTAAATAGCGCATTTAAAAAGCTTTTTGTTAATTAAACGGCGCAATTAGCATAAAGCCTATCTAAACCCAAATTTTGACACCAAACCTTTTACCCACTAATGTAATATAATATTTTGGGATTTTTGAAGATTTTTAATTATTTTTAACCTGATCATAACCTAAGGTTATGGTCTTGATTCGATAAATACCGATTATCCCTTTTTGTGTATAAAATGAGTTTTACCTAATATTTTGACACCAATCCAATTGCTACTGATTTTATATGATAAATAAAGTATTTTGAACTTTATAACCTGTTCAGAAAATTCAGATTTCCTGTATAACCCGGAAATCGCTTAAAATGGCTTTTTACGCGTATTAAACACCTAGTATGGGTTTAAAACCATTTTGTCATATAATACTTATCACCAACTGATATAACCTGATAAATTAAGTTATTTTACTGATTTATTCAGACCCAGATCTCAGAATTTCATTTAATCTCTTTTATAATCTTTAAAATGACCAAAATACCCCTACGGGGCTTAAATTGAGATTTAACTCGTTTTGGGCATAATGGAAGGTATCCTACTGATATCACAACCTATTTAAGGCATATTAACTTAGGAAACCTGTAAATGACTCTCATGGTTACCCTTACGCCTCTTGCGCGTTCGGTTCGGTTTATGTAACTAGTTTGCATAAATTAGCCGAAACGGGTCGAACCTTATCATTTTTATCTCAAAATCCAGAATGTGTTTAGTTTACCCATATTATACAAGTCTTCAAACTTGTCGGGTCTAAACCACATTCTATTCCGGTCTTCGCTTAATCACGCGTTCGAACCGTATCTTCCTTTAAAACTAACCGGTCTAAGCTTAAGCTTAACTAAAGACCGTTAAGATTCTAATAGGTTATTATAAACCTTTGTTCCAGAATAGGAGACCCGGTAAAAGCTACCCGCATTGCTATTTGTGATTTATACTTGCAAAGGTAAATACTTTTAACTTATTTTCCCTATACGGGCTTGGGGTACGGTATATAAAATACCGGTTGGTCGGGCATTGAATCTTTAATTGTATGAAAGTTAAATCATTGAGATGTCCCGTTTGAAAATGTCTTGTTTGCTTAAAGCCTTTGGGGGGTTAATGACCATGTCCCAGATATCCCTGGCATCATTTTACGAAATGGCCACGACCTTAGCACAGGGTGTAGGCGTACACCCGTCAGTGCCTAAATAAATAATGTGGTGTGGCTATTGATCTTTAACCCGGTCTGCGGATCGGGCTACTGAACGCACAAGGAACATGTAATTCTTTTACAAGATTATATTCAAATAATTATCCCAAGTTATAAAAAGATATTTTGTGCCACGTGCATTTAAATCAATTTTATTAAACTTTTCAAAATGAGTCGGTTGATTGTATTTACCAGTGTAAACTGGTGTATTTTCTCAAAAAGGTTAAGTGCAGGTACTACTCGTAATAGGTTGGCTTTCTCCTAGCATCCACAATAAGTCTCGCAAACTTGGATGACATAAACTGTTGAACAATGTTTCCTTTTTATTTTTGATCCACCTGTGGATTGTTTTCAACTGTTTGTGATACTTGATATTACAATTTATTAAAGTTGAAATATATCTATCTTTTGCTTCCGCTGTGCATTTAAATATTGTGTTGTTTGACCATGATGATATCAACTACATCACGATACTCCCCACCGGGCCCACCGGCGATACGTGAAAATATCAGGGTGTGACAGATACCACACCGCTGCTCCGACAAACCAGTACCGCCGGCCTCGACCTTCTTGATCGCCGACCCGTTAGACTTCTTAGCCGCCGATTAAGAACCCGAGTACCCGTTTGTTGTCGACGGTTGAACTTGGCTCTGATACCAATTCAAGTCCCCGTCGATAATTAAACCGAATAGAAAGATGAAGAAGAGAATTTAGATCGAATAACTCTCAATCTTATTAATCAGAAAATAACTCAAAACTGATTACAGACTCTTAAACCATAACTCGGTTTCTCTCTAGTCTTTTATCTTAATAATGTCTAACCCTAACATGGTTTTTATAGGCTTACCCTAACTTGGTGACCAAGACATTACCATATAACCCTAACTTGGTGACCAAGACATTACCAAATATAATTATAATGTAATTAGGAAACTTAACCAATTATGACCAACTTGTCAACATTGATCCCTCAAGTTCACCGACTTGTGACTTGAACTCATTTGCCACCCTTTCACATCACCGACTTGTGATGAGTCGGGAATTACCGCCAACAAACGTATTATATTTGAATCGACTTATTTGCGAAAGAACTTTATGTTGAACACCAACTTGAACTTACACTGATACGTACATAAAAATAAGTACACAATTATGTTCTTTTAAGTTAAAAATGGTATCGCGTGTTGCGGTGGCGCTGAAACGTAAAGTAAGCCGAATTTATATAGTCTGATGAAAACGTATTATATTTGACCCGACTTATTGTAAAACAACATAGACCAACTGAAGACGTATATAAAAAAGCTAAAAAATATATTATACCTGAGTCTACGAATTTTCAAAGAAACGTAATCAACTTGAATTTATACCGACACATACATAAAAATAAACATGTAAAAATTGAATATAAAGTTTTTAGAAAGTTAAAGGGTTATAATTGTCAATACTAAAATGTTAAAAGGTAAATGTTAAAAAATAAAAGATATTAAAAAAATAAAAAATAAAATAATGACCCACTTGAAGTTAATACATATGTAACTTCAAATTGTAACTATATAGAATTTATCCTTTTAAAACTTCGTGTGTTTCCGCAAGGCACTTGGAAGGACAACTCTTAAAGGGTCGTATTATTGAGACACCCTGGAAAATTAAATCGACACCTTCAATACGCATCGTATAGTGTATTAGGTTAAATTCAAACTTCAAGGCCAGTCAAAGGCTGACAATGTCCCCATAATGCGGAGTAATACGCATCGTATAGACCTATTTCTAGGTGTAGTTGAGTAGTGGGTTCGTTGATTGAAATGTATCGTCAAAGTTGACACATAAGGCTCTGCCCATGTCCTCCAAGATCATGTTATGTAATACAATACAATACAATACAATAAAATACAATACAATACAATACAATACAATACAATACAATACAATACAATACAGTACAATACACGTATACATTATATTTCTTATTTCCTCTTTTCAGTTATACGTGAGGGTTGGACAATGATAATCCATTGTTTCTTTAACACTCTAAATGGTCGTTCGACATCTTTTCTTGCCGACTCATGCTTCTTCTTGTAATACACTTGTTTTACGTCATCCGGATAAATAATATCAAAAAGATAATACCCATATTTGTACTTCACATCATTTGTATAATATGATGAATCTGGTGTAATTCCATTCAATGACATCATTGAACATATTTGATGATTGTAGACGATGTTACTAAATCCATAAACATTGAGATGCGACTGCTTGTAGTATTAGGGTTGGACCATCGTGCTCACTTCGATGGTTTTGCCCTTTCCAAGCAGTTGGATAAGCAACTCACAGCCAATGTGTAGTCTAGGCTACCTATCATCCCGGGAACCTGTGTATCCGTTGGTAGGCTTCATATAAAACTGGGATGTTGGTAGACGTCAGATTCCTCAAATATCGCTTCCCATTGAGATTGATAACACCTAATAATGTTAAAGTATTGTAAATTACAACAAAACAACAACAATTCTGATATGTATACGAAGTCGGCGACTTATACGAAAGCGACACTGAAAGTGAGTATCATCATACAAAGGGGTTTGAGCAAAAAAATCATCTACCAAGCGTTGATGAGCACCCAACCAATCTCGTTCAAGCTATCCTTGTCTTGTACATGGCTCAGACGATTCAGCTTCGTTTCTTAAAAGCTGAACCACCTCCTTAGCTGTTGTGATAAGCAAGTCGTCAATTCCCACACCAGAACCAATTTTTGGGCCAACCCGGTTTGATCCCAAGGTTAAAAAAAAAAAAGGGACCGACAACCCAAATCGGGTTTTGTACACCTCTAGTTACATACAAAAGTAAGTAGTTAAGTTTTGGCAATTTTAAACTTAGCCTCTTATTGTTGGGCCTTGGAGCATAAGCCCAACCCGGCTAAACAATGTTTTACAGCTTATACTTCTTCCGTATAAAACCGTCCACCTAGGGTTTCATCCTTTCGTCATTTATCAGGAGCAGCCGCACCTTAGCTTTGTCTTCTGTTAATCAATCTCTGTAATCACATCAGGTAACTTAATCTCCTTACATCTTTTCGAATTCCTCACTGATTTATCAATATAAAACCCAAATTTTCACCAGAAAACGCCTCATCACTGTGCTGTAAGTGTTATTTATCAATCATTGTTGCTTTTGTAGATAGATTAATGAATTTCGTCAGTCGAATTTGATTAGATCTGTTATTATCATATAATGTTACAGATACGATTGTTTTCGTGAATATTTGATAGATGTGTCAGTTTAAAACCTAATCTCACTGGAAAACGACTCATCATTGCGCTGTTTGTGTAATCTACCGATTATTGAATTTATTCAATCAATTTGGTTTTAAATCTGTTCTAATTAATTAACGTTACAAATACGTTTTTTTTTTTCGAATTCTTGATTGATATATCAATTTAAGACCATAATTTTTTACTTGAAAACGCTTCATCATTGTCATCTTTATGTAATTCATCAATCTTTGTCGTTTTAGAGATGTATAATTGATTTTGTATTCAATTGGTTTCAATTAGGGGTGCAAACGAGCCTAGCGGCTCGCGAACTAATCAAGATTGGCTCAAGAAAAAGCTTGAAATGGGCCGAGTCTTATCGAGCCCGAGCGGAGCTTGAGCCTAAAACAGAGCTCGTTTGTTTTTCGAGCCTGAGCTCGAGCCTCACATGTGAAGCTCATTAGGCTTGTCGAGCTTTATTGAGCCTTAGTGTAAACGAGCTGAGCTTATTTAAAATTGTTTACAAGCCGACCCGAGCCTAAAAAGTCTATTATGTATAATATTTTTATTTTATATATCATTAATAAATAATAAATTGGCCGAGCCGAGCTCGAGCTTGAGAAGATACCAATAAGCCTACCTTGAGATCTCATAAGTTAATTGAGCTTGAGCTCGAACCTTGTCGAGCTGGTATAACTTTTAAATCCCGTGCTCTGCTCGATTTGAGTTTTGTTTTTAAAGTTTGAGCTTGGCTTGTAAGTATTTTTTTCAAGCTAGAGTTTGGCTCGTTTACTAAACAACTTTTAGTTAAGCATGGGTTCAAGTTTGTTTGATGTTTCGAGTTTTTTTACGCGAGCTGAGCTTGAGTAGCTCAGCTTGTTTACATCTTTTGTTTTAATACATATGTTATTTTCACCTAATGGTACATATACGAATTGAATTTCAGCCGGTGAAAGATGGAATCTCAGATCAAGCACGCAGTTGTGGTGAAGGTAATGGGCAGAACCGGGTCGAGAGGACAGGTTACACAGGTGAGAGTGAAGTTTCTTGATGACCAGAACCGTTTCATCATGAGGAACGTGAAAGGACCAGTCCGAGAGGGTGATGTTCTTACTTTGCTCGAGTCCGAGAGAGAGGCTAGGAGGTTGCGTTGATTTCGGTTGTCTTGTCATCATCATTGCAATGGTTCAGTTTTTACTCTCATTTTGGTGTTACTTTTGATGTTTGTTTTGAGTTGCAGACATGATTTTTGGTTTTGAGAAGATATGATTAGTGTAATATGTGTTTCATCTTTTGAATGGGTAATTGATTCAGTAGTAAAACACTGGATATTAAGTTTATGGTCTTTTAGGTCATTTGAGAGCCATTGAGATTAGTTATTAAACACTGTTTTTCTGGTGTTGCCTACAGTCATGCAAATGCATATTATATGCATCAAACCTTCAAGCATACCCTATTATTCTTGATTGTATATATTTGATTGGGTTGTTACTATTGATCTTCATTTTGTTCAGTTGGATTGGTTGGGTAACAACACACAGTTATTTTCTCTTTCGGCCCTGTGATGGGGATTGATGTTGAACCTTCTAATCCAGACCCAGGACCATTGCTGCATTTTTTAAACAGCATTGGTACAGTGTTTGTGTGTCATGTTGACTGGGATGTTGTTCTTGTACAAAAAGTTTTAACAACTTTATCATACCTTGCAAGTTTTTCACTTTCAATCTTGACTTTGGTAGATGATGCACATGAACCATTTTAGAGTTGATGTATATCTAAGGCTGATCCGTTGTAAAGCTTGAGTCTTCGAGTTGTGGTCATCATAGCACAGGTATGAGCCAAGGCTTGACTTTCGGCCTACGATACAAGATATGTAATGTAGCACCAATGAAGCACATAAAACACATGATTACACCTAGTTGGATCCAAAATGTTTACTCTTTAAATAAATCTTCCATTTTAAATAATCAGCCACTCCTGCCCATCGAATTACACATTTTGTGGATAGTTGTCGAGTTTGAACAACTCGTATGAATGTCGGTTTATCGACATATTTCACAATGCATCCAAATCGAATATGACACAAAGACATTACCATCAAGTTAAAAACTAGGCTTACAAACACACCCAAATATTTCAACTTAATACATAACCTTAATGGTAACAAATTAGTTAACACTTGCGAAATCATCAAATGATGCCTACCCTGAAGGCTTTATGTACTCACTTTGACCAAGACTAGCACAAGTAGAAAGCTTTATATACTCGCATTAGCTACAACTAGCATAATAATTTGGCTTCTATGTACACGTTCTCTTGTAAATACATAGTTGATCAACCTTAGATCAAACAAATGCCGCATATATACAACCAGTGTTGTAAGAATCGTTAGGCGCTCGTCGGCCAGTGGCATACGGACTAGTGATTAATCGGATTGGGATTTTTATTTGTAATCTTTAGTTTTGTATATATACACACGCATTTTTATGTGTAATTTTTTAGCAAGATAAGTTTTAACCCCTCATCGTCATCGCCTTTTTTTTTTGAGTAAACAAGATTCATCACCTAAATTTACAAGGTTTGACCGAAAAATGGCCGGAATTTGTTTGGAACCGCCGATTTTTGGCCGATTAGAACTGTCTGGGGCCGCCGTTGACAATCTAGCGATTAATTGGCTGATTAGAAGAAAATTACTCGGTGAACCTCCAACTAGCGATTAGTCGACGACTAATCGGATGCCAGTCGGGATTTTTACAATCATGTATACAACTACCCAGTACATACTTGCGCAATTTAGATCATATGACCAAGACATCCCGACTTGATCAAATTACATCTGATATACCTAAATTCAACTATGAGCAATACGACTCGACTCAATTGACATCAAAACACCTATGTAGAGTTTTATAACATTCCACATCATTCTTAACATCAACTGGTAGCTTAAACCTTCTAAGATGTGGTTGACAAATTTGGGTCATTTCACGACTGTACACTATTATCCATGTTTTCAATAGGATTAACACATCCAAATCATATTTAATGATGAGTTGATGACTCTAATCACTTGTAAATATATTTTAAATATAGCACGAAATCTTAAAACAGCATATCCTAGGTCAAAATGGCCAGAACTGAAGCCATGTGTTGATAAATACTCACAGTTTTTTGTTCATTCAACAACAGTTGATTTTACTCAACATAAGTAACATAGACTTCATTCCATTCTTATTACTTTAATAGTTATAACCTCATTATAACGGTTCTATTTTCACTCTTACCACAAGAACGTCTACATATCAGTCGATAATATGGCAGACCACGAACCCGAACATGTATAACAAAGTAACAGGTCTCACATGTAAGCGCGCATGCGGGGCCTTACAACAGACTGTGCACCATCAACATAGATTGTGGTCCCAGTCATGTAGCGCGAGTCATCGCTAACCAAGTAGATAACGGTTGAAGCCAGGTCATTTTTGGGGTCCAGCCATCTGTTTAACGGGGCTGCATCTTTGACCAGTTTTTGTGCCCGGTCCTTCCCCACTGATACTGGAAATTCGTCATCTATATGCAACCCACGCGCGATTGCGTTAACCCTGATTTGGTGCTTACCAATCTCCAGAGCTGCTGTCTGAGTACAGAAAATCAGAGTTACTATTAGGAATTAATAAAAACAGGGGATGCCATCTTCCTAACATGTATGCTATCGATCAAATTAGTTTTGGTATACACATTTTTCATTATTAAGCAATTAAAAAATATCAGTTTTACACCCATATCTATCTTTATATATTCGCTTCAAATTTTCTTTTGTTTTTCTATATCCATCTTTATTTGATTCATACATAACATATCCATCTTTATATATTCGCTTCAAATTTTCTTTTGTTTTTCTATATCTATCTTTATCTGATTCATACATAACACATGAGAATGTAATACTTTTAAAAATTAAATCGTTAAAAGATTTCAGTATGTCCGAAATGAACCTAGTATTTAAATATTAATTACTTCACATATTTTTTAACTTCATCAAGAAAAATATTATAACATTTTATTCAATTTATTTGATCATTAAATATATAATATAGTTCCAATATATACCCATTTATTTAGGAAAAAAAATGTTAAATAACACCATGTCTAAAACACATGATGATGTCCCCTATATGCAATTAAAATAGCAAAATATGATAACTTTTCTCCAAGTTCATGTGTACACATGCATATATGATAACTCATGTATCTTAAATACTATTTTATTTATTTTAAAGTGTTCGTGTAACACGCAATATAGCTAAGAATGAGAAGGGTCAGAATCAGTTTATTAAAAAAAGTAGCTTATTATTGTAATATTATTGTTCGGTAGTCATATTTATCCAAGATTTTTTATAGAGTAAAATGCCATTTTCGTCGAGGTTTGGCCAGTTTTGCGACTTTCGTCCAAAGGTTTGTTTTTCCGCATCTAGATCCAAAAGGTTTGAAATCTTGCCATTTTCATCCGGCTCGTTAACTCCATCCATTTTTCTCCGTGAAGTCAGGGGTATTTACGTCTCTTTTGTTAACTTAAAGAGCAATTTGGTCTTTTTCAGGTGTATTCGGTCTTTTTACATAAAGTGTAAAAGACCGAATTGTCCTTTAAGTCAACAAGAAAGACAGAAATACCCCGACTTAAACGGAGAAAAATGGATGGAGTCAACGAGCCGATTGAAAATGGCAAGATTTCAAACCTTTTGGATCGAGATGCGGAAAAACAAACCTTTGGACGAAAGTCGCAAAACTGGCCAAAGCTCAGGGATGAAAAATGGCATTTTACTCTATTTTATAAGAAAAAATGGTTAAAAAGGATGTTAAATGACTTACCCTTACTAACTGATGAACTCCACCTAAACATGCACCATATGCAGCTGCCCCTGGGTATATCCCTCTTTCGGCACCGATTATTGAGGTCATAAATACAACGGATCCGCCTGTTTTGTTATCCCTCATTCTCTTTGCAACAGCTTTCATCAAATACCAAGCAGCCATGAAGTTTATTCGAACTGTCTTCAAGAACTCAGCTTCAGACATGTGCAACGGGTCTTGATTCTTTCCTGTATGCATGAGTTATAAAAACAAGTGATTTGGTGTTTGAGATCGCTATTAAAACTGATTATCCACTTATTTGTTTTGAACTTTGATACAACAATAACCAAACAACCAATAGGATCATGTAAAACGCAACTCCCGCCAGAAGCGTGGCCTTTTAAGGTGGTTAAATGCAGAAAACCGTAGAAGATAGAATCAGACCTCTGATAGAGGGACTCAAGTGCTTACCCCTGTGCTACCTAGGGGTGTTCTTAAACCTTTGAAAATTTTAAACCGAAGAAAATCGGCAAGTTTGAAATATGTACCGTCCGGTTCACGTCTTGGTTTTGCCAGTTTGGAACTTGAAACCGGCCGTTTAAATTTTTTATGTATTTTAGAAGCATAACTTATGTAAATATACTATATTCATGAACAATCCTTATCATTCTTTTAAAACTTAATATAAATTATGTTTTCAAAATATCTTTTTGTACAAAACTTGCAAAACCAACCATAAAACCGTGAAAACTGGCTGGTTCGGCCCAACCTAACTAACAAGGTTAGGTTTATATTTTCCCAAAACCATGGTTACCAGTTCGGCCCAACCTTTCTGTCAATATCGCCCAAACAAAACCGTGAACACCCCTAGCGCAACCTCCAGCCTCCTCGAACGTTCTGTTCATCTGAATTACTTGTACTCATTTTGTAAAAACTTAGAACACATCCAACAAGTTACTCAAGATATTCTCAGATTTACATGTTAACCACAAATTTTAGATCTGTATCCTCCAAAAAACTGCTTCTCATAGGAAAAATCGATCAGTAAATCATATAAAATGTCTTACACAAACTTAAAATTTGCTTGAAACATTTAAAATTTCAAAGAACATTTAGGTAAATTAGTATTTTTTTTTCAAAATCAATTAACTAAACATATAATCATATCAAACAAAATCACCAACACACTAACAAAAATCATAACAAACACTCACTACAGAAATCGAATATACCTTCATAAGTATAACAATTAACCAAAGCATCCACTTTCCCCAACACACTCCAACTTTTCTCCACAGCTTTATCAAAAACCGATTCTCTCTCATCTTCCATATCCACACCAACAATTTCAACCCTAACTTCCTTCAGATCACCGGTTATCCAGTCCGCAACCTCCTTAACAACCTTCTGGTCTCCCATTAACACTAACCTAAACAACAAATTACACAAATTCAGTTCGTGAAAGAGCTAAATGAAAAGAAGAAGAAGATAGATTAGATACCTGCATCCGCGTTTTGCTAGATGATATGCGATGTTTCGAGAAACTTCGTCGCCGTTGACTGTGAGTAGTACGTTTTTTGTAGCCATTGAAATGATCGGTTGTTAATTAGGTCAAATTGATCGGAGGAGAAGAAGAAGAAGTGCAGATTGCTATGAGATATGAGTGATGGTTTGGTTTTCTGTTATTGAAGAAAGGAAGAAGGTTGGTTGTGAGCCGTCGTTGTTGACTTTCCAAGCTCCATATAGAAAACTAAAGGCCCAAACTATCTACAACGCAAAAAGATGTATTTTTTTTTTTTTTTTTTTTCTATATGCATATCCTGCAGTGTCAAGCTATGGTCAAATTGTGGCATTTTGGTCCGGTCAATCAGACAAAGACTGATGGGTGTCTGACGGGTCTGTTGACTGGACCAAAACGTCGAGCATTGGCCGCGTTTTGGTCCTGTCAACCAGACAAAAGACTGACTGGGTGTCAGTCTTTTATCTGGTTAACGCGACCAAAGCTCGGCGTTTTGGTCCAGTCAACAGACCCGTCAGTCTTTGTCTGGTTAACCGGACCAAAACGCCGCGCTTTAGCCACAGCATGACACTGCAGGGTGTGCATATAGGACAAAAAATACCTTTTTGGTGTGCCAATAGGCAAATGGGTGTGTGAATAGGTACACCCAAACTAAAATACCGAATCAAATCACACAATCTACATCCACCTAAAATAGTACTAAACTATCGGTTCACATCGACCGGTTGGTTTGGTTGAACCGGTTAAACCGTCCAATACACCTACTTAAAGTGTTTCTAAGCCAAATCTAGTACAAAAACCATATTTTAAAACATTGGCTCTATCCCTAACTTTAGAGCATGCATTGGATTCTTTATCCATATCCATTTGAAAAGCTATGATCCCAAATCACGTGTGGACACGTGTCAAAGGAACCACACCACTCCAAGCTAGCAGCCTCGCCATACAAAAGCATCTAGAAGGTTCTGGAAAGGGACACATGGCGACAAGAATATACTCTCAGCAGACATAAAGGACAATGGGTGGCACCAATGGCAGGACGCTGATCTGGAGCGAATAACCATGCGCCACATCACCTCTAGGCCTGACTACGCCAGAGGGGACAAAATGGATATTCCTCCTGGTCGGACAACTGGCAAACAACGTGTCACACCCCAACCGATGGCGAAAAAATCGGAGTGAGACGAAAACATGATTGTTCATAGCATCATAACACTAATTATGACAACTAGTAGGGTGACAGCGCGATGTGGCGGGGGTGACCCTTTGCATTGCGGCACTCGCTTTTTGTAGTTTTCTTATTCGTATAATATTTATGGTAGCATTATTGTGGTGGATATATGTCATAAGTATTACACATGTCTAGTAATTATTAAATTTAGAATTTAAATTATCAAGTACTTCAAGAAACCATTGACGCAATAAAGTAACACACGAATAAGAAAAAATAAGTTTTAAACATAAATAAAAGTTATATAAAGTAGTGCACGAATAAAGAAATATAAGTCTTAAATATAAAAGTAAAAAACTAAAAGCTCAAGTGTCAAATACTTACATCAAGATGAGATCAATTTAGTAATCATACGGCTTAAACATCTCAATGATGTCATCTATATTGTCACACCACCATTTGTCATCATCGAGATCAGCGTCCTCCGGAATTACTTGTATCTCGTCCTGTTTGATTGTTACATCCTTTGGATGATGAGTTTCTTCTTTGTTCTCATCTTTAACTGATACATCAGTAGTAGCTGGAGTAGTTTGTGGAACTGGAAAAACAATGTTAAGTATTTTAGTTACATGTTTTTATCATGTTACCGTTATAAATAATATAGGATAAAAAACGACGTACACAGTTAAAGATAATATAAAAAAACAATATATCATGTTTTAGAAACATACATACATGTGTAAAGATCTGAAAGGGTGAATATTGAAGCTCCAAAACTACTGAATAATAAATGAGATGAATGTTAAGTGTGAGCATAGAAGAATAAATCAAAGTTATACACAACAGAAAATTGAAGTATCTATAAACCAAAAATTCTAAAGAATAAGAAATTTCTTGAAATGAAAAAAATTAATGAATTATACTATATATAGAACCTAAAAACCACCGAATTGAATAACCTGTAGTTTTTTTCAACTAACTAATATTATCTATAAGAGTATTTTTGAACTTATAATCCCTAAAAAATGCAACAGAATCTGGTATTCAGTTTTTTAAGATGTATTATGTTTAGATTATGTAGTTTTTTCCTAAAAGTTCGTTGGTGGAAAATTTATTTACCAAACTTCTAAAAATGTTTTTATGAAAAAAGGTTTTATGAAAACAAAAATGCTTCTAAAATGTTTTTATAATTTTTTTTATGAAAACTAAAATTCTATTTTGTTGAATATGGTATTATATAAAGTTTTTTAATATAACCAATTAGATAAAACAAGTGAGCTTGTTTGATGTCAATTTAATACCTGCTAACCCATGTAAGTGTGTGCACCCAACTAAGTAAATACACAAACATACAGAATACGAAGAAAGCTCATATCAAACCCGTATGTGCAAGGTTTCAAAATTTAATATAGTCGCCGGAACAAATTGGTTGTAACAACCCGTGTTCGGGAAATCAAAGTCAACGTCAAAGTCAAAGGAAGAAAAGATTGTTAATTGCGATCTGTCACTCCATGCTTAACTACGGGTTTGACCACCTTGACTTATAACTAGTTGTGTAGTTAAAACGCTTTAGTTGTATTATGTGGAGTACATGTTAATAAATCGCTACTTAATCGACTATTAATCGCTAATCGACTTATCGAATCGCATTCGCAACTCGAATTATGCGTTATGGATATTGTTTTACGTGTGTGTGCTTATTATTTGTTACTTGTGCATGTTTATATTATGTATGGTGAATAATCGAAACGCAATCGCAAATCTATCGCATCGCAATCTAATCGCAAACGCTAAACGCAAGTTATTTATAGTGATTGTATGTTAGATATAGTAGTTAGGTTAGTTGTGTGACTAATGGGTAATATTATCGCATCGCTCACTTGAAACGCATCGCAACGCTCAACACGCGAATCGAAACGACGAAACTTGGAACGAATGGCCACCCGATCGGACCGCCATCCGATCGGTGACCCACTCGACCCTTGCGCCTTTCCCTTTATGGAAACCCTATAAATACCCTCCTGTCACATCATTTGTGATGTGACAGCTCCTTGTTCCACCAGCCGCACTCAAACTCACATTTCTCTCGATTCCTCGCGGTTCTTGTAAGTTTTCAACCTAATTCTTGTACTTCTATGATCTACACGCATTCCTTCATCTTTTTCACCTTTGACTCTTAACTTTTAAGCGTGAAATCAGTGGATTTGAGGTGTTCTAGGGTGATGTCACCATGGAGTTCTTATGAACTTCAAGAGTTGGCTTCATTCCACCAAGAACAACTCAGATCTGAATGATTTCCACATGAATAAACAAAGATCTTTCATGGATCTGAACATAACCAAGGTTAAAGGGATTGAAAGATGGTTTTCCAACTTTTTTTCAACTCTTTTACACTCAATGCACACAAAACTGATAGAATCGGAGCTCGTTCTGATCTTCTACTCGTTCTTGGTGAAGTATTGGTTCAAGATCTGATTTCTATCTAAGGGACAACCGATTTTGGGTTAGACATGAACAACCATCGCGAACCGGTAAACTGATCGGACTAGGGTGATTGCTGTTCGACCATATAACTTGGGTCATGATGGGGTTTCTGTTGTTTAGCACGTTATCACACCGTCTCGATCAGACCGCAAAACTTTTCAAACTTAAAGAATCTTCAAGTTGCAAAGATCAGATCGCGGGATGGGTCGCCGTCCGATCGGATTGCCACCCGATCCGATCGCAATCCGATCGGACTGCACCTGAGGATTCAACCCTTAAACAATTTTCAACGTGTTCAATGCATAGTCAATTCCAACGGACCGTCACCCGATCGGTAGACCTTCCGACTGGATGTTAATCCTGCTGTGAACTTGTTCTCTAAGAAATACCTCGCCGGACGGGTCGCCACCTGATCGAACTGCCGTTCGATCGAACGACCTGAAGGGTAGAGATAGTTCTCTGTTTTCAAAATGCTATAACGAAAACTTCAAAAGGGCAAACCATCATACACAAACACATCCATCCCCAAACGAGTGTCAATTTGCCCGAATGGCCATCCGTTCGGATTGCCATCCGGCCGGATGACCACTCGTCACTTGTTTATCTTGCATCGTTTTACGCGCCGCTCATCGCTTACGCTATCGTTCTGATCAGGCTAATCTCATTCTAGCGCTCCCTTCAATCCATTAACTATCATCACTGTGAGTATACTCGATCCCTTTTTGCTTACGCACTTTTGGGTGTTACATACGTTACTTATTCTAAATCACATCGAACACACAACGCAAACACTATTTATACGCTGACCACTATTGCATGTTATACGTGACTCGATGAATGCCTGTTTGTTATGTTTACACATTGATTGCTGTCTACCTGCCTTAGCAACGATAGTACTATAGTTTGGACTCAGCACCTGTTCATTCAGGGGTTGTTAAGGACAATACTTCACGTGTTCGCAGTGGTGAACATGTGATGCGCACTCGCTACTCGCAGTCATTGGTATTGATAGGATCTTTGTCGATAACTTACATGATGGTTATGCGTAAACTATTTCAAACTCTACTATATTATTAAACTTGTATGCTCACCTTTACACTATGTGTATTGACCTCTATTTTAACGTATGTGAAAGGTGTCTAGGATGCTATCTGCTATGATGCTTGCTATGTGGAAACAAGTTAGGAAGAGTATAGAAACAAACAAACAATTATTTAAAATATGAGTTGTCGAGACATGTTATTTGTTTTTGAGATATCGCTGTCTGTAATAACTTAAATTGCTTGATGGATTATGGTATGGGACATAATATTAATTATCCGGTAATATAGTTGTTATGGAATTTCTCTTGAACAATCTGTTTCGCTCAGTGCCGCGCCCCGATGTTTCCGCCATCGGTTGGGGTGTGACATTGGTGAAAAATCTTAATCAAACAAAAATCAGAGTGAAAAGGGTTAGAATATTATTAAATTGATAGTAATGACAACAACGTAGAGAGTCTTGAGCATTTAAAATGTGATAGGACACATTGATTTAATCACTTGTACACTAACATCATCTACTTGTACATTTTAATCCGCCCAACAATACTGATCAAGACAACTATCGAAATGTCGACAAAAAAGAGTAGGTTATAACGGTACCTTTAGATTTTTTTTATAAAAACATTATAGTTTAAAAAATATGACAAGAGTACGTAAAATAATTATAAATTTGTTGTGGAAAGGGATAAGTTTAACTAATTAGCCATAATTTTATTAAAATAAAAAAGGATTTAAGTGCAATAATATGGGGAACTAAAATATAATTATTAGTGTTTAAAAGACCAAGTTACCCTCATTTTAAGGGTGTTTTTATAAATAAAGAGGGAAGAAGTTCTTATGTTTTGGGTATCTTAAAATACCCATCCCTCATGCATTATAATATAGTATAGATATATGATTTATCAAAATTTCATAAATACTAAATGTCATACATTGTTCAACAAAACAAAACATGATCAAATTGTAGCAAACAAGAAACATAAAGCATAAATAATTGTTCATAATTTAGGCGTGTATCTAAGTCCACCCTAAACTTATTTTCTTCGTTCGTCATCTATCAACCTGCAACATGTATTAAAATATGATCAACAAATATGTTGGCGAGTATACAAGTTTGAATACATAGCGTAATATGAATATATTTTAATTGTACTCATATCCAACATGATAAATGTATACAAAATTACTAACATGCTGTACGGATGTAAGCTATATGTCAAACCAGAGTTTAACGCAATCGTGTTTACCCAACATCGTCGAAACGAAGAGGGTGTAATGTGTTTTACTTAACAATACCACAAGTATACGGGCGGGTCGTTAATCCTATAGCGCTATAATTGTTAATGTAGGCTTGCAAAGTTAATGAGCATATAGACACAATGTAAACATAACATATGAGTTTAACAAGTACAACAAGTTTTATGTTTAATGGTGGATAGAGTGTGATTGATAAACATGTTTAATTTTGGACTGCGTGTTTTTGTATATATGTATATGTTGCACCCAGAGTGTTTACAAATGAAAAAGAGATCGAGTATACTCATGGTTTTGAAAGTGGTTTCCACAAACGTGAGATGATCGTCTTGAGAAGTCGAAGCATCAAATTATCCTAACAAGGATGAACAAGGTGTATAAGTACAAGGATTTAGAAGTTGGAATGTAAATGGGATTTGAATAAGAAATAAATAAATAAATAAATAATAATAATAATAATAATAATATATGAAGATACATAAAAATATTATCTTATGAATGTGGCGATGCTCAGGGTTTTCCGTTTGTGTTCTTGGCTCAAAATAAATCTACAAAAGTATAGTATTATCGGATGTGGGGTCGATACGGGTGAGCTCAATTAGATGGTGGTTAGGATGAGATGTAGAGGTGGTGATGTGCCATTTAACTACTTAGTTTTAACGGTCGGTGCCAACTTGAACAATATTAATAACTAGAGACGGGTGGTGGATATTTTTGAATCCCAGTTGTCAGTTTGGAAAGCTAAAACCTTATTGATAGGGGAGGTTGACCCTCATAAGATTGGTTATGGAGAGCCTCCCTAACTATTATTTTTCTCTATACAAAGCTTCGATTGCGATTATTTCTACTCTTGAAGGCATGATGAAACGGTTTCTTTGGGGTGGATCAAACGACTCTTCAAAAAGCATTGGGTGGTGCGGAATCGGGTTGCTTTACCTAAACACAAAGGAGGTCCTAGTATCAATAGGTTGCGCAATACGAATATGGCTCTTCTTTCTTAATGGTTATGGAGATATAAAAGGGAAAACAATAGTATGTGGAGAAAGATGATAGATGATATGTTTGTGAAAACACATTGTAATTGTATAAGTTTTGTACTTGTTTTAGTGGTTTAAACATGTCGTTTCATATCTTTATGTTGTAGTTATTGTGCATCAGGTTTTATAGACTTAATAGGTGCTAAACGAGGTAAAATGAACATATAAGCAGGAACGTTGGATTTTACGGGTCGAGCTGGTGCTCGAAACACAATTTCTGGAAAAACTGTCTCCCCCGCGCCGCGCAGGGGAGCGGGTGGAGTCTGGCGCGACGCGCATGAGAGAGAAAATTTGGATCCCTTGATTTGTAACTCTTCTCGCCACACAGAGAAGATAGAAGACTCCCCCGCGACACGCGGTGGAAGTTTGAATCGCAAATTATGTTTATTTACCCTAATTTGGGTTTTAGACATGCCATTCTATTCTCTGATGTTCCAGATGAATTCAGAGCTTTCCCTACGCAATTTTTAGAGCATGACACACAGACAATCCCGTTTCTTCATGCCAGTTCGTTCCGAATCAAGATCTAAAGCTGCGATGATGAACATGCGAGGCTAAACTCTTTGTGACTTCCCCCAGATAAACGATTGCTAGGTTTTTCACATTAAACTTTGTTTTCTAACTCTTGTAACTGATTTTCTTGATCACCTGTGTTGACTTTTGGTAAACATTTATTATATTTGAATTATTTGTCATTTATTATGCGTATTGGCGATTTTCTTGCATCCTTAGCGCTTTGATAATTAGGTGGGTAATTGGTTTAATTTAACGGATTGTTAGGTTGTTATAGTTATTGTTAAAAACTGTCCCAATAATTAATCAAAGTCATTAATCCCAAGGCCATCTTTATGTGTTGTTTGAATCAGTAAACAGGCTTTTGTATTAACTGGTAATCAGGATTCCGAGTGGGGTTACTTCTTCTCATTCTAATAACATTTTTCCTAACAAGTTGCGTTTTTCTCAATCAATCAATCAAACCCCCGATTTAGATAACCCTTATCCTAACCATGACCCCCACATCTTTTAGCCTAATATATTTTTTTTGAAAGACAAACTTACACACTCATCAAACAATTAATGTCCACCATACTATTGCCATTTAAAAGGTAACACCTTACTACCCTTCTTGGTACCACTTCAAAAAGTTAGAGACCACTTAAAAAATAACCTACATGTTCTAATATTTTCTAAACCATTTGAAATTTTGGATGTTACCACCCGATCATATCCGTTTTCACCAATTCAAAAGGAAACCCCAATAAATCTAAAAAAAAAAAACCTTTTGAAAATTAAACCCAGAACCTAATGGTCGCTAAGTCTTATCTTACTCTCAAGATACCATCAGACTATAATGCCATGGGCTTATCTAACGTTTTATAATCATAAAAATAAACCACTTATTTAAAAAGTATTTTTAAACGATTAAATCATATTTTTAAAATAAATATTTATGTCAATTCCCAAAACGTGAAGCTGTATTAATATGTAGTATTTGACTTTAAAATAGATATTTATGTCATATTTAAATGTTATTAATTTCTCCAACTATTTCATAACTTTGGGCTGATCACGACGATGGTTTTTTAATCAATTTTAATGTAATCTTTCGTTTCATAACTTTGGGCTGATCATGACGATGGTTTTCTAATCAATTTTAATTTAATGTAATCTTTCGTTATCAATCAAAATGTATGTAGAGTCGTGGTTGTGTCCGCCGGTTTTCGGGTTGGTTTTGTTTTATGAAATTCTCCTTTAAAAAAAATAAATCAAAATATATATTTTAATCATAAATTAATTTATATTTAAATAATTCTTTAATTGCACCTTGCAATTTTTTAACTCTCAGAGCTTCTCTGTTTGAACGGCCAACAAATAAAAGCCTGACCATTTAAGGTAATCTAATAACAAAAGGCGACATATACACCCTCGATCACAGATAACATTGAGTGGCCCAGACCCATCATCTCTAGTTGCGACGTCACCCAAAGGCCCACTACGCTAAAATGGATGTATGATATCTCTTATCCCACCATATTTTGGAGAGACTCAACAATAGACCCAAATTAAATTATACCTTACCCACCTATGATTGGATTTGAACCCGGATCATCAAGAGACTCAACAATAGACTCTACCAGTAGGCTATAGCCAAAGTGACAAAGGAAAAGGAGCTAGTAATAATGTTCTACACATTTGCTTTCAAGAAACTTATGTCATCATCATTTTTTATTATTATTTATTTATTATTATACATGTAACAATCTGCACTGTTCATGTGTTTTTTTCAACATTTTCATAAATCATTATAAATAATTAAGTCCCTCAATTAATTGGTATATCTTTTACTCCTTCAAAAGATTCCACATGTTTGTTAGACGCCCACGGGCCACGGCCCACGATATATGACCAATAAATAAATTAATTAATAATCCTTGCACCTTTTTTTTTTTTTTTTTCTAACGGCAAATTTGGATCAGTGGATCATTGACGGACCACTGGTGTCACCAGCAGAACCACCTGATCATATCCATCTCCACTAGGCATAATTCAGAAGTAAACTTAATAATTTAATGTCGAATACCCAACCCACGAATGACGTTAGCTGGATCTTCGGTGACGTCAAGAGCCTTTATCCCTGCTGGCTACAAAAGAATAAACCGTTAGCCTCGTCACGGGGGACCCCGGGAGGGGGATCCGTGACCAAGCTCCGGCGTGAGAGTAAGTAAACTTGCCGGAAATGAGAGAAGCTTCTTCCGATGAGTATGATCACCGGGAGATTTCCTCTTTGGTGTGAATCTTATTAATGTGTGTGTGTAGTAAATGTAAGGGAATGTTGGTCGGGAGTTAATGTGGGGAGAGTAAATGAAGATGTAGTAAATGAGAGAAAGCCGGAGATGATACCTGCCTTTGTTCTTCTTGTTTGCTCTTATATAACAGCTTGATCTTATCATACTAGATATTTCTCTCATATGATCCAATGGCTTCTAGAGGTTATCGGGGGGTGCAGACACGTGTCTGACCCCCAGCGGCGAGATGCCTTCCCCAATTAATGCTTCTGCCGGAGAAGTACAGTATTTTCAGGCGAGATCCTTTTCCTATCGCTCATTAAATGAGGCCAGTACCTTTGCTTAGCTGTTTTTCCCGCCCATAACGAAAGAGAAGGAAACTTAGTGGACAAGGTGGTTCCTTCTGATGGGCTTTTTATATAATTTGGGCTTCCTAAAGATAGTCCAAAGCGGGTAGAGTGGGCCTGCCCACTGGCCCGTCGTCAAGTCATCTTTAGTCCCTGGTTCTGAGACCCGAGGCTCATGATCCGGGGCTGAATAACAACTGCTTGAGAGAGGTGGTTTTTCCTTCGATGGGCCCACCCCTGGTCAGTTATCACCTGCCGTTCCCAATAATGATGGCATCGCCGAATAACTGTTAGCGGGAGTTAATCCTTTAGTAACACGTGCCCATTTTTAAATTTTGAAGAGACCGCTGATGTGACGGTTACTTGTGTGTCAGCGGTGTCTCTTTAAAACCCCCATTTGGCTTTTCCGATTTCCCATTCAGATTTTCTAACTCCTTCTTCCTTGTAATCCATCTTCCTAAATTACAGTTTTTTCTGACCATGAGTCGTGGTGGCCGGTCTTCGATAAGGTCTGTACTGACGGCGAAAGACCTGAAATCCTTTGTTGAGGCATACAACATCCCGGATCGATTTTATCCTTCCTTGCCCGGCCCTAGTGAGTCGGCCGAATGTACGCCTGACTGGATACCTATTTACACCCTTGCCTTTTCTTCCTGTGGGGTCCGATACCCCCTTTCTGCTTTCAAGGTTTCTCTGCTCCGTTACTTTGGCGTCCACTTCTCACAGATTCATCCTTTAGGGTTCCTGCGAGTGGTTCATTTTGAACTGTCTTGTGCGGCTATCTCAGGGGAGCCCTCTGTCCCTCTGTTTTGCATGTTTTACCGGCTTATCTCCGACGGAGACTGGTTTACCTTCGCGAAGCGACAGAATAATGTTTCGAGGCCTTGCTACAGTTTTATGCCCACTTCTACTTATCCAAAAGACTGGAAGTGTAGATTCATCTTTGTTTCAGTCGCTATGTTGCCAGATTCTCCTTTGCCAAGGGATCTTGACGCTGCTATCGAGGACACCATTCCCACCCTTTCTGCAGCCGAGACTGTTCAGTGGAAAAGGATGTGTGACAACCCAACGAGGGCGTTCACTTTCTCCGAAGGGACGCTTGCTATGGGGGGGCTGAGTCCCTCTTATCCAGTCCGTCCAAGGGCTTTTTTCGGCAAGAAAGGTACCTTTTTGTTCTTGGTTTGCTTTTTACATTCATTCTTCCTTTATGTCTTTGGAAATTCCGTAGTCATCTTTAGTGCCTTCTTTTTGTGCAGAGATAACTTTGTGGAGGCTTCTTCAGGGTGACTCCAAGGATGTAAAGTATGTGGTTGATAATGAGGTTGATCCCAGGCTGAATGTGGAAATGCAAGTTACCGGAGGGTCCATCCGAGCAGGAGGCTCTGCCACCCTAGGTGGTGATGAGGAGAATCCCTCTGGTGAGGAGGAGAGTTCTCCCGACTTTCCCCCTGTTCATCCTTCCGGTCAAAGTGATGGCGAAGATGTGGAGATACAGTTAGTTCGTAAGAGGAGGTCTGCTAGCCCCCAACCGGATCCTGCACCTCGTAGCATCCGTCAGAGGCTCCGTAGTGCCAGTGGCCAGAAGCTTCCCCCTTCCTCTAGAGCCGTTTCTGATCTTCCCCCTGCTGGGGTCAAAGGTTCCCTGTCTAAGCACTTGAAGTCCTCAAGCTTAGTGAGTGCTCCTTTGTTGGTAAGTTTTCTTTTCTCCTGTTTTTTTTTGTCTTTCTGTGTAGTTCCTGATTGCTCCTTTTCTCACTTCTCAGGGGAGTTCCCTGGAGCCTATAGAAATTCCTACTGGTCCCTCTCCTTCCCGTATCCGGGACAAGGCCTCTGAGGTGGGGGTGGCTCGCTTTTCCTCAGCTTTCGAACTTTCTCCCCCACATGCTACTGGGACTAGCAAACCCACTACCTTCGAAGGCCCTGTTCATCGATCCCCTCTTGCCCCTTTGTTTGCTGACGCCCTCCCCTTTACTTATGTCCCTAAATGGAAGGTAACTAATTCTTCCGTTATAGGGACTCCTGAAGCTGCTAGGGACTTTCTGAGCCATGCCGTCCCTCCCTCACATAAATTTGTAAACTCCGCCCTGAGGGATGATCTCTTTGACGATCAATACAGTATGTCTCCGTGTGAAAGCTTTTTCAGGGGTGCTGGGATGCTGCAAAGGGTTGATGATCTGAGGAAGGCGAACGAAGGGCTTAAGGCTGAGCTTAAGGCTTCCCAGTCGGTTGTTGCTGGGCTTAGGAGCCGGGTGGTTGATGCTGAGAGGAGATTACAGGAGGAGAAGGTGCATAGTCTTCTCCCCCCCCCCTTTTTTTTTATACATACATACTCACTGATTCTTTGTTTAGGGAGCTGGGGCTATGCTTGAGAGGAAGGAACGGGCTTGGGAGCGGGAGATGGCATCGTTGGTTGAGGAGAAGGAGGGGCTTGCTGCTGAGCTGAGGCATTTGAAGGAAGTTGGCTCCGTTTCCCAGGAGCAGCTCAACACCATATACGCGGACTATGGAGTAACTTCCGATGATAATCAACGATTGGCGGGGGAGAAACATTGGTTGATTACTGAAGGTTTTGGGGCTTTTCTCACTGCTGTTTCTCAATCGGAGGACTTTAAAAGCGGCTTGGAGGAGGTCTACAGGGCTTATAGGGACGTTGGCTACCAGGCGGGGTTAAAGGATGGTTATGCCTATTCTGCCCAAGGATTGGGTAGAAAAGAGACTCCTCTTTATAATTCTAAGGCAAAAAAGAGGCTATCCAAACTGAATGAGGAGTTTGGGCGTAAAACCCCAACCATCCTTGCCAAAATCCTGGAGCATCCCTTGATCTCTATTGATGAATTGAAGACCCTGTTCTCCTCTGCCGGTCCTTCGTCTCCGCCGTCTCTTTCCGGGGGTGATCCTTAATGAATTCCAAACATTTGATACACTTCGATATGGTTGTAATAACTTTAACTTACTTTGGGATACTTGTGTGTTTTGCTTGACTATCGCAGGTGGTCTTTTGTGTTGGGGACCACTTCGACCTTTAACCGTATGGCTCATAGTTATGCATGGCCTTTTTGTTTTGTAGCCTGTTTCTTGCCTGTTTTGCTTTTGCAGGGGTTCCTACCGGAGGCCAGTTTGGTGATTTCCTGGGGATTTTTAGGCTATTTTGGCGAGGAGCTATGTTTTTGTTTTACCTTGCTGTGTTTGCAATTTTGTACATTGCTAATTTTTGCCCAAGTTGTTAGGGCTTTTCTTTGTACATGTATTTTGTAGTAAATAAAGCAAATTCCCTTTCGTAGTTTTGTACATGTGGGTGTGTTTGCATTATTTGTTTTTTGTCTTTTGTTTGTTTGTTTTGTTAAACTGTGATTGTCTTTTCGAGGCCAATCGGTGGACAAGTTTATAACGCGGTGTTGTGTTTTTAACTTGTTTTGTCCGTTTTAGGTTAGCTAGACCTTTATTAGCCCCACGGCCGGGCTTTTGGACATGCTTTGAATGCCTCATACACGTGTGTTTGTTTGTTCTAGTTTTAGAATTAATGGTGTCCCTAGGCACGTCTGCCCAGGTGCAAGTGTCCATTGTTTTCTCAAAATGGGATGCTTTCGTCCGTCTTTCATTTAATCTTTGGGGGCTTATACCTCCCGTCATAGATCGTTTACAAAAGGTTCATCCTCTTGGGGGAAGGCCCCCGTACATATAGTTATCTATTACAAAAGTGGTCTTGGCCGTTTTCCTTGGGGGTACACCCCTTACATGTAATACTTCCTTAGCTGCATGAGGTTCCAGGTCCTGGGAACCTCCTTACCTTCCGGTGTTTCCAACTTGCAAGTCCCTTTGCCATTCGCCCATGTGACTCTGTAGGGTCCTTCCCAGTTGGGGCCTAGCTTCCCGGTGTTTTCTTGCAGACTAGCCTCGTTGGCCCTAAGGACTAGGTCCCCTGGGACGATGTTGAGCTTCTTCATCCTGGCGTTGTAGTAACTTCCCAGGAGCTTTTTGTATTGGGCCTCCTTAACTGCTGCTATTTCCCTTCTTTCCTCCAACAAGTTTAGGTTCATCCTGAGATCCTGCTCATTCTCTTCATCCCGAAGCTTCATCCGGGCAGTTGGGGATCCGATCTCAGCAGGGATGACAGCCTCTGTTCCGTATGTAAGGCTGAACGGAGTTTCCCCATTGCAACTTTTGGGGGTGGTTCTGTATGCCCACAACACAAATGGAAGTTCTTCCAGCCAGCCTTTCTGTTTCCTCCCAAGCCTACCCTTCATTCCTTTGATGACGCTTTGGTTAGCTCTCTCCACTAACCCGTTGCTCTGGGCGTAGGTAACGGAAGTAAACACTTGCTGGATCCGCATCTGTTCGCACCATGGTTTGAAGGGTTTTCCAGCAAACTGGACCCCGTTGTCACTCACTAACTCCTTTGGAACCCCATACCTGCATATGATGTTATCTAGTACGAACCTTCTCATTTGGTCCCCAGTAATTTTCGCCAAGGGCTTCGCTTCAATCCATTTAGTGAAATAGTCAACGGCTACCACCACGTATTTGACCCCTCCCGGACCCTCCGGGAAAGGACCAATTATGTCGATGGCCCATTTCTGGAACGACCACGACGTCGAAACTGGTACCATGGGGTGTTTGTGCCGGTGGGTCATCGGTGCATGCACTTGGCAGTTGTCACACTTCTTGATTTCCTCAGATGCCATTTCGTACATCCGCGGCCAGTAAAACCCCGCATTCATTGCCTTTCTTACTATCGTTCTTGGTCCCGAGTGCATTCCGCAAATCCCCTCATGTATTTCCCTAACCACATATTCGGCTTCCTCCGTATCAACGCACTTCAGGGATGGGCCCAGATATGATCTCCGGTATAGCTCTCCCTCGATCAGTTCATATTGTAGGGCCCTGACCCTTATCTTTCGGACATCCCATTCCCCCTCAGGTAGAGTTCCATCCCGGAGGAATCTGACTATCGGGGTCATCCATGTTTCTTGGGGGCCTTCGACCGTGGCCACCTCTGCTGCGTTAAGGGAGGAGGATGTTAGGACCTCCACTTTAACTTCTTTCGCGAGATGGTCGAATGCTACCGAGGCTAATTTGCTAAGTGCATCAGATTTCCTGTTCCTTCCACGGGGGATGTATTCCAGCTTGAAAGTTTTGAATGCCTTAGTCGTCTCTTTAACTTTCTCCACGTATCGAGCCATGATGCTATCCTTAGCCTCATATTCTCCTTGGTACTGTTTTACTACTAGCTGTGAATCAGTGCTGGCTTCTACGTGTTTTGCTTTCATTTTTTGGGCCAACCTCATCCCTGCTAGGAGGGCCTCATATTCTGCGGTATTGTTGGTGTTCTCGAAATCCAGCCTTCCGGCATATGTCAGCTCGACCCCCTCGGGACTTATCAATGTGATTCCAGCTCCATTTCCCTCTTCACTGGATGCTCCATCGGTGAGCAACTTCCACACCGCCTCATCTTCCTTCTCTCTTTCTTCTTTCTCTAAGGCCTCCCATTTTAACAGTTCCTTTTCTTCATCCTCAGGGACTTCTGCTAAGAAGTCGGCTAGTATCTGTCCCTTCATGGCTGTCCTGGGCTTAAACTCCAGGGAGTGTTCCCCTAGCTCCACAGCCCATTTAGCTAACCGTCCTGACAGTTCCGGCATCCTGAGTACCTTCTGAAGGGGTTGATCGGTCATTAGGGTAATCTTGTGTTCGTGGAAATACCTCCTGAGTCTTCGGGATGCGAAGACAAGAGCTAGTGCGAGCTTCTCCAGGGGCATGTATCGTTCTTCAGGCCCTTTAAGCGTTCTACTGATGAAATATATGGGGATCTGTTTCCCTTCCCGCTCTACCATCATGACCGCACTTATGGTCGTTTTTGAGGCGGACAGATATAGGAGCAATGGGTCCCCGGGTAATGGGGTGGCCAGCATCGGGAGCTTACAGATGTATGCTTTCATTTCTTGAAAGGCTGTCTCAGCCTCCGTTGTCCATTTAAACTTGTTTGTTTGAAGGCAGTCTTTCAATACTTTCATAAAGGGGAGGGTCTTGTCAGCCACCTTTGATAAAAAACGGTTTAATGCTATTAGCCTTCCGTTTAGTTGCTGGATGTCCTTCAGGGACCTGGGGGATCGCATCTCAGCCACCGCCTGGGTTTTCTCCGGATTTGCCTTGATCCCGCCCTTGGTGACCACTACTCCCAGGAAATTCCCTTCCTCTACTCCAAAACAACACTTCCCAGGGTTTAACTTCATGTTCACATCCTGCATAGTGTGGAGAGTTTCGGCTATATCGTCTATCATGGCCGTCTCCGTCAAGCTTTTGATGACGATATCATCGACGTATACCTCCAAGTTCCTTCCTCGTTGCTCCCTGAACACGGTGTTCATGAACCTCTGATATGTGGCCCCGGCATTCTTGAGGCCGAAGGGCATCTTGGTGTAGCAGAATGTCCCTTCGTCTGTGATGAAGGCAGTTTTTTCCTCGTCTTCTATTGACATCTGGATTTGGTGGTATCCCTTGTAGGCGTCCAAGAAACATTTCAGGGGGTATTGGGACAAAGAGTCCACCTGTGTGTCTATCTCCGGAAGAGGATAACAGTCCTTGGGACATGCTTTGTTTAGGTCTTGGAAATCGACGCACATCCTCCATCCTCCGTCTTTTTTCTGAACCATGACTGGGTTGGCAACCCAGGATGGGTATTTGACTTCCCTGACTATCCCCGCTCTGAGTAGTTTCCGAGTTTCTTCACAAGCAGCCCTTTTTTTATTAGGTCCCATACTCCGCTTCTTTTGTTTCACTGGTTTTGCCCATGTAAAGGTGTTAAGCCGGTGCTCCGTTAGACTCCTTGGGACCCCCGTCATGTCTCCATGTTGAAATGCAAACACATCTATGTTATGGAGGAGCAACTCCTTCAGTTCACTCTTGCATTTGTCACTCAAGTGACTCCCCACCTTGACTGTCTGTTCTGGGAACCTATCACAGAGGACCCACTCTTCCACCTTCTTTCCCTGGGATTTTTCTGGTTCTTCCCCTTTAGACACGGAAGAAACTACTTCGTAGGCGGACTTAACCCATGCGAGACCTTTTGGTGTTTGGAATACCAAAGCTCCATGAGGGGTGGAGGCCTGTGCCTGCAGATCTCCAATTCCGGGTCTTCCCAAGATTGCATTGTACTTGGAGGGTGCCCTGACTACTGTGAAGGTCAGATCTACTGTCCGAACCCGGCCCCCTACGCCAACTGTGAATGGGAGCCTGATCTTTCCCAGGGGATGTGATACACTGTTGTTGAATCCTACCAATGGGATCGAATCTTCCTCCAACCTGTCCCTTATGTCCCTGTCGAACCTAAGAAAGCAGTGCTCGTATATTACCTCAACGCCTGACTCTCCGTCCACATGTATCCTAGACACCTTGTGTCCAGCTATCACAGCTGAGATGTTCAGCGGGAGTCGTTGTACCTCACTCTCTTCTAAGTATGGCATAAGGATGGGAGCTTTCATGCAGTTCGGGGAGCCTAGGATTCTGGCCTTTACACTTCGGGTGGTATCAAACTCATTTCTCCTTCTAATCATATCAACGTCTGCCCTCCCCGGCTCCCGTGCATCTTTCCCCTTGCGATCCCCTCCCCCCTCCTTGATTTCCTTGACCAAATGGGCTAGTCTCCCTGTTTTCACCGCAGCCTCTATTTCTCTTTTGAGGTACATACAATCATTGGTTCTATGCCCGAAGCCTTTGTGAAACTCGCAATATTCATTTGGTTGTGCCTTTGGCCCAGGCTTTATGGGTGGTGGTCTTGGGAAGGAGTTCTTTACCCTTTCGGTGGCCAGTATCTCACTCGGTGTTTTGATGAGGGGGGTGAAATTATCAGAGTACAAAGGGGGACCCCTCCCTCGGGGTTTGTATGGGGAGTATGGGGGTCTCACTCTGTCATGCATCATTCTATCAAAAGCAGGTTTTCGAGAATAGGGTGTACCTTTGTCAAGAGGCTTTGTGACTGGGGCGATCCTCCGGGGTGCAACGTCTGTTTCCTTGGCTTTGCTGACCGTATCTTTCCCTCTGACAAAGGCCCTGACCCTGTCCATGAGGCTGTCAAATGAGTGGGGGAACTCTTCCCCCAGTTTCTCACACAGTTGGGCATGCTTTAACCCGTTTATGAAGCTGCTAATCTTCATGACCTCCGGAACGTCTTTGATATTCATGCTCTCCTTGACAAACCTCTCCATGTATTGATCTATTCGCTCGTTATCCCTTTGTCTGATATGAAGGATCTCATTAGGGTTCTTAACCACCTTCCTTTGTTGGCCAAAGTTCCTGAGGAACTTCTCGCTTAACTCTTCATAGCTATCTATACTCCCCGGGGGAAGGCTATCGAACCAAAGCCGGGCCCCCTCCGTCAGGGTTTGTACAAACATGTGGCACCATACTGGCATGGGCCATCGTCCTAGTTGTCCCGCTCCCCGGAAGGCATGCAGGTGATCCTCGGGATCTCTTGTCCCGTCATAACGGTCAAAGCCTGGGGGTAACTTTGTCTTGGGGGGCATTGGTGCTTCTGCGATTCTTCGTGTGAACTTTGAGACTTCGGCTAAGTCTCGTGGTAGGTACGGCTGGTCTAAACCACTGCTACCGAGGTTGTCCTTCTCCTTTCCTTTCTCCTTGGGCTTCTGTCCTGTAATAAGATCCTCCCTTTCCTTTGAGGACATTTGTCTTAGGGCAGTCATGAACGCTTCTGGCTGGTCACTGCTGTTGTTCATGTTTTGGAGGTTCGTTCCTTCCTGGCTGGAGGGTGTGTCAAAGGAAAACCTGGCCCTGAGGCTGTCGAGTTTTTCTTGTCTCTTTAAATCTTCTAGGCACGTTGTCAACTTCTCCCTATGCCTGACCACAAAGTCAGGAGTGATATGCTCTGCCTTTTCTGGGTTCTCCACCTGGTTCTCGTTACCTTCTTCGTGGGTAATGTCCTCTATCGTAACTCTATCAGGATCGTTTTGTGCCGTTTGGGTGACACGTGAGTTGTGTGGTGTCGTCATATCGTTTCTGATGGGATAAACTGTTCTCTAGACGTCGAGTGTTGATGTGGGAACATCGGGCAGGCTGATGTCCCACGGATGGCGCCAATGTCGAATACCCAACCCACGAATGACGTTAGCTGGATCTTCGGTGACGTCAAGAGCCTTTATCCCTGCTGGCTACAAAAGAATAAACCGTTAGCCTCGTCACGGGGGACCCCGGGAGGGGGATCCGTGACCAAGCTCCGGCGTGAGAGTAAGTAAACTTGCCGGAAATGAGAGAAGCTTCTTCCGATGAGTATGATCACCGGGAGATTTCCTCTTTGGTGTGAATCTTATTAATGTGTGTGTGTAGTAAATGTAAGGGAATGTTGGTCGGGAGTTAATGTGGGGAGAGTAAATGAAGATGTAGTAAATGAGAGAAAGCCGGAGATGATACCTGCCTTTGTTCTTCTTGTTTGCTCTTATATAACAGCTTGATCTTATCATACTAGATATTTCTCTCATATGATCCAACGGCTTCTAGAGGTAATCGGGGGGTGCAGACACGTGTCTGACCCCCAGCGGCGAGATGCCTTCCCCAATTAATGCTTCTGCCGGAGAAGTACAATATTTTCAGGCGAGATCCTTTTCCTATCGCTCATTAAATGAGGCCAGTACCTTTGCTTAGCTGTTTTTCCCGCCCATAACGAAAGAGAAGGAAACTTAGTGGACAAGGTGGTTCCTTCTGATGGGCTTTTTATATAATTTAGGCTTCCTAAATATAGTCCAAAGCGGGTAGAGTGGGCCTGCCCACTGGCCCGTCGTCATTTAATATACGGTCGCAAGACGTGCTTATTTCTAACTAACCATATGTTGTCCTTTAATAAAAAAAGAAATATTTGTAATTTATTATCCGCCACGTTGGTTTACACTTCATGCGAAACATTTTTTATATAACCGAATAACGATAAACTTAGATTTAAACAAATCTTGAAGCATGAGATGGTTATTTTGGAGTATTTGATCGTATTTGTTTAATAGACAAGACATAGATTAATTTTGAATTGACGAGGTGAGGATTATTACGGGTTATAGATAATTCTTGTTGAATTATTTATTAAGTTTTTAATATTTAATAAGGGAAAATTATTTATTTTATTATTTAAAATAGAGTTTGAGTCGAGTAAGGTCTAGAATGAGTTTTAGCATAAATAGAGGGTTAGGGTTATTGTATTAGTGTACTCTCATTGTTAAATAATAAAAAGAGTCGAACGATTCGTTCAAGTATCGTGTTTGCGTGTTGGTTCAAGGGTCTGATTTCCAACAGATTATATAGATCAGGGGCGGCCGTACCCATAATGGTGGGTGGGCGGCCGCACCCCTTGAAAAAAAGGTTTTTAGTACTAATTTTCGTTGAAAATTCCAACCGCACCCCTTGAAATTTTTCAACCGCCCTCCTTAGAAAAAATATTATGAATTTATAAAAAAAATTAAACACTGATTATTTTGAATATACAAGTATATAACACAATTTGTATAATTATTCTTTAACCACTTATTCACTTTACTTAACCCAATCTACAATCTAATTTTATTAACCCAACTACCCAAGCCTAAACCCAACCCAAAGATTTATCCTTTTTTTTATTGATTGTTTTTTGTTGTTTTATGCGGTGATTATGAGAAAATATAAATGTATAAGGGCTTGATCTTTTTATGTTTTTTGATGTTTTGTTAGTTGTTCTAGACTTGTATTTAATGATTTTGTTGTTTTATTTTAAGCTTTGTTTGTTTAAACGATTACTAGTCAACATTTAAAACTAGGGCTTGAATCTTTGAAAATTAAAGTTGAAAATTATGGACTATGGTATTGGTTGAACATGATTGTTTATTTTGTTTAAGTATTTAGTGTTGTTTTATGAACTTATGGAGCAAATTTACATGTGATAAGAACCATGCGTAGAGAAGTTATGACGCGATTTCTCAAGAGGAAAAAGTTGGACCACTTTTTTTGTCAGATTCTTCTAGTTAAAGACCAGGTTATGCCTTAGATAAGTTTTATTTTTGTTGTTTTATTTAATGATTAGGAGAAACAGAAGTGGGTAGCATTTGAACTTTGATGGTTTTTTGTTGTTAATTTACTTATTTATGATTTTTTTTAATATTTTATTGTTTTACTTGAAACTTTGTTTGGTAATGTGATAGGAAGTTAGAAAATAGGGTTTGATTGTGAAAATTGAAATTGACTCAACCCGACCTGATCTGATCCGGCCTGCAAAACCTTGTTTGTTTATGTTTACTGGTTTTACATGACCCGACCTGATTCGACCCGCTATGAACCGAATTTTTTTATATAGCTAGAGGCCAAAAATCTTTAAATTTTTTCCACACCTCCAAGAAAAAATTCCTGAGTCCGCCACTGATATAGATGTTCATGGTTCAGTGGACCAAAACTATTAGTTGTGTGATCATCAAGTTTTCTTCATGTTCACCAAATCAAAAGGTTTAACTCATAAAAATAAACTTTCGACATGTTCTTGGTGGTTAATGGATCAGTGGGCCATTTGACCCTAGTTTTACGTAAGGTTGTCCATGACCGGGCGAGGGTCAAGCTTGGAATCGAATTGTTTACAAATTGAGCTCAACCAAGTCGGCTTGTTTACAACTGAATTGATTCGAGCTAACTCTTTAAGGATTTTAGCGAGTTATTTTGAGCAAACTATTTGAACAATCGTAACTCAACATAATCACTATTTGGAGTGGCAGTTCCACCAATTGATTATTTTATTTGGAGTGGCCGTTCCACCAATTGATTGTTTGTGAGAAAACAGAAGTAAACCTTAATAACTTATCAATCTCTACAATAGAGTAAATTACAAGTTTTGTCGTTATTTTGCAGTCGGTGTACTTTGGCATAAAACTTGACGAGTTCTATACTTAATGTTTCAAAATCTTGCACAATATGTCCTTTGAGTTTAACCCAGTTAATTTTTTTGGTTAAGTATGGTCATGTGCTTTGCACATGAGGACATTCTTGTCATTTCACTTTCCTAAGGTGTATTGTGTAACTAATGTGTAAATAATAAAAAAACTTTTCTAAATATAAAACACCTCTGCAGACTCTTTCTCTAAACTCCCTCTCTCCTCTTTCTCTTCTCTCTCTTCTATCTCTCTGTATCACACTTGTTCAGTTTCAATCGTTTGTGATAGCAACGTTCTTAGCGTAAAATCCAAATCTCAGCTCAAAGGTCACAATCACTTTGGTCATATCTCACAATGGTGCAAGTATTGACTTCCCTAGGGGCATCGATCTCACATACAAAAAGGCAAGCAATGATGGGGCAGACATAATCGATTGCACTGTTCAAATGACAAAAGACGGTGTCACATTTTGCCTAGAGTCTGCTAATCTTATTTTCACTTTGTTGTAGCCTTGATTCAAAACCCGTTTCAATATGTCGGATTGATACGAAACCCTAAATCAAAGAACGTCGAAAAGTTTCTCAAACTACCAGAGTTAAGGAAGCTTAACCAGATGATTGAGAAGCTTCAAACCGTTGATGCCTGGTTTTGGGGATTTATGGGTTTTGACGATTTTTGGTATCAGGGATTTTTGGGGGTTTTAAGTTGGTGAGTTGATTTGGAAATGGCGGTGGTGATGGTGGTTGTAGATGATGAAGGGTGGTGGTGATAGGTGGTTGTTTTTCAGAAATATATATAGTTATATATGTGTATAGAAAAAGTATATCGTACATTATGGCTTAACGTACTTCACGTACAACAACGTGCGTGATTTGTTCTATAACATGCGTGATTAATGTTTTCAATATGCGTGATTATTGTGTTTCAACATGCGTGATTTTGGATTTTTGAATTATAACGTGCGTGATTTTAAAACGAACGTGCGTAATTACCTGTCGTACGTGATGTACGTTAAGGCGTAATGTACGTTAACCTTCCTCTATGTGTGTATATATATATATATAAATTATAATAATAATATATTTTTTAAACAATATTAAATAAATTGGGTAAAAAGAATAAAATACCCTTGGGCGGCCATGCTTAACCAAAAAATTTAACTGGATTAGTCACAAAGGACATATCGTGCAAGATTTTGAAACATTAAGTGCATAATTCGTCACGTTTTGAGCCAAAGGACACCGCCTGCAAAATGATATATAGATAAAGGATAAAACTTGTAATTTACTCTCTATAATATAAGCATGATCAGTGGCTAAACTTGCCCATTAAATCAGGGGTATCCAAAAAAAATTATCATGTAATCATACAATATTAAAAAAATGACAATAAATAAAGTAAAACAAATACCTAATAGATTTGTGCTCTTATTTTTTTCATAGCTTGAAATCGTTCCATTACATCGTCATCTTTTACTTTATGAAAAAAAATCCTTTTCGACCGCACAAACCATGACATTGTTCAAATGAATTATTTTATTATTTGGGCTTTATTAGTTATTTTACAATTTGGACTTAACTAGAAAAGTAACCCGCCGCGATGCGGTGGGGGCTAGATTTTTATTTATGTATGGCGTGCATATAAGAAACTCAGGTTCACAACTCTTTAATCTGTAAAAGGAATAGAGTTTTTATTAAGTGATATTATGAATACAGTAATATGTATGCTACAAATGTAAAAGAATGAAGTTCATACTTCATCTAATCATACGCATACACTACATGCAGAGCTAATAAACTAAAACATCAACTCCCAAAACCAAAAAAGAATCATATGTGCAACTTTGCATGCACTGTTTGCTGCAGTTAAGTTTACAAAGGTTTATGTATATTACCCGTGAACCTGATGATCTATGGAGGCCCCTAAATGTAGACTCACTGTATGTATTCCAAACGCCTTCAAAGTCTTGCACACAGCGCGTACCTACAAATAGCTGTGTAGTTACATGACTATAAAGTATAAACCAAATGGTTCATAAACGCAATGGATCGACATTTCTGTTTCTAGTAAATAAACAATTATAAACAAGCTTCAGTTTAAATAAGGATACCTGTGCTGCTTTCTCTTATGATGGCACAATGAATAAAAGATAAGGGCTGGTAAAAGATTGTAACACCCCGTGTTACGAAAGTCAAAGTCAAAGTCAAGGTCAAAGTCAAAGGAAGAAAAGATTGCTAATTGCGATCTGTCACTCCTTGTTTAAGTACTGATTTGACTTTCTTGACTTGTAATCGAATCTTTTATTTTATTTGCTTTAGTTGTATTATGTGGAGTATCTATTAATAATCGAGGTTTATCGCATGTTTTATCGCCTTTATCACTGACCGCATCGCAATCGCATTCGTAACTCGACTTATGCGTTCTGGATATTGTTTTACGTGTGTGTGCTATATATGTGTTACTTGTGCATGTTTACTTTATGTTTGTGGTGATTAATCGAAACGCAATCGCAACTCTATCGCAATCGCAGTCTAATCGCAAACGCTAAACGCAAGTTATTTATAATGATTGTATGTTAGATATAGTAGTTAGGTTATTTGTGTAACTAATGGGTGATACTATCGCATCGCTCACTCGAAACGCATCGCAATGCTCAACACACAAAACGAAACGCCAAAAACTCGACTCGCTGAACACCACGATCGAATGGCCGCTCGATCGAATGGTCATCCGATCGGATGGCCATCCGATCGGATGGCCATCCGATCGGATGGCTATCCGATCGAAGTGCCATCCTATCCGAAACTTGTGCACTTTCCCTTTTTGGCAACCTATAAATACCCCTCTTGTCACATCATTCGATGTGACAGCTCCCTCACTCGACCAGCCACGTTCCAGACCTTCTTTCTCTCGATTTCTCGCGATTCTTGTAAGTTTCCAACCTATATATTGTACTTCTATGATCTACACACACTTCTCCATCATTTTCACCTTCGAATCTCAACTTTTAACCGTGAAATCAACGGATTTGAGGTGTTCTAGGGTGATGTCATCATGGAGTTCTTATGAACTTCAAGTATTGATCTCATGCCACCAAGAATAGCTCAGATCTGAAGGATTTCCACATGTTTTCACAACGATTTCGTATAGATCTAAACATTTCAAAGTTAAAAGGATTGGAAGAAGCTTATCTAACTTTCTTTCAACTCTTTTACACTCAATGCACTTAGAACCGATAGAATCAGAGCTCGTTCTGATCTTCTACTTCTTCTTAGTGATGTGTTGGTACAAGATCCGAGTTCTTTCGAAGAGACAACCGATTTCGTATTGAACATAAACAACCGTCAAGGACAATTAACTGGTCGAATTTGGGTGATTCCTGTTCGATCGGACAACTTGGGACTTGACGAGGTTCTGTTGTTTAGTACGTTGTCATATCGTCTTAAGCAAACTGTAAAACTTTCAAAATTTTCAAGTATGCAAGAAGATTAGATCGCGGGACGGATTACAGTCCGATCGGATTGCACTTGACCTTCGACACTTAAACTTTTTATAATTTTTAAAGATCATCAGCTTCTAACGGATTGCCATCCGATCGATAGACCATCCGATCGAGTGACAATCCTGCTGTGAACTTGTTCTCTGAGAAATACCTCGCCGGGCGGATCGCCATCCGATCGAACTGCCGTTCGATCTATCGACCTGAAAGGTAGAGATACTTCTCTGTTTTCAAAATGCTACAACGAAAACTTCAAAGCCATCATACACAAACACATCCTTACCAAACGAATGTCAATCCGACCGAATGGCCATTTGATCGGATGACCATCCGAACGGGTTGACATCCGATCGAATGGCTAACCGATCGGATTGCCATCCGATCGGATTACCGTTCGACACTTGGTCACTTTTCACCGTTTTACGCTTCGTCCATCGCTTATGCTATCGTTAACTGTTCAGGCTAATCTCACTCAGCGCTCCCTTCAATCCAAGAGAGTGTGTACTTGTAAACGCTATCTGTGAGTATACTCGATCCCTTTTTGCTTTATGCACTTTTGGGTGTTACATATGTTACTTATTCAAATCACAATCGACACACAACGCAAACACCATTTATACGCTGACCGTTATTGCGTGCTACGTGTTATTCGATGAATTCTTGTATGTTATGTTAACACAGTGATTGTTGCCTGACACCTTAGCAACGATAGTACTATAGTTTGGACTCAGCACCCGTCATGGACAGGGGTTGTTAAGGGCTTTACTTCATGTGTCCCAGTGGGGATATGTGTTGCGCATTCTACAACTCGCAGTCAGTCAGTCACGTCTGTGCATATTTCTCTGTCGATAACCTACAAGCTTTCACATTACTACATGTTACATGCTGGCTGTGCGTAAACGATTTCGCACTCTATTATATCTATTAAAGTTGTATGCTCACCTTTACACTATGTGTATTGACCCCTATTTTAACGTATGTGGCAGGTGCTTAAGATGCTTGGAATTGCTGTGCTTTGGGTGAATCAAGCTAGGGGTCTAGTTATGTCATGCTTAAATCTGAGTCGTCGAAACAGTATTTGCTTTTGAGACAATTATTTGTAATAACTGTTTTTATTTGGATATGTTGTGGTATGGGACATGACGTCTAATATCTGGTGAAGAATAGTTGTTATGGATACTCATGGACAATCTGTTTCGCTCAGTGCCATGCCCTGATGTTTCCGCCATCGGTTGGGGTGTGATAGATTGGTATCAGAGCCATAGCTATAGGGAATTAGGCAAGACTCGACCTAGTCCGGGTCGATGCCTTAGAAACGACCTAGTCTATAGTCTAAGTACCAACAGACCAACTTGTGCATACCCAGTAGGGGTGTTGTACGAGCTTACTTGCTATTCTCGCTCGCACTCGCTGAACACTTTCACCGCACACTACTTTCAGAAATGAACGAGTGATTAGGTCGAGATTAGGTGTGAAAACCGCAAAACTCTCGACTGAATCGCTTGTACGACCCGCATTTTATCTATAAACAGGAGAACTTGCGTTGAATCAGGATTCAGGAATGAAATCCATACTCTAACGCAGATTTTCCTCTCTATCTCATAAAAAAAGGAACGAAGTCGTTAAGTTACGGGTGAAACCCGAATCTCGACGACTTATTCCGTTCCTTATTTGGTTTTACAAGACTCTCACCAAAGTCTCGACGGACTCCAATGACTTGAGACACGTCGTAACTGGAAGGATGCGTGTCGTTCGCCCAAATCAAGGTGAGAGCACAGTCCAGAAGGCCAAAGCGTGCACTAAAAGTTCTTGCGAATAGTCGAATCACTTTGGGTAGTTGACGTCTATCAAGCCTTAGACAATCTATTTTCGATTTCAAGCTCGCAATCGCAAATTTTATGTGTTTTCGACTCTAAGCCCGCAACTGCTGACTTTGATATTTGTCGTTTTTATGTGGAATTTTTATGTGTTCATATGATTTTACCTGTTTATATGTTTTGATTTTGGTGATTTATTCGCTCTTCGCATTTCGCTTTGATCGACACACAACTCACCACGCACCGTTAGCAAATCACTGCTACTTGTGGATAATCGCATGCTATGTTACTCGCTTATGCTATACTACCTGCTATGCTACTCGCTGTGTACTCGCTAATCGCAATCGCTATTCTCGAACACGTGGACCTTGAATGATAAAGGAACACGACTGACACATGTAGGTGAATACGTGCAAAATGTAGTGTGGTTTCTGTGGTTTATATGTTCCTATGCTCTACATGCTTATGTGTTTCTATGGTTATGTGCCTATGTGACTATGTGTTTATGTGTTTATGTGATTATACGTATTCCTGAGTTTTAGTAGTGGTGTGTTGTGAGGTGAGATTCGATTATATAGCGTCTGAATACTATGGCGATGTCTATTGCAGACAATGTCGTCATTTGGATCGTTTCACTCCCGTTCAGCTCGCCGCAATCATGATGACAAACGCATTGCCGCCCTCGTCGCTAAGAAAATGGCAAAAGTTACCCCCCGGATTGTTAGTGAGCTGAATGAAAACACTAGCAAGTCTTCTGAAGAGTCCAGGACAGATTCGCCTAAAGCTACTTTTAGCTTCAAGCAGTTCAAAGCATGCGGACCGAAAGAATTTACCGGCGAAGATGGGCCTATGGCCATGTTCCAATGGTTTGATTCAATCGAAGTCACCTTGCGCCAGAGTGGCTGTCCTGATAATCTTCGCACTCTTAACATCACCGGCGTCTTCCAATCCCGAGCTCTAGATTGGTGGACAACCGAGAGAAATAAGCGTGGAAATGATGTAGCTTACGGGCTGACGTGGGATGAGTTGAAGGACGTTATGTGTCACACCCCAACCGATGGCGGAAACATCGGGGCATGGCACTAAGCGAAACAGATTGTCCAGAAGTTTCCATAACAATTATCAATACTATTCAATTTAAATAATACATCCCATACCGTATCTCAAACAGCAAAATAATTATTACAGACAAAATCCAGGCAAATACTCCGTTTCGACAACTCAGATTTAAATAGACAGCAGTTGTTTATCTGCTTCTAGTTTGATCACTACAGACAACTATTTGTTGGGCTCTAAAGCTTTATTCTAGCTTCAAATTCCTACCAAATGTGCGTCCTAAGCACCTGTCACATACGTTAAAATAAAGTCAATACATAAAATGTAAAGGTGAGCATACAAGTTTGATAATAGCATATAGAGTTTGAATTCGTTTACGCATAACCATCACGTACACATAGTGAAATTAAGCACGTTAGTTATCGACATAAATCCATCGATACCAATGACTGCGGGTTGACTGCTCGAGGCAGTTCGCAATACATGATTACCACCGTAATCCATGCTAGTAATGGTCCTTAACAACCCCCGTGTGAACGGGTGTTGAGTCCAAACTATAGTACTATCGTTGCTAAGGCAGGTAGACAGTATTCCATGTGTAAACATAACAAACAAGCATTCATAAGCCACGTATAACATGCATTAACGGTTAGCGTTTAAATAGTATTGAGTAGTGTGATTGTTGTAGTTTGAATATTCGTAACGTATGTAACGCCCAAAAGTGCGTAAAGCAAAAAAGGGATCGAGTATACTCACAGCGGTGAATGGATTGAAGGGAGCGCTTAACGAGTAAGGTTAGCCTGAATAGATTCGATAACATAACGATAAGTGACACGTAAAACGATACAAAGTGCGGGTGGATCGGATGGTAGTTCGTTCGGATGGTAATCCGAGCGGACAGCAATCCGTGTGGATGACAATTCGTTCGGATGGTCATCCGGTCGGACAGCTTGTCCGGTCGGATGACGATTCGAGTGGATTGTTTCTTCCTATAAGGAGAATGTGTTTGTGTATGATGGCTTGACTTTTGAAGTTTTCGTTGTAGTATTTTGAAGGCATTGAAGTATCTCTATCCATCAGGTCGTTCGATCGGATGGTGGGTCGTGCGGATGATAATCCGTTCGGACGGTGGTCCGGTCAGACGGTGGTCCGGTCGGACGGCATCTTAGTGGTGAGATTACTTAGTGAAGACAAGTTCACAACAGAAGTGCCACTCGATCGGATGTCCATCCGATCGGGTGGCAACCTTGTTAATGAACATGTTGAAAATTGTTTAAGTCTTTAAAGTCTTAGTATCTCATGATCCGAAGAGTAATCCAGTCAGAGGGTTGTCCGATCGGATTGCAATTCGTTCAATACTCAAACTTCGGATAAGGTTGCTTAAAGGTGGGACCCAAGTGTGATCCGTTCGGATGACCTATCCGATCGGACAACAATCCGGTAGGACAGCAATCCGTTTTGATTGTTCCGTTCGTCCTACACTTGGTCACTTTGATGGTTTGTTGTTATGTCGGGACGCTTTGACAACGTCTTAACCAACAGAACTCCCATTTTGACCCTGATGACTAAACCGACCAGGAATCACCCTAGCTCGGTCAGTTGCCGGCTCTAGACGGTTGTTCTTGTTTAACCCGGAGTTGGTGGTCTCGTGGGCGGAATCCAGATCTGAGCCAGTACAACACTAAGGGTGAGTAGGAGACTAGATCAGAACCCGATTCTACCGGTTTTGAGTGTAAAAGAGTTGAAAGAAAGTTAGAAACCATCTTTCAATCCTTTTTCACCACTCTTGTGTCGAGATCTTTACAAGATCTTTGTGTATTCGGGTGGAAATCGGTTAGATCTCAGTTGTTCTTGGTGGATTGAGGTCGAAGCATGAAGTTCTTGAAGAACTCATGATGACGTCATCCTAGAACACCCAAAATCTAGTGATTTCGCGGTTAAAAGTTGAGATTTAAAAGATAGCAAGGTGTAGGAGTGCGTGTAGATTAAGAAAGTACAAGATTTAGGGCGAGATCTTACCTGGGTTGAGAGAAATCGAAGAAAAGGTGGGGAGCTCGAGTTGTTCGGACAGAGGGTTTCCAAAAGTAGAAAGAATGACAATGACAGGGGTATTTATAGGATTCCAAAAGAGGAAAGGGTGATCCGATCGGATGACACACCGCTCGGATGGTTTATCCGGTCGGATGACATCCTGGTCGGATGGCGCTTGACCTGTGACCAAAAGGGCTATCCGGTCGGATGGCTATCCGGCCGGATGGCACTTGGTTCGAATGTCTGACGCGACGATTTTTGCTGAGTCGATTTCGATTGCGAGTGGTTCGATACGATAGGGTTTCCTAGTCAAATTACTTTTAGTCCCAACCACTAAATATCATAGTTCGATTGTGATTCGTGTTCGAGTTCGATTGCACTTCGAGTTAGATTGCGTTTTCGATTGATTACCACAGCACAACATAAATAAACATGCACAAGTAACACATAAAGCACACACACACGTATAACAAGTAAAATACGTAGCTCAAGTTGCGATTCATTGTAGACTTGATTAGCATAGTTTGATTATTGATTAATTAACTTTATCGCATTGTTACTTCCTATAGTTCACAGTCGTAGGTCGGTTAGACAGCGATTAACATACGTCGGTTATTGTCATTAACAACACTTACTCCACATAATACAAATAAAATAGATAAATTTCTACAAGTCAAATCCGTATAACCGGTCGTTGACTTTGACCTTGGCTTTGACTTTGACTTGTGAGAACACGGGGTGTTACATTATGATGCAAGAGTTCTGGCCTCCCCACGAGCGCCAAAAGATGGAGGACGAGTTCTGGCATATCAAGCAAAAGGATGGTGACACCGCTGGTTTAATTGCTCTTTTCAAGCAGCTGAGCATAATCTGTCCAGGTCAAGTTACTACTCCCGAAATCACCATCAAGAAGTATATCCATGCTCTTCCAGATTGCATGGCTGATTTCGTCCAAGCTGCGAAGACGACAACTATTGAGGAAGCCTACCTGCTTGCCGCTGAGATCAACGATAAGCGAGTCAAGTCTGGTTACTGGGATAAGGCCTCCAAGAATCTTTACCAAGTCACCGCTGCTCCAACCGCTGAAACCGCCGCCGCTCCGCAGTCTTCGAAGTCCTCCCGTCGTAAGAGGAAGAACAATAACAACAGTAGCAAAAATTGTGCTGTCACAGCTGGCGCTCCACTCCAAGCAGTACCTGCCCCACCGCAGCCTCAACACCGCCAAGTAGCGGCGCCGGTCAACCATGCACCGCCGGCCAAGCGTGCATACACTGGTCCTCACCCGGCTTGCCCTGCTTGTACTTATCGTCATCCAGTGGGAATCACTTGCAGATACTGTGTGCATTGCAACATGTACGGCCATTTCACCGCTAACTGCCGTACTGGTCCACGTCAAACTCTAGCTCCAGCTCAAGGACAAGCTACTGCTCAACAAGCTCTACTTCCTGCTCCTCAAGGCCAACAAGCGGCTCCTGCACCCGCGATCCATGCTAGAGCTTGCTTTGCGTGTGGTGATCCCAACCACTTCGCAAACATGTGCCCCAATCGAGTGGTGAAGCAAGAGGCACAACAGTAGCAGCAACAACAATAACAACATCAACAGCAGCAGCAGCCAGCAGCCCGCGGACGTACTTTCAACATCAATATCCGTCAAGCTCAAGCCGACAACAATGTGGTTAATGGTACGTTCCTTGTGAATGGTATTTATGCTTCGTGTTTATTTGATACTGGAGCCGATAACTGTTTTGTATCGTTTGAATTCGAAAAGCTCCTTAATCGTAAGCGCACCCATCTCCCCTCGACGTTCGATGTTGAAGTTGTCACCGGAAGAACCGTCGCTGTCAATTCTGTTCTTCGTGATTGTACCTCGAACTCAACAATCACGTCTTTCCTATCGACCTTATTCCGATGCAGCTCGGTAGTTTTGACGTCATAGTAGGCAGGGACTTTCTTCGCGAAAACCATGCTGAAGTCATTTGCTTCGATAAGATGATTCGCTTCTCGCTCGCTAATGGTGATCAACTTTGTGTGTATGGTGAAACTCCTTCGAAAGGTCTCAAACTCATGTTACGTGTCCAAGCGAGCAAGTATCTCCGCAAGGAATACAGAGCTTTCTTGGCTAACGTCGTAGTAGCGGAGAAGGAAAAGAAAGAGAAGACAATAGACAAGGTGCCTGTAGTTCGTGATTTTCCTCTTGTCTTCCCTGATGATCTTCCTGGTTTACCTCCGAGTCGTGATATCGACTTCCGCATCGACCTCATCCCTGGAGCGAATCCTGTTGCTAGAGCTCCTTATCGACTCGCTCCGTCTGAAATGCGCAAACTCTCGAGTCAGCTCCAGGATTTGCTTGACAAAGGCTACATTCACCCTAGCACCTCTCCTTGGGCGCACTAGTTCTCTTTGTAAAAAAGAAGGACGGGTCGTTTCGGATGTGTATCGACTATAGGGAGTTGAATAAGCTGACTATTAAGAATCGCTATCCCCTGCCTCGAATCGATGATTTGTTCGATCAGTTACAAGGTGCTACGTGTTTTTCAAAAATCGATCTACGTTCAGGCTACCACCAGTTACGCATTCAAGAGGAGGATATACCCAAAACCGCTTTTCGCACTCGATACGGCCACTATGAGTTCGTTGTTATGCCCTTTGGTTTAACCAACACACCTGCGATTTTCATGGATCTAATGAATCGTGTGTGTAAACCTTTCCTCGACCGCTTCATCATCGTGTTTATCGATGATATCCTGATCTATTCCAAGTCGAAAACCGAACACATGCAACATCTACGTTTGGTTCTCGAACTGCTCCAAGGGAATCGACTCTATGCCAAGTTCTCCAAGTGCGAATTTTGGCTGGAGGAGGTTCAATTCCTCGGTCACATTGTCAATAGTCAAGGTATTCACGTCGACCCCACGAAGATCGAAACTGTTAAGAGTTGGGTTACACCTAAGAACCCGTCTGAAGTCCGTTCTTTTCTCGGACTAGCGGGCTATTATCGCCGATTTATCGAAGGATTTTCTAAAATTGTTGTGCCGCTTACTTCTCTCACGCACAAAGACAAGCCTTTTGTTTGGGGAACTGGACAAGAGACTGCCTTTCGAACCCTCAAGCATATGCTTTGCAATGCTCCCGTTCTCGCTTTACCCAACGGAAACGATGATTTCGTTGTCTATTGTGATGCCTTGAACCTTGGTCTTGGTTGTGTTCTCATGCAACGGGACAAGGTTATCGCTTACGCGTCTCGTCAGCTCAAGATCCACGAGAAGAACTACACAACCCACAATCTCGAGCTAGATGCAGTTGTTTTTGCGTTGAAGATTTGGCGACACTACCTGTAACGTACCAAGTGTATGATCTTCACAGATCATAAGAGCCTACAACACATCCTCAGCCAAAAGGAACTTAATATGCACCAACGCCGATGGGTTGAGCTTCTTAATGATTACGACTGTGAGATTCGTTATCATCCTGGCAAGGCAAATGTCGTTGCCGACGCTCTCAGCAGATGGAGCTATTTGCATAGCATCCGTAATATCCAAGCCCAGCATCATCTCGAAACTCTTATCCGTGACGCTCAGCACGCTTGTTTTACCGAACACACTTTGAAGAAGGAAATGATTCTCAACGATGGCGCCCAATTAGTGAATAAGTCAAATGGGATCTTCCATTATCTAGACCGAATTTGGATTCCCAAGTGCACCGACTTACGACAGATTCTGATGGACGAAGCCCACAAATCCCGATATTCTATTCATCCCGGTGCCGATAAAATGTACCAGGACCTTCGCTACAAGTACTGGTGGCCGGGCATGAAGAAAGATATCGCTCTCTATGTTTCGAAGTGCCTGACTTGCTTAAAAGTCAAGGCCGAGCATCAAAGACCCTCTGGCTTACTCGTCCAACCCGAGATCCCTATGTGGAAATGGGAGAGTATAGCTATGGATTTCATAACGAAACTTCCGCGTACGCCATCGAGTCACGACAGCATCTGGGTTGTCGTTGACCGTTTGACAAAATCTGCTCATTTTCTGCCAATACGAGAAGACTATAAGGTAGAAAAATTAGCCCGAATCTACACCGATGAGATCATTTGTCGACATGGGACGCCTCGCGACATCATCTCTGACCGCGATGGTCGGTTTACCTCGCGTCATTGGGAAACGTTTCAATCTGTTCTCGGTACTACGCTTAATCTAAGTACCGCTTTCTATCCCCAAACCGACGGTCAGACTGAAAGAACGATTCGTACCCTTGAAGACATGCTTCGCTTGTGTGTCATAGATTTCGGTGGTAATTGGGACGCATACTTACCTTTAGTCGAATTCTCGTACAATAACAGTTATCATTCTAGCATACAAATGGCACCTTTTGAGGCATTATATGGAAGAAGATGCCGATCGCCTATTGTATGGCACGAGATCGGAGACTCGCAACTAACCGGTCCTGAGCTGTTGCAAGAAACGACTGACAAAATCCTCTAAATTCGAGACAATCTGCTGAAAGCTCGGAGTCGTCAAAAAAGTTACGCTGATAGACGCCGCAAGCCCCTTGAATTTGACGTTGGTGACCACGTACTCCTAAAGGTATCACCTTGGAAGGGTGTGGTCAGATTCGGAAAGAAAGGAAAGCTCGCGCCTCGATATGTTGGACCCTTTAAGATTCTGGAAAGGATTGGAAAAGTGGCCTACAGACTCGAACTACCGGAGGAACTTAGCAACGTCCACCCGACTTTCCATGTTTCGAACCTCAGAAAGTGTCTGGCCGAGGCGCCGAGCATGATTTACGAGTTCCACTGGAGGATCTACAAGTGGACGAAACAGCACTTCGTGGAGAAGCCTGTAGAGATCATGGACCGAGGAACCAAGAAACTCAGGCGCTCACGCATTCCCATTGTGAAGGTTCGCTGGGAAGGCAAACGCGGCGCAGAGTTCACCTGGGAACTCGAAAGCGACATGAAGGCAAAATACCCGCAGTTGTTTGTTACGGCTAAAGCCTAATTTCGGGACGAAATTCCCTTAAGTAGGGGAGGCTGTAACACCCCGTGTTACGAAAGTCAAAGTCAAAGTCAATGTCAAAGTCAAAGGAAGAAAAGATTGCTAATTGCGATCTGTCACTCCTTGCTTAACTAGTGATTTGACTTTCTTGACTTCTAATCGAATCTTTTATTTTATTTTCTTTAGTTGTATTATGTGGAGTATCTATTAATAATCGAGGTTTAATCGCTGTTTATCGCATGTTTTATCGCCTTTATCGCTAACCGCATCGCAATCGCATTCGCAACTCGACTTATGCGTTCTGGATATTGTTTTACGTGTGTGTGCTATATAAGTGTTAATTGTGCATGTTTACTTTATGTTTATGGTGATTAATCGAAACACAATCGCAACTCTATCGCAATCGCAGTCTAATCGCAAACGCTAAACACAAGTTATTTATAATGATTGTATGTTAGATATAGTAGTTAGGTTATTTGTGTAACTAATGGGTGATACTATCGCATCGCTCACTCGAAGCGCATCGCAATGCTTAACACGCAAAACGAAACGCCAAAAAACTGAACTCGCCGAACACCACGATCGAATGGCCGCTCGATCGAATGGTTATCCGATCAGATGGCTATCCGATCGAAGTGCCATCCTATCCGACACTTGTGCACTTTCCCTTTTTGGCAACCTATAAATACCCCTCCTGTCACATCATTCGATGTGACAGCTCCCTCACTCGACCAGCCGCGTTCCAGACCTTCTTTCTCTCGATTTCTCGCGATTCTTGTAAGTTTCCAACCTAAATCTTGTACTTCTATGATCTACACACACTTCTCCATCATTTTAACCTTCGAATCTCAACTTTTAACCGTGAAATCAACGGATTTGAGGTGTTCTAGGGTGATGTTGTCGCAACCCCCGATCCCTATTTCCTCGGGAACGGGCGGCCGCGAGCCAGTTTCGGTGGTATCGTGTGTTTATTCAATTTTGGCAGCGGAAATTACATTAGGACCGTAGTTAGGAAATGTTTTATCAGAGTAAAATACCACGCTTTTAATATATTAAACAAATGGGAAAATCCCAAGTTTAAGTACACACATTTGCATAGGGATAAAACCCTATTTTATTTAATAAAAACATCTATTTTGGTTAGGTAACTTTATTGCCACTTTTTCAAGCCTTCAGTGCTGTCCAGCTGGCTTCTAATTGGCTTTCACATTTTGTTACCTGAAACGCGTTTAAAACATTTTGTCAATGGGAAATACTGGTGAGTGAATCCCAGTTCAATCAAGTTTAAATAAAAACCATTGTACAGTATTGAGGGCGATCTCGCAATTATATTTGTTTCCAAGTCATACTAATTATCACCCGCGGTACTGTCAAACCCGACTTGTGGAAAAGTTACTCTTGGCAAGGCAGTAACAAATTTTGTATACAAACCCCAACATACTAACGATAATTGTATCCTTACAAATATTCAATCACTGTTTAATATATAATTAATTGTGTGAGGTTTTGTAAAAACAGTTAACAAAAAGGAGATTACTCACATTGCTGTCTTAGATTATCCTTTAGGGTTTCCTGGTGACAATCTATAATTTACAGAATTGCACACGTGTTAGTATTAGTAATACCCTCCCCGAGACGGTATTCCAATGACTACGTCGGGCAGAACCACGACAGCCGTTACGGAACCCTAGATCAATCGGGCAGAGTATCTAATACGTATCCAGGGGTTATGATACTTACAACGGAGCAGGACTTCGTTAATTAGGAGGGTATTATACCCGTGTATAATGCCTACACTTCAGAATTTGAGATTGAGAAAAGAAATCTGAGCGACGTAAACTGAAGGCCCGAAGCCCTCTTGTATAGGGCCTGATTCTGGGTTCTACGCGGCCCACATAAAGGAAAACAAAAGGCTACGAGGCCCGCGTCAAAGGGAGTCAACATCGTAGCTTTGAGGTGTCATCACCCTAGCTTCGCCACGTGTCGCCACGTGGCGGCTTCCGGAGGAGGGCGGGTGACCAGCCTTGTCGCGGCCCGCGTTAACTAAAGACAAGGGGTGTTGCGCCCTGCGACGACCCAATTATTTTTGTTTTTTATTTATTTTTAATGATATAACGTATTCCGGGCTCGGTTTTCACATACGGGGTGTATTTTAAGACATATAGGGGTATTTAAAATATATTAGGGTGTCGGAAAAATATTCAGGAGGGTTGTTATATCCTCCCTACCTTATTTTAGAGCTCGTCCTCGAGATCTACAGGAACAAGTGTGGATATTTCCTTTGCATTTCTGATTCAAGTTCCCATGTATACTCTGGTCCTCTTTTGGAGTCCCATTTCACTTTGACCAGAACTAATCTCTTGTGTTTGAGGTTCTTGACTTTCCTGTCTTCAATCTGTAGAGACCTTTCTACAAACTTGAGTTGTTTATTTACCTCTATATCCTTAAGAGGTACCACAAGTGATTCATCGGCTAAGCATTTCTTGAGATTAGATACATGAAATACATCATGTATTCCTGCCATTTCCTCTGGCAGTTGTAGCTGATAGGCTACATGTCCTATTCTTTTAATAATCTTTAAAGGTCCAACATACCTGGGACTTAGCTTTCCCCTTTTTATGAATCTTACCACTCCTTTCCAAGGAGAGACTTTTAACAATACTTGGTCCCCTACTTGAAATTCCAATGGTTTTCGCCTATTGTCCGCATAACTTTTCTGTCGATCACGTGCTGCTTTTAGTCGTTCCTTGACTTGAGTGATCTTGTCGGTTGTTTCTTGCACTATCTCAGGTCCAGATAGTTGCTTTTCCCCAATTTCTACCCAACAGACTGGGGTTCGGCACTTTCGTCCGTAAAGTGCTTCGAATGGTGCAGCATTGATACTTGTGTGATAACTATTATTATAAGAAAATTCTATCAATGGTAAGTGATCGTCCCAATTACCTCCGAAACCAATTACACAAGCTCTAAGCATGTCTTCCATTGTCTGAATTATCTTTTCGCTTTGTCCCGTCCGTTTGAGGATGATAAGCAGTGCTTAGATTTAACTTGGTTTCCATGGCTTTTTGGAAACTTGTCCTAAAATGAGAGGTAAAACGGCTATCCCTATCAGAAACAATTGATAAAGGAATTCCATGTAAAGAAACAATTTCATTTACATACAATTTAGCTAGCTGTTCCATACTGAAAGTTTCCTTCATTGGTAAAAAATGAGCTGACTTAGTTAGCCTATCTACAATCACCCAGATTGTATCATTACCTTTCTTTGTTTTGGGTAATTTAGTAACAAAATCCATTGTTATCAATTCCTATTTCCATACTGGCATTTCTAACTGTTGTAACAAACCTGAGGGTTTCTGATGTTCAGCTTTAACTTGTGAGCAGGTTAAACATTTAGAAACATAGGTTGCTATGTCCTTTTTCATTCCTATCCACCAGAAATTCTTCCTTAAATCCAGGTACATTTTATCACTTCCTGGATGCATCGTATATTTAGACTTATGGGCTTCTTCTAATATGCGATGACGTAGGTTTCCTAATTTAGGTATCCACGTTCTCTTTTCATGAAATCTCCAAATTCCATCTGTTCCCTGTTCTAATTCCTTAATCATACCTTTTAGCTTTTCAGTATCATCCTTGATTACTGATTCTTGTGCCCTTTTAATTTGTTCATTTAAATCTACTTGTAGATTTAATTTAAGAGAACGTACCCTTTTTGGCTTTTCGTGATACTTTCGGCTTAAAGCATCTGCCACTACATTTGCTTTTCTTTCATGATACGGGATATCACAATCATAATCACTAAGCATTTCCATCCAACGTCTTTATCTCATATTTAACTCTTTTTGCCCGAAAACATACCTTAAAACTCTTATGATCAGTAAATATGGTAAACTTGCTACCATAAAGGTAATGTCTCCAAATTTTCAAAGAAAAAATTATTGCTCCTAATTCAAGATCATGGGTTGAATAATTTTCTTCATGATTCTTAAGTTGTCTAGAGGCGTAAGCTATAACCTTTTAACATTGCATTAACACACATCCATAACCTAATTTAGAAGCATCACAAAATCTTCAGTTCCTTCTGGTAACACTAATATGGGTGCATGGGTTAATCTTTGCTTAAGAATTCTAAAGGCTTCTTCTTGCTTTGGTCCCCATTCAAACTTAATGGATTTACAGGTTAACTTAGTTAAAGGAATGGCTATTTTAGAAAAATCTCGAATAAATCTTCTATAATAACCGGCCAATCCTAAGAAACTTCTAATCTCGGTTGGTGATTCAGGAGTTTTCCATTTAGTAATTGCCTCTATTTTTGTTGGATCCACATGAATTCCTTCATGATTCACTAAGTGTCTAAGAAACTGTACCTGTTCTAACCAAAACTCACATTTTGAAAATTTAGCATAACGTTTTTCCTTTCTTAGTAGACTTAAAAGTGCGTGCAAATGCCTTGCATGTTCCTCTTTACTCTTAGAGTAAATGAGAATATCATCTATAAAGACAATTATGAATTTATCCAAATATGGCTTACACATCCAGTTCAACATGTCCATAAATGCAGCGGGGGCATTGGTTAAACCAAATGGCATGACAGTAAATTCATAATGGCCATACCTCGTTCTAAACGCGGTTTTAGGAATATCCTCTTCCTGTACCTTTAATTGATGATATCCTGATCTTATATCGATTTTCGAGAAAAATCGAGCTCCTTGCAATTGATCGAACAGATCATCGATTCTCGGTAATGGATACCGATTCTTAATTGTGACTTTGTTCAATTCACGGTAATCAATGCACATATGCATTGATCCGTCCTTCTTTTTAACGAATAAGATTGGTGCTCCCCAGGGTGATGAGCTTGGCTGTATGAATCATTTTTCTAGCAATTCATCTAATTGTTTCTTTAGTTCCTGCATTTCTGTGGGTGCCAAACGGTAAGGTGCTTTGGCAATTGGTGCCGTTCCTGGTAACATGTGAATTCTGAATTCAACTTCTCTATCTGGCGGTAGTCCTGGTAATTCTTCTGGAAATATATCTGAAAACTGAGACACTACTGGAATGTCTTTTAGTTCTTTTCCTTTAGTGTTAGTGATTATGGAAATCAAATACACTAATGATCCTTTCTTATATAGCTTGCAGCTTTCATCACAGAGATGAATTTTGTGGACCTAGATGATTTATCTCCTTTAATTGTGATCTTTTCACCCTTTGATGAATTTACTTGAATTGACTTTTGATCACATAAAATACTGGCTTTATTGGCTATTAACCAATCCATTCCTAAAACAACATCGAATCCTGCTAGATTCATTGGGTAAAGATTTGTAATAAACTTTTGATTTAAAATTTCTATTCTTGCTCCCTGCAAGATTTCAGGAATCTTAACAGTTTCTCCATTCGCTGTTTCTACTAGACATTCTTGTGGAAGTTTAGTTAATGATTGATTAAGAAGTTTGCAAAATGAAGTATTAATAAAACTTTGGTTTGCACCAGAGTCAAATAATACTTTAGCAAATATATCATTAACTAAAAACGTACCGGCTATCACATCCGGAATCATCTTGGCTTCATCTGCTGTCATAACAAATGCTCTAGCATTTTTAGTGTTCTTACTGTTCGGAGCTGGAGCCAATTTTGGACAATTTGGCTTGATATGACCTTTTTTCTCCACAGTTGAAGCATAGTCCATTGCTAGATTTCCTCCTGCAATCTTCTTCCTTGTGTCCTGGTAACTTACAGAAATTGCAGTGAATGGAGCATTTTCCTGAATGCTTCTTCTTGCAGGTCTTGCAGTAAGGTGCAGAGGTAGAACCTATATTTCTACGGTTGGAATTACCATAGCGGAATTCCTGAGTAAGCCTCTGTGCTAGGTTTTTCCTCTGGTCTTCTTCTCTAGTACGGACTAATTCATCAGTCAAGGTATTTGCTAATTCTACAGCTTCTTCTATGGTTTGAGGTCTAGCCGCCTTGACTACATGCCTAATTTCTCCAATCAATCCCCAGATATAACGGGAGATTAATACCGGCTCTGGTGATGCAAGGGTTGGCACTATTCTAGCATATTCAAAGATAACTTTGTGTACCCCTTACTATCTACTCCATTCATCCTAAGGTTTAAGAATTTGTTTGCTATCTGTTCTTTTTCATTAGGAGGGCAGAATTTCCTTTCCACCTTATCCTTAAATTCCTCCCATTTCATATTGTAAGTTCTATCACTTCCCCTTGACTGGAGGATAGTGTTCCACCATTCTAATGCTGAATTTTTAAACAGATTAGAAGCAAACATGTTGGGATTGAACTCTATCAAAGGAACATATAATTAAAGCCAAAACTGGATAAGAGCAGTGGATCCAGAATAAGCAGATGTTACATACAAGTCTCTCCCCTTGAAAGTGGTTTCAACATCTGCTGACCTCCTATCTACTGATTGTACAAACTGCTGACCTACAAACTGCTGATCAAGTAAAGGCCTGATGAAAGACTAAAGCTCTGCTGTTCAATCTACTGCCTTGAGTCAAGCACTGCTGATCCGGACAAGTACTGCTGGGTTCACAGCAGTGGAAGGATGCAGCAGTTATTTAAGATGTCTTTTATGTAATGAAATGTAATAGCAGTAGTTAGCATAGCAGTGTTTGTATTGATCAGATGTTAGAGTTTTTTAGGAGGTTAGATGTCACTTTCATGGTGACGTCAGCTAAGATGCTCAGTGGTTTGCTAGTGCCTATAAATAGACCAGTGCTCTGTACTGTTCTATTAGCTCTTTGCAAAATCGTCTTCTCTGCACGAACAAACACTGAGCTCTGGCTGAGGGGGAGTTTGCATTCAACATTGCATTGTAATCGTAATTGAAATAAATTCAATCTTTCGGTTCTTTGTGAAAAGTGTTTGATCAAAGCAATACTCTCGTTTGATTGTATGCAAAGTTTGTTTCCATCTTAATTCCGCTGCACAACTCATCCATCTTCATTCTAATTCAAACGTAAAATACAATCAAAACCAAAATCAGATCCTAACAATTAGTATCAGAGATTGGACAGTCAAATTTGATTTAACAATCATTTTGACATAAATAGTTCAGCTCATAATCGTTGATATCGATAGTTTGTTCGGTTTGTTGAAAAACAGAGTAAGGTTTAATCACCATTAAAGTTGATTAATCAGTGCCTGTAAAACAACCAGGATGACGTCACAATCACAAGATGATAAGAATAACATTGGCTCGCTTTTTAAACCACCTATGCTTAAACGTAATGAGTACAACATCTGGGAGAGAAGGATGGGTCACATCCTTGCTCAATAGAACATTGGATGTTGGAGGTCTGTTGTTTTTGGTTCCCATGTTCCTATGGTGCCAAGTCTGAGGATGCAAAAAAGTTCGTTCCTAAACCAACTGAAAACTATACTGAAACTGATTTTCAAAAGTTCGAACTCGATGCCAAAGCATTTAACATCATAGCATCTGCATTACCAAATGAGATCTATGCTGGACTGTTACATTGTAACAGTGCCAAAGAGCTATGGGATGCATTGAAGGAACAGTTTGGGGGAACTGAAGAAGTTATTGAAAACAATAGGGAAATTCTGAATCAGCAGTATGAAACCTTCTGTCACATTAAGGGTGAATCATTGACCCAACAGTTTGAACGTTTTAGCTGTCTCATCAGTGAGCTAAGGCTTGTTAAAGTTGAAATTCCAAAATCAACACAAAATAGCAGGTTTCTTAGACCACTACCTGATAAATGGGACACAATTGCATTTGTGACTAGAAACTCAGCTGAGTTCAAAGATCTGACCCTGACCCAACTTCATGGTAGACTCCTGACCTATGAAAGGGAGTTAAACCAGAAAAAAAAAGTTGCAAGAGTCTGGCAAAGTTGCTGATGATTATTCATTCGGTAGCACAGCTCTTTTGGGTCAGGAAGAATCTGGTAGCAGTGGTAAGGATCGGGGTTATGATCACTTCATTGATATAACTGCTGGTGGAAATTTTAACAACCCTGATCCTCACTCTGCAAATTATGCTTTTACTGCAAATTGTGAAAACCAGATGTCAGATAACTTGTGCTTTGAACTCAATGATTTGCAACACTTTGATCCCACTGACTTAGAAGAGATGGACATCTTGCATCAATTGGCTTTGCTTAGTGTAAGAACAAGCAAATTCTACAAAAGAACAGGGAGAAAATTCCCAGGGTTACATGGGAATTTAAGGGTTGGGTTGGATAAATCTAAAATCAAGTGTTACAAGTGCAATAGGCTAGGTCATTTTGCTAGGGAATGCAGGAGTCAAACTACATGTCCTATAATTACTCATCCCAGCTCAAACCCTAGACCACAAAATGAATGCATTGTTCACTATACCCAATATACCCCTGTAGCCCATGTTAACACTGCTCACTATGCTGCAACCCCTGTGCCCGTGCATTATGTCCAAACCACTGTTCCACAAATTCAGTATGTTCAAACCCCTGTCCCCCAGGCACAAGTGCAACCTGTTGCACCTCAAACAGCTGCTCCAGCAGTGGTACAACCAGATCAGCAAAGCTTTTTCACTCAAGGCTTTGTTGACTGGAGCAGCATGCCTAATGAGCTTGGTGATGAAAATTTTGCACTCTATACTTTTAATGAACCTTCTAATGATGAATTTTGTTTGATGGCATTTGAGTCAATACCAGAGGGGGTAGAAACTGAAGGTGAATAGCTAAGTGCTGAAACAGTGGATGAGGTGACTGAAGCAGTTGTTAATGCAGTTGCTGGTGAACTGCTGCTGGGAGAAAATTCAGAAACCCTGATTGAACCACTGACAGATCCCTGGTCCAAAGAGGACAAAGAAGAAGAGGAAGAGAAGAAAGCAGGTGAGAAAGAAGTAAGAGCTGATGATGAAGAAAATCATCAATGTGATTGTGCCATGATGGCTGCTGCCAAGGTATCACCTCAAGTTCTTGAAAAACTGTGTTCAGACAATTGCATTATTTCTTTTGCTAACATCAAAAAGGTAAATGAAAACCTTAGGGATAAAATTTTAACTGATGAAGTCAAATTTGAAAGGTCTTTAAAAGAACTTAAAAACAAATTGACTGAAAAAGAGAAAGAGATCAGCAGTCTTAAAGAAGAGCAAAGCATAACCAAAACTCAACTCCAAACTATGGTAGAAAAATACCAAGTTTGCAAAAAAGAGTTGGAGTCCACCTAGATCACCTATGAAAAATGGGTGGAATCATGCAAAGGGTATGAGGTTATGCTTGAAAAACAGATTAAAAGCAATGTGAAATTTGGTGTTGGTTATAGAAAACATGATGATGAAAACACTGCTTTTGAAAAATCAGTTCAAACCACTGATGTTACCACTGAGTTCATCCCCACAAACAAGAATGGCCAAGAAGTGAAAATCACTGATAAACTTGGTAACAAAATCACACTTGATAGACCAATGGGATCCTCTACTTTTGAGGAGATTGAGAAATACCATTTTAAACCCACATGGTCTGATGAGTGTGATATTCTTGAAAATTTCAAGCCCATGGACTTTACAACCACTGACGGTGTTAAAGCTCCAAAAGCAAAAGTCATTCCTCTTAAGGACATCCCAACAGAGGTTAAAAACTCTGTTGCAAAGGAGTCTGAGAAGAGAAAGAAGAGAGAAAAGGTCAATAACTTGTTTTGTGAGAAAAGAAATCATCTAACAAAAGATTGTTTTCATTTAAAAGCATACGATCTAAACAAAACAAGTGTCATTGTTCCTGCTGAAAGCTGCATTGTCTGTGGTAAATCAAATCACAAAACTCAAGCATGTGTGTATCTCAAAAACTTTGATGTGAAAAAGAATGAATACACTGCTAAAACATCCTTGAGTCCATCAACATCATCTGTCAAATTTACCAAAAACCAACCAATGTTTGTGCCAGTTCAAACAACTGTCACAAAACAGCTGGACCAAACATCTGTTAAAAGAGATGTTCAGGTTACTGATGCACCCCCTGCCAACCAGTTCAGAAGAGGTAAGGGACAACCATCTTACCAAAGGATTCCACACGTTTATGAGACCTACAAAAGGCCCTCTAAACCTAAAGTGAATAGGCATCCTTTTGGTTATCAACAGGTGATTGGTCAAGACCCCCAACAGTGGTTAGCAAGAAATAGTCCTAAAACTGTCCAAACCCCTGACTTAACCACTGTCCATCAATCTGCATCCATCCCAGACACTGTGGAGACCCCATCCAAAGCCTTATTGGCTTTGGAAATCTTAATGAACTAATCCTTTTACTTCATGTGCAGGGAGCTTCTGCCTACTTAGATAGCCTCTGGTATGTTGATAGTGGAGGCTCCAGGCACATGACTGGATGTAAAGCCCTACTCAAAGATTTCAAAATTAATGGAGGGGGTGATATATCCTTTGGGAATGACAGTAAAGGGAAAGTTCTGGGGTCTGGTATAGTACAGTCTGGCAATGTAAAATTTGAAAATGTCAATCTGATAGACAGTCTGAAATTCAACCTCCTGAGTGTTTCACAAATGAGTGATAAGGGGTATGGGTCATTCTTCACAAAGGAGTGTTGTAGGATTGTTGGACCAGAAATGGTCAAAAAGATTGAAGCAATAATAAAAACTGGTCAAACAAAACTTGTTGCTCAAAGAAGTGGCAATGTTTATGTTGTTGATATGTCAAAAGAGTGTCCCAGAGCTGATGCCTGTCTGTTCTCAGCTGCCTCTAACAAAGAGACAGAACTTTGGCACAGAAGACTGGGGCACACAAATCTCAAGACAATCACTGAAATTTCAAAAAATGGCTTGGTAAGAGGCTTACCACAAAAATTGTTTTCATGTCCTGAGCATTGTGTTTCCTGTTTAAAAGGAAAACAACATAAAAGCTCTTTTAAGTCCATTGAAGAGTCCAAAACAACCCAGTGTTTGCAAATGCCACACATGGATTTGTTTGGCCCAGTTCAAGTCATGAGTCTCAAAAAGAAGAAATATTGTTTGGGTTATTATTGATGACTTTTCTAGGTTTACATGGACTTTCTTTTTACACTCAAAAGATGAGACTGCAGGCATTTTGCAAGACTTTGTGACACAGGTTGAAAATCAATTTGACCTTCCAGTAAAAGTCTTCAGGAGTGACAACGGCACATAATTCAAAACTAAGGAGTTGGATGCCTTCTGTGTGAAGAAAGGGATTGTAAGGCAGTACAACATCCCTAGAACACCAGAGCAAAATGGGGTGGTTGAAAGAAAGAACATAACTTTGATTGAGGCTGCCAGAACCATGCTTGCTGATTCAGGTTTGCCATTAACTTTTTGGGCAGAGGCGGTAAACACTGCTTGCTATGTCCAAAACAGAGTTTTAATAAACCCTAGGCACAAAAAGACTGCCTATGAAATTCTGTATAAAATCAAACCACTGATCTCTTACTTCAAGGTATTTGGCTGCCCATGCTTTATTTTGAACTTAAAAGATTCCATTTCAAAATTTGCAGCCAAAATTGACTGTGGTTATCATCTGGAATACTCAACCACAGCCAAGGCCTACAAAGTGTTTAATACACGGACCAAGGCAGTGGAGGAGACCTTGAATGTAAAGTTCAATGAACTTTCATCAATGAAAATCCCAGCAAATCATGCAGATCTGTTTGATCTTGATAAATTCACTTTTGAAAATACTGCTGTCAAGACTAACAGTGCAGGTCCATCAGAGGATTCAACACCAGACTATGGGTATGAAATCATGTCACACCCCGTATTCCACGTGTCACCGGTGGGCCCGGTGGGGAGTATCGTGACGTGGTTGGCAACATAATAGTCAAACAACACAATATTTAAATGCACAGCGGAAGCAATTGAAAGATATATTTCAACCAAATAAAATATTGTAATATCGTGTATCACAACAGTTGAAAGTTTGTCCACAGAAGGATCAAAAATAAATTGTAGTTCAACAGACTTTAGGCATCTTAAGCTTGCGAGACTTCTATCGATGCTAAGGAGAAATCCCAGCCTATTACGCTTAGTACCTGCATTTAATCGTTTTGGGAAAATACGTTAGTTTACACTGGTAAATACAATCAACTGACTCATTTTGGAAAATGATTAAAAATTGATTTGGATGCACGTGGCATAAACATTTTATAACTTGGGATAATTATTTAAATATAATCTTGTAAAAGAATTACATGTTCCTTATGCGTTCAGTAGCCCGGAGCGTGCCGGGTTAAAGATCAATAGACACACCACATCAACTATTTATGCACTGACGAGTGTACGCCTACACTCCGCGCTTAGGTCGTGGCCATTTCGTAAAATGATGCCAAGGATATCCGGGACATGGTCATTAACCCCCCAAAGGCTTTAAGTAAACAAAACAATTTAAACGGGCCGATCAAATTACTCAATTAACCACCAAACGATGGAAGATTTAATGCCCGACCAAGCGGTATTTTAAATACCGTAACCCAAGCCCGTATAGGGAAAATAAGTTAAAAGTATTTACCTGAGCAAAGTAATAATCACAATAAGCAAATGCAAGTAGCTTTTACTGGTCTCCTATTCTGGAACAAAGGTTTATAATAACCTATTAGAATCCTAACGGGTCTTTAGTTAAGCTTAAGCTTAGACCGGTTAGTTTTAAAGATACGGTTCGTACGCATGATTAAGCGAAGACCGGATAGAATGTGATTTAGACCCGACAAGTTCGAAGACTTGCTTAATATGGGTATTTCATACACATTCTGGATTTTGAGATAAAACCGATAAGGTTTGACCCGTTTCGGCTAATTTATGTAAACTAGTTACATAAACCGAACCGAACGCGTAATAAGCGTAACGGGTATTCATAAGAGCCAAATACAGGTTTCCTAAGTTAATATGCTTCAAATATGTTGTGACATCAGTAAGATGTCTTTTATTATGCCCGAAACGAATTTAAACACAAACTATGCCCCGTAGGGGTAGTTTGGTCATTTACAAGGTTATAAAAGAGTTTAAGTATTTACCTGAGTCACAGGTCTGATATAATCAGCAAAAATACTCAATTTAATCAGTTATAATAGTAGGGTAAAGTACATATGTGAAACTTATCAATTATAACCAAACTATGCACCGTAGGGGCATTTTGGTAATTTCACATAAGCCGAAAAGCTCAAAACTGAAGTCTGAGTTAAACAACTTTTGCTTACTGTTAAAATATTATAATTTATCTAAAATATCAGTAGGTATCAACCCTTGTATGTTTAAAATAGTTCTAGTACATACTATGCGTTAAAAACGCTTAAAAAGGCGATTAGGAGCCATTTCCGGGTTCTATACATAAAGCTGATATTTTTATTATTCCAGAAGGCTTAAAATAATTTATTTACCATATGTAATCAGTAGCAAAAGGTTTGGAGTCGATTAGATATGTAAAACTCATTTTATAGCCCGAAAGGGCAAACCCGACAATTACCGGATTAAGCCTATGGCTCTAAGTTATGCTCAGCCTAAAATTAATTAAAAATCTTCAAAAATCCCAAAATAATATATTACATCAGTGGGTAAAGAGTTTGATATCAAAAAGTATGTTTAAATAGGCTATACGCTAATTATGTCGTTTAATCGCTAATAAACTTTCTAATTACGCTAATGAGCATAACTCTCAATCTACACCTCCAACTGATGTCAAATTTTGGGTGCAAGTTTATATATCAGTAATTAAAGTTTCTACTCTTTTGCATTTTCAAAAATCACGTTTTAAGGTGAAAATGGCATAATGGTCAACATATGAGCAATTAACGGAATCATGCATATTAATTGGTTAACTAATGAACCAAGGTGCATAATCACAGAGGGTTATACTAGCATGTAACCTGGTCCAATTAAAGCTCTAAGGTATTTCTAAAACATACCAAAACGGGTCAGAACTGAAGTCAAAGCAAAAGTCAAAGCTTTGCGACTTTCGGTTCTGAACCGGGTCTAAACATAAAATTGTCGGGTTGAACTTGTTTAGACATGTTCTTACACTAATTACCAAGTTATATTAATGATCAAACAGGTTGTATGTGTTCTACATTGCTAATTATGCATAAATTAGAAAATAAGCATGCTGTTGACTTTTTAATAACAAGTTTGACCCGACATTAGACCTAGTTAGAGTGGGAATCAGAGGGTGCCCTTTTAAGGGTTTAATGCCCACATAATTACCAACTTATAACTACTTTCAATTAGACTAATCACTGGACCAACAGTGATTAATCGTTAAGTCAACCGTTAATTACGACGGTTTGACTTTTAAGCTAAAACTAAGCAAAAACTTAACTAAGAAAGGTTAAGCAAACTTACTAGAGTCCTTTGCACGATTAGTGATCACTTGAGCCTGCTTTGGAGCTCCAGAAATGATCAGAAATGCTGAAGGAAGGTGTGAAGAATTGGTTGCAACCTTGTGGCCTTATATAGTGCTCAAGAACTCATGGATCATTGACACACAACTCTAACCAAGGCCATGGATCACTTCCAGATGTCCCTAAGTGTCTAGGGGTTGCCTAGGGGTCGTGCAAGATGAGGAAAATCGGATTAAAGTCGGTTACAAGAGCTATGGCAGACAAGAACCCAAGAAAATCGGACCAGACAGGCCCTCACGGCACGCGTAGACCCCCCCCCTGGGGCTTCGCGTGGCGCGACGCCCCTTCTGAACAAATCTTAAATTTTTGCTTTTTATGCATTGGTCCTTGGCTCTTGGAAACTTTGCTACGACATTATTTCTTGCACTTCGAACCCTCCAAATTGACGCATAAGGGCTTCAAGACATATACCCACTTTGTTTAGTCCTCGGTTAACTTTATTGTCACCCGAAAAGTCCTAAACTTCAACGTTGACGCTTTTAACCCTTCGCATACGAATTTGATCATAACTTTCTCATACGTTAACGAAACTTTGTGAAATTTATATCGTGCATTCTAGTGAGCATAATTTACCGTTACAAAGCTTCGGGTTTGCTTAAAGGTCAATCAAAGGTATAACTTAAACATGTTGACACATTTAACCCCTGTAGTTTGTAATCTCTCACTTTCTTTCATATTTAGCTTCATATGATCCATGATTTATTCGTTTGAAGGTATGAGCATCATGTAGGGTTAATGTACAATATATTTATTCACTGTTGACATTTAGAACTCGTATGTTCACATACTTTCCATGATTGTCAACTTTAATCCTTTTATAACATTCTTTCACACGTTCAAACATATGACACGTGTCAACACATTATAGGACGTGAATTTTCGAGGTGTTACATCCTCACCCCCTTAAAAGAAATCTCGACCTCGAGATTTATTGAACAAATGAGGGTACTTTTCCTTCATTGTGGATTCAACCTCCCACGTGTATTCGGGACCTCTATGGGCATCCCATTTTACCTTTACAATAGGCACATGCTTCCTTCTAAGCTTCTTAACCTGTCGATCTTCAATCGACAATGGTTTTTCCACAAATTTCAAGCTCTCATCTATATGCAAATCTGTATGTGGTATGACTAGCGATTCGTCAGCTAGGCATTTCTTCAGATTGCAGACATGGAATACATTATGAATACCACTGAGCTCTTCAGGTAAATTTAACTTGTAAGCCACTGATCTGACACATTCGATGACCTCGAATGGTCCTATGTATCTCGGGCTTAACTTACCTTTCTTGCCAAATCGCATCACTCCTTTCCAGGGCGATACTTTAAGCAACACTTTGTCACCAACTTCAAATTTCATATGTTTACGCTTTGGATCTGCGTAACTCTTCTGCCTATCACGGGCAGCTTTGAGACGGTCACGAATCTGGACAATCTTGTCCGTTGTTTCAAAGACTATCTCTGGTCCTGATAGTTTGACATCTCCAACTTCCGCCCAACAAACGGGCGTTCTACACTTTCTACCGTATAAGGCCTCGAAAGGCGCAGCTTTAATGCTGGTATGGTAGCTATTGTTGTAGGAGAATTCGATTAACGGCAGGTGGTTATCCCAACTACCACCTAAATCGATCACACATGCACGTAGCATGTCTTCCAACGTTTGAATAGTACGCTCACTCTGGCCGTCCGTCTGAGGATGGTAAGCCGTACTAAAATTCAAACGCGTGCCCAAAGATTGCTGGAAACTTTTCCAAAAATGTGACGTGTATCTAGTATCTCTTTCAGAGATAATAGACACAGGTATGCCATGTAAGGCTACAATCTTATCCACGTACAACTGGGCTAACATGTCGGAGCTATAAGTCTCCTTGATGGGTAGGAAATGTGCTGACTTAGTCAGTCTATCAACTATCACCCATATTGTATCATTTCCTTTCTTTGTCTTAGGTAACTTGGTGATAAAATCCATAGTTACCATTTCCCACTTCCAAGTGGGAAGTTCAGGCTATTTTAGCAAGCCTGACGGCTTTTGATGTTCTACTTTGACTTGCGCACAAGTCAAGCACTTAGCTACATAGGCAGCTACAGACTTTTTCAAGCCTATCCACCAATAGTTTGCCCTTAAATCCAGGTACATCTTATCAGCTCCAGGATGAACGGAGTATTTAGAACTATGGGCTTCCTGGAGGATGACATCTCGAAGTCCCCCATAAATTGGAACCCATATTCGTCCATTCAATCTCAGAATTCCATCCTTGCCAAGAGATAACTGCTCCTCAGTTACTCCTAGCTTTTCGTTAGGATAGTTAGCTTCCAACACAGCTTCCTTCTGTGCAGCTAACAACCTTTCATTCAAACTGTTCTTAATCTCAATGCTCTTGGCATTGATTCAGATGGGTTTCACCCTTTCCTTTCGACTCAAGGCATCAGCGACTACATTCGCCTTGCCGGGATGGTATCTGATTTCACAATCATAACCATTCAAAGTCTCCAACGGCGCTGCCTCATGTTTAAATCCTTCTGATTAAACAGGTGCTGGAGGCTCTTGTGATCAGAATAGATCACACACTTGATACCATATAAATAGTGCCTCCATAACTTCAGTGCAAATACAACGGCACCCAACTCCAAGTCGTGGGTGGTGTAATTCTTTTCATGCACCTTTAATTGACGTGATGCATAAGCAATAACCTTGCCCTTCTGCATAAGCATACACCCCATGCCAGTGTGTGATGCATCGCAGTAAACTACGAATTCTTCGGTACCTTCAGGCAATGTTAGTACAGGAGGGTTGCTCAACTTTTGCTTCAGAATATCAAAAGATTCTTGTTGCTTTGGTCCCCAGTCGAACTTAATCTTCTTCCTAGTTAAGGAAGTTAGGGGTGCAACAATCCTTGAAAAATTTTCAATGAAACGCCTATAATATCCTGCTAAGCCTAGAAAGGTACGAATCTCTGTAGGCGTCTTTGGCTCTTGCCAGTTCATAACTGCTTCCACCTTAGCGGGATCCACTTGGATACCACGCTCACTAACCACGTGTCCAAGGAATTGGACTTCTCGAAGCCAAAATTCACACTTGGAAAATTTGGCGTAGAGTTTCTCGTGATGTAGAAGCTTAAGAATACAGCGATGGTGTTTCTTGTGGTCAGCTTGGTTCTTCGAGTAAATAAGAATGTCGTCGATGAAAACGATGACGAATTTATCTAAGTACGGTTTGCAAACGCGATTCATGAGATCCATGAACGCGGCCGGTGCATTAGTGAGCCCAAAAGGCATCACTAGGAACTCGTAATGACCATAACGAGTCCTAAATGCAGTTTTATGTACGTCTTCATCTCTAACCTTCAATTGGTGGTAACCTAACCTTAAGTCAATCTTCGAGAAATAACTTGCCCCTTGCAATTGATCGAACAAATCGTCGATCCTGGGCAAAGGATATCTATTCTTTATTGTGACCTTATTAAGCTCACGGTAGTCGATGCACAGTCCATCCTTCTTCTTGACAAACAGGACTGGCGCTCCCCAAGGAGATGAACTAGGTTTAATGAAACCTTTGGCTAGCAATTCGTCTAAATGTGTCCTCAATTCCTTCATCTCCGTTGGTGCCAACCTATAAGGTGCTCTAGCAACTGGTGCTGCTCCGGGGATGATGTCAATTCTGAATTCCACTTGCCTATCTGGTGGTAAACCAGGTAGTTCTTCAGGAAAAACCTCGGGGTATTCAGAAATGACGGGGATGTCTTCCATCTTGGGTTTCGGCTCATCAAAAGTCACTTGTGCCATGTAAATGACACAACCCTTCTTCAAGCACTTCGAGGCCTTGAGCATAGTCACTTGCTCAGGCAATCCATACCGGGTATCTCCCTGAATGGTAATTGATTCGCCAGATGGAGTCTTGATCATCACTTGTTTTCTATTGCAGACAATCTGGGCCTGGTTATGAGATAACCAGTCCATGCCTAAAACGATGTCAAAACCTGCTAACTTCAAAGGAAGTAGGGACAAAGGAAAAGAGTGGTTCTTAATGGATATAAAGCATCCATCTAATATGGTTGAGGCGGTTTCTATGGTGCCATCAGCTAATTCCACTTCATACTTTACGCTTAAGGTTTTAACAGGTAAATTCAGCAATTTTCAAAACTTATTATCTACGAAAGAAATATCAGCGCCTGAATCAAAAAGTACTCTTTCATAGACATCATTTATGAGGAAAGTACCTGTTATCACATTGTCATCTTGTTCTGCTTCCTTTGCGTCCATTCTGAAGACTCTCGCATTGGTCTTCTTGGCCTCATCAGGCTTCTTGGCGTATTTAGGGCAATTGGTTTTAATGTGCCCTTTCTCATTGCAACTGTAGCAGGTTGCATCCTTCATCTTTTTGCAATCCAAGGTCTTGTGTTCCTTGGACTTGCATATCCCGCAAGCAAAAGTTCTTGACTGAGTCTGTGAGTTTGATTCAAGCCTGCACTATCCAAAGTGTTGTTCCTTGCAAATCTTGCACTTGGGCTTCTCACCAGACTGATGCCCATCTTTCCTTGACTCAGACCCCTTCTTGTTGTCACCATTTCCTCGGTGCTTCTTGTTTGACCTCCTTGGGTTATCATCTTCACGTTTTCTCTTCTCAGCATCTTTGTTCCTCAGGGATCTTTGTCTAACCGCATCCAGAGTGAGGGACAAAGATATGTTAGCTACAGATCTAAAAGTAGCTGGCCGAGAGGCCTTCAGGCTTGCCTTTATCTCGGGGGCAAACCACCGATAAAATGAGTTATTCTTTTTGGTTCCGGGGTCACCAGATACGGAACCAACCGGGACATTGTGTTGAAGCTCGTGAGGTAAGCTTGACAGTCAAGGTTTGTCATTACCAATGATAGAAAATCAGACTCTATCTTCTCCACCTCATGCTGAGGGCAGTAATTTTCCCTGATAAGGGCAACAAATTGCTCCCAAGACATGTTGTACAATGGGATTTTCCCGGTGGCTTGAATCAGTGATCTCCACCAGGCTAAGGCTTCACCCTTAAATGATTGCGACACAAACTTGACCACATCCCTCTCAGCGCATCCGCTGATGTCCACAACTGTGTCCATCTCATCTAGCCACGTCATGCAGTCAATGGCTCCCTTTTCTCCAGTGAAATCCCTAGGCTTGCATGAAACAAAGTATTCATAGGAGCAACCCTTGTTACGGGGTTCTTGATTTAGTACAATCTGTTGAGATGGAGCACTGTGGTGGTTTGAGGAGAGTCTATCATCATCTTTCTTGGGTTCTTCCTTCTTGGAAGGTGGCTTTGGATGCGGGGTAGATAGGGTCCTACTCCGGGTCCCACTATACTCTTCGTACTGCCGCTCCAAGGCCTTTGTAACAGCGTCGTCTACTAACGCTTTCAGCTCAGCACCCGTTATATTAATTCGGGCGTTATCATTATTCTCCACTGGGTGACTATTAATTTCATCGGAGTCAGCCATTTTAATTGAACTGTTACATAAAACAAGGACAATAGTTTACTTGGGAGTTTATTATGGAATTGCCCCTTAGGGTAATTCATTAACCATAGTGAACAGAGACCATATTTGGTTAATTTATTAATCACATTTATTTAGGATTTCTATTATAATTTATCCTAATTATAAAACAATAACAGTTTTATTAGTAGGACAAAAGGCCTAGTCACAAGTACATTTTAAATTATAAGCCATGATTTCAGAGAATCGAGGCATGAAGGTTTGAACATAGTTCATTACCTTTTTCTGACAGGGAGTCATAGCTACCACTGTCTTTTGGCTCATATGGAAATGAACAAGGCCCGTAGGCACTATATTACCACGTATGGTCAAAAATATGATCATCTTAATTGATGATTTAAACCCATGATTCAGAGATCATTAAGTTGGGTTAGGAATCTTTGGAAAGATCCTTTTATAAAAAAGACGTGTGTGATTTTAACGAATCACGTCTGCCAGGAGCGTTAACATGTTTTCAGATGTTAACTGGGAATTGAATCTTTTTAACAGGTTTCACCATCTTGGTCAGGTCTTAAAATGACATGCCGGCTAGGTTATACCTTTAAGATCCTTAGTTAATATTTAAATAGGCAGATATATTTTTAAAAGGAATGATTTTTATTCATTTATTTCATATATAATTTATTTATGCATAAAGTAGCAAAAATGAAATTTATAAACTTACATTCCATTAATTTATTAATAGATTACACGTCGCCCTAAACGGGACTTTTTAATAAACAAGTTACCCACACAGGGGTTTAACAACAAACATACCCACGCAGGGGTCAAACTAGAATAATAGTCCACGCAGGGACTTAAACATACAATATACCCCCGTAGGGGTTAACAGAAAGATAGACCCACGTAGGGGTCAAAACAAACAAACATACATACCCACACAGGGGTCAATACAGCAAGACAGGCCCACGCAGGGGCTCAACTGATACAAGGAAATTTCTACAACAATGGAAGGATTCAATGGTCCTTCTTGCTCTTCCCTTTTATTAGGCTTGTCAATCCCTGGAAGAAAGTTTGTCGCTCCCTGTGTTCCCTGTGAAAGTCTCGCTCGACTTGGTCCAATCTTTGCAGAATTTCTTCACGCTCTGGCGGGGAGAACCTTGGCGGCTGCGATTGTTGCCGAATTATAGGTCTAGTAGGTATTTGGTACCCATGAGTTGGGTAACCTACTCCCCAAGGAGCTCCATACTGTCCTTCCTAATGAAGGGTGTTATAGTTGGATGCTACTAAGTACGGGTCGGCTTCAGCGTAACCATAATTGGTGTGAGCCGGCTGCTCAAACGGGTTATACGCCATTGAACCCATGTAGGCAGGAATCGGGTTATCAAAACCCATCGGTGGTGGTTGCGGTGCAACTGGGTGTGAAGGTCCACCCATTTGTGGGTCTTCCTGAAGTGGCGGATAATGACTGCCACTTGATTGACGAGGAGAACTAAAATGAAAGTCTCCTGCCCGCGTCGACATACGTGCGCCGGTTCTCCTATGCCTCGGCGGTTGCGGAGGTGCCGGCTGAACTGGTGGCGGTGGAGTCGGTGGCGTGACTGCCACGAATCATGAATCCTCAGAGGGATCCTGCTGCTGCTGCTGGTGAGGCGACGAATGACGCGGGGGTGTAAAATACCACTCGCACTGGTTAAATCGTGCCTGGTAACTGTCCGGACCATGGTAGGGTAATCCGTGAAAAGACGAACCATCTGAGACCTCGATCGAATGGTTGGGAGTTCCGGTTGCGGGCTCGACTGGATCGGTGTCCTCGTCCATATCTTCTGCATGATCGCCGGAGAAATGATCCTCCGGCCCCAATGGGTTAAAACCCACTGGTTCTTGTATGTAATTTGCCGGGTTAAACCGGCCCCTAAAAACAGGTGTAGGGTCACCAAAGGAGTGGTGAGATAAAGATCGTTGAAGAGGTATGTAAGAAGGCTGAGGGTTGTCGGGCTCATTTTCCGAATGTGGCCCATATGAGTTGTGAATGGGAGGTGTCGAACTGTGTGAAATAGATCATCTTGCAGGTTAAAAAATGTTCCTCCGGTTTTCTCTGGGGTCAGGACTCGCAGTGGTGGAAGGAGCTCGCATATGCGAAGGTCCTACCTCGTCTTCATTGGGGGTGGTGATTGGCCCCTTGCCTCGTCCTCTTCGTCGAAAGAATCTTGGCGGCATACTTAATCCTGTCAACATAACATAATATAACGACAAGAATATATATAAAATAAAGGACAAAACAAAACAAAACAAAACAAAACAAAGTAGAATTTGTCCTATGTTATTTGTCTAGACTCGAAAGTTTTAAGAATGTGCAATTGTGTCATTGAGACTAAACACAAAAGGATAGTGTTTAATTCACTCAATGTTGGCTCTGATACCAACCTGTCACACCCCGGATTCCACGTGTCACCGGTGGGCCCGGTGGGGAGTATCGTAACGTGGCTGGCAACATAATAGTCAAACAACACAACATTTAAATGCACAGCGGAAGAAATTGAAAGATATATTTCAACCAAATAAAATATTGTAATATCGTGTATCACAACAGTTGAAAGTTTGTCCACAGAAGGATCAAAATTAAATAGTAGTTCAACAGACTTTAGGCATCTTAAGATTGCGAGACTTCTATCGATGCTAAGGAGAAATCCCAGCCTATTACGCTTAGTACCTGCATTTAATCGTTTTGGGAAAATACGTTAGTTTACACTGGTAAATACAATCAACTGACTCATTTTGGAAAATGATTAAAAATTGATTTGGATGCACGTGGCATAAACATTTTATAACTTGGGATAATTATTTAAATATAATCTTGTAAAAGAATTACATGTTCCTTATGCGTTCAGTAGCCCAGAGCGTGCCGGGTTAAAGATCAATAGACACACCACATCAACTATTTATGCACTGACGAGTGTACGCCTACACTCCGCGCTTAGGTCGTGGCCATTTCGTAAAATGATGCCAAGGATATCCGGGACATGGTCATTAACCCCCCAAAGGCTTTAAGTAAACAAAACAATTTAAACGGGCCGATCAAATTACTCAATTAACCACCAAACGATGGAAGATTTAATGCCCGACCAAGCGGTATTTTAAATACCGTAACCCAAGCCCGTATAGGGAAAATAAGTTAAAAGTATTTACCTGAGCAAAGTAATAATCACAATAAGCAAACGCAAGTAGCTTTTACTGGTCTCCTATTCTGGAACAAAGGTTTATAATAACCTATTAGAATCCTAACGGGTCTTTAGTTAAGCTTAAGCTTAGACCGGTTAGTTTTAAAGATACGGTTCGTACGCATGATTAAGCAAAGACCGGATAGAATGTGATTTAGACCCGACAAGTTCGAAGACTTGCTTAATATGGGTATTTCATACACATTCTGGATTTTGAGATAAAACCGATAAGGTTTGACCCGTTTCGGCTAATTTATGTAAAGAGTAAAGTCCTATTTGAGTCCCTGTGGTTTATGCAGTTTAACCATTTGAATCCAAAAACTAAAACTGTCTTGATTTGAGTCCATGTGGTCTCTAATTTTAACCATTTGAGTCCCTGTGGTCTCTGATTTTAACCATTTGAATCCAAAAACCAAATGTTTCTGATTTGGATGTTGTTTACTTTTGGATTCAAATGGTTAAAATTAGAAACCACAAGGACTCAAATCAAGACAGTTTTGGTTTTTGGATTCAAATGGTTAAACTGAACAAAGCACAAGGACTCAAATAGGAGTTTACTCTTATGTAAACTAGTTACATAAACCGAACCGAACGCGTAATAAGCATAACGGGTATTCATAAGAGCCAAATACAGGTTTCCTAAGTTAATATGCTTCAAATATGTTGTGACATCAGTAAGATGTCTTTTATTATGCCCGAAACGAATTTAAACACAAACTATGCCCCGTAGGGGTAGTTTGGTCATTTACAAGGTTATAAAAGAGTTCAAGTATTTACCTGAGTTACAGGTCTGATATAATCAGCAAAAATACTCAATTTAATCAGTTATAACAGTAGGGTAAAGTATATATGTGAAACTTATCAATTATAACCAAACTATGCACCGTAGGGGCATTTTGGTAATTTCACATAAGCCGAAAAGCTCAAAACTGAAGTATGAGTTAAACAACTTTTGCTTACTGTTAAAATATTATAATTTATCTAAAATATCAGTAGGTATCAACCCTTGTATGTTTAAAATAGTTCTAGTACATACTATGCGTTAAAAACGCTTAAAAAGGCGATTAGGAGCCATTTCCGGGTTCTATACATAAAGCTGATATTTTTATTAATCCAGAAGGCTTAAAATAATTTATTTACCATATGTAATCAGTAGCAAAAGGTTTGGAGTCGATTAGATATGTAAAACTCATTTTATAGCCCGAAAGGGCAAAACCGACAATTACCGGATTAAGCCTATGGCTCTAAGTTATGCTCAGCCTAAAATTAATTAAAAATCTTCAAAAATCCCAAAATAATATATTACATCAGTGGGTAAAGAGTTTGATATCAAAAAGTATGTTTAAATAGGCTATACGCTAATTATGTCGTTTAATCGCTAATAAACTTTCTAATTACGCTAATGAGCATAACTCTCAATCTACACCTCCAACTGATGTCAAATTTTGGGTGCAAGTTTATATATTAGTAATTAAAGTTTCTACTCTTTTTCATTTTCAAAAATCACGTTTTAAGGTGAAAAGGGCATAATGGTCAACATATGAGCAATTAACGGAATCATGCATATTAATTGGTTAACTAATGAACCAAGGTGTATAATCACAGAGGGTTATACTAGCATGTAACCTGGTCCAATTAAAGCTCTAAGGTATTTCTAAAACATACAAAAACGGGTCAGAACTGAAGTCAAAGCAAAAGTCAAAGCTTTGCGACTTTCGGTTCCGAACCGGGTCTAAACATAAAATTGTCGGGTTGAACTTGTTTAGACATGTTCTTACACTAATTACCAAGTTATATTAATGATCAAACAGGTTGTATGTGTTCTACATTGCTAATTATGCATAAATTAGAAAATAAGCATGTTGTTGACTTTTTAATAACAAGTTTGACCCGACATTAGACCTAGTTAGAGTGGGAATCGGAGGGTGCCCTTTTAAGGGTTTAATGCCCACATAATTACCAACTTATAACTACTTTCAATTCGACTAATCACTGGACCAACAGTGATTAATCGTTAAGTCAACCGTTAATTACGACGGTTTGACTTTTAAGCTAAAACTAAGCAAAAACTTAACTAAGAAAGGTTAAGCAAACTTACTAGAGTCCTTTGCACGATTAGTGATCACTTGAGCCTGCTTTGGAGCTCCAGAAATGATCAGAAATGCTGAAGGAAGGTGTGAAGAATTGGTTGCAACCTTGTGGCCTTATATAGTGCTCAAGAACTCATGGATCATTGACACACAACTCTAACCAAGGCCATGGATCACTTCCAGATGTCCTTAAGTGTCTAGGGGTTGCCTAGGGGTCGTGCAAGATGAGGAAAATCGGATTAAAGTCGGTTACAAGAGCTATGGCAGACAAGAACCCAAGAAAATCGGACCAGACAGGCCCTCGCGGCACGCGTAGACCCCCCCCCCTGGGGCTTCGCGTGGCGCGACGCCCCTTCTGAACAAATCTTAAATTTTTGCTTTTTATGCATTGGTCCTTGGCTCTTGGAAACTTTGCTACGACATTATTTCTTGCACTTTGAACCCTCCAAATTGACGCATAAGGGCTTCAAGACATATACCCACTTTGTTTAGTCCTCGGTTAACTTTATTGTCACCCGAAAAGTCCTAAACTTCAACGTTGACGCTTTTAACCCTTCGCATACGAATTTGATCATAACTTTCTCATACGTTAACGAAACTTTGTGAAATTTATATCGTGCATTCTAGTGAGCATAATTTACCGTTACAAAGCTTCGGGTTTGCTTAAAGGTCAATCAGAGGTATAACTTAAACATGTTGACACATTTAACCCCTGTAGTTTGTAATCTCTCACTTTCTTTCATATTTAGCTTCATATGATCCATGATTTATTCGTTTGAAGGTATGAGCATCATGTAGGGTTAATGTACAATATATTTATTCACTGTTGACATTTAGAACTCGTATGTTCACATACTTTCCATGATTGTCAACTTTAATCCTTTTATAACATTCTTTCACACGTTCAAACATATGACACGTGTCAACACATTATAGGACGTGAATTTTCGAGGTGTTACAAATCATCATCCCTCAAAAGTCTGTCAGAATGGGAAGAGCATCAGATGTTCAAAACAGCTGTCAAAGCTCAACCACTGCTACCTCAACAGTTGTTGACCAAAGTAGCCCATCAACCACTGCTTCCACATCAACAAACACTGCTGATAAAAGTCCCCAAACAGTGGATAAAAGTCAGCATGTGTCCACACCATTACCTCCTATTCCACCACCTTTTGAAGCCATTGCTGGGTTATCAAAGTCACCAGCAGTGGTTAGCTCAGATGATACACATTTGCAGCCTTCACCAACAAATGCCATCATTCCATACCAAGGAAATTTAATCTACTTGAGATCTCATCCACCTGATCAAATCATTGGCAACATAAATGAAGGGGTGCTCACAAGAAGCCAAACCCAAAACATTTGTCTTTTTGCTGGTTTTCTATCACTCCATCAGCCAGTCAAGTACCAAGAGGCACTAAAAGACAACAGCTGGGTAGAAGATATGCAAGAAGAGCTCCAACAGTTTAAAAGACAACAAGTATGGGAGCTTGTACCACTGCCAGAAGATGTAAGTCCCATTGGCACAAAGTGGGTCTTCAAAAACAAAACTGATGAAAGGGGTATTGTTGTCAAGAATAAAGCCAGGCTTGTGGTTCAAGGTTACAGACAGGAAGAGGGGATTGATTATGATGAAACATTTGCCCCTGTAGCAAGATTGGAAGCTATAAGACTGTTCCTAGCCTTTGCTGTCAACCACAACATGAAGGTGTTCCAAATGGATATTAAAAGTGCTTTCCTCTACGGTACAATTCAAGAAGAGGTGTATGTCTGTCAACCTCCAGGTTTTGAGGATCCATTTTATCCAGATCATGTCTACAGGCTAAACAAAGCCCTGTATGGCTTGAAACAAGCACATAGGGCCTGGTATGAAACTCTTTCCACCTTTCTACTCTCAAATGGTTTCAAAAGAGGTACCATTGATAAAACACTGTTTCTAAAATGGAGAGGAAAGGATTTAATGATTGTCCAAATTTATGTCGATGACATTATTTTTGGAAGCACATGCAATAAAATGTGTGAAGAGTTTAGGGAACTCATGACAGCTGAGTTTGAAATGAGTGCAATGGGTGAGCTGCAATGCTTTCTTGGTCTCCAAGTTCAGCAAATGCAAAATGGAACTTTCATTCATCAAAGCAAATATGCTAAAGAACTTTTAAACAAATTTGATATGAATGATTGTAAACCATGCAGCACACCCATGGCAACAAATAAGCTTGTCATGTCTGATGAAAAGGATGAGCTGATTGACCAAACTCTTTATAGAAGCATGATTGGGTCTTTGCTGTACCTAACTGCATCTAGGCCAGACATCATGTTTGCAACATGTGTCTGTGCAAGAAGTCAATCAGCTCCCAGAAAATCAAACCTCATTGCTGTAAAAAGGATCTTCAGATACATAAAAGGTGCTCCCACACTTGGTATCTGGTATCCAGCTAATGGGAATATCAAGCTTTCAGGTTTTTCAGACAGTGACTTTGCTGGATGTAACACAACAAGGAAGTCCACATCAGGAGGGTGCCAGTTTCTAGGTGATTGCTTAGTTTCATGGCAAAGCAAAAAGCAAGCAGCTGTTTCAACATCCACTGCTGAAGCTGAATACATTGCTGCTGCAAGCTGTACAGCCAAACTCCCGTGGCTTCAAAATCAGTTGCTGGATTTTGGTATCACTGCCTTAAAGACACCACTCATGTTGGATAGCCAGGCAGCAGAAAATATCATCAAAAATCCAGTCTCCCATTCAACCACCAAACACATCGACATCAGACATCACTTTGTGAGGGATTGCTATGAAAAAGGTTTGATTTCTCTGCATCATGTTCCAACTAAAGACCAGCTGGCAGATGTGCTCACAAAAGCATTAGATACTGCCACCTTTGAAAGCTTGGTCTCTAGAATTGGCATGCTAAACATGGAGTAACAGGCAAAATCTTGTTCTTCTATGAATAAAAGCATTAAAATGTTTTCAGAAAATAAAAAATCCATCCTTAAAAATAGCTCAAAATGAAGTTTTCATTAAAATCCTTGAAAGTCTGCCATAACCACTGATTGTTCAAAAGTCTGCTCTACTTCAAAGTTGGTCCACTGATGAAAGCCATCCCCTGCTTTCTCATTTCTTTTGATAAACACTGTTGTTCAAAAGCAGTGTCTTATCCACTGATATGCTATCCACTGATAGTAAAAATCATCCACTGCTTCCATTTGTTACCGTTGAAAACACTGCCTTTATCAGTATCTTTCATAAAAGTACTGTCCTTCATTTCACCAGGGGTTGGCATGTGGGTAGTACATAGTGGTCAGACCTTTTGTAACCGCTGCCACGTCAGCATTCACTTTTTCTCTATAAAACCCCCCACTTCACACTAAAACAGGGTTTTACTGTCGAATTGAATTCTCAAAAATTCTCTTCTCAAAGCAGTTTTTCTTCAAATTCCTTCACATCCTCTTCGATCATCATCTTCAAAATGAAAAAATCGAAGTCATCTGCAAAACCCACTTCCAAATCAACATCAAAACAAGCCTCTCAAAAGGCAAAACCCAATGAAATTCCACACAAACCATCTCACAATCTTCTGGGTCTCCTCATAAAACCCGGCACTATAGATGCTTTCGATTCCATCCTGGCTACCATATCTGCATCAAAGTACAAAACTTTGTTAACAGCGGATGCACCAATTTACTTGACAACCCAAAGAGAGTTTTGGAAGAATGCAACCCTTGAAAAACAAGGAGACACTGTAATAGCCATCAACTCTTCTCTAAAGGGTAAAGCCGTCAAGATTAAACCACAATCCATCTCAGAGGTCTTTCAACTCGACGATCAGGAAGGTAAAATTACTTTTCCCAAAAACGAGTTAAAAAATGATTTTCTGGAACGAGGGTATAATGCAGAAGTGAAAAAGGACACCTTATAAAAAGGTTACTTCCCTTCTGCAACAAGGTTTTTATTTCATACCCTTCTAATGTGTGTTTCAAACAAAACCACTGCTTTTAATGAAATACCATTAAAAATTCAAAATCTGGGATATGCTAATCTTCAAGAAGAAAATTTTAATTATTCCCGGGAAATTTTTAATGATCTGGTTAAAAATGTTGAAACAAAATCATTCTTACTGTTTCCCAGGTTTTTAAGCTATTATTTTGAAAAGAAATTCAGTAAGGATGATATTGCTGTAATAAATCAAGGTGACTCTTTACAAATGCACAGCTTAACTGCTGAAACTTTTACAAGAATGTCAACACCATGCAAAACACAAGCAGAGGTGCCTGAGCAGAATTTAGCAGCTACCACTGCTCCTCAGGTATCTGCTGCTGAGCTCACTGCTCAAGGTGATCAAAGTAGCAAAACAACTGCTTTGAAACCCACACCTACAATCACCAAAAAGCCAACAAAAAGAAAAACTCCAAAACCCCCCAAACCCATCAAAAAGGCAACTCTAGAGGATGAGATACCAGAGCAACTGCCTGTGACAAAACAAAAGTCACAAGAATCCACTGCTGCTTCTTCCTCACAACAGTTGGTACAAATATCACAACCCATAACCGAAACTCCTCCTGATTCTTCTCAAAAAGAACAGGTTGTACACATAGGGACTCCACAATATGATGCTCTGGAATTACTCGTTTCCATCATCCACAGCCCAATGCCCGGGGCAAATTCTCTTTCTACACCAAACATCACATCCACAATTCCCTCACCAACTAAACTTCTGTTGGATACAATTGATTTGAACCAGGCACTAACCAGTCCTTCTCAATCACCTATCAATGAGAACATGCCTTAACAAATGACTGGGTCTGATGTATCAATCTTTGCTAACCCACCAACACAACCTGAGGAGGTTACACCCCTTGAGTTACACGTAACTCTTGGTGGTAATCCAAGTGAACCAGCCACTACAAATGTCGAACCCACAGGTTTACATTTGGACAGTGGTTACATCAATAAGACTTCCTTGGAGGCAATTCCTTATATAGTACCTCTGCCAACCACCAGTGGATTTGTTTTATCCACTGGCAACATCAAAAGGTTGTCAAGTGTTGAAGGAAGAAGACCCCAATACCAAGAAAAAGGGGCATCAGTGGTTGATGTTTGGAGTACACTCCCTACCTCAACCTCTGATAAAACCACTGCTAGTGGGAAATCAGATGATCCCATTAAATTGGGTGATGGTTTAAAATATCTGGAATTGACGGAACGAGTTGACAAACTGGATACAGCTGTTGCAGATATCAAAGACATGCTACAACAGTTGTTGAAAGTACAAAAGATGCAATCCACTGTTGTTCCACCTCAAGAAACTGCTCCACCACAAGCAACTGCTGCAAATGAGCTCTGGAATTTCTTTCAACCTTTTCTCCAACAACAAAAACAAATTGCTGATCAGCAACATGAAATACATGTACAAGAGCTGAGAAATGTAATGGAGTCTAGGTTCAAGAACACACAAGCAGACATCAAGGCACTCAAGGCCCACATATTGAAAACCACTGGCACTGCTCTTCCAACTGTTCTCTTCATTGATCAATTACCCCCAGATAATGCCAAAAAGGGGGAGAAAATTAAAGAATGGAAGAAGAAGGGAGTAGATGATGGTCTTTACATAGAACCAGAAATGGAAAATATGACCAAGCAGATACCTTTGCCAGATGGTAGCAAAAAGGTTGATGTTACCCAAAATGCACTTGATGAAGCAATAGCAAGTGTAAAAAGGGACAGAGCGACAAAGGATATGTCAAGGTGGAATAAAGAGAAAAGAGCTTACATGGAGCTGAATGCGCAGGGTTGTTCTGGGCTGAAGGATGTTCAAAATCCTGAGCTAAAAATAAATCTCACTAGAAAAGTGAGGAAACCCAAGTCCACACCATCTAGACTCACAAAGCATACTCCAAAACCACCATCCAAAAGCCACCAACATCAAACCTCCATCCAAACAGCTGTTGTAACTCCTTCTGTATCAACTACTGCTGGTACTTCAGAGGTTTCAACATCTGTTATCACTTCAACACACACCACTTCAACACACACCACAACCACTGCTGTACCACCACCACCATCACCATCACCACCATCGCCTCCTGCCAAAAAGCAGAAGACGGAAGATGTTACAACATCTGCTGTAATGACAACAGTGGTTGAAGCACCAGTTGTTTCAACAGCTGTTAGTCAATCACAAACCACTGCCACTCAAATTACCACCACTGTTCCACCCAAAGCATCATCAGTCCCTCCTCAAACAAAAAGGAGAAGACTAATTCTGAAAGATGATGACACTTCACCACCACCAACATCTTCAAAATCTTTGTCACTTGTTACAATACCCAAGCCTGTTCCTCTCTCATCAGCACAAGTTCAACATCCCTTAGCTCCTGTAGGTGTTCAATTTCCTCTTGAGCTCATAGCAGTCAGAGAAGAAATCAAGTCCTTTTATTATGAGGATGACCCTGCTAAAAGGAGATTGCCATCAGTTAAAGGATATCCCAGGCCTAACAATATTGAAGAATACTTGAAAATCAAGGCTACGCAAGCAGAGGATATCTCAAAAAGAAATACACAAGGGAAATCTGATAGGGAAATACAGCAGAACTATCAATACTTGCTTACACAAGTCAGATCCTTGGAAGAATTTGCAAAAAATGTATGTCAACGAATTTCAGAAAGAGCAGATGAAACTCTAAGAAAAGACTACATTGAAAGCATTATGTTAACCAAGAAGTACAAGGGAGAAAAGCATATGTACAAGGAGTGGACCATTCCTGAGCTTGAACAAGAAGCAGCCAGGATTCAAGAAATGATAAAGAACAAGGTCAAACACACTCCTCCAGAATGGTCAAAGTACAGAAAGAATGTGCCTGATAAATCACTTGAGCTAAAGAGAATGAAAGAGGAACTAGTTGCTGCTGATTATGGGTCTAAACATCAAGTGGCTAGATGGAAAGAAGATGTAGTCAGGGCCACCTACAAAAGGTTGGAAGAGCTAAGAAAGAAAGATCCATCAGTACCACAAAAACCTGACTACCCTGAAGCAGAGGTTTCAAAGAGACCAACAAAACTGCAAATCAGGAGAGCCACTGCTCCAACTGGTGCTGCTAACTACAAAAGAAGGCAACAAAACAGTTAGGTACTGAAACAGTGGATGAATTAATGGCAGGAGAAGAGTTTGTAAAAGAAGGTATTAAAGAAATGATAGCTGAAACTCTTGGCCTGAATCAACCTGCAAGCACTGCTCAAACAGTCATCCCAAGGCCAGCTTCACCAAACTCCTCTTCAAATAAAAATCTCCCAAGAAACCCACCAGGCTCAAAAGTACTAAAGTGGGAAACTGAAAAACAGACCCATGTATTGACTATGTTCAGGTCTGGTGGAGAAGTGAAGAAATTATCAAGGGAACAAGCTCTTGGCCTGAGTCTTGAAGATATGCATGATCTCCTTGATCTTCCACTTGGTAGGGATGAAGATGATACAGATGCCCTAGACTTTGAGTTACAACTTAAAGGTCAGATAAGGGAACTGTTGATGAGGCAATAAAGTTCCACAATAATGAAGAGTTTTGGCATTATCTGTTCCAGGGGGAGATTGTTGGGATTGAACTCTATCAAAGGAACAGATAATTAAAGCCAAAACTGGATAAGAGCAGTGGATCCAGAATAAGCAGATGTTACATACAAGTCTCTCCCCTTGAAAGTGGTTTCAACATCTGCTGACCTCCTATCTACTGATTGTGCAAACTGCTGACCTACAAACTGCTGATCAAGTAAAGGCCTGATGAAAGACTAAAGCTCTGCTGTTCAATCTAGTGCCTTGAGTCAAGCACTGCTGATCCGGACAAGTACTGCTGGGTTCACAGCAGTGGAAGGATGCAGCAGTTATTTAAGATGTCTTTTATGTAATGAAATGTAATAGCAGTAGTTAGCATAGCAGTGTTTGTATTGATCAGAGGTTAGAGTTTGTTAGGAGGTTAGATGTCACTTTCATGGTGACGTCAGCTAAGATGCTCAGTGGTTTGCTAGTGCCTATAAATAGAACAGTGCTCTGTACTGTTCTATTAGCTCTTTGCAAAATCGTCTTCTCTGCACGAACAAACACTGAGCTTTGGCTGAGGGGGAGTTTGCATTCAACATTGCATTGTAATCGTAATTGAAATAAATTCAATCTTTCGGTTCTTTGTGAAAAGTGTTTGATCAAAGCAATACTCTCGTTTGATTGTATGCAAAGTTTGTTTCCATCTTAATTCCACTGCACAACTCATCCATCTTCATTCTAATTCAAACGTAAAATACAATCAAAACCAAACTCAAATCCTAACAAAATAGTATCTTATCTTCTTTTGCGCACTTGCTTATTTTTAAAACTGCCTCAGTCTTTTCTATCCAGCGTAGGGCTGCAATGGGTTCTTCGTTGCCCGAGAATTCTATTGGTTTGCAGGACCATAATTCTTTGTAAGAACAACCATAAGGCATGGTTCTTCTTCTTTTAGGAATGGGCGCTTGAAGTACAGGGCCATTGTTTACGCTGTTTTCTGGTTCAGTTGGTCGCTTACTGCTATGCTTACTTTTATTATCAGCTTCTTTTACAGTTTGGATAATAAACGACATTGCATCTATAATTCCTTGTGCCACTATGTGTTGGATAGCACTATTATCCACTTGGTTTCCATTGTTATTGTTGTTCGGATTCTCATTAACCAAGTTATTGTTACTCTGATTATCGTTATTCAGATTTTCCTGATTTCCTTCGTCGTCCATCTGAATTTTAAACAGTTACCACGTATTAATATCACAAAATAATATGTAATATAGCCAATCACATAACATGCATTTTGGTCAAAAGCGTCGATCATTGCGACTTTACTCTATTCATATAATATGCATCTATTACACACCAGTACTGAAACTAAAATTACAATACCGACTGAAATTTAAAGTTACACTACTAGTAGTAGGCATCCGTAGTTTTTTTTACACACATATATTATTATTATATTATTATTATTATTATTACTACTACTACCGTCACATTCATGGATATGGATTCATCCAGAAATCCATATTGCGCTCGTCGTACTTCCAGACGAGTCGCTCTCCCACCTGTCTCATCCTTTCACTATTCTCTAAAATTTCCTCACCAAATGTCCTAAGTTCTTGTACGTTTTCTGCACTCATTGGGGGTGCAGGTTCTAGGAATTGGTTCGGAATCTGGGGTGCAGGTTATAGAGGTGTAGGTGCCTGGAATTGGTAAGGATTCTCTAAAATCTCCCTAACGTATACATCGTTATCGTAATAGGGATCTAAAGGGTCCAAACCTGGGTAGGCTCCTAAATTCGGCATGGGCATGTCTTCCTGTATCGGGTAACGTTGCACATAATCCCTAACGTTATCCCACCATGGGTCGTAATCTGGGTCTAAGGGATTTGGTGCTGGTACCCTAGGTATTTCCTCCGGGTTGAAATCATGCATTTCTACTTGATTTTCAGGATTTTCTATTTCCATTGGTTGGTCGGGTAATGGTAGTTGTGGTTGTGGTTGGGGTGCTATTAGTTGATCCAGATTAGGGTCAGCTGTAGTGGTTGCTAAGATATGGAAATTGGCTAAACCCCTATTGATCATGTCCTGGGCATGGGCATCTGTCTCTCTTTTGACTGCTGCTAATGCTCTCTGGTCTTGTAACTTTTTCATACGTTTTCTACGCTCATGTGCTCCTCTACTGAACCATCCCCTATTTTTCGTAGGAAATGGTTCTTCAGACTGATCCTTAAACACGAATATTCCTTCTTCAGTATCAGCAGAGTACCCCGAGAGGGCAGGCTGAGAAGAGGCACCTTCGCTCCTAGGCGAACCAGATAATTGACGGAATGCTTCAGATGGTCCTTGGTCGCTCATACTGTAAACTAACAAATAGTCAAATAACACATAACAAGAAAATACAATTATATACGTATTTCCGTAAAATATTTCCTAACTACGGTCCTGATGTAATTTCCGCTGCCAAAATTGAATAAACACGCGATACCACCGAAACTGGCTCGCGGCCTCCCGTTCCCGAGGAAATAGGGATCGGGGGTTGCGACAGAAGGTGGTATCAGATGTCATCATGGAGTTCTTATGAACTTCAAGAATTGACTTCATGCCACCAAGAATAGCTCAGATCTGAAGGATTTCCACATGTTTTCACAACGATTTCGCATAGATCTAAACATTTCAAAGTTAAAAGGATTGAAAGAAGCTTATCTAACTTTCTTTCAACTCTTTTACACTCAATGCACTCAGAACTGATAGAATTGGATCTCGTTCTAATCTTCTACTCCTTCTTAGTGATGTGTTGGTACAAGATCCGAGTTCTATCGAAGAGAGAACTGATTTCGGATTAAACATAAACAACCGTCAAGGACAGTTAACTGGTCGAATTTGGGTGATTCCTGTTCGATCGAACGACTTGGGACTTGACGAGGTTCTGTTGTTTAGTACGTTGTTATATCGTCTCGAGCAAACCGCAAAACTTTCAAAATTTTCAAGTATGCAAGAAGATCAGATCGCGGGACGGATTGCCGTCCGATCGGATTGCCATCCGATCGGATTGCACTTGACCTTCGACACTTAAGCTTTTTATAATTTTCAAAGATCATCAGCTTCTAACGGATTGCCATCCGATCGATAGACCATCCGATCGAGTGACAATCCTGCCGTAAACTTGTTCTCTGAGAAATACCTCGCCGGACGGATCGCCATCTGATCGAACTGCCGTTCGATCGATCGACCTGCCGTTCGATCGATCGACCTGAAAGGTAGAGATACTTCTCTATTTTCAAAATGCTACAACGAAAACTTCAAAGCCATCATACACAAACACATCCTTACCAAACGAATGTCAATCCGACTGAATGGGCATCCGATCGGATGACCATCCGAACGGTTGACATCCGATCGAATGGCTAACCGATCGGATTGCCATCCGATCGGATTACCGTTCGACACTTGGTCACTTTTCAGCGTTTTACGCGTCGTCCATCGCTTATGCTATCGTTAAATATTCAGGCTAATCTCACTCAGCGCTTTCTTCAATCCAAGAGAGTGTTTACTTGTAAACGCTATCTGTGAGTATACTCGATCCCTTTTTGCTTTACACACTTTTGGGTGTTACATACGTTACTTATTCAAATCACAATCGACACACAACGCAAACACCATTTATACGCTGACCGTTATTGCATGCTACGTGTTATTCGATGAATGCTTGTATGTTATGTTAACACAGTGATTGTTGCCTGACACCTTAGCAACGATAGTACTATAGTTTGGACTCAGCACCTGTCATGGACAGGGGTTGTTAAGGGCTTTACTTCACATGTCCCAGTGAGGATATGTGTTGCGCATTCTACAACTCGCAGTCACGCCTGTGCATATTTCTCTGTCGATAACCTACTAGCTTTCACTTTGCTACATGTTACATGCTAGCTATGCGTAAACGATTTCGCACTCTATTATATCTATTAAAGTTGTATGCTCACCTTTACACTATGTGTATTGACCCCTATTTTAACGTATGTGGCAGGTGCTTAAGATGCTAGGAATTGCTGTGCTTTGGGTGAATCAAGCTGGGAGTCTAGTTATGTCATGCTTAAATCTGAGTCATCGGAACAATATTTGTTTTTGAGACAATTATTTGTAATAACTGTTTTTATTTGGATACGTTGTGGTATGGGACATGACGTCTAATTATCTGGTGAAGAATAGTTGTTATGGATACTCATGGAAAATCTGTTTCGCTCAGTGCCATGCCCCGATGTTTCCGCCATCGGTTGGGGTGTAATAAAGATACACCTTCTTTTTCCTTTTTTTGTTATGGTATCGACTGCCGTTGATCCTATCCTAGCAATGTTTCCATGGTAGCATGTCCGCTCGTCTCCAACACATGTTTGCCACTTGAATAACATCTCCAATACTCAAACCCCCATGAATCAAAGAACAAAGGCTTTCCACTTTCAAATGCTTCTACATGCTGCATCACGTCTTGTATCGTCTTATCCTTGGTGTTTTCTTTATCCGACTATGTTGACTCTTTCTTGACCCTTGCCTGTGTCTGTTCCTGGTTTTTCACATTCGACTGATGATCCCCGTTAGCCTTTCACTTATTCTGTGAAGCACCATTACCATTAACGTTTTCTTCGATCAAATTATTAACTTCCTTTGATGGCCAAACTTTCTTGGTCTTCAACTTTTTGTCCTTTTTAATTTCAATATTGTTTTGTTTGTCATTAAAAGGATCCTCTGGAGTGGGGTGACTAAAACACATCCCCTGAATATAACAATAAACAAGCCATCTAATCAGATTATATGTATTCTATATATCTCATCATCAATATCACATATAGAGCACAAAATCAAAGTTCAATAAAACACCATAAGCTTAACAACAAAAGTAAATGTGCACAAAATTACAGCAATTTTAAAAAATAAAGCTTGCTACACATGTTTAGTAGTGCCAAGTCTTAAATTTTCACAATAAGGTGGCTCAGATTTCTCATCATAGCCTTTGAATCTCAGATACCTCATGGCATTCATTGGCACAATTCCCAGGCCTCAAATCAACTAAAAAACGTTGCAAAACAGTCTCTAGCAACAATCGGTTCTCGCAATCCCTAAAATTAGGGTTTAAAACAACAACGGCGTAACTAATCATCGAGAACAGAGTCTGCATAAGAAATAACAACTTTGTATCCTCCCTAATCTCATACAGTAGGCTCAGAGTTTGCGAAATAGGGAAACCACCATGGCTGTAGGGGAGGTTGCAGCTGTTCACCTACCATCTTACAACCCTGCCACGCCAAGGTGGGATCTTCAGTAACCTTTTCTCAGACCCTCAAACTCATCACAACCCTTTCATGAACCCTAGTCGAACAAAAGGATTTCCATAGAAAAAAATAGAGAAGTCAGGCACAAAGAATCACACAGTAATCGACTGTTAGATGTATTTACATACAGACCCAGATCGGTGACTGGAGAAGTCGCCTGAGCTTCACCAGTAATCGAATCAGGGGGCGCCGCAACAGCTTTGCCATGACTCCACCACAGCTCCGCCGTGACTCCACCACATCTACGCCGTGACTCCACTACCGCTCCGCCGTGGCTCCGCCACCGCAGAAGGTAGGATGGCCACGCTGCCTCTCGGTTTATCCCATTTTCTCTCTCTACATGTGGGTATTTGGCTAGGAATAAATGGGTATGTAAATGGATAATGGTTACAACCAAATTAACATATCATACAACACCAAACTGCACAGAACACACTTTAAAGTACAACCACATATAGCCTAACTATGTTGTAAATTAGAGTATTATATAATGAATAATATCAAGTTTCATAATTTCCTCTTAGGGGTATCCTCCTATATGTTTAGGGGTATCTTATGTATAAATCCGAAAAAAATTACACTGCGAATACGGGGTTGAGCCGTAGCCCGTGCTACGGATAATTCTACACTGGTTCCGCCCCTGAGCGCGATCAACATTTCAAAAAAAAAAAAAAAAAAAAAAAAAAAACTAATTACATTACTGAATGTCAAGTTTCAACATGATACAATTTACATACATTGTCAAGATTCAACACATTATATTGAGAAGTCAAATATTATATCACCAAAACAGTCAGGTAACATAAAAAAACTTGAATATAAACATTAAAATGTGGGATTAAATGAAACAAGCCAAATCGGGGTTTAACTTGAACTCGGAGTCGAGCCGAGCAAGTTTATTTAGAACCATGTCGATTTCGAGCAAGCTTCAAGCTATTGAATAGTCCTAGTTCCGTCAATGAGTTATTTACAGCTCCGAAACACCCATGTAGACAAATATTCTCTTTCTAGGTTTGTAGGTTGTGCCATCTAGTCTATATTGTCATTAAACATATGTGGTTAGGCCATGTGTAGTCATAAAGCGCTTTGTGGGGTGTTATGCGACAAGTGATGAAACGCGTAAGAGAAGGACTTTATATAACTTGAGTGTGTAGTAGGGATATATATGTATCGGGCTTTATATATATATATATGTATGTATATATATGTGTGAGAGTGGGGAAGAATGGGTCACGCCGTGATGGTGTTCGCGAGGATTGAAATGTTCTCACCCATAGCGCCCCCCGTAATGGTGTTCATAGACACTATGGAACGTTATGGGATGATATGACGTGATATAAGGCCCATTACGAATGGTGTTACTCATTTAGCACTAATTGAATGGAAACACATAGTGACATAGAGTTGGGCACATAGGGTTGGCAGTCGGCTAACCTATGACCATTTTTAGCATTTGCTCCTATTTATTTTTTTTTTTGAACGGCTATTAGTGCTAACGGTGGAGCTCCGCTTACACCCCGGGCCATGCCTGTACATGCAACCCGTCCACCCAGGATCGGGGTTCTCCCCCAGGTGAAATCTCCTTTGTAGGTTTCAGCCTACACACCCGGGCAGGAAACCGCAAGTCGAAGCCCCTTGAAGGAGCCGGGCAGGTTGATTGTCCCCAATGAGGATCGAACCTGAGACCTTTGGAAAACCTTCCCACCTCCTCCCAAACCAATTGGTCTGGGAATCATTGGCGCTCCTATTTATTTACTAACTAATAATGTGAAAGTGTGTGTGATTACACTAATTATATTATTTCTACAATACTATAAGTTTTTAATAGGACAATTTAAAAGGCTGAATGCATCTAACACATTCGTCCATTTCCCACTTGACTTGTGTTTTGGAATGAAATTACAGCTTGAAATCACAGTGAAAAGTTTTTTTTTTCTTTCTTAATTTTTAAATTCACCTTTATACTATAAATAATATACATATTTAACCCAATACTTTTACTTTCCTCTTATAACGTTTGTTTGTTAGTTCTTTTTACAAAATTAAATACGCGCATAAAAACATCAATATCAATATCGGTCATATTAGAACCATTACTGGTATTTTCTACTATTGTTTCTGGTCGATCTAAAACACGTGTTGGCATACTTTTGTACTTACCATGACTTTGTTTTTTATGGTTTCTCTTTCGATTACTATATCGAATTAAAAATCAGGTCGCCCCCGCCTCGAAGTGTGGGTGTAACCAGTGGCAGAACCAGAAACTTTTAACTGGGGGGTCATAATGTGTGTGTATATATATATACTACATCTGCTAACGTGTAATAATAATTACTTTAATTGTGTAAAAAACCTCAAAGAAAAATAAAAGAATCTTAAATTATGAATCTTGACAATTTTTTTTTTATCTAAATTAAACAATGTGACAAAGCGAAAATTAATAAACATTGAAAACTAGGGATGTACGTTGAAAATTCTAGTAAAATCAAATGAAAGAAATGCTTCAAACTAATATTTATATATTACTAGGTTACAACCCCGTGTAATACACGGGTTTAAGTTAATAAAATATTAAATTATTAAATAAGAAAAAAAGTAGAAACATTGGAAAAAGAAATAGTAAATAAATGAAATATTCATAAAGTAAATATTAATAAAGAATAATAAATAGCTAAGAAACAATAAGCGGAAATAATTTCATTTAGTTACTATCAACATTTCTTATTTTAAAATCTTTACCTTAATATTCGACCTTTAAATATATATGTTAAACTAATCAATATTTTTTGTTAGATTAACCTTCTCACAAAATCAACCCATACCTCAAAAATATTTTTATTTATAACTTATAATGTTATTTTTTTGTTTAAACCTTACCAAAAATAGATTTTACGAAAGCGTTTTTATATTAGATTTATAATGATGACCGTTATTTCATATATAAGCTAATTTTAAGCCTTTAATGACGGAAATTTATTTAAATTCAGTCTAGGACTATTTAAACATGATTATTTGTTGTTATTTAAAAAAATATATAAATAAGCAGTTTTCATTATTGAAACCATTGGATCCATATAATACACAAGACTATAACATAATATTTAATAAAATGACAAAAAAAAAAAAAAAAAAAATTTAAAAACCTAACTATACATACAATTTCTTAAAATAAACTAACAAACTATAAGTAAAAAACCTTAATTTAATTATGCCCTCTAGTCATACCATCCTGTGCGATAGTGTTAATTAATAATATTATCATTTTTTTTAACGGAAAGAATAATGTTTAATTATGCCCTCTAGTCATACCTTAATGATTTTTTCTACTTAAATCGATAGACAACATATAATTTATGTTATTTAAATATCTAGCAATATGGCTTATTTTTAGGAATAGAATAACAATAAGATGATTATGATTATTTTTTATTTATATATATCGATACACAACATATAATTTATGTTATTTAAATATCTAGGAATATGGCTTATTTTTAGGAATAGAATAACTATAAGATGATTATGATTATTTTATTTTTTTTAGGTGAGAAACATAAATTAAGAGTGATTGAGAGATTAACATGTGTCCTCAATCAGGTTTCTTTTATTATATGTATAGAAGATTATCATTATTATGATTATTATTATTATTATTTCATTTTTATATTTAAAAACTATACTAAAGCATTTGAAAACTAAGGATGTACGTTCATAAAAAATTAAAAAGAAAAACTATTGTTTACTGAGATTGGCTGCTTCTTTTCAGACTTTATTTTATTACATAAGTTGAATGACAGAAATACCCTTCTTCTCAAATATATCATCTTCTTCACATCAGTCCCCTTACAGGTCTGTAAACTTTGAAGTTTGAATAGATCGTAAAAAATTCCGTCCAGCCATTTTTTACGCTTTTCTTCATTTTCGCTATAACCACACTTCAGCTAACAATATTAGAGGTCAAAAAAAAAAAACACTGGAAGAAGAAACAAAACGTACATGGTAGGCCGGTGACCGGAGGGTCATCGGACCATCCTGACCCCCCTTTAGTTTCGCCCCTGGGTGTAACCCCACTTAATATTTATGTCTTTCAATTTGTGATGTGAGAGATAACCTTGGAAATCAACTTATTTACAAGTAAAATGGTAGACTCTCTGAACGTAGTCCGACAACTTAATAGTTGTCTTAAAACAATACCTTTTGCGATATGTAATCTGAAAACTTGATGACAAAAAAAATAAAAATAAAAAGAATGTAATGATAAGTTTACTCTTGGTGTCCTTTAGAGATTAAACAAGTCCTTCATAAAAGAAATATAAATCTTGAGAAAGTAGTTTTTTGTTATTTAGTATAGAGAAATTTACAACTTAAATTAGGACTAATTGAAAGAAAAGTTGGTTTCACGTATATTAAACATAGAAACACAAAAATACATTAAACATAGAAACACCCTTAACTCTTAAACAACGGATTTTGGGCCTAACGATGGACCAAAGTTGTGAGCCCATATGCCAAACCGCCAAGGTTTCAGGTTTGGATTCATCAAAGATTTTGGGCCTAGCAATGAACCAAAGTGGTAAACCCGTTTGTCCATGTCTATTGATGCACAAAAAGACCGGATACGGAATCCGACTTGAAAAAACCAAACCAAACCAAACCAAACCGTCTATTAAAAACCTAAGTATGGTGTATCCGGTTTCATACCCAACCTTACCTGCCAAGTATATATTGGTTCCATATCCTATGATTTGAAACAAGTTCTAACTGGTCAGCCCGGCCCAAACCACTCAAAACCCGAAAATAAACATTATAAGTGGAACCAAAAAAAGGAATATTAATCCCAACAATCGCACCATCTCCATTAACCCCTACAAATTTTTGATGAAACCGAGTGATGCTTTGACAGACTCGGTTTTGACCCTGCTAACCATGCCCGTAACCGGGTATGGCCCAATACCCGATTTGTGCACCGTCAGTCTACGGTCTACATTCATCCTATGCATCTTGCCACGACTCGTGTATATGGCCTACTCTATTTGAACTGTCATGATTTGAACCAGCTTGGTAGTTGAATCATATTTCTTTTTTTTCATAAAAGAATAGAATTAATTGGTTTATTCACCAATCTCCGTAATGTACTTCTAAAGCATAAAACTTCTAAAAGTGTTAAAAACTTTTAAAAGTGTTCTGCACAAAAAAGTGATATTGTTATATTTAATTTATCTTTTTTACGACAAATTAACATACTCCTAAATATTTTACACTTGTATCATGTATGATTTGGCCCCTGACACTAATTTTGTTATTTTTTTGAACTTAAGTGTAACGGTAATTAGGTCATTATATACCTTAGGGTAAATTACATTTTTCAACCTTTATGTTTGTAGCGGGTTGCAATGGATAGCCTTTAACTTTGATAATTACAGTCACAATCCTTTATTTGGAAAACTCGTTGCACCTTACGTCCTTTGACCCTAACTTGGTTAACTTTTTTAGTTAACTTTGATTAGATAAGGGTAATATGGTCTTTCTACCAATTTGAGTTAAAATTATTATTATAAATAAAACAAAAATAGTTTTTAAAAACCAACATATATATCACCGACACTCACTTTTATCTTTCTCTTCCTCATCTCTCTCTTCCACCATCACCATCGTTTACCACCCACCTCCCACCACCATTAACCCATTATCAAAGTAAATTACTTTGAGTTTTCAAAACCCACATGCCAGCAAACCAAAAACCCTAAAAATTCTACTCATAAATCTGATCACAAATCTGGAGTTTTTTTCGCCGCACAAAACAGATCCAAGCAGATCCGTTAATCATTGTTCCGCTTTCAAAACACATTACAACCTCTGTTTCTTCTCGCCCCGAGCTTGGTGAAGCTTGTTTCAGAAACTAATGATGGTGATGTTTTGCTTTAGAGAGAGGGGGGGGGGGGGGGGGGGGAGGAAAAGGGAAAGAGTTTAAAGAGAGGGTGGTGGTATTAATCGATCTGTTGTGCACCACAACAACAACAAAAACCCCCCAATTTCTATGCGATAATTTCAATACTCAATCTCCAGATCCTCCTTTTTGATTTTCATCTTCGAATTTCCACAAATTCATAGAATAATCTTTCACTTTTCACTTTTCGCTTTTCGTGCCCTAATTTTGGTGCTTTTTCGCTTTTATAATCAAATGCGATCCTGAATCATCTGCCTTTTTGTGAATTTTGATCCAAGGTATTCCTTAGGGTTCTTTGATGTTAATACTTCATGAGAGAGAGATGGCTTTGTGTTCTTTTATATATACTGTACTAGTCTAAGTCCCCGTGTGATACACGGGTGGCTAATAAGAATAATAACTACTTTAACATTGTTGACAAATATTTTACTTATATATATGTTGAAATATTAATAGAAATGATAGACAGTATACAAAATAATTGAAATACACTAATACAACAAAAAATCACAACTCGTTGAATATCTCTTTATAAACAACATTAGTTGTTTTATTCGTAGGTTTGCCATCGTTGTCAAGTATTAGTAGCTTGACTCCATCTCGTGTTTTAACCCTTGATCGGTGTCTATAGATCACAACCACCCTGGCTCGGAACCCATAACCCCATTGTACGTGTGTTATATACAATATGTGTACAAAGTAGACCAAACATGTACGCACGGTTTGATCACGACCCGAATTACAACACAACGTTCATAGACGGCCGCAACAAAAGAAAAAAAGTTGACATTTAAACGATTCAAAACGATAACTCATCAAATGTAATTATAAATAAGTGTGATGAAAAAGAATAATTATAAATATAAATTTTAAAATGAAAAAAAATGTTTCGTTATTTATGTAAATATTAAATTATAATGAACTGATAGTTATGTAAATTCAATCTTGACTTTGTTTATCAATAATTGATGCATAAAGTGGGTTGCCCAACTAACTTATCAAGTAATTCATGCAATCGAATTACATTTTTATACCCGTGAGCTTCACGGGTTATAGTTTCCATCTATGATTACGTTTTTATACCATGTTTCAAATCATCAAAGTGTTTGGATACTGCTGTACGTAAGGAATGATAGAATCAACTACTCCATGTTTAGCACTTATCTTTCTAATAAGCCTTTAGGCCTAAAAACTCATCCTTCAAAATCACTTGCGGCTTGCAAATATACAAAAGAATAACTAATAGCATTACAATATTTACTACATAAAATTGGTACTCATGTATCTTTCATAAATTACTATGACTACTTTAAGTAGAAGCTTCATCACAACCTGAGAACTCCTCTTCTGACAAAAACCATGTACAATCTCAGAGTTTTTCCAACTCGATCTAATAATGCCGATTCTTACATGGAATTTTTATTTTTAATGGCACAACCAAAGCATATGATTCACTAAACTGAGAACACAGTTGTTCAAATGCTGCATATTGTTCAACTATTATCATTTTCGAAATATTGGTTCAAAATTACTTTATATTCAGAACTGAAGTTGAGGAAATATAAGAAATTTGATTGAAAGTTTAGACAAAGTTATTTGAATAATTAATTAGTGCCACACTCTAGCTGCTACTTTTGGGCTAGGATACACCAATGCTAAATAATTCTAGCTACAACTTTTTGTTCACAAAGTTTTTACCAGCTATTAAATTTGATAGAACACTTAAGCTTCACTTACGTACCCACAGTTCATACACCTCAATTCAGCCCCGAAACACTCATTTTTTGTCTTCTCGTTCTTGATTTGTTTTTGCAGCCCTTACCATGGTTGTTTGTACAGAGTTCTCAGCCCTGAAACACTTCTTAAACAGCTGCAAAAGATCCCAACTCGCTGATGCATCGTAACAGCCCGAATCAACAATCTTGTATAACCTTCGTCTGACCCGTTATGTTTAGTTAAAGCATGAATAAACCAATCTGAAAAATTCTCCTTCATAGGCTTTTAAAGCTGCAATTATCCTTTGATAGACTTCGTTGACCATTTGAATCGAAGAAAACGGTCAGTTATCCGATTCCACAAGCGCTTTCAAGCAAAGGGCAACACCGGATGATAAATTCTCTAGGATAGATTAAAGAGAATCCGGAAGCGGTTTACAAAGAGAGTGGATGTCAAGGTCTTGATAATGGTCGACATGATGTTATCGATTGAGGAACGGTCTTAGGGCCATGAACCAAAGCAAAAACTTCATAAAGCGAGATTGTGTATACTGGTTTCTTTAGTCTCAGATAGTTAGTTGAGCAAGAAAGAACGGAATCGCCATCGAACCCTAATCTTTAACATATGATTTTAAAGCTTTCATGACAAATTTTCGACTATCCACCACGCCCTCTACCGTCGCCGCAACCATGACTTAATTCACCACAGCCCAAACCTAGTATTACATCAGCACGTTCCGGTGAACAGTTACACTGGTAAACTGTTGAAACTGTTAAACTGTTCAATTAAAACTATTATAAAATGCAATGTATGCAGCCTTTCATGAAGTACGTTGATACCTCCTAAAAATATGTTTGTACTTGATAAAACCAAAGCATCATTCATTTCACCCGCTGAATTAACATACATTTGGGGAAAATACAGTTTAAAAGAAACTTCTTTATACCTACACGATGAAGGGGACTGCTCGTGGGGTTTGGAGTTGCGTGGGGGAGCAAGGAACAACTTGTCCATGGCAATGTGAAAGCTCATCGCCAGATTTTTCTTTTCCCAACTTACCTAGTGAATTTAAGAAAACTGAAATTAATGAGTACAATGATTGAGAGAAACTCGGAAACAATTTGAACTTTATGAATCTGAGTACCTGCATTTCAATCGTTACACGGTGAGGATCCTAACAATAGATGATCAAGAAATCCGAGTGCAAGTTCGGTTTCGGTATCCAAAGGCTCATCGGAAAGCAACCAGTTAACGCAGACCATGTGGTTTTTCTTCAAATCACAACCTTCAGCAGCAGTTGGATCAGGGGCGGGCCCACCCTTTGGCCAAGGTGGGCGACCGCACCCCTTGAAAAAAGAAATTTAGTGTATTTTTTGGACAAAAAACCCGACCGCACCCCTTGAAAATATGGTTAAACACCTCATCCGCACCCCTAACAAATAATTTTTGGGTCTGCCACTGAGCTGGATACTTCTCAACAACTCTAACTGGCTTTGAAAACAGTTTTTGTGTTTCGATTTTTGATTCATTGCGAGCTGGACTTGCATCAAACATATCCAGATATTTTGTTTAGAGACAGGGTTATTAGTTAACCAAAATAAGGATTTGTTATCGGATTAATTTCACATATACTCTTACAAACTTGAAAATTTTCATATATACCCAACCAAAACTAAAAATATCATACATGCCCTTACAAAATAGTTAAAATATCAAATATACCAAATTTTCATAGATACCTCATTGACACGAAACCATTAATCAGCCTCCCAAACAACATACGTTAAAATTCAAACAAACCCCCCTGGCAGACCACGAGACCGGCTAAAAAAACTCACACGCATCAAGATTATTGTACTTTTTCCTGGTGCTAAGATGACTAAAAAAACAACAAAAAAAGGAATATAGTCAAAATACCAAAACCTTAGGGTCTAGTCATTCCAAATCCCATTTTATCCAAATCTTTTTAGACCACAAAAAGCTTGAAAGTGTTGGCTGTTGCACAGGAAATCCAGGTTGCCAGCAACATATGTAGGTGCATTCCCACCCATGTCAGGTAGACCCCACCCCAAAGTTAAAAATTTTATCATTTAAGATATTCTAAAACTTCAAATAAAAATGAAAATACAATTAATGAACAAATGGCTCCCATACCTGAGTAAAAAGATTCAAAGGTTTGAATTTAGCCCCGTTGGTGGAGCTGTTGTTTTTGGTTGTGTGGGCTAAAACTGGGGTCACGCCAGAGCCCCAGCTGCGGAAAGAAGATCATCCGACTCCGGTATGCCCTAACATAGCATATATTATGATCAGATTTTATAAGATAAACAACCAAACGCATGGAAAATAATTCGAGTATAAACTACAGAGTTTCTTAAGATCTAACACTAAGTGGATAAGGGTTTTGATGCAGTTGAATCATACAAAAGCTTAGCCATATATCATTCCAATTTAGCAACAACCATATTAATTAAATACGGTCAACAACAGATGAAAGAAAATTGACAAAGTAAAGTTGAGCAATTGTTATATATATAACGTATTAAACCATACAGAACCCCTACATAACGGAGGAGGATCAAATTTGCTACCTTTAGTTGGAGTGTTTGGATTTCCCAGAGACATAACAACGACTGCCCATTAATCCAGACAATTAAGAGCATAGCAACAAATTAAACACTTAAGAATTTGATATACATGCATGAGTAATTACAGGAACGAAATTTTTCTAACCAAAAGAGTTTTAAGGCCTATATATGGAAATCACTTTTGAGAGTATATACATATTTTCTTATAATATTATATATAGTAATTTTTTATTTAATATATATCATAATCTAGGTTTTTTTAATCAACATGAATTTAAGCTTTCAAACTCAAAGTCTCAAATCCAATTTTTATTTCTAATTCAAAATCAGTTTGACATTACAATGTTATAATTATGCTTTGACTTCCATTGAAACAACAAAAATGCATGCCCTATTGATTGTACCATAGTCGCCTTAGGGTGCCTTAATATTGTAGATGAAATAATTATAGCTCATAAGCAAGCTTGACATCTAGTTAATTATTATTTTTTTATTTTTTTCTTTTCACCAAGAATATATGCCCAAATTAGTCATTATAACAAAACCTATCACTGTATCTGCAGAGTTCCCAGAAAGAACTACAATCAAATTAAACAAATTCATTTTCAAAAATAAAAATGCACGTACATATCAAGTATGATAATATCACACAAAAAAAAAACCAAAAGAAACCCTTAATCAAAAAATATCAACCATGCATTTCATAAAGCATCTGAAATTTGATTACATAACTTCTCAACTTTTAAAAGCATATGCACTAATGTTTTCTGAATTATGCTCGTGTTGTAAGAAGTAGAAAGAGGCAAGGGCATACCTGTATGAATAGAAAAAAGTTTGCGTACACGTGCTTCCCTTCAAAGTTTATTGTGTTGTCGCTTGAACCTGGATGACAATTATATCAAACAACTCCATTCATAAGTGTAGCTAGCTTGTTCATATAAACTTCCATTCACAAACATGGTCCCGTGTACATATTATTTAGAATAAATAAGCGACAAAAGACAATAAATTGGGACCTAAATGCGAACGATTGGGATAATGGAAAGATGACAAACAATAGAAAACATAAATAGATGGTAAAGAAAGGGAGGATTAATGAAACACCAAAAAACAAATCCAAAATTGTAATTTAATGAGTAAGATGCATTTAAACCTGTAATGACTACACCGGTATGTAAACTCCTTACTACTTGGATCGGTGTCTTGTGTGGTTCCAAAACTGTAATGACTTCACCTGCATCTACTTGTAAAACAAATTAACTTTTTTCTATTTATCCCCTTCCATTTGTTGTAATACAAATTTACTTACACTGGCTTGTTTCAACCAAACCCACTTTAATCCACTACACAACAATACAAACCTGGGTTGTTTCGGCTTTTCCAAATACAAAAGGGCAAAGCTACTCCGAGCAAGTACCTCCAAATAGATGAAGCTTATCTAATTGTCATGAAACTGCATACACATATTTACTTATCTAGATTAACAAAATTCAATAAATGTGTTCTTTGCAAGTACTTATAATTAATACCTTCATACGTTTATAATACCAAAACTCAAATTAAAGAGGAAGTGCCCTAGAAGCATCAGCCAAGCCTAAGTACAAAAAAACATCAGTAGATGAATTGTCAATACTCTTAGAAAAACTCAAACCGAATCCCACATTAAATTTTAAATTTACTTATGAAATAAGAAACTTGGTACCGTGTAAAGTTGGCTCAGGTTGACTCACAAGGTTGCATGTCCACAAAACCAAAATGATCGGGGTACCGTGTAAAGTTGGGTCAGGTTGACTAAGTTTTTCAAAAAAATTGAAATTGTTGAGCCACCGGATATTTAAAATAGGCTGAAAACATCTTGTCAAATGCGAAAGTGCAACGCTAGTTCTAGCAAGTACCTACAAATAGATGAAGCTTATATAATTGTCATGAAACTGCATACACATATTTACTTATCTAGATTAACAAAATTCAATAATTGTGTTCATTGCTAGTACTTATAATTAATATCTTCATACGTTTATAACACCAAAACTAAAATTAAAAAGGAAGTGCCCTAGAAGCATCAGCCAAGCCTAAGAACAAAAACATCAGTAGATGAATTGTCAGTACTCTTGGAGAAACTAAAACCAAATCCCACATTAAATTTTAAATTTACTCATGAAATAAAAAAGTTGGTACCATGTGAAGTTGGGTCAGGTTGACTCACAAGGCTGCATGTCCACAAAACCAAAATGAGCAGGTTGGGTACCATGTAAAGTTGGGTCAAGTTGACCACTTTCATCAGTAGCCAGCATCACCTCTAAGATCAGACCTGCAAGACGAAAGAGCTTGACCGGATATCAACTGGAACCCTAATCTGGCAAGAACCTGAACAAACATCGTCGTTAACACCAGATATAGCTGAAAATGCAGTTGCATAACATCAATTTACTAATTTCATAACCAAATCGGAGGTGCTAGACTTACCGGCAGTCGGCGCCTCTGTTCTTCTTGCACGCCCACCACCACCGGATGTGTGCTACCATAATCTTCCTTGTCCTCTGTCCTCTCTTTCTAACTGATTCTACTTATTTTTTCTGCACAACTTCCAAGGGAAGCCATAGACCACAAAGCATTGCACAACAATACAATTCTTCCTAGAAACATCTCAAAGCACCAAAAAGCATCAACATTATGCTCGAATAGTATAATAATAAAAAATAACAAATCGCTCACACCTTCAATTAGAGTTGCATCAACATCAACAATTGAAGAATCTAGCCAGCCACAAAAAAACTACTTATGATTCATAAGTTATGAATATCCATAAAAAAGAAAGAATCAATAATGGAATAAAAATCATTGAAACCTTATACAGAGTATTTAAACACTAACTAATCGGATATCCAAATTCAGATTCGTCAATTCAAACCCTAGAAAGTAATCGTTACAAATAAAATCAGATAATCCAGTTGAAAAAGAATAATCAAGAAAACCACCACTGTAACAATGGTGATAGTCTATGGAAGAGGATAGGATCTTGTTCAATTTTGTATATGCATATGAAGATCGAAATTCATGAAATCGTTTTGGTTTAATCAAAATGCATCAAAGGTAAGCTGCAATAAGAAAAAAATCAAGATCAACTATGGTAAAATAAATCAATCGATATACAACAAATCCTCAAACAATCGTTTTACCCCAAAATAGAATTGAATTTTCAGTTTAATGCTTCTGATTTTCAACTTACCTTGAAGACTGTCAGTGATAATGTATTTGTATTGGAATCAACGGATGTAACGATCAGTATGCTGATAATTGTTGATGATAGACATACCTTTTGCAACAGATGCTACAAAAAAAAAAAAACAGAATCGGACAAAGAAGCCATCTGAACTGAACTAATCAGAAAATATGCAATTGATGATTTCGAATGAAAATGAGAATCGGCCGATGCTCTAATCGGATTACATCATAAAAATCAAAGAAAACATACCTAGATGAGAGTTCGAATGATTGAGTTTTAGGGATTTCTGAAGTGGGTATGGCCAGGTACAATCGCTACAGATGAAGCCGTATATGAGATTTTAGGGTTTGTAAAATTGAATGTGGGTGAAAGATGATAGCCTGAAGAAATCAATTTGATTAGGTTTTGAGATTTAAAGAGTAATCAATTTGCTTTAATTGATTGAGATAATTGATTAGGTTACCAAATTGAAGAAGCGTAGGTAGGAAGAAGGAGAATGGCGCCCAAATTCACAATTATCTGGCCAAAGAGAATAGCCACATCAAGGTCAAAAAGTCAACCACTATTTTGCTTTAGTATAATAGATAGATATTTTTTTTAAATCTGATTTCTTTTATTGTTTAAATTTATTTTAGATAAATAAATGAATAAAATTACCAGTTTACCCTCATGTGCAAGGCACACGCCAACTTAACTGAATTTTTTTTAACAAGGTTAGGGCCAAAGGACGTCGAGTGTAACGAGTTTTACAAATAAAGGACTGTGACTGTAATTATCGAAGTTAAAGGTTATCCATTGTAACCCGTTACAAACATAAAGGACGAAAAGTGTAATTTTTACGATTATTAGGGACTGTTTTTTATAATTACAAAGTTCTTTAATATTTAAGAGATTATTAATACAATTACTCAAGTTTTTTTTTTATTTCGTTATTTTCACGATTATTATTTAACAAAATACGTTTTAAATATATAAATAAATATGTATTTTCGTTAACCGTTTATTTTTATAAAAGTCGTTTTAAAAATAATTTGTTATTTTACATTTTGTTTAAACCCTCTATCGTTTTTAAAATTGTTCCGTTTTAAACCATTTGTTTTTTTTAAATCGTTCTATTTAAAGTCTTTTGTCTTTTAAAGTTTTTTTAAACACTTTATTTTATACCATTTTTTAAAAATCATTTATTTTTAAACATTTCTAAAGTACTCACTTTTTTAAGTTGTTCATTTTTTAAATTTTACAAAACGACGTGTATAAAAAAACAAAAAAAATGTAAGATTTGAAAAAAGAAACATTCTAATAAAAAGTTTGCAAAATATCGTTCATTTTTCAAACCTTTTTTAGAATGGTTGTTCTTTTTCAAATCTTCCATTTGTTTAGACCGTTTGTTTATTAAAAAATTGTTATTTTTTAACCTTTCGTTTATTAAATTCGTGTGTTTTTTAATTCCTTACACTTGTTAACTTATTTTTTTTTAAGATTTTGCTTTTTTTTATAAAGAAAAAATTACATCGTTGGTCGTTGTGGTTTCTGCCAAATTTCAATGTAGGGTACTAAGAGTGTTTTGTTGCAAAATCAGGTATTAACTTTCTAATTTGTCATAGTGTTGAATAGTAAGGCCAAACCTTGTCATAATGTTGAGTACTAAGGCCAAACCTTGTTAACTTTTTTGTTAAGTCTTACTAAAATGACTAAAATGCCCATTAATATCTAGAGAGTCTATTTTTTAATTAATTATATTTGACTAAAATAATATAAAGTTTTATTTATATGGCGAGAAAAGTCAACACTCAGAAGATGCGCGCCATGGAAGGCGTTTGGCTATGGCGAGAAAAGTCAACACCATGGAAGGCGTTTGGCTATGGCGAGAAAAGTCAACACTCAGAAGATGCACGCACGACTATCAATCAGATCGGATATCGAAAAGAAGTCAAACGGGAAAGCAGAGAAAAACAGTGGACACCACTCACCAATACGCCCTCAAAGGTGCTGTCCACTGAGAACCACCAGTTCAAAGCTCCCTTGCAAATGCGCAACAAGAGAGGGCAAGACCCAAACCTTTTTTGCGAATATCACAAAGACACAGGACATTTGACAGATGATTGCATCAGCTTGAGGCAAGAAAACTGACACACCTGGTCAAGAACGTCAAAAAAGACAAGCGCCAAATACATAGGTGAGACGCGGGTCCAAATAACAAGAAGCTTCGAAAATTATAAACACACATGATATAGGGCGGCCCAAGAAAAGCAAAAAAGAACTATAACAAGCGCGTCCAAGATGATTTATGGCGCGAAAGCAAGTGATTTTTCCTGTCGTCAGAGGAGGACCACGAGAAAGGAGACCTATTGTAATCACAGGAGTATTTGGCCACTACCAGACATATTACATCTTCATTGATTTCGGAAGCACATCAGATATCATTTACGAACAATGCTTTAACCAATTGGACCTAGAGGATAAGGCACGCTTAGAACCGGTAGACTACCCACTAACCGGATTCTGCAACGAAGTTGTCTTTCCCTTGGGCCAAATATCATTTCCAGTACTGCTGTCAGATGGTAAGAATTCTTGAACAGAAGAAGTCATGTTCATGGTCCTGCCTGCAAACTCTCGCCATGACATCCTCTTGGGAAGAGAATCTATAACAACTCTCTCAAAACCCTTAAACATGCCCCACACGTCCTAAAATATACCCCGTATACGAAAAACGGACCCAATATACCTTTATATTAATAAAAATTAAATAAAATAAATCATAAGGGTCGCTCGCGGGCCGCGACCAAGTATAACCTGGCGAAACCACAGCGTGCCACGTGGCACGACACTCAGACAACCTACACTCGTGACTGGCTGTAAGACCCTAATTCGTATTTGACAAAAAGTCGCAGCGGAAATTCGTGCTATAAAATTTCTTTCATTTCGAACGTCTTGACTTACTTGAAGGTTCATTTTAATATGTGTCTTTTCCATAAATAAGGCATAAGTCCTGTTTACTAATAGTACATACTCAATTAATCCCGTACAATCTATCTTGTGACTCGCTCTTCGATCTCTATTCCTTGTAATAATCACCCGTGATCTGTATAACCTGCACTCACCACATTCATTCATAACATTAGCACACATTATATGAATAAGATTCATTCACGTACATTTCACATTTCGTCATTTTTCAAACTTTAAGCATTTCATCTGCGTATCCATTTCCTGGTGAGGCTTCAATAATGTACCTGCATTACTTTTCATTCTCAAGGTACACCACTAATAACGTTAACACCCAATGTGTCTAAATCATGCATACATACGTACTTACATACAAACATACATACACATCTACATACATTCATACCTTTCCTACAGCTTTACATACGTGCATACACTCATACATGTCTTTATACATACATACATACACAACTACATACGTACATACCTTTCCTACATCATCACATACATGCATACACTCGTACATACCTTTATACATACATACATACATACACATCTACGTACATACATACCTTTCCTACAACTTTACATACGTGCATACACTCATACATGCCTTTATACGTACTTACATACACAACTACATATGTACATACCATTCCTACATCTTTACATACATGCATACGCTCGTACATATCCTTATACATACATACATACATACATATCTACATACGTACATACCTCTCCTACATCTTTACATACATGCATACACTCGTACATATCTTTATACATACATACATACATATCTACATACGTACATACCTTAACGAACACGTACTATATCACGCGTACCTCTTACATAATCATACATTATTTACATGGGTCTTAGACTTAGCTTTATAGCCCATAAACATCTAAGGAACCATCAAATCACGTTTGGAAAGTCCGCCGTAGTCCACGGATATCAAACCGAAGCCTACGGTACATAAATCAACTTAACTAACAAGATTTCAGCGTTTGGGACTTGGGGAGGCCGTCGGCGACGCCCCTAGGGCCGTCGGCGACGGGCTTTGCATTTGCCGTAGCCAGAAACACCCGTAGACAGGTAATTAGGGCGTCGGAGAAAAACTGACTTTCCCGTGCCCGTCGGCGACGCCCTCCCTACCCGTCGGCGACGCCCTCTAGAAAGTGCACTTTTCTGCAGATTCGTTTCGTCGTCCGTACGCACTAAAACGCGCATAACTTTTGAACCGTTTACCCGTTTAACCTCCCGTTTCTTCCTACATGCTTGTAAATTCACATTCTATCATATGAACTTAAAATCCCACATCCGGATTAAGGAAATTCCTAACTTATGCATTTGCGCCTATATTTTCATTTTCGGACAATTTTACCCATTCTTGTTTTCATCACACAACTCATTTGTTTTAGCCCAAAACTTGCATGAACATTACTACCATGATACTTTTACATTGTCCAGAGTTTCGTACTTGGGGTTTACACACCCGATCCCCGTTATGCGTTATTTCATTCATTTTATTCGATTATACTAAAACCAACCTTGTTAAACCAAGTTTCATTCGTGAAATTGTTTACCCATTAGTCATAACTCACAACTAAGTCCTTCGACTACTTATCCGTACCTCCGTTTACTAACTAGCGCACTTATGTGCAATCATACACGTTATCCGGTTATCATACCGTAACCCTTTACTACTCTTCATTCCGATATAACAACAAACCCCATCTTTGACTCGTTATATCTACTTAACGAAAATCATCGATTTCATACCATCCATCCTTATTAGTCCTCAATTATCATACCTTAATTAACTAACACATATCTTTACGTAAACAACTAAGAAGTGATTACGGAAATCACTTACCTCATGCATCCGTGTTCACATCCGTTTCCACGCCTCTTCTTGACCCGTTAGCCTTTCGCGCTTGAGTCCGTCTCGACATGATTCCTATACTTTCATATCATCGCAATTACATTCTTGTTAGCATACTCATTGCACATGTTAACGATCATAACAATTACATCTTTTACATTTGACTTTAATTAGTCAATTCCAACAAGCATAGCACATGTGACCAATTTCACATTCTTACAAGCTCATGTAATTCATCATATCATTCCATTTAAATCGTATCGTTATAACATGTACCATACGACTTCCTATAACCATCTCTTTACGACAATGAGTCAAATCATGCTTCTTGTTCGTAGTTGACTTTCAGAAAGTCAACAATTCATTTTATTTAACTTTCGACTTATCATTTTATACCCGTATCATCATGATAGGCTATACGGACGACACTATATCCATTTTATCATACACGTGGTGTGCGTACTACCTTCTAAGCATAACGTACAACTAATTCATGCACAATCTTCTAATTTCATACATAATTCATCAATTTCTTCCTTCTAATCAACACGAATCATACATGCATAATCATCAAACATACTACTATCACATTTCTTTCAATTCCTATAACAAAAATCCATCATACAATTCAAAATACATCAACATTCAACAAGAAGTAAACATAGATGATGATTCAAATCATCATTCTTATTATGACTAATGGGTTTCACCCTTAAACATCAAATTAACACAAACCATACATAACCTATGTTCTATATGATGATTCTAACCCTTATACATCATCAATTTCATACCAATTCACGGATTAGAACATAACCCACTTCGTGGAAGATCACCAATCTAGAATTTAAGACATACCTTATGATCCTCTTGTGATGGTGATCATTAATCCATGTTTATCCATGAATTTAAGCTTCGATTTACCCTTCAATTTGATCATTTAAGGTTGAGCTAGGGTTTGGCTCCTTTGGGAGCTACTGATCGATCTAGAACACACACGATTGTGTGTTTGTGTGTGTTATTACTTTCTTTTAACACCTCCACTTACATTCTTTACCATCTAGCCCCTCATGTTTTACCACTTAACATATTTGGCACAAATTTCGTTATTTAATAGTTTTGGCCATAAACTTTAACTAGGTAAAATAACCTAATTATTTATTTCTTGATGTACCATATTAGAACATTTAACGAATATAAACATTCGGGTTTTGGGGTGTTACAAGTCTACCCCCCTTAAATAAGGTTTCGTCCCCGAAACCTTTCTCCTTTCCTCTTGCCCACACACATCTAGGTTTGACTTCATAGTCACATCATAATTATAAGCAATCATCCTATCTCAATTCATAAGTATTTATACAATTGACTTCTTCTTAACAAATCTATACTTTCCATGCCATACTTCCACGTAACATTCTCATTTCCCTTGACCCGTTTATAATAGGTCAATATACATACTTCTTCAAGCTTGTGATAATACGTTCATTCGTGGGATTTGTTTATAACGGATCTAATACTTTCATCTTGTCTTTTAAGATTACATTTCATACACACATTCTATAACATTCAAATCTTGTTTTGTTATCACAACAAAATACTACTTCATAGTTATACCTACATGCTTAACTCCATAGTTAGCATAATTCTACTTTTCTATAGTCATTTTGTACCATACATATCCTTACGTTACCTTCAACTTGCATCATTCGTTCTACATTACTATACCTCTCATTTCGTGCCTTACTTAATTTACATAAGTATACGTATCATGCACATTCATCATACGAGAGTTTAAATAATACTCGTATATTTTACTCAAAACCTTTAAGATTCACTTCTTAATGACATAGTTTTCATTCCTATGTCAACTATTAGAAATCAAGCTTTCCATTCGCTTATATACTTTCATTTCTTTCACGCATTCGATTACCCAATTAATTGGGTAATAGCATATACTCTCATAATGAGATTCAAGCATACCACTTACGACCCGGTAACATCGGGTTAATTGCTTTCAACATAAATCTTTCGTTCTATCCGTATAACGGATTGAACTTCATACATTCGTTATTGCATTCACGGCCACTCGTTCTAAACGGATGGTACCTTATCCTTACTCGACTTGTTCAACTTGAACCGGTCGACTTGCATAGCTTATTACAGCCTTCGCTATCATAACCAAATCCGCAAGGGATTTGCATCATTCATATCTTTCATTCCTTGAATCCGTCTCGCGGATTCAAACATTCCATTCATACTTTAACTTCTTTCATGTTTCGAATCCGTCTCGTGGATTCTAACATATCATTCATACTTTAACTTTTTTTTTTTTCGAATCCATCTCACGGATTCTAACATAGCATTCATGCTTTCATTCCTGAGAGTCTTACATTTCTCTTCACCCTCACATCCACCTACTATTTAATTCTAATGGACATACCTGTATCAATTATCATGGTCTCACGAACGTCATATGTTTCTTGTGTACTGGCCAGGTACACAATCCACATACTAGTTTCGTGTCTTCGTGTAATCGACACCTTATGTCCGAGGAATTAAGTTTCGGCACGTGTATCATTTTCAAAACTTCATTGCCATGTCACTATTATATTTCATTCATAATTTTCTTTCGCTTGCTTAATTACCCTCCCAAGGAGATCTCTTACTTTTTCTTTTAACATCGGTACCCATATATATTAGTAGCGTGTACCTGGGGTTAATTTGCATATTTGCATCTTTGCCTGCCTTAGCATTCATCCTATTCTGCATCCACGGATCATTCTCTTCAACTTTTAAGCTTACCTTTAGATCTTGATCGAGTCATGGATTGTACGGGTTCCTTATCACAAGAGCACGCATGTTTGAGTTCAAGCATTTATCTTCTCGCACTTGATTCACTCAAACCAGGGCTCTGATACCAACTTGTAGGACCCTAATTCGTATTTGACAAAAAGTCGCAGCGGAAATTCGTGCTATAAAATTTCTTTCATTTCGAACGTCTTGACTTACTTGAAGGTTCATTTTAATATGTGTCTTTTCCATAAATAAGGCATAAGTCCTGTTTACTAATAGTACATACTCAATTAATCCCGTACAATCTATCTTGTGACCCGGTCTTCGATCTCTATTCCTTGTAATAATCACCCGTGATCTGTATAACCTGCACTCACCACATTCATTCATAACATTAGCACACATTATATGAATAAGATTCATTCACGTACATTTCACATTTCGTCATTTTTCAAACTTTAAGCATTTCATCTGCGTATCCATTTCCTGGTGAGGCTTCAATAATGTACCTGCATTACTTTTCATTCTCAAGGTACACCACTAATAACGTTAACACCCAATGTGTCTAAATCATGCATACATACGTACTTACATACAAACATACATACACATCTACATACATTCATACCTTTCCTACAGCTTTACATACGTGCATACACTCATACATGTCTTTATACATACATACATACACAACTACATACGTACATACCTTTCCTACATCATCACATACATGCATACACTCGTACATACCTTTATACATACATACATACACATCTACGTACATACATACCTTTCCTACAACTTTACATACGTGCATACACTCATACATGCCTTTATACGTACTTACATACACAACTACATATGTACATACCATTCCTACATCTTTACATACATGCATACGCTCGTACATATCCTTATACATACATACATACATACATATCTACATACGTACATACCTCTCCTACATCTTTACATACATGCATACACTCGTACATATCTTTATACATACATACATACATATCTACATACGTACATACCTTAACGAACACGTACTATATCACGCGTACCTCTTACATAATCATACATTATTTACATGGGTCTTAGACTTAGCTTTATAGCCCATAAACATCTAAGGAACCATCAAATCACGTTTGGAAAGTCCGCCGTAGTCCACGGATATCAAACCGAAGCCTACGGTACATAAATCAACTTAACTAACAAGATTTCAGCGTTTGGGACTTGGGGAGGCCGTCGGCGACGCCCCTAGGGCCGTCGGCGACGGGCTTTGCATTTGCCGTAGCCAGAAACACCCGTAGACAGGTAATTAGGGCGTCGGAGAAAAACTGAATTTCCCGTGCCCGTCGGCGACGCCCTCCCTACCCGTCGGTGACGCCCTCTAGAAAGTGCACTTTTCTGCAGATTCGTTTCGTCGTCCGTACGCACTAAAACGCGCATAACTTTTGAACCGTTTACCCGTTTAACCTCCCGTTTCTTCCTACATGCTTGTAAATTCACATTCTATCATATGAACTTAAAATCCCACATCCGGATTAAGGAAATTCCTAACTTATGCATTTGCGCCTATATTTTCATTTTCGGACAATTTTACCCATTCTTGTTTTCATCACACAACTCATTTGTTTTAGCCCAAAACTTGCATGAACATTACTACCATGATACTTTTACATTGTCCAGAGTTTCGTACTTGGGGTTTACACACCCGATCCCCGTTATGCGTTATTTCATTCATTTTATTCGATTATACTAAAACCAACCTTGTTAAACCAAGTTTCATTCGTGAAATTGTTTACCCATTAGTCATAACTCACAACTAAGTCCTTCGACTACTTATCCGTACCTCCGTTTACTAACTAGCGCACTTATGTGCAATCATACACGTTATCCGGTTATCATACCGTAACCCTTTACTACTCTTCATTCCGATATAACAACAAACCCCATCTTTGACTCGTTATATCTACTTAACGAAAATCATCGATTTCATACCATCCATCCTTATTAGTCCTCAATTATCATACCTTAATTAACTAACACATATCTTTACGTAAACAACTAAGAAGTGATTACAGAAATCACTTACCTCATGCATCCGTGTTCACATCCGTTTCCACGCCTCTTCTTGACCCGTTAGCCTTTCGCGCTTGAGTCCGTCTCGACATGATTCCTATACTTTCATATCATCGCAATTACATTCTTGTTAGCATACTCATTGCACATGTTAACGATCATAACAATTACATCTTTTACATTTGACTTTAATTAGTCAATTCCAACAAGCATAGCACATGTGACCAATTTCACATTCTTACAAGCTCATGTAATTCATCATATCATTCCATTTAAATCGTATCGTTATAACATGTACCATACGACTTCCTATAACCATCTCTTTACGACAATGAGTCAAATCATGCTTCTTGTTCGTAGTTGACTTTCAGAAAGTCAACAATTCATTTTATTTAACTTTCGACTTATCATTTTATACCCGTATCATCATGATAGGCTATACGGACGACACTATATCCATTTTATCATACACGTGGTGTGCGTACTACCTTCTAAGCATAACGTACAACTAATTCATGCACAATCTTCTAATTTCATACATAATTCATCAATTTCTTCCTTCTAATCAACACGAATCATACATGCATAATCATCAAACATACTACTATCACATTTCTTTCAATTCCTATAACAAAAATCCATCATACAATTCAAAATACATCAACATTCAACAAGAATTAAACATAGATGATGATTCAAATCATCATTCTTATTATGACTAATGGGTTTCACCCTTAAACATCAAATTAACACAAACCATACATAACCTATGTTCTATATGATGATTCTAACCCTTATACATCATCAATTTCATACCAATTCACGGATTAGAACATAACCCACTTCGTGGAAGATCACCAATCTAGAATTTAAGACATACCTTATGATCCTCTTGTGATGGTGATCATTAATCCATGTTTATCCATGAATTTAAGCTTCGATTTACCCTTCAATTTGATCATTTAAGGTTGAGCTAGGGTTTGGCTCCTTTGGGAGCTACTGATCGATCTAGAACACACACGATTGTGTGTTTGTGTGTGTTATTACTTTCTTTTAACACCTCCACTTACATTCTTTACCATCTAGCCCCTCATGTTTTACCACTTAACATATTTGGCACAAATTTCGTTATTTAATAGTTTTGGCCATAAACTTTAACTAGGTAAAATAACCTAATTATTTATTTCTTGATGTACCATATTAGAACATTTAACGAATATAAACATTCGGGTTTTGGGGTGTTACACTGGCCAAAGCTAAAACCTAGTCTAGATCCCTCGCGGGCCGCGAGAGAAGAACAAGAGGGCGTCGCGGGCCGCGAGCCGCCCCTGTTCCAGCCTATAAATGAGGCGTTCAACCTCAGTTGTTCGTCGCTCAATTCTTTTTCTCTCTCAGACAATATAATGCAAATATTAATGGGTCTTATACCCATAAAAAGCGAAGCTCTGCCTCGTTGTAAGTATTATAACCCCGGTTACGTATTAGTTACTCTACCCGATTGATCTAGAGCTCCGTAACACCTGTCAAGGCTCCGCCTGACTCAGTTGTTGGAGTCTGTCTCGGGGGTATAGCTAATGTAAATTGGGTTATCTTACTAACACTTGTGCATTGTTTAATTTAATAGATTATAACCAGGAAGTCACCAGAAAGCAGTAGTATTATCTAAAACAGCAATGTGAGTCATTCTTTTTTTATAACAAACTATTTTCACAAAACCTCAATTATTTGAAATTACATTTAACAATGATTGAGTATTTGTGATTCTACAATTACTGCCGGTATGTTGGGGTTTTGTGTACATTAATTGTTACTACATTGTGAGTAGTAGCATGACCACAAGTCAGGATTGACAGTACCGTGGGTGGTAATTGGGTAGATGTAAACAAATGTAATTGCGGATGCCCTCAATATTGTAAAGTGATAAAAGTTGTTTTGATTAAACTGGGATGCACTCACCAGTATTTCTTACTGATAAAACTTTTTAAAACGCGTTTCAGGTAACAAAATGTGAAAGCCAAATAGAAGCCAGCTGGAGAGCACTGAAGGCTTGGAAAAGTGGCTATAAAAGTTACCTAAACAAGAAAGAAGTTTTATTTCAATAAATTAAGGTTTATGCCTATAAACATATTATAATGGAAACTTGGGTTTTCCCATGTATTTATTATTTATAAAAGTGTGGTGTTTTACTCTGATAAACTATTTCCTAACTACGGTCCTGATGTAAATTCCCTCTGCCAAATTAATAAACACCCAAACAGATCTATCACTCATGCCCCTCGGTCCTTATACAAGGATTTTTGTTCTTAAGTTAACGCCTACCCATTCACATGATCTAACAGTTCATTCCTTAGCTAACCATACCATTTGTAAACATTTGAAACATGTATTTCACCCCCGTAAGTTATAAAACTGAAAACAGTTAAAAGAAAAGAGGGACATGAACTCACTGATTTGCGTCCGATATCTTGTGTACCCAAAGTATGTATCCTTAAGCCGCACTATCACCTACACACGTGCTAAGTGTTATTAGATGTTTAGGCCGTGTAACGACTCTTAGTCTTAGTTGTTTATTAAGACTTGTTTTGGAATTCTTGGTATACTTTGAGTTACATCTTTAATGTACATTATATAATTCCAAGGTATATAATTATTAGTTAAAATAATAATATTTTAACTTAAATTATATTTATCCAATTATTTGGAATATTGTTAAAATAATATATAACTTGGTTTATTATGTATTTCCATATATGTATATTCCCAAGTATGGGTATACTTGTACTTGTGTATTTTCATACTTGTGTATCTTGCCAAGTATTGGTGGTGTATTCCGGTGTGTATTTATATGTATGAGGATACGTATTTTCTTGTATTTATTAAGTATTTTATACTTAATCTTGTACTTAATTATTCGGAATATTGTTTTTAATCAACTAAAAATCACCAAATTTATATTCTTAAAATATATGTATTTTAAGAGAATTTTTATAGAAAATTATCTATAAACTTTACTTGGAAAAAATAAATATACTTTCATATAAACCTCAAAAATAATATATTTTTAAGATTAACTTAGAAAATATATATATTTCTAGTTTTCACCCAAAATAACATGTCTTCCAATTGTTTAAGAAAATATATATTTTTCTTAACTCAAAAATAATACATCTTCAAATTGTTTAAGAAAATATATATTTTTCTCCACTCAAAAATAATATATTTTCTATTTGATAAAATATGATATATTTTGTAATAGTTATAAAAATCCATATTTTACCATTTCTTCGGTTTTCAAAATACCGTTTAACACATTTGTCGAAATATTAATTTATTTCCGGAATATATATATTTATAGTCCGTTTGTCCGTTTGTCTAATATTCGGGTATAAATTATATATTTATTTTCTTGAAATTTTTGTAATATTTTGTATTACAATTTTGGTATATTGGTGAGTTATATTATTTTCAAGTTCCTAAAATAATATAACTAATACAATCAATATACAAATAGCACACAATTTGTGACATCTAATTATATATTTTCCTAAATATATACTTAGTCATTTTTATTATCAAAAATCAACCTCCAATAATTGTAATTTTTGTAACAAAAATTATGGCAAATATTTAAATGAAAACCATGACCAAAATTTACTTGTAAACAGTTGTTTAAAAATATTTTTCCAAGTGTTTAATTTCTACAAAAATTTTGCCATAGTTTCCCCTTAAAAATGGAGGTTTCCATGCTTATAAGCATATCATTTTCTTTTAAAAACTCATCATCATTCATCAACAATTTACACATAACTTACCATAAGCCATAATATGCATTTTAACAACATGTCATGAACTTGAAATTTAACAAAAATGTGTAGTAGCTTAACATGTTGTTTAGTAAGCTTACTTATCTCTAAAAATATGGTTTTTAGTTTATAAAACTCATTCTTGTGAATTTTAGTTCTTTATAACTTGTGTGATGATTTTTCAAGGATTAATCTTCTTGTATTTTTCTTTTTACATATAGTTTACTAGCCTTGTTTTAACCCGTAAAACATGATTCCTTTCTTTAAAAACCAAGTTCAAGTTAAATCTTGTAATAAACTTTGGTTTCTTGAAAATATTATTTTTGAAATCTTTTATTTTCAAGACTTATAACTTGTATAAATAATCATCATACACTAAAACAAGTTCATGTTTAACATAAAGGATGATCATCACAAATTTCTCAAGATCTATCCTTACACTTGCTAGATCATGTGTTTAATCATCATCTAGCAAACTTCATATGATGATCAACATCATAATCACAAGAAATCAACAAACAAGTTTCATACATACACTAAAACAACTTTGATCTTCATGTTATTAAGCTTTATGTTTATGTTCATGCTTATGTTTTCTTGAGATTCTTTAGATTAACATGTTACATAACACTTTAACCACTAAAACTAGAAGTAAAAACAAGATGGAAGGAGCTTACTACTAGCTCTAAGGCTAGGGAAGAAACAAGTATGATGGTGATGAGAAAAGTGATGGATAAAAGCTCTAGGAGAAGGTCCTTCCACTTCCAATGCTTCCAAGCTTCTTAGATATGCTCCTTACACCTTAGGGAACCCTTAGAAAGTATGAGGATGGAATGAAAATGGTGGTGGTATAATGGGGGTGTTGGGTCGTAGCTACTTGAGGGAGAGGAGAAGAAGATGGTGTGGTGAAGATGGTGAAGAATGAAGTGAGTTTTAGACTTTAGTTTTTTATAAAAGTTTCTCCAACATTGTGTTAACCACTAGTCCTTGTGTTTCATATCAAATATACATATCAAATAGAATATAGCAAGAAAATCAAGGGGTGGGACCCCTTGATGAACCATCAATTAGGGGTGGGGGGGGGGTATGTTGTTGGATTTCAAGTCTAGTTACTTCAATCTAGTTATAATGTAAGTGAAATGTTTAGTGTTTTAGGTGTTTAGGGTTTTTAAGATGTGTTATGATGTTTGGTGACCATAACTAGTTTCGTAACACTAAAACAATGCTTCTAGTGAAATTTTGGTGGTTCGGGTAGTGTCCAGTTGTTCGGTTGGTTACCAGTTCGTTAAGGTGCTAAATCGAGCAGTTTAGTGTGCTTTATGTTGTCTTTTATGACAGTTTTGATTCCCAACACTTATGAAAGCATTCTGGACCAATAAACCATAATTTTGCATTATATTTTGGAGTTAAAATGCTGATTTTTGCTGATTTGTGCAAAATTCTGCAGTTTTTGTGTGTTCCGGGCACTTTCCGGCACTTAAATCATCACGAGGAAGGTAGTATTATGATCCCGACTTTCCTACACACTATTCTAGTGTAACTCTTGGTTTCGGGGCTCATTCTTTGTCTTAACATCATGTATGTCTGAGTACTAAACTCCGGTCAATACTTCTAGTTTGTCTGATAACTGTGTTAACTTTGTTCTGTGCACTAATTGAGTCACACTGTGTTGCGTGTAATAATGATAAATAATATTGCAACATGAAATGCATTTGTATGTATATGACAGTAGTAAGAAAATCATTCATGTCATTAGTTCAAGCATACACAGTCATTAGAGAACAATTACTGTTTACATTGTACGGAAATACACGGAACAGAGACAGTTGTCACATTTATTATTTATAAAATTGTGGTGTTTTACTCTGATAAACTATTTCCTAACTACGGTCCTGATATAAATTTCCGCTAGCAAATTAATAAACACCGGTACCACCAGCTCTGAGTCTCTCGGCTGCCCGCTCCCGGAGATAGGGGTCGGGGGCTGCGACAGAAGGTGGTTTCAGAGCTACAGCCACTGGTTTAAGCCACGTAAGTGTTCTGCTGACACCAAGATTTTATCATTTATGTTAGGAAATAATCTATGTGATTATGTGTATACATGTATATTATTGTTTTTTTTTATTTGACAATTTGTTACTTTACAGTATGAGTGAGCAAGGTACGTCTGACGCCCATCGTCACCTAGCTAGTTCTCCTAAAAGTGAAGGAACTTCATCACAGCCTACTCCTTCGGGGTATTCTGCTGATACAGAAGAGGGTATCTTCATCTTTAAGGCGCAATCCGAGGAACCATTCCCTTCGAAAAAGAGAGGATGGTTCAGTCGGGGAGCACACGAAAGGAGAAAGCGAATGAGAAATTTGCAACAACAAAGAGCGTTAGCAGCATCCAATAGGGAAGTCAATGCCCAAACACAAGAAATAGTTAATAGACGGTTGACAAACTTTCATATATTAGCCACCACTGCAGCAGACCCAAACCTAGATCAGATAATTGCACCACAACCATTGCCACTATTCCCAACCCAACCAATGGAGATAGAACTTGACCAAGGAAATCAATTCCCATACCAGCATTGTGACACCTGGCTTTTCAGGCCGTACCGTACAATTGTAACACGTGTTGTAAATAGGTAACAGGGTTGTATTTGACTGGTTATGATGTTTATATGTGAAATTTAATGAGTTGGTAAAATTAAACTTTGATAAAAATTATGTTGGCAACGGTAAGATAAACGCTTATCGCGTAACGATTAAAATGCGAAACGAACGTCGGTGACCACCTGATCAGTGTTAAAATCCTAAAAATAATCTGTTATGATTAGAATAATAATTTTAATCATATTCGTGAGGAAAAATAAATTAAAACACTAAGAAACTCTATTTTTCGAGTTTGAGTGCGTACTGCGCGATACTGCGTGAATTAAACAAAATAATGTCAATGCAGCCAGTCGAGGCAACTGGTAATTATTTCAGTAATAATTTTGAGTGATTATTTCAATAGAATGATAAAAATAATTTAAAACGCACTAAAACGGGATTAAAACGCTAGATAAAATACCCAGTATCCAGAAAAATACCTGTTTTATTCACTAATCTTCATATGTATATGTATATATATATATATGTTTTATGTGTGTATATAAGAGAGAGAAAGATAGGTGGTGGCTAGAGGGGGTGCCACCCACCTTGGAATTGTGAGAAATGGACATGTGGATCTTGTGAAGTGTGTGTAATCATTTGAGCTTTTAAAACACTCAACTTCATTTAAACAAGATCATACAAGCTCTCACTCTTCCCTCTTGATACCTCACGGCCGTAACCCCCTATACACACACATTCAAAATTTCCAATCTTTCCATGAAGATTCAAGAGTCTTTCAAGATGATTTCAAGCTAATATGGGTGTTTGGAAGTGATTTCAAGAAAGATTCAAGCAAGAACAACCTTCATATCATCATCTTTTCTCAAAAACCCACTTAAAAATCTTGAAGGTATAAACTTGTTTTTAAATCACATTCTTGACTTCTAGTGATGATGGAGATGTTAGATGGTTTCTCTTGAACTTGGAATGAATCACAAACTTGTATTTAACAAAGAATGAGATTTTAATCAAAGTAAAAGTGAGTGTACATATGTGTGTATGTATGGCCGAAAATTGTGGCAATGTGTGTATTTAGTTGTGTTTTGATTTCTTGTTCTTGAATGATTTGAGTTAATCTTTTAAAGATGGTTTCATGCATGTGTTGAAAAGGTGTTATTAAAGCATGTTCTTAAAAAGGTTTCCATGATTTGAAATAGATATGTTAAAAAGTAAGTTTTTGGAAGTTTATACATGCGTGTATATGTGTCGTGTATGTATATATGTATATGTACACATGCATGTAAATTTTGATGATTAAAAGATTTAAATATGTAAGAAAAAGTATGTCTTGCATTTATAAGAATTGAATGTAGGATGATCATAAGAATGTTGGAATGTTTGAGTATGAGAAACATGAAATAAATGAAGATCTAAGTGCATTCAAGATCATACAAAATGATTAGAACATGATGTGGATACATTAGATGCACTAACTAGATCTTGCATGATGAGATATGTTTATAAAAAGGTGATTTGAGTATGATTTAATAAAAATCAGTTATGAACAGATTATAAACACTAAAATGAAGTTATTTTAAAGTGTTTAGTGACATATAACTTTGTCATAATGTTTGCTAGCTTTGCATGTTGTACTTGGTGCATTAAAGGTTGTAAAATACGTGAAATCGCATGATTTATGTAACTTATACAAAAACTGCACTAATCTGATTATAACCACTATTTTAATAAGTAAATAAAATGTATTGTGTTAAAATATCAAGCCGTTTCGAGTTGGGATGATTATAGTAACGTTTAACGCAAAACTATGCGTTAAAACAGTCAAAAATCGCCTTTTCGAGTGATTTTTATAAAACTGATCTAGACCAGTAAGTAAACTGATGTTTTTAGTATAAAAATAAGTATTTTAACTAATTTTAAGTTTACTTGGTGTTTGGTTGGTCATATGTGACTTCCGACGCCTGAAAACGTTACCGAATCGCTAAAATACGCATTTTGCAGTGTACACAAGTATGGGTAAAATTTTGGGTAAACCATATGTATTAAAATGTGTTATGTGATTTAAACATGAGAATGTGAAAGTATGTTAAGTTTTCAACACGATTTTGGAAATTTAGATTATGCATGTATATTTGTGCGTTTTGTGCGGTAGAAACGGTCAAAATCGAGTTAAATGAGTAACTTGTTTGTCGAGCATGAAATTTGATACATATGAGATGGTTTATGTATATTTGCTTTAAAAATGACAAAATAGATAAGTTAACAAGATTTCGCGTGTGTTGACGATAAAATTTTATGAACGTTTATGTATATATATTACGACGAGCAAATCATAGATATATTGCGTATAAATGGGAGTGTTAACGGACTTACACAATAATGGTCACCAATAAAATCGTTCAAGTTGCAAAATCATAAATATATAAATATTTGGACTCATATATATATATATATATATATATATATTAACGTGCCAACATAATAAAAAATGATAGCTTTTCGAGAAAATCTCAAAGTTATGTGATAATTCTAAGAAACGAAGAAACTTAGGATTTTTGTGTTATGAATGTTGATTTAAAATCGTTCCTATATATATATATATATATATATATATATATAATAGGACATGTAGAAATCAATCTCTGGGATTGTGCTATTTAAAATACGCACCCAAAGGTGAGTGTCACTAAACCCCTCTTTTTACTGCTTTATATATTTTGGGGGTAGAGCACGCCAATAAAAGGGTTTAATAATGTTTTTGTAATAAAACATACCTTTTTTATATATATTATATATTTTCGTTGAAAATATATGGATTTGTGAAAATATATGTTTCGGGGATGAAACGGTTTTTGTTGAATATATTTGTTTCGGGATGAAACGGGATTGGTACGGTGTTTCTGAGGCGAAACAGACCGTAAAGTTGGGACGGATGCCGGCCTGGTCCCAGGGAAGGGGATCCACGGGGTTTGTACAACTTCGTGTATTAAATTGTCATATTAGTCGGATATATATATTGTACGTGAGGCAGACATCATATTGGTCTCGAGCGGACCCTGCGCCCATAATGTTGTTTAATCATTTAAGTATTGCACGCGAGGAATTGTTGGTAGATCTATCGGGTTGACAACCCCGTCGTGACCGGTCGCCCCGTGTCAAGTCAAACGACGAATTGATATTCTAATTATCGTCTAGCTTTGATTATCCCTGCATGGTTAATATATAGTTCGTATTGTCTAGCTAACATACGAGTCTGAAAATTGACGCAATAATTTAATATACAAAACCTGGGTAAGAGTGCTATTATCGGGTTGTTAAACCGCGACGGAAGACCCACGGATTTTCTTAAGGAAGTAAAAATGGAATTTCTAAAAATTATATGGATATTTTCAAATAAACACATATTCAAAAAGTGTACCTTTAGGATGATCTGTTTGTATGTGAATATGTGAACTCACATTCCTTTGGGTTGACACTTGATTTTAACGTGTTCTACAGGTACTTAAGTTCGGCTTCGGGAATTATGGCGTATCTTGTGTTTGAATGATGCATGATGTTTGTTTTAAAAATGTTGGACGACTTTTAAACTTTCTGGGACGTATGTAATAAGATCCGCGAGGATCAAGGACAACTTAACTATGTGGTTGTGTCGCGTCTTAAAACGTAATGTTTAAATAACTTATGTTTAAAATATACTAAAATGTCCAACAATTAAATGCATCGATAGACAAGATATAAATGGGCACCAACTTCCGTTACCACTACGTTTTATATTCCGCTGCGACGTTTTTGGGGTGTAACAGAAGTTGGTATCAGAGCCATTGGTTGTTAGCGAACTAGATGTTTTCGGGGGAAAACACTAGACTTCAACCGGAGAATTGTGAAGTATGAAGTCCAAAATTCTCGAAGCTAAGAATTTAAAAAAAAATGTGGAAATTTTATCATGTATGAAAACCCTTATGTGTTTATGTGCATACGTGATTTTCTATTTATTTCGGGGCTTATGTGTTACTATTCATGTTGATCACACACTTACTTGTACGGTTACATATGTGTCACAGATGTCGCACGAGGTCATCGAGATCAACGACTCAGGTAGCGAGCCAGATTTCAAGACTTCACCCAGATCCATTCTACCAGAGATACCTATCACGACCCCACAGATGGTTGGTATGGCTGAGTTTGCTTCATCATTCCGTGTCGACCCTGCTGCTTTCGCTAGCCAAGTAGACCCCCGATATGCTTCCACTAGCAAGGGGTGGATTGATGACAACGATGACGCTCCTCTCTCGATTCACGAGACGGGACAATCATCTGGCACAGTACCAGTTATCGATGATGTGATCAGAGGTGTCCCTGTTATTGGAGGACCTTTTAGTATTGCACCAGCAGTGGATGCCACTATTGTCACGGCTCGACCATTAGAACCATCTGTTGCTCCACCTGCTACTGTGATCGAGTCTATCGATGCGGTCCCTCCACCTATTCTGTCAGAGTCATCTTTACCTGTCTTAGAGTCACGCGCAACTACTACGCCCCTATTAGTGTATTATCGCCGCAGGAAGAGGGTTAGGCCTGCTGGAGAGATTGCTTCTACATCACATGCTGAGACTGCATCTGCTTCTAAGAAGCAGAAAGGGGTTTGGGTAGATTGATGTTGCCATTGTGACCGACAATTTGCTGCCATGCGTGAAGAACTGGAAACGACTAAGGGTAAACTGAAGGACCTCGAGGGGCAAATGGACTGGTACGATGAGTTGAAGGATTTGGATAACAGTGCGATGGACCAGATGCATTGGCGGATAGTGGATCTGGAGGAGTTGGTTAGGAAGATGCTGGATTTTATAGGGATGAAGCGTTAGATGTTGGTCGTTGTTTGTTTATGGTTGTTGTGTTAGATACTTTTGTTTGGGGGCTTGCGTGCCGATTATATTTTGTGATATTAGGTAGAAATTTTTGTGAAAACTTGTTATGGATGTCGATGTAGACATGCCAAGGATCGTTGTGATGTACTGAAAAACAAGTTATTAATTTCTGTGATAATATCAGATAATCTACTTTTGGTTTAAAATTTTTCTCATTAATACGTGGATAATATACATGCGCAATGTTTGGTCCACTAATATTTAATGATTGAATTATTTTTGGTTATCGTCTCATGTGATTATTATTGTTGTAAATAATAGAAACAACGAAAATGCCGCCAAAAGCAAGACAGGGTACTGGACTACCTGCCACACCAGAAGAGTTGGCACGACTCATAATCCAACACGTTAATACTGCCTTGGAACAGCGTGATGCTAACCAAAATGATGGCCAGGAATGTGGATGCGGTACTCATGGGCATGATTTTGGTAGGACACAGGTTGGAAACCCTCCAGGTAAGATAATGATCGGAAAGTTTTGGTAGTTCATCTGTTATGATCTCATTGGAACGTATTCCTGATTTCCATTAACCGTATGAACAGTGCACAGGAGCATACACAAAACAATCTAGGGTTGTAACCCAAGATCATTTACTGGTGTCCTATGCAATGATGTGACATTGATATGCGTGATATCGGGCTGTCAAAATGAGTCGGTCATCCGAGTGTTTCAGCGATCCGAACCTAGAACTGGAGATTCGAAGAAGCGCAAACCTGAGAGCTCCAAGAAGACTCCCGAAGTGGAATGTAGAAAGAAACGTAACTTGGAGAAAGCAAGTGTAGCTAACCCTAAAGAGTCAAGAAAGGGTAAAGTGGGTGATGGACAAGAGAAGTGCGCCAGATGTGGCCGAGACGGACATGTGATTTCCCAGTGTTATGCCAAGAATACGTTGAATGGAGTTGCGCTCAAAGAATGTTTTGCATGTGGTGAACAAGGACACATAGAAAGAAAGTGCCCAAAACCGAAAGGACAAGATGTTAAGAGCAATTCCGTTGACGCGAGTGTCGAGAAGGCAAGTGAGAGTCCTGCTACTGTTACTGGTATGTTTCGAATCAAAAGCCAATCTATGTTTATACTTTTAATACCAAAGCTGACTTGAGTTTTGTTCAAAAAAAAAAAAAAGTTTGAAGCATTTTTGTGTTCACCTACAAGTAAGCTAAGTATAAAGTGCCCGATAGAACTAGCAATTGGTAAGTTGATAGAAACTAACGAGGTCGTTCGCGGTTGTAGTAATTAGTTAGGAGATTATAGTTCTAGTGTTGGTTTATTTCCAGTGGAGCTGGGGAGCTTTGACAAAGATGCGAGAGTGGATTGATTTTCTGAGGATGAAGTAGGGACTAACGCTTGAAGAAGCTAGCTGGAATATCTCGTCTTGATGATGGTAGGAAGGTGGTAGTCGTTCATGGAGATTGATCGAGTCGAGTGTTGAATATTGATATTTGAGAGTCGTCAGTGTTGATAGGATACTCGAGTTGTTGCGAGAGGGCTATCCTGCGTTTTTAGTGAATGTGGTGGATGCGGAAACCGAATGTAGGAATATCGGAGAGATTTCTATCAATCGCAACTATCCGGAAGTCTTCCTAAAAAGACTTACCTGGACTTTCCCTGCGAGACAGATCGAATTTCGAATCGATCTGGCACACGGGCGGCACTCAATTGCACAATCTCCACATAGATTAAGCACCGTTTCAGATGATAGAGATGTCGAGTCAGTTTCAAGAGCTTTTGGACAAGGGTTTCATTTGATCAAGCTTTACCCTTTGAGGCGTATCTGTTTCGTTGAGAAAAAGAAGGATGGAATCCTTCATGATATGTGAGGATCTAAGAAAGCCGAACAAGTTGACTATCAAGAATCGGTACCCTATCACCGAGGATTGACGATTTGTTCAAGCAAGCTACCGGGACCCAGCTGCTTCACGAAGATCGATCTATGATTAGGATATCATCAGTTGAAGGTTGCTGACAAAGATATTTCAGCGACTTCTTTTCAAACGTGATATGGCCATTATGAGTTATTAGTCATGCCTTTTGACTAAATTAATGAGCCATTTATATTCATAAATCTCATGAACAGGGTATGGAAACCTTAATCGGATGAATTTGTGATAATATTCATCGACGACACGCTTGCCTATACACGAACCAAAGAGAATCATGAGTAACGTTCGAAGTTAACTATGGAATTAGAAGGGATGAGGAAGGTATGCTTAGAGATCAGCTTAAGATTGGGAGCGTGTATGATGGACTCAGAAGGAAGTTAAGATACTCACATGCCCTTGGCAGAGTTATCTTACAATAATAAATAACACGCTAGTATTTAGGTTGCTCGGTTTGAAGCTTTGCATGGATGGAAGTTTTGAGTGTCACTTCGTTGAGCTAACATGACAAAGGACAATTAACCAGACCCTAGTTTATCTAGGAACCCAGCGACAGGATTTGCCTAGATCGAGGGAAGGTTAAAAGTCGCCAATTGATCAACAGAAGGATTACATGGACAATTGAAGGAACTATTGCGATTCCAGATTGAAGATTTAGTACTGTTAAAGGAGTTATCTTGTGAGAGATGCTATTAGGTTTAGCAGAGGAAAGAAGAGCTGAGCCACAATGATTAGGTCCTTTCAAGAGCCCATCTTGAGATGGATCAGTTGCTTATAGGCACAAGCTACCATAAGAATTGAGTAGTGTACATAATGTACCTTTTGGATGCAGATGAGAAAGTGTATAATGAATAATACACTGATTTCGCTCTTTGTAGAGATTTGATTGGAAGATAAACGGATATTTATCGAAGTATCATAGAAGCAGTGCGTATAGCTAGAAAAGTTATGTTAATAACTGGAGAGGCGATTTCAGCATTCTAGTCGTATACGTAATTTATTGATTTTGCGGTTGTGTAACTTGTGGATACCCGAAATGAATGCAAGAAAGAAAGAAAACGAGTTTATGAGATTTGATTCTTTCGAGAGCCCATTTCGAGTTGAATTAATCGTGTGCAAACTCAGACTACCTCAGGTACGGGGTAATGTATATGCAAATATATGTATCATAAACCTGAAATGATGAAACTTTGACTTAATCTTCTTCATTAAGTGCTTGTAAATGTTGGACCTTGGAAAGGGTGGAGAGCGTTGAGACGTGAGTTTAGGAATTGAGGATGTGTGTAATATAGGTCTACGAAGATTCTTTGTAAGAATCAAAGTTTCTCGCAGAAACTACAAGACCATATTCATTAAATCCATTTTGTTATTCTTACTTAGTGCGAAAACAAAACCTGTAGAGTAAAATTTCGGAGATGAAATTTCCTAAACAGGGGGAGACTGTGACACCCGGCTTTTCAGGCCGTACCGTACAATTGTAACATGTTGTGAATAGGTAACAGGGCTGTATTTGACTGGTTATTATGTTTATATGTGAAATTTAATGAGTTGGTAAAATTAAACTTTGATAAAAATTATGTTGGCAACGGTAAGATAAACGCTTATCGCGTAACGATTAAAATGGGAAACGCACGTCGGTGACCACCCGATCAGTGTTAAAATACTAAAAATAATCTGTTATGATTAGAATAATAATTTTAATCATATTCATGAGAAAAAATAAATTAAAACGCTAAGAAACTCTATTTTTCGAGTTTGAGTGCGTACTGCGCGATACTGTGTGAATTAAACAAAATAGTGTCAACGCAGCCAGTCGAGGCAACTGGTAATTATTTCAGTAATAATTTTGAGTGATTATTTCTATAGAATGACAAAAATAATTTAAAACGCACTAAAACGGGTTTAAAACGCTAGATAAAATACCCGGTATCCAGTAAAATACATGTTTTATTCACTAATCTTCATATGTATATGTATATGTATATGTATATATATATATATATATGTTTTATGTGTGTATATAAGAGAGAGAAAGATAGGTGGCGGCTAGAGGGGGGTGCCACCCACCTTGGAATTGTGAGAAATAGACATGTGGATCTTGTGAAGTGCGTGTAATCATTTGAGCTTTTAAAACACTCAACTTCATTTAAACAAGATCATACAAGCTCTCCCTCTTCCCTCTTGATACCTCACGGCCGTAACCCCCTATACACACACACATTCAAAATTTCCAATCTTTCCATGAAGATTCAAGAGTCTTTCAAGATGATTTCAAGCTAATATGGGTGTTTGGAAGTGATTTCAAGCAAGATTCAAGCAAGAACAACCTTCATATCATCATCTTTTCTCAAAAACCCACTTAAAAATCTTGAAGGTATAAACTTGTTTTTAAATCACATTCTTGACTTCTAGTGATGATGGAGATGTTAGATGGTTTCTCTTGAACTTGGAATGAATCACAAACTTGTATTTAACACAGAATGAGATTTTAATCAAAGTAAAAGTGAGTGTACATATGTGTGTATGTATGGCCGAAAATTGTGGCAATGTGTGTATTTAGTTGTGTTTTGATTTCTTGTTCTTGAATGATTTGAGTTAATCTTTGAAAGATGGTTTCATGCATGTGTTGAAAAGGTGTCATAAAAGAATGTTCTTAAAAAGGTTTCCATGATTTGAAATAGATATGTTAAAAAGTAAAGTTTTGGAAGTTTATACATGTGTGTATATGTGTCGTGTATCTATATATGTATATGTACACATGCATGTAAATTTTGATGATTAAAAGATTTAAATATGTAAGAAAAAGTATGTCTTGCATTTATAAGAATTGAATGTAGGATGATCATAAGAATGTTGGAATGTTTGAGTATGAGAAACATGAAATAAATGAAGATCTAAGTGCATTCAAGATCATACAAAATGATTAGAACATGATGTGGATACATTAGATGCACTAACTAGATCTTGCATGATGAGATATGTTTATAAAAAGGTGATTTGAGTATGATTTAATAAAAATCAGTTATGAACAGATTATAAACACTAAAATGAAGTTATTTTAAAGTGTTTAGTGACATATAACTTTGTCATAATGTTTGCTAGCTTTGCATGTTGTACTTGGTGCATTAAAGGTTGTAAAATACGTGAAATCGCATGATTTATGTAACTTATACAAAAACTGCACTAATCTGATTATAACCACTATTTTAATAAGTAAATAAAATGTATTGTGTTAAAATATCAAGCCGTTTCGAGTTGGGATGATTATAGTAACGTTTAACGCAAAACTATGCGTTAAAACGGTTAAAAATCGGCTTTTCGAGTGATTTTTATAAAACTGATTTAGACCAGTAAGTAAACTGATGTTTTTAGTATAAAAATAAGTATTTTAAGTATTTTTAAGTTTACTTGGTGTTTGGTTGGTCATATGTGACTTCCGACGCCTAAAAACGTTACCGAATCGCTAAAATACGCATTTTTCAGTGTACACAAGTATGGGTAAATTTTTGGGTAAACCATATGTATTAAAATGTGTTATGTGATTTAAACATGAGAATGTGAAAGTATGTTAAGTTTTCAACATGATTTTGGAAATTTAGATTATGCATGTATATTTGTGCATTTTATGCGGTAGAAACGGTCAAAATCGCGTTAAATGTGTAACCTGTTTGTCGAGCATGAAATTTGATACATATGAGATGTTTTATGTATATTTTCTTTAAAAATGACAAAATAGATAAGTTAACAAGATTTCGCGTGTGTTGACGATAAAATTTTATGAACGTTTATGTATATATATTACGACGCGCAAATCGTAGATATATTGCGTATAAACGGGAGTGTTAACGGACTTACACAATAATGGTCACCAATAAAATCATTCAAGTCGCAAAATCATAAATATATAAATATATGGACTCATATGTATATATATATTAACGTGCCAACATAATAAAAAATGATAACTTTTCGAGAAAATCTCAAAGTTATTTGATAATTCTAAGAAACGGAGAAACTTAGGATTTTTGTGTTATGAATGTTGATTTAAAATCGTTCCTATATATATATATATATATATATATATATAATAGGATGTGTGGAAATCAATCTCTGAGATTGCGCTATTTAAAATACGCACCCAAAGGTGAGTGTCACTAAACCCCTCTTTATTCTGCTTTATATATTTTGGGGGTAGAACGCGCCAATAAAAGGGTTTAATAATGTTTTTGGAATAAAACCCCTCTTTATTCTACTTGGTATTAAATGGTTAAAACAAACTGTGAACTCACCAGCGTTGTCTGATACACTTTTTCTGCATGCTTGCAGGTCCTTAGGTACTTTGTTAAGGAACTTGCTGTCTGGGAAGCTGGAGTAGTCATGGGTCGTGACATTTGGAACGCTTCTCGATGTTGCGTTGTTGAACACTTTATTTAAACAAACTATTATGCTTCCGCTGAACATGTTGATTTTATTAATGGTGTTTGAATTATACAATTTCATTTAATGAAAGGTTTTATCTTATTTTATATGTCTATGGTTCAATGTGATTAGTGGCTAAATCCTGGTATGTCACACGCCTCGCGGGGGTTTCCGCTTGTGGTATTTGGGGGGGGGGTGTGACAGTTTGGTATCAGAGCCACTGGTTATAGTGAACTAGGTTTTAAAACGTTTTTCATAAAACCAGACTATAACCAAACAGTATCAAAAACGACCATGACACTCAGCTCCAGATCGCAAGGTTCGTCCTCTGTTTACTTTATGCATTACTAGCTTAGTGGTCACACACTCACGACTTGCATGAAACTATAAAGTAGATACCATGATGTGATCATCTGTGCTGCATGTTTTAGTGAAGTTTGATAGTGTGACACTACTCTTCGACTTTTGTGATTCTTAATCCTGTAATACCCTTCGTTTTACTACTTGAATGTGGGGAACCTTTTAGCGCGAGTTAAGAGGCACTGAGATAAGCATGCAAATTGCCTTATTTTTATGGGTGCACACATAATAATAATGTGGGGTGCATGTGAGTCCCAGTGAGGCTTAACGAGTGTGAAAGGGGTTTCGCTCTGTTGTTTGATGTAAACTTGATAGTTTGTAGATGTCAACGTGAAGTTCGACTCCTACCTTATCTCGATTACTAAACGTTTTCCCTCTTCTTATATAGAATCATGAGCGGACGAGGTCATGGACGTGGTCACATTGCGATGACTTAGGCTGAGTTGAAAAACTTGATTAACACATGTGTGGCTGAGGCCTTGGCAACCTATCAAGCTGGTATGATATGTGCCAAATACCCTTTATTCTTGTATCGCGTACCCAATTCTTACCCGTGTGCTGTATTTTTCTTTCGTCCTTAGGTATCTAAGTGAATCCAAACCAGAACAATCCACCTGTGTGTATGTTCAAAACGTTCATGGATTGCAAGCCTCAAACTTTCAGTGGAGCTGAAGGTCCCGTGGGACTGCTCCGTTGGTTCAAGAATGCCGAATCCGTTTTTGCTATGTGTAACTGTCCAGTTGGGGGCAGGGTGAAGTTTGCTTCTGGCACCTTGGAGGATGGTGCACTGACTTGGTGGAATGCTCAGGTGCAGATGTTGGGTGTCGAGATGGCAAACGCGACCACCTGAGATAATTTCAAAGAGCTGATTCGGGAAGAGTACTGCCCTCGGGATGAAATTCAAAAGTTAGAAAACGAGTACTATAACCTGAAGATGGAAGGATCTGAGATCGAGGCTTATACGAAACGGTCTCACGAGCTGGCAAACATGTGTCCTAATCTATCCCGACCACCACCTCGCAGGATTGAACTCTACATTAAGGGATTGGCACCACAAGTCAAGGGTTTAGTCACTGCAGCAAATCTCAATGACCTACCATGGATTATCAGGCTGGCACATAAGATCACTGATCAGGAGGTGGAGCGTGACTTGCTGCCACCCCGTATTGCTGCTACTACTGTTATTACTGCTACTACTGCCACCCCCACCACTGACAACAAGCGTAAGTGGAATGACTCTGACAAGGCAACAAACTCGAATCAGTCACAAAAAAGCTAGATAACAACAGCAGCCGCAGTTTTAGTCAAACATCTTCGGTTAATCAGAATCAGAATCAGAACCACAGCCAGACTTCCGGTTACGCAGGAAAACAGCCAAAGTGCAATAAGTGTGGTTTCCATCACTATGGCCAGTGTAGTCAAGCATGTCAAAGGTGTGACAAGATGGGTCACATGGCGAAGGATTGTAGAGCTCCACACCTCAAGCAACCACAGCAACAACCCCAGCAGCAGCAACAGAGGCAACAACCCCAGCAGAATCGGGGTAATCAGAGGGGATGTCATCAGTGTGGCAGTGAAGGGCATTTCAAGAAGGATTGCCCATAGTTGAACCAGAACACCAACAACAACAATGGGGGTAATCTCCAGAACAACAATGGGGGAAATAACCATGGAAATAACAGTGGGAATGGCGCTCGCGGGAGAGCATTTACGATTGGAGCAGGTGATGCAAGGAACGATGGCAATGTCGTGACCGGTACGTTCTCTATCAACGGTATTTTAGCTACTGTATTATTCAACTCTGGTGCCGACTGGAGTTATGTGTCATTGGGGTTTAGTCGTCAATTAGGGTTAACATCAACACCTCTCGAAACCAAACACATAGTGGAATTAGCTGATGGCAAGTCGATAGAAGCCACACATGTACTCGTAGGGTGTAAACTTGATCTTATGGGTCAAGTGTTTAACATTGACCTTATCCCTATCACTCTTGGTAGTTTTGATATAGTCGTTGGTATGGACTGGTTGTCCAAACATAGAGCAGATATACTATGCAAGGAGAAAATTGTGCGTGTACCTCTCCCTAGCGGGGAATCATTATCTGTTCAGGGTCATCAAAGCGGTGCAACCGTCAACATAATCTCATCCATGAAAGCCCAGAAATGTTTACGAAAAGGCTACCCTGCTATTTTAGCGCTTGTTACTGACACCTTGTCTGAGGAAATGAAAATCAAAGATCTACCTGTTGTTCGCGAATTTCCTGACGTTTTTCCCGAGGAGCTTCCAGGTTTACCTCCACATTGCCAGGTGGAGTTCCACATTGATCTCACACCAGGAGCAGCTCCGATTGCTCGCGCACCATATCGTCTTGCACCTGGGGAGTTGCAAGAACTGTCAAATCAGCTTCAAAAACTGTTGGATAGAGGCTTTATCCGACCGAGTTCTTCGCCATGAGGAGCCCCAGTTTTGTTTGTGAAAAGAAAGACGGGTCCTTTCGCATGTGCATTGATTATCGAGAACTCAACTAGGTGACAGTCAAGAATCATTATCCTTTACCTCGCATTGACGACCTGTTCGACCAGTTGCAAGGGTCGAGCTTCTACTCGAAGATTGATTTAAGATCGGGCTATCATCAGATGAGGGTACGAGAGGAGGATGTTCCAAAAATAGCTTTTCACACGAGGTATGGCCATTACGAGTTTCTGGTCATGCTATTCGGGTTAACCAACACACCGGTGGTATTCATGGATCTCATGAATCGCGTATGTAAACCATATCTTGACGATTTTGTCATTGTGTTTATCGATGACATTCTGATATATTCTAAGAGCAAGGAGGATCACGAACGACATCTGCATCTTATTTTGGAGCTTCTGAGGAAGGAGCAGCTTTATGCAAAATTCTTTAAGTGCGACTTTTGGATTCGAGAAGTACACTTCCTTGGCCACATTGTGAATGAATTGGGAATACACGTAGACCCTGCTAAGATTGATGCTGTCAAAAATTGGGCTGCACCGAAGAATCCTTCGGAGGTGCGGCAATTTCTTGGTCTTGCTGGGTACTATCGCAGATTTATCAAAGACTTCTCGAAGATCACTCAACCTCTTACCTCGTTGACACAGAAAGGTGTTGTATACTCTTGGGGAACAAAGCAAGAAGAGGCTTTCCAGTTGTTAAAGCAAAAACTTTGCAGTGCACCTATTTTGTCTCTACCTGAAGGTACAGAAGATTTTGTGGTATATTGTGATGCTTCCATTCATCGGTTGCGTGCTGATGCAACGCAACAACGTGATAGCTTATGCCTCTCGATAACTGAAGGTTCATGAGAGGAATTACACGACTCACGACTTGGAGTTGGGGGCAGTAGTTTTCGCGTTGAAAATCTAGAGGCATTATCTGTACGGTACCAAATGCATTATCTACACCGATCACAGGAGCCTCCGGCATATTTTCGACCAAAAGGAGTTGAATATGCGACAGCGTCGCTGGGTAGAACTCTTGAATGACTACGACTGCGCAATCAAGTATCATCCAGGCAAAGCTAATGTTATAGCTGATGCCCTTAGTCGGAAGAAAACGAACGTATTCACGCCTTGCAGCTCACTATTCACTCAAACCTCCCAAATCAGATCCGTTATGCTCAAATGGAAGCGTTGAAAGAGGAAAACATTAAAGCTGAGTATTTACGCGGCATGGCGAAACGACTCGTAGAAGGATCTGACGGCATTTACTACTTCATGGAACGAATATGGATTCCTCTGTATGGTAATCTTAGGGATCTTGTGATGGATGAAGCGCACAAATCTCGATACTCTGTTCATCCGGGTTCGGATAAGATGTATCAAGACCTCAAAGTTTTGTACTGGTGGCTGAAGATGAAGGCTCACATCGCAACTTATGTGAGTAAGTGCCTGACTTGTGCTAAAGTTAAAGTAGAATATCAGAAACCGTCTGGATTGCTTCAGCAACCAGAGATACCCATGTTGAAATGGGAACAAATCGCCATGGATTTTGTCACTGGGCTACCTAGAACTCAAAACGGAAATGATACCATCTGGGTGATCGTTGACCGTCTCACGAAATCTGCACACTTGCTCGCAATCAAAGAAACCGACAAGTTCTCGCGGTTGGCTGGTATCTATCTAAAGGAAGGGGCTTCCAGGCACGGGGCGCCAACCTCAATTATCTCTGATCGTGATCCGCGTTTCATATCTGATTTGTGGCAAGCGATGCACAAATCATTTGGCTCACGTCTCGACATGAGTACTGCCTACCACCCTCAAACGGATGATCAAAGTGAGCGAACCATCCAGACATTAGAAGACATGTTGCGGGCATGTGTTATCGATTTTGGTAAAGGTTGGGAGCGATATTTACCCTTGGTAGAGTTTTCTTACAATAACAGTTACCATACTATTCAGGCCGCTCTGTTCGAGGCTTTATACGGGCGGAAATGTCGATCTCCTCTCTGCTGGGCTGAAGTGGGTGACAGCCAAGTCACAGGCCCGGAGCTTGGGCTCGAAACTTCTGAAAAGATTGTGCAAATCAAAAATCGTATGGCGGCGGCGCGCGATCGTCAGAAAAGTTACGCTGACAAGCGTAGGAAACCTATGGATTTTGCTGTAGGCGACCGCGTTATGTTAAAAGTCTCACCCTGGAAGGGTGTGTTACGTTTTGGGAAACGCGGCAAGCTTAATCCGCGTTATGTCGGGCCATTCAAAATTCTGGAACGAGTCGGTAAGGTGGCATACAAGCTCGAGTTACCTGCCGAGTTGGGTAATGTCCATGATGTTTTCCATGTTTCACAGTTGAAGAAGTGCTTATCTGATGAAACACTTATAGTACCATTTCAAGAGCTGAAAATTGACGACAAGTTGCAGTTTGTCGAAGAACCAATCGAAATTATGGAGCGGGAAGTCAAAGTTCGAAAGCATAGCTGGATTCCAATCGTGAGAGTTCGTTGAAACTCAAGACGTGGACCGGAATTCACGTGGGAACGCGAAGATCAGATGAAGCTCAAGTATCCTCACCTTTTCCCAAAGAAACAATCTAATCCTGGTGCAACTAATGAATTTCGGGACGAAATTCCCCTTCAAGTTGGGGATGATGTGGCACCTGGGGAAAATCCACAGTCATCCTGATTTGACACTTCGTCGCTTTCGGGGTACTTATCAAATTTCGGGATGAAATTCCTTTCAAGTTGGGGATGATGTAACAACTCGAGCTTTCAAGGTCTTTCCTCGACACGTTGCTTGTTTCACAACTGTGTTTTCATAACTCGTTGCATTGTAACGGGTGCACGTTTGCTATATGATTAATTTAATGGATATGATTATTGTATTATTGTTTGGTCTTATGATTAATGAATTTGATTAAGGTATTGAAAACTCATTTACTGTTTGAGATTAGATAGACTTAACCCTTGCACTCTCACATTAGACGAAACACTGGATCCTCGTCAAAAACCTTTACTCGACGAAACATTGTTTTTCGTCATCATCCTTACTTGACGAAATATAGGACTTTCGTCATCACCCTTACATAATGAAACACTGGGGTTTTTCGCCATCATCATCACGACGAAAATGGTCCTTCGTTGAGTACCTTATTCGCTGAGTGGGCTTGTGGCCCAGGTGAGGCCCAAGCACGAAACAGTTATATAAGTACCCTATATCCGCATAACTGTGCATAACGTGATAGTTTACGAAACCCTAGATCTCTCTCTTGCACTCGACGGCAATCATCATCCCTCACGAAGTTCTTACTTGTCTCATCCCACATCCGGCTGTGACTGTTTAAGTGTGAACATGTAACTAATCATACCGAGCACACCAAGGTGAGTTCACTTCTCTCAAACAAGCATGCGTCCGGTGGGGACAATCAAACTGACAAAACTTGTAAACGGATTTTCGTAAACCCATATCCTTGTATGGGATATGAGGCAGTTTTCAAATACCCACATCCTTGTAGGGGATGTGAGGCGGATTTCATAACGCATATCCTTGCAGGGGATATGCAACGGTTTTTAGTAAACGTTGATGTTGGATAATACACTCACTCTCTATCACTTAAGTCCCATCATACTACCGGGTTAGTTGCTTGTAGGGCAACGGGGTTATTAGTTGATAGCGCTATTAGGTTTGGCACCCTCGCGACGTACCTGGATAGGACGGGCGTGAACTAATAACTTTAAATCATGACCAATGTTTGATAGAGCATTGGAGAAGGCCAAAAAGGGCCGTCTGCGGTATCGAGTTATTATCAACATAGCAAACATAACATGTCATAAGTCACTACTTGGTATTAAACGGTTAAAACAAACTGTGAACTCACCAGCGTTGTCTGATACACTTTTTCTGCATGCTTGCAGGTCCTTAGGTACTTTGTTATGGAACTTGCTGTCTGGGAAGCTGGAGTAGTCATGGGTCGTGACATTTGGAACGCTTCTCGATGTTGCATTGTTGAACACTTTATTTAACAAACTATTATGCTTCTGCTGAACATGTTGATTTTATTAATGGTGTTTGAATTATACAATTTCATTTAATGAAAGGTTTTATCTTATTTTATATGTCTATGGTTCAATGTGATTAGTGGCTAAATCCTGGTACGTCACACGCCTCGTGGGGGTTTCCGCTTGTGGTATGTTGGGGGTGTGACAGTCGTGACCGGTCGCCTCGTGTCAAGTCAAACGACGAATTGATATTCTAATTATTGTCTAGCTTTGATTATCCCTGCATGGTTAATATATAGTTCGTATTGTCTAGCTAACATACGAGTCTGAAAATTGACACTATAATTTAATATACAAAACCTGGGTAAGAGTGCTATTGTCGGGTTGTTAAACCGCGACGGAAGACCCACAGATTTTATTAAGGAAGTAAAAATGGACTTTCTAAAAATTATATGGATATTTTCAAATAAACACATAATCAGAAAGTTTACCTTTGGGATTATTTGTTTGTATGTGAATATGTGAACTCACCTTCCTTTGTGTTCACACTTGATTTTAACGTGTTCTACAGGTACTTAAGTTCAGCTTCGGGAATTATGGCATATCTTGTGTTTGAATGATGCATGATGTTTGTTTTAAAAATTTTGGACGACTTTTAAACTTTCTGGGACGTATGTAATAAGATCCGTGAGGATCAAGGACAACTTAACTATGTGGTTGTGTCGCGTCTTAAAACGTAATGTTTAAATAACTTTTGTTTAAAATATACTAAAATGTCCAACAATTAAATGCATCGATCGACAAGATATAAATGGGCACCAACTTCCGTCACCACTACGTTTTATATTCCGCTGCGATGTTTTTGGGGTGTGACAAGCATTTGACCCAAACGAGACACCTAGAATCCCAACACCTAAGCCTCAAGCATATGATCCATGGGAAGATGACCATAGGGACTATCAAGAACTTTATCCACAGGGAGAACCGATACCAAACCCCATAGCACAGTATACCAACCTTAATCCCTTAGATCCGTATTGGAATACCGATCAGTATGTTCAGGAAATATTAAACAATCCGTACCCATATGGAGAACCTATACCTCAATACCCTAACCCAGTACCCGCATCACTGCCATCCATGAGCGAAGAGAATGTGCAGGAACTCCGCACATTTGGTGAGGAGTTAGTAGAGGAAGGAGAGAGGATAAAACAAATAGGAGAAAAGCTCGTGTGGAAATACGACGAGCGAGAAATGCATTTCTGGAACAACCCCTAGTAATAATAATAGTAATAATATATATATATATATAAATGTGTGTAGAAAAAAATCAACTAAAATAGACAACCAAATATCTACCGATGCATAACTATTAGTGTGTTTCAATTTCAGTTGTAGATAGGATCCTGTACATTAATCAACTTTTGTGAGAAGGGTGAGAAATAATTTAGGAATGACAAGTGTCCTTTATCTTAATTAATTCAAAAGGGTGTATTAGTAATTTTCCATTCTTATCAATTAATTGATTCCAAGATAACTGCAAAAAAACTGGCGATGAGATATTTCAGGGATTGTTTCCAATTTTGTAATTTTTTGCAAGATCCAATAAGATTTTCATGTACGCATCATTCTTCATCAATTATAAATACATGAGGTATTATGAAATCGGCATAGACAATACAGTTGTTAACCTTCTGCGATTCTGGTGTTTTTTTTTTATATTTAGATGTATAGTGTTTTATCCCCAATCAATAGTGTTATATTCTGTACAGGCATCTTAATTTCCTTTCATAGTGTTTTATCCCCAATCAATAGTGTTATATTCTGTACATACATCTTAATTTTCTGGTTCATAGTGTTTTATGATTATTAAGTGATTTAAATCAACAGATTATTGTTAATTAAACTGTATAGTGTCTTACAATAAACAGATAGTGTTATATCTTCATATAGTGTTTTATCAAGGGTTAATAGTCAAGGAAATCGGATAATCAACTTTTGAAGGGAAGTCGTTGGTTTTTAGGAGAATGATGGGGGTTTTGGTTGTGTAGGATACGGTTACCATATTTGAAACATTTGAAAAGACACTATTGCCCTTCAATTTTACATAAGGTCCTTCTAATTAAAACACAATTTACATTTTTATACCCTATTGATCTCAACCATTAGATCAAATATCCAATGGTTTAAAACTCTTCTTACCCTTCTCACATTTTAAACACTTTTTACCATATCCCTACCCTATATATATATATATATATATATATATATATATGAAAAGAGTAAAAGTTGCAATGCTCGACGATTTTGATCAATGTGTTTGCCTGATTGTTTGCATTAAATCTTATTTAATGATATTAATACCTGATAAATGTTTATAATCCAGATTGACAACGAAGTAAATCAGGAAAACCAGAATAATGATAATAATGGAAACCAAATAGATAACACTGCCATCCAACATATAGTAGCCCAAGGAATCATAGACGCTATGCCATATATTATCAAGACTGTTAAAGAAGCAGAAAATAATAAAACTAACAGTGGAAGTAAACGACCACCTACTGAACCCAGTCACAGCATGAATAATGGACTGCTACTCCAATTACCTATTCCAAAAAGAAGAAGAACCATGTCATATGGTTGTTCTTACAAAGAATTCTGGTCTTGCAAACCAATAGAATTCTCTGGCAATGAAGGAGCCATTGCAGCTCTACGTTGGATAGAAAAGAAAGAGGCAGTCTTAAAAATAAGCAAATGTGCAGACGAAGATAAAAAAAATTTTGCTTCTAATCTTTTTAAGAATGCAGCCTTATAATGGTGGAATACTATTCTCTAGTCTAGATGAAGTGACAGAGTTTATAATATGGAATGGATCAACTTTAAGGAAATGGTTGAAAGAAAATTATGTCCTCCTCACGAAAAAGAACAAATCGCTAATAAGTTCTTAAACCTTAGAATGACTGGAATAGACTGCAAGGGTTACACTACCATATTCTTCGAATATGCTAGAATAGTGCCAACCCTAGTGTTATGGGCGGTTTTCTGAACATATATCCTGGATTATATTCTGACTGTATTACTTTTGATTATGATCAGGATATCAGATCAGGATATTGGTAGCATCCTGATGCAGTATCCTGGTAATAACTAATTAATTCATGTGCATGTTAGTATGGCTTGCTTATAACGGTCAAGAAGATTATTTCTCCTGAAGACTCGGACTCAGCTGTTGAGAAGGGAATGTTGAAGCCGCAATGAAAGGGTCTCAAACGTTCATAGGGAAATATTCGAAGCATCCCCCATTTTTAGGATAGGTTGTTATTTCTTTTGCTATATAAAGGAATGATCGGATCAGAAGGAACATACAATTTTTTTCACGCACACTTCTGCTCTCTAATAGCTACAATCACTCACAAACACTTACACTTGTACTCGAATCGCATTGTAACACTTAGTTGATCCGCATCATATCCTGTACTGTATCCTGAAGTTTGAAGTAATAAGAAGAACAAGGCAACTGCGATTGTCAGCTCACGAGGTTTTGTGCCGGCGATCTAGATTGATCAAGGGCTTTCCTCGTATATCTCGCGTCACCCTTTACCTTTTTGCTCATTGTTTGATTATTGATATAGCTCGGTATCCTAGGCTATATCCTGAAAACTGTTTTTATAAATAAGATAATCAGAATATTTTCAACACACATTGTTAGCACACTACCTCACTTAACTAATTTGATCACTAAATTGCTTCGGTAATTTTTGACCAAAACAATTTGGCGCCCACCGTGGGGCAAATGGTGCTATTTCTACTAAAAGCTTTTGTAAAATCATTACTTGGTTTTCTGTTTTCAAAACTTTTTGCTACACTATTTTCAATGGCCTCAAAATCAAACATGAGCTCTTCTACCGTGTCCGCTACAACCTCTTCAACAATCGGTTCGGTGCTTCCACCACCTCCAAGGACGCAACCCTCTTCATAACCTCAGGCTCCTCCAAGAAGGACCGAAACTCATGTGGCTCGGGATATTATCCCCACTCAGAATGTTTAAGGATCTGCTACCTCGGGGGGAACTCTTATTATGGCTTCTAATGATGAAATTATAACTTTGTTTGGTAGTATACAGGATCAGATGAAGCAACAGCAGGAGACCAACCAAATGCTGATAAGAGAGATACAACTCTTGAAATCCAGCTCAAGCAGGCCTGCTGAGGATACTGTCACTCCTTTGCAGCCCAGAGCTTTGAACTTCAGTTCGGCAGTATATACTGAGAACAGGGGAAATATTGTACCTAGTCATTCCCAGAGTCATACTCCTGAGACACCCTCATCGGTTAGGGTGTCAACTGTGAGAAGTTCAGGATATGCTCCAGGATATGGCCAGAATCTTCAGGCTGGTAACGTGTCTTATAATGCTAATACTCTTGCTACTAATGGTATTAGATCTTTGCAGGAAGCAGGTATAACGTCAACATTCTCTAGGGAGCTTCAGAAGTTAAAGGATATGATATCCAGTGTACCTGGTGTGGTCCAGCCAATTCCAGAAGTGTCCCAGGATAGCCACAGGATATCCCAGTTTGCATATCCTATATGTGATGCTGAAATCCCGAAAAGATTTCAAACCCCCAACATGAAGCTCTATGACGGAACCACGGATCCTGAAGAGCATATTGCTCAGTATAGGGAGAGGATGGAAATTAACCCTATCCCTCCGGATCTCAAGGAAGCATGCCTCTGCAAGGGTTTTGGCTCTACTCTAGCAGGATCAGCCTTAAAATGGCTCTTAAACGTTCCACCTCATTCAATTACATCATTTGCTCACTTAGTCAACTTATTTAATAGTCAATTTTCTTGCAGTCGAAGTTTTGAAAAACTAACCAGTGACCTCTACAGGATAACTCAAGGTCCCCAAGAATCCTTAAGGGATTATGTGAATAAGTTTAGCAGGGAATCTCTGGATATCCCACATCTTGATGTTACAACGGCTGTGCAGGCTTTCAAAATGGGGTTGCAAAAAGATTTCCAATTTTATCAGGATCTTGTAATGAATCCTTGCAGGAACGTGGATGAAGCTCGAAACAGGGCCTTGAGATATATTCGATTGGAAGATGATAAAAACATGCAAGAGAGGATGAATTCGTCCTCAACTTATGAATCAACTAAGAGGAAGTCAGAATCCTCATACAAACCATATCGCTCTAAGCCATATGGCAGGAATGACAGCAAGAAAGTGAATGATGTTGAAGACGAGGATCCTGAGGAGTATCCTGAATTGTCAGAATATTGTTTTTCTATTAATATACCTGAGCTGATGTATGCTATCCAGGGTTTGGGAGATAAAGTAAGGTGGCCTAGGAAAAACCAACAAAAAGCTGATTGGAAGGATAAATCCAAGTGGTGTGCCTTCCATGAGGTTTTTTGGACATGTTACGGAGGATTGCATAGCCCCGAGGAAGGAAATAAGCTACCTGCTAAGCAAAGGATATCTGAAGGATCTTCTGGGCAGAAAGAAGAATAAGGGTCAGGATACTGAGAAGGATCCTGAACGAGCAGCATCGCCTCCTGCGGATGACAAGATAATTAACTTTATTTCAGGAGGATTCGACATTTGTGGAACCTCTTATTCTGCAGCAAAAAGACATGCAAAGGAGGCTAAGGCAGAACGGGGAGATAAGCCAACCAGGATGACAACCCTCACAACTGATAAAGTGATCACGTTCGACAGTGATGACAGGGATACTGTCCAGGATCCCTATCATGATGATTTGGTAATAACTTTATATATTGCTAATCATTTTGTGCGCAGGATACTGGTGGATAATGGCAGCTCCGTCAACATTATTCAACTAGAAACGCTGAAAAGGATGAATATTTCACCGATGGAGATCACTTCAAAATCCACTGTACTTGTTGGGTTCAGTGGAGAGGCAAAGAATACTGAGGGAGAAATAAAGCTGCCAGTATACGTTGAAGGAGTCAACTCAATGCAACGTTTCTGTGTCATGGACTCCTTATCCAGCTACAATATTATATTGGGCAGACCATGGATACATGATATGAAAGCTGTGCCATCAACTTATCATCAGTGCATTAAGATTCCTACCCCTTGGGGGGTTGTCAAGGTGGAAAGCGACCAAAAAGAGGCAAAAGAATGTTATTCTTCCTCGATGAAATCCTCAGCCAATCTCAAAGCAGGATAGCAATTAAAGATACGAGCCCAGGATATCGCGGAGGCTTTAGAGCAGGATGTTAAGAAAATTATCCTGGATCAGGATAATCCAGATATCTCGGTGCTCGTAGGAACCAATATCCCTCAGGATATTGAAACTCAGTTAACTAACTTTTTGAAATACAGGATGTCGACATTCGCATGGAAGCATGAGGATATGACAGGTATTTCAAAGGATATTATAACTCACAAGCTTGGAATTGACAGGTCTTTCAAACCTGTTCAGCAAAAGAGAAGGAAGTTTGCTCCTGAACGAAACACAATTATTCAAGAAGAGGTTGAAAGATTATTGAAGTCCAAGATGATTAGGGAAGTCAAATTTCCCAAATGGCTAGCAAATGTAGTTGTGGTTCAAAAGAAGAATGGGAAATGGAGAGTTTGTGTGGATTACACAGTCTTGAACAAAGCATGTCCCAAAGACCCATTCCATTTGCCTCATATAGACTCGATGGTGGATGCCACCGCCGGTCATGAAATGCTAACCTTTATGGATGCATCCTCAGGGTTCCAGCAGATCCAAATAGAACCTTCGGACCAGGAGGATATTGTTTTCATGTCACCAACAGATATTTATTGTTATACTGCTATGCCTTTTGGTTTGAAAAATGCAGGTGCGACATACCAGAGATTGGTGAACATGATGTTTAAAGACAAACTGGGGGATACCATGGAGGTATACATTGATGATATGGTGGTAAAATCCAAGAAGGTTGAGGATCATCTCCGGGATATTGAAGGAGCATTTGATATCCTAGACCAGTACACTATGAAACTAAATCCTGCCAAATGCCATTTTGGAGTGAGGGCAAGAAAATTTTTAGGATATATGGTGACCAAAAGGGGGATAGAAGCAAGCCCGGAACAGATTAAAGCTATCCTGGATATCAAGTCACCTTCCAACATGAAAGATGTACAAAGATTAACAGGGCGGGTAGCAGCATTAAACAGGTTTATATCGAGATCCTCGGAGAAATGTAAGGAATTCTACGATATCCTGAAAAAGAATAAGAAATTCGAATGGGGAGAGAAGCATGAGCAGCCTTGCAGGAATTGAAGCAATATCTTTCAACTGCACCTCTATTGATGAAGCCCGAGGATGGTGAACCATTATCCCTATATCTTGCAGTATCAAGGAATGCAGTAAGTGTTGTTCTGGTAAAGGATCATGAAGGTCAGCAGTATCCTGTCTATTATGTTAGTAAAAGTTTATTAGATGCTAAAACTAGATATTCACACTTAGAAAAATTGATATTGGCCCTAGTTATGGCATCGACTAAGCTTAGACATTATTTTGAGACACATATGATTCATGTTGAAACTAATTATCTTGTTAAAAATGTGCTTAGGAAACCTGAAATGTCGGGTTCGGTAAAATTAAGTGCCTATGATCTAGTATATGAACCTAGAAATGCTATAAAGTCTCAGGCTTAAGCAGACTTTGTGGCTGATTTCAGTAGTGATATTCAAAATGAAGTAGACTTAGAAGTACAACAACTAGGAGAGACCTTAGAATCCTGTACATTATATACTGATGGTGCATCTAATGTGAGAGGTGTAGGATTGGGTATACTACTAAAATCGCCACAGGGGGACTTATACCCCAGGCTATTAGATGTGAATTTCCTGCCACTAATAATGAAGCAGAATATGAAGTTTTAATTGCAGGATTAGAGTTGGCCAGGAATATGAATATTAAAAATTTGCAAGTGTATGTTGATTCCTTGTTAATTACTAACCATTTTAATGGATCCTATGCAGTCAAAGGTGAAAGGTTAATCGAGTATCTTGAAATTCTCAAGAAATTAGCAGGATATTTCGATGTTTTTACACTTGAAGAGGTACCAAGAGAGGATAATGCTGAAGCAGATGCCTTAGCAAACTTAGGATCATCAGTCAGAATACCAAAATGAACTCAGATACCAATACTACATATCCTATATCCTGCAGTGGATCTTTTCAAAACTCAGGATAAGGAAGTAGCAAGTATCTAGGATCCTGATGATGAGTGTCCTGAAGAGGATCCTAAGTCCTGGACGGCACCAGTCATGAAATACCTCAAAGAAGGACACATCCCAAAGAATGAGAATCCTAAGGCTTTTAGGATGAAGGTATCTCGATTCACTATTATAAATAATGTTTTATATAAGAAATCTCTTGCAGGACCATACCTGAGGTGCTTGGAGGACCCCGAAACTAAGGAAGTACTTCAGGATATACAAGAAGGGGATTGTGGCAACCATACTAGGGCAGATCGTTATTCTCAAAGGTGTTAAGAACAGGATACTATTGGCCAACGATGAGAAAAGATGCTGCAGAGTATGCTCGAAGATGTGATGCGTGTCAAAGGCATAACAATATACTACATCAACCTGCTGGACCACTATATCCTATTGCTTCCCCTTGGCCATTCATGAAATGGGGTATGGACATAGTGGGAAAATTGTCAAAAGCTCCAGGAGGAAAAGTTTTTATGCTAGCAATGACAGATTATTTCTCCAAGTGGGTTGAAGCTGAGGCATTTGTTCAAGTCAGAGACCAAGAAGTAGTATCCTTCATAAAGAGGAAATCCTGACTAGGTTTGGGATACCAGCCGAGATAATTTGTGACAATGGCTCTCAGTTTATCAGTAAGAGGACTACTGACTTTTGCAAGAGTTGGGGAATCAAAATGATCACATCTACTCCAGTACATCCTCAAGCAAATGGACAGGCAGAATCCTCGACAAGATAATTGTCAACAATTTGAAGAAAAGACTAGGAGCTAAGAAAGGAAGATGGGTAGAAGATCTACCCTTTGTTTTATGGGCCGATAGGACAACAGTAAAAAGTGCAACTGGGCAAACCCCATTTTCCTTAGTATTTGGAGCAGAAGCAGTGATCCCAACAGAGATGGTGATACCTACAGCAAGATCCAACCTCCGGGATCCTGAGAAGAATCCTGAAGCTCTATGCCAAGAGTTGGATATTGTCGATGAGACAAGGGATGCGGGAAAGTTAAGGATGGCAGCATACCAACAAAGGATATCCAGAGCATATAACAAAAAACTAAGGACTAGAAGGTTTCAAGTTGGAGATTGGGTATTGAGGAAAGCTTTTCAGAACACTACTAATCCTGTTGATGGAAAATTAGCTCCAAAATGGGAAGGACCATATGAAATTGAATCGGAATCTGGGAAAGGAGCATACAGGCTTAAGAATATGGAGAGGGATATATTGCCGAGATCCTGGAATGCTATACACCTCAAAGCCTATTTCAAGTGAGTTTAGAATTTAATTTCTAACTCAGGATGGTATGAGTTCTAGCTCTTTTAAATATAATTTTATTCCTTTTGAACCCAATACTGACTTAAGCATCGGAGGGGTGTTAGCCAAGCTAACACCTAACTTAGTTTAAGGTTGTTTTGCAGAATATGCTTCGGGATATAGCTCCAGAATATACACTCAGGATGAATCAAAAGATTAGAGGATTGGCCCCCTCTCTCATGTTTAAGGGATCCTGGTCCCTTCAAAGGTTTAAAGGTATTCACCTTTCTCTCGAATTGGGTTTAAACACCCCGCCTGGAGTGCAAGTTATCCGAGAATAGCTCAAGATAGCGGGACCAGTTCATGTAAAAGTTGCTGACAATTTCGTTATTATTGGCTATGTCTTGGATCCTTAAGGTATATGAGGATTGATCACCCTCTCTCACGAAAGGGTATTTTCAAACTCTCTAAGGTTTAAAGGTTTGCACCTTTCTAAGTCTTGGAGTTTATACACTCTCGCCTGTAGCGCACGAAAATTTGGGATTATCCCCAGGATACTTAGGGTTTATCCCCAGAATATTGTGGATCTATCTCTAGGATATTTAGGGTTTATCCCCTGTAATACTAAAATTATATACAAGTATAACATTAGTTGTGATTGGATTGATGCACAATAATTCCTAAGTGTTTAAAAACAACATGCACAGGGGACATTCCTCCCAAGGCAGTGTGGACAGTTCAAAATATCGAATTTGGACTTGGTTTACTAAGTCTCCTAGACTGGGGACATCTTCGGTTGGAAGATTGCAAGAGGATTGAAGTTTAAGGATTGAGATATATTCTATCTTTGGTATGATCTATCCTTTTTATTTTTTAGAAGCCCTATCTAAATTGTCCAAGTTTTTGAAGATATGTTTGACAAAAGTTTTTATAGAATATTTTTGAGTATCCTGACCGGGATATATTCTCAGGATATTTGGTCAGAATGTTTGAAATATTATACTAAGATTAAAAATTGAAACTACATTCAAATCAAACAACACATATCAAAAATTAAAAAGTTAAAATGGACAACAATGGATAAGGTCAAAAAAGGTTAGGTTATATTAACATAGCAAAAGATTGTGCTTTTGGTTTCATCTCAAACCGAGACCCATCCACCAGAAGCACGATTAGTTTTAACCATATCTACTTAACAGTTGAAGGTTTCGTCTTGAAACTCAAGATCCCTCCGCCTCCAACTGTTATATTGTTTAAAACAAAGCATACTAAGGATTGATGACCAAGGGCTTCGTCCTGAAACTCAGGATCCCTCCACCTTTGGCCATCAAATTGTTCTAAAAGTGCAGGAAAGTAAATTGTTTAACAGACAGGAAATTAAATTGTTCAACGACTACCACAACCATCAAAGATTAAAAAGTGGGCTTCGGCCTAGGCACCAATATCCATCATCGCCCACTTCGTTGCTTTCAAGGGGTAGCACCTTCTTCAACCACGGCTTCCGCAGCATCCGCACCAGCATCACCAGCAGCATCCTTTCCAGCATCAGCATCAGCATCGACCATTTTAGCAGGCTCCTTAACAACAGGCTTTGCAGGATGCTCCACGGGATTTCCACCGAGGTCCCTCAACTTTGCCTCCCAGACCTCGACATTCCAAGAAGGGCATTCGAAGCCCGTGGCCTTGGCCTTGGCCTCATAGGCCATTTTCAACCTAGCCTGGAGGAGAGAGATGACGACGGAACCCTTAAGGGCTTCCCGGTAAGAAGCCATGTCATGTTCGTGCTGAACCTGAGCTGCATCATATTTGGCCTGGGCTTCTTGGGTAATCTTCTTGAGGGCAGCCTGATGTTCCTGGATCTTGGCCTTGTATTTGTCCTCGTAATGTTGGGACTTGGCGGCGATTGCTGCTTGGTCTGCGACAGTGGTCTCTGCCTTCTTCAGCTTAGCCTCCAACATCTTGTTCAGACCGCATGAATCCTCATAAAGGAACACTAATTGCTCAAGACCCTGCAATCAGATGAACAGGTATCAGTATATGTACTTAGGATATATAATCAGTATGTATGTGCAAGATATAAGATAAGGAAACCTACCTGGTTAAGAAAGCCGGTCATGAATTTGCTGGATTCTGAGAACCCGTGATTCTCGAACGGAAAGCCATCGGAGGCAATAGGGGAATCTGATTCTTTCCTTTTGTGAGAGCTCAAAGCACGCGGCTTCGCAACAGGAGAAGGCTTGGGTACGGCTACTGCTTTGGAGCTGGTTGTTGGTTTGGAAGCAGTAGAAGGTTTGCTGGGCTCTTTCTTCACTTGGGCAGGGGCAGAATAGCTGTCCAACTCTTCAAGCTCGAAGGCCTCTGGAATCTTGACTGGTGCTGCATCACAGGGAAAGATCTAAATCTCTACTCATATTTTATTTTACTAATTAAATATATGGAAAATTATGATCCTTACCAGACATGTCAGATGAAGAATATTGACTTGAACTTGGAAGATGCAATGAAAAAGACCTATCACTATCAGGCAACTGATAGACCCTGTTGATTCTTTCTTGGGATTTTTCAGTGGGAGGAGCCAACTCTTTGAAGTTTGCTGCATAAAAACATAAGGATGTTAGTGCAGGATACATCGTCAGGATATGTTTGGGGATATTTTAAAACCCTAAACCCTACCGGAAGTTAACCATTTCACCAGAAGGCTATTGCCTTCGGCAATTGAGTCCCGTTTAACAAAGAAAAATTTACGTTGCCACCCATCCACATTTCTTGTGGCTTTAAGGATGACGGGGTTGCTGGAGGTTGAAAAAAGCAAGAAACGGTTGTTGCCGTGTGATCGGAGATAGTAAGCCATCGGAATGTCTTCAATATAAAGGTCAGGGACATGAAGGGCTTTGATCTGATTGAGCACAATCAATACTCTCCAAACCATAGGCATTGTTTGGGCAAAACTGAGACTAGTAGTATGGAAAAACTGCATGATAAACTCAGGAAAAGGATAACGAAGGCCAAGAGAGAAAGGGTATGCCAAAAAGCATATCCACTCTTTGGATGATACGTCAGATCGAATACTTTGGTCAAAAGGATGAATGACTGCCTTGTCGGAAAAAGCGCTGGAGGTTCGTAATGCAGTGATATCGGCATTGTCAAAAGAGTACACCTCCTTCTCGGGGTGAGTGATCAGATTTTGGTTAACAAACAGCAAGGTTGAGTTGCTGGATTGTGATCGAGTTCTGGTGGCCATTAAAGAAGATAAGCAGCAAGAATTTCGAGAAAGAGGAAGAGAGAAAATACCTGAGAATTCGAAAGAGGACGGATGATTATCAACAAGAAAGAGAGAAGATATGGGGGCGAAATAGATAGCCATCGAGTATAAAGCGCGTTGGAAGTTGCACGCTGTCACTTCAAGCGTTTCTACGTTTTAATTACCTCAAAATACGTGATAAGCTTTAAAATATATCCGTTGGAATTTAGTAACCCAGCAGAAATATTTTAGGGACAATTGTTATGGGCGGTTTTCTGAACATATATCCTGGATTATATTCTGACTGTATTACTTTTGATTATGATCAGGATACCAGATCAGGATATTGGTAGCATCCTGATGCAGTATCCTGGTAATAACTAATTAATTCACATGCAGGTTAGTATGGCTTTCTTATAACGGTCAAGAAGACTGTTTCTCCTGAAGACTCGGACTCAGCTGTTGAGAAGGGAACGTTGAAGCTACAAAGAAAGGGTCTCCAACGTTCATAGGGGAATATTCGAAGCATCCCCCATTTTTAGGATAGGTTGTTATTTCTTTTGCTATATAAAGGAATGATCGGATCAGCAGGAACACACAATTTTTTCACGCACACTTCTGCTCTCTACTAGCTACAATCACTCACAAACACTTACACTTGTACTCGAATCTCATTGTAACACTTAGTTGATCCGCATCATATCCTACACTGTATCCTGAAGTTTGAAGTAATAAGAAGAACAAGGCAGCTGCGATTGTCAGCTCCCGAGGTTTTGTGCTGGCGATCTAGATTGATCAAGGGCTTTCCTCGTATATCTCGCGTCACCCTTTACCTTTTTGCTCATTGTTTAATTATTGATATAGCTCGGTATCCTGGGCTATATCCTGAAAACTGATTTTATAAATAAGATAATCAGAATATTTTCAACACACATTGTTAGCACACTACCTCACTTAACTAATTTGATCACTAAATTGCTTCGGTAAATTTTTACCAAAACACCTAGCCTCACCAGAACCAGTATTAATCTCCCGTTACATCTGGGGATTAATCAGTGAAATTAGACACGTAGTCAAGGCAGCTAGACCACAAACCATAGAAGAAGCCGTAGAACTAGCCAACACCTTGACTGATGAATTAGTACGTACGCAAGAAGAAAACCAGAGAAAGAACCTAGCGTAGAAGCTTACCCAGAATTTCGCTACGGTAATTCCAGCCGTGGGAAAAATACAGGTTCTACTTCTGCACCTTACTGTAAGTACTGCAAGAAAAAGCATTCGGGAAGATATTCCATGTACTGCAACTTCTGTAAAATGTCTGGACACAAGGAAGAAGACTGCAGGAAGAAACCCAGCAATAAGCTATGCTTCCATTGTGGAGAGACTGGGCATATTAAGTCGAACTGTTCGAAACTAGCTCCAACAACAAACAGCAAAACTACTAAGAATGCTAGAGCATTTGTTCTGACTGCTGAAGAAGCCAAAATGATTTCATATGTGATTGCCGGTGTGTTTTTAGTTAATGATGTTTTTGCTAAAGTATTATTTGACTCTGGTGCAAACCAAAGTTTTATTAATACTTCGTTCTGCAAACTTCTCAATCAACCATTAACTAAACTTCAACAAGAATGTCTGGTAGAAACGGCAAATGGAGAATCCATTAAGATTACTGAAATCTTGGAGGGAGCAAGAATAGAAATTTTAAACCATAATTTTATTGCTAACCTTTACCCAATGAATCTGGCTGGATTTGATATCATATTAGGAATGGATTGGTTAATAGCCAACCATGCCAGTATTCTATGTAATCTAAAGTTAATACAAGTAAATTCACCAAAGGGTGAAAAGATCACACTTAAAGGAGATAAGCCCTCTAGGTCCACAAAATTCATCTCTGTGATGAAAACGACAAGTTATGCAAGGAAGGGATCATTAGTGTATATGATTTCCATAATCATTAACACTAAAGGAAAAGAATTGAAAGATATTCCCGTAGTATCTCAATTCTCAGATGTTTTTCCAGAAGAGTTACCTGGATTACCGCCAGATAGAGAGGTTGAATTCAGAATTCACCTAATACCAGGGACAGCACCGATTGCCAAGGCACCCTACCGGTTAGCACCAGCAGAGATGCAGGAACTGAAGAAACAATTGGACGAACTTCTGGAGAAAGGTTTCATACAGCCTAGTTCATCACCATGGGGAGCACCAATCTTGTTTGTCAAGAAGAAGGACGGATCAATGCGTATGTGCATTGATTACCGAGAATTAACAAGGTCACGATTAAAAATCGGTACCCACTATCGAGAATCGATGATCTGTTTGATCAACTTCAAGGAGCTCGATTCTTTTCAAAGATCGATTTACGCTCAGGATATCATCAATTGAAAGTACAGGAAGAGGACATTCCTAAGACTGCTTTCAGAACAAGGTATGGTCATTATGAATTTACAGTCATGCCATTTGGTCTAACCAATGCCCCAGCCGCATTTATGGACATGATGAACCGAATACGTAAACCATATCTGGATAAATTCATAATTGTCTTTATATTTAATATTTTAATTTACTCTAAGAGTAAAGAGGAACATGCAGCACATCTGCATACACTTTTAACATTGTTGAGGAAGGAGAAGCTTTATGCTAAATTCTCAAAATGTGAATTTTGGTTGCAAGAAGTACAATTTCTTGGACATCTAGTTAATCATGAAGGAATTCATGTGGATCCCACAAAGATCGAAGCGATTACTAAATGGAAAGTCCCTGAATCACCAACGGAAGTGAGAAGTTTTCTTGGACTGGCAGGATATTATAGACGGTTTATCCGAGATTTCTCTAGAATAGCCATTCCCTTAATGAAACTGACTTGCAAATCAGTTAAGTTTGAATGGGGACTAAAACAAGAAGAAGCTTTTAGAATTCTTAAGCAAAGACTAACCAACGCACCCATACTTGCATTACCAGAAGGGACTGGAGACTTTATAGTCTATTGTAACGCTTCTAAGTTAGGTTATGGATGTGTGTTAATGCAACGTCAAAAGGTTATAGCCCATGCCTCTAGACAACTTAAGAATCATGAAGAGAATTATACGACCCATGATTTAGAATTAGGAGCCATAGTTTTTGCCCTTAAGATTTGGAGACACTATTTATATGGAAATAAATTTGTTGTCTTCACCGATCATAAGAGTCTAAGGTACATTTTTGGGCAAAAAGAGTTAAATATGAGAGAAAGACGTTGGATGGAAACTCTCAGTGATTATGATTGTGTTATCTAGTATCATGCAGGAAAGGCTAATGTAGTAGCTGATGCTTTAAGTCAAAAGTATCATGAAAAGCCCAGACAAATACGTTCTCTCAAATTAAATCTGCAGATAGATTTAAATGAGCAAATTAGAAAAATACAGGAATCGGTAATCAAGGACGATACTGAAAAATTAAAAGGAATGATTAAGGAATTAGAACAAGGAACAGATGGAATTTGGAGATTCCATAAGAAAAGAATCTGGATACCCAAACAAGGAAACCTACGCCACCAAATTCTAGAAGAAGCCCATAAGTCTAAGTATACGATACATCCTGGTAATGATAAAATGTATCAAGACTTAAGAAAGAATTTTTGGTGGATAGGAATGAAAAAGGACATATCAACCTATGTTGCTAAATGTCTAACCTGTTCACAGGTTAAAGCCGAACATCAGAAACCCTCAGGTTTATTACAGCAACTAGAAATGCCTATATGGAAATGGGAATTGATAACAATGGACTTTGTTACCAAATTACCCAAGACACGGAAAGGTAATAATACAATCTGGGTGATTGTAGACAGATTAACCAAATCTGCTCATTTCTTTCCGATGAAGGAAACTTTCAGTATGGAACAATTAGCCAAGTTATATGTAAATGAAATAGTTTCATTACATGGAATTCCTTTATCTATTGTTTCTGATAGAGATAGCCGTTTTACTTCTCATTTTTGGACTAGTTTCCAAAATGCAATGGGAACCAAGTTAAATCTAAGCACAGCTTATCATCCTCAAACGGACGGACAAAGCGAAAGGACAATCCAGACAATGGAGGATATGCTTAGAGCTTGTGTAATTGATTTCGGAGGAAATTGGGACGATCATCTACCATTAATAGAATTTTCCTACAATAACAGCTATCATACAAGTATCAATGCTGCACCATTTGAAGCACTTTATGGATGAAAGTGCTGAACTCCATTCTGTTGGGCAGAAATTGGAGAAAAGCAACTGTCTGGACCAGAGATAGTACAAGAAACAACGGACAAGATCATTGAAGTCAAGGAAATACTAAAAGCAGTACGAGATCGTCAGAAGAGTTATGCTGATAACAGACGAAAACCGTTGGAATTTCAAGTATGAGATAAAGTGCTATTAAAAGTTTCTCCATGGAAAGGAGTGGTCAGATCATAAAAAGAGGAAAGCTAAGCCCCCGGTATATCGGACCTTTTGAGATTATTAGAAGAATAGGACCAGCAGCTTACCAGCTACAACTCCCAGAGGAAATGGCAGGAATACATGATATATTTCATGTATGTAATCTCAAGAAATGCTTAGCAGATGAATCATTAATGGTACCTCTTAAGGACATAGAGGTAAATGAGAAACTTAAGTTTGTAGAGAAACCCCTACAGATTGAAGACAGAAAGATCAAGAATCTTAAACACAAGAGATTAGTTCTAGTCAAAGTAAAATGGGATTCCAAAAGAGGACCAGAATACACTTGGGAGCTTGAATTAGAGATACAAAGGAAATATCCACACCTGTTCCAGTAGACCTCGAGGACGAGATCTAAAACAAGGTGGGGAGGATATAACAACTCTCTCAAAACCCTTAAACATGCCCCACACGTCCTAAAATATACCGTAGACGAAAACAGACCCAATATACCTTTATATTAATAAAAATTAAATAAAACAAATTATAAGGGTCGCTCGCGGGCCGCGACAGGGTTCACCCTGGGCTTCGCGGGGCACGACCAAGTATAACCTTGCGAAACCACAGCGTGCCACATGGCACGACACCCAGACAACCTACACTTGTGACTGGCCAAAGCTAAAACCTAGTCTAGATCCCTCGCGGGCCGCGAGAGAAGAACAAAGGGGCGTCGCGGGCCGTGAGCCGCCCCTTTTCCAGCCTATAAATGAGGCGTTCAACCTCAGTTGTTCGTCACTCAATTCTTTTTTCTCTCTCAGACAATATAGTGCAAATATTAACGGGTATTATACCCCTAAAAAGCGAAGCTCTGCCTCGTTGTAAGTATTATAACCCCGGTTACGTATTAGTCACTCTACCTGATTGATCTAGAGCTCCGTAACGCATGTCAAGGCTCTGCCTGACTCAGTCATTGGAGTTCTGTCTTGGGGGTATAGCTAATGTAAATTGGGTTATCTTACGAACACGTGTGCATTGTTTAATTTAATAGATTATAACCAGGAAATCACCAGAAAGCAGTAGTATTATCTAAAACAGCAATGTGAGTCATTCTCTTTTTATAACAAACTGTTTTCACAAAACCTCAATTATTTGAAATTACATTTAACAGTGATTGAGTATTTGTGATTCTACAATTATTGTCGGTATGTTGGGGTTTGTGTACATTACTTGTTACTACACTGTGAGTAGTAGCATGACTACAAGTCAGGATTGACAGTACCGTGGGTGGTAATTGGGTAGATGTAACAAATGTAATTGCGGATGCCCTCAATACTGTAAAGTGATAAAAGTTGTTTTGATTAAACTGGGATGCACTCGCTAGTATTTCTTGCTGATAAAACTTTTTAAAACGCGTTTCAGGTAACAAAATGTGAAAGCCAAATAGAAGCCAGCTGGAGAGCACTGAAGGCTTGGAAAAGTGGCTATAAAAGTTACCTAAACAAGAAAGAAGTTTTATTTCAATAAATTAGGGTTTATCCCTATAAACATATTATAATGGAAACGTGGGTTTTCCCATATATTTATTATTTATAAAAGTATGGTGTTTTACTCTGATAAACTATTTCCTAACTACGGTCCTAATGTAAATTTCCGCTGCCAAATTAATAAACACCGATACCACCAGCTCTGAGTCTCGCGGCCGCCCGCTTCTGGGGATAGGAGTCCCAAGGGGATTTCAGCATGATTTGCTTAGGACCCCACTCAGCGGTTGGATTCCCAACAGAAACATGCGTAGCAATCATTTACGCATGTAAAGTGGTGCTCATGATCGATGAGCCATGCCCGTCAAAAGCAAGCACACCAACTCCGTTCAGGGAAGCAGAAAAATGGGTCCTTAACAGGAAATATCCTGAACAAAAGATCACGCTAGGTGCAGTGATCTCGAAGAACATCCGCACGTTCCAGAAACAGTTATTGTTTAGGAACATGGATATCTTTGCCTAGACCCCAACAGATATGGTGGGCATTCCATGGCATGTAGCAGAGCATCGGCTGAATGTTTCAGATAATGCCAAACCAGTTGTGCAGACGAAGCATAACCTCAGCCAAGAAAAAAATGAGGCCATGAAAGAACAAGTGACAGAACTGCTCAATGCAGGAATTATACGCGAGGTGCGCTACCAGACCTGGGTCTCGAGCCCAGTAATGGTACCAAAAGGAAACGACGGGTGGCGGATGTGTGTTGATTACAAAGACCTCAATTGTAACAACCCTAAAAAATAGTCACGACAACTACCTGTAATCAAAACCAGAAGTATGCCCAACGAAACTTGAAAACCTGACGATTAATGAACTAAACCGCATAAAAGTAACCTTTATTAGATTCAAAATTAAAACCAAACCAAATGGAATCAAGACCCGAGCATACGTGATAAGTATCAGCATGGAAATCGAGAAAAACACGTGATTGGTCGAAAAAGACGGCCGAGGACACGCGTCACGCAGAAGCGACACGTGTCAGACCTACGTGGGACACGTGGCGACCAAATCCAGGTCGACCCTCCCCGCGACACGCGATAGCGAAGACCGAACCGTGCGCGACGCGCGGGAGAGACCAAAACTGGCTATAAAGCCAGGGGTCTGGCACTTGCTCAGATTTCACATTTCGACGGAAAAATTCGTTCTTTTCGTTGATCGTTTCTCTACTTCTTTCAAATTTACAATCAAATTCGCAAAACTCTGCTACGATATCAGGGTAATAACTCGATCACTGCTACGGTACTATATCTGATCGATTAAAACCGATCCGATGGATGTTTAAGTGTTGCCGATATTCGGCTATACTTTGTCATTCGTCGTGAAAGTTTCGATCTCGTGATTATCGTTAAAGTTGAAATGGGTTACTACGCTAATACGAGTTCCATTGTATCTAGAAATTAGAATTCATAACCAGGGAGCTGCTAAACCATAATACTTAACGATTAAGTAAACTTAATAGTTAAGGAAACTTAAAGGTTAAGTAAACTTAATGGTTAAGTAAACTTAATGGCTAAGGAAACTTAATGGTTAATGAAACTTAATGGTTAAGGAAACTTAATGGTTAAGAAAACTTCCTAGCTAAGAAAGGAATCTGCCTTACCTATAAATAGGAAGCTAGAACTTCATTTTTCTTTGCTCAATTCGTCTATTCTTCTCTCCATACGTTGGTGTTCTAACCAATAATCACCAATACGATATTCTGTCCGATCGATTCGGGAACCAACTAACGAATGCCAAAGTGCTGTCTAAATAAGACTATACTTTGTAAATTTTGTTAAGGTTCTGATCTCGTGACCATCGTTAGGTTTGATATGGTTTCACACTAAAACGTATTCCATTCTGTTAAACTAAATGTTTAACTATCAGAAAACTCTGATCCATAAACTTACTATCAAACAAGACGTTTAATCATCAGAAGATTCAGAACTATAAAAGTAGATGCTTAGTTATCAGAAAGCATAGAATCAGGAAGCTTGTTAGATTAAGATTATATGCTAACAAGGTGAGTCATTCTATTTTTATCAAATTGTTTTCAAAACCTTACTTGTTTTCAAAGTTATAATTACAGTGATTAAGTCTTTGTAATCTTCAATTACTGCCGGTATGTGGGGTTTTGTATACACTACTTGATAAGCTTCATCATTGGACAACGGGTTAGCCAATGTGTGATATGACCATAGTCACCGATCCGGTCGAGTGATAAATACCGATTTGGGGTAATTGGTTGATATATAAACATTGTAATCGCTCTTAATACTGTATATTATAACAAATGTGTTTTTATACAAAATGAATGAACTCACCAGTATTTCCTGCTGACCAAATGTTTAAAAACGCGTTTCAGGTGATTACAGTAGATTGGAATAAGAGATGTGATACGGCACCAAAAGGCTTACAGAAGTGGCTTATTTTACCAATTAAATTAATTTAAGAAAAATTGTTTTATGTATTCGGATTTATCCCATATTAAAGCTACATTTGCAATAACATGGGTTTATCCCCATCCGTTTAATAAATAAAATCCGGTGTTTCTAAACTCTGGTATTTTCCTAACTCACGGGCCTGATAAAATTTCCGCTGCAATACTTTTCAAAATAACCACTGGTACCACTGGACTGGTTCACGGCTCCCGCTCCCAGGGTGGGGTCGGGGGTCGTGACATCAATAAAGCATGCCCAAGGGATTGCTATTCGTTGCTAGAAATCGATGAAAAATCGATTCTTTAGCATCATTCAGATGGAAATGCTTTCTAGACTATTACAAGGGGTACCATCAAGGTCAGGTGGCGGTACAAGACGAAGACAATGTGCTACATATGGTTTACGCAATGCACGAAATTAAACAGGTCTTAGCGTGTCGACCTGTTATAGACACGAAATCTGTTAACTTCATGTAGGTTCTTGTCGTGATATTGTGTTCGTATACAAATTGCCAGTCTTAAATAAGACCGACATGAGTCACAGTTTTATATTTGAGACCCATAAGTATTTGGGACAATTGCATATTTCCCCTTAAAACTTCTTAATTGCGTATTTCCCCAACTTAAAATTAAAATTGCATATATGCCCGTCCTTAACTAATAAAATTGCAAATTTACCCATTATGATTTATTTCATTAAAACAAGTTATATAATGACCTTTTTTACCCTTATTTTTACTGGAACTTTAAAAATTACATATCTACTCATTTTAACTTTTTCACATTTTTTTTTGTTTTTATTTTTTTACGTTTTGCTTGTTAGTTTTCTTTTGTTTTTTTTTTTATAATCTAAACACTAAAATAAACCGCTAAAGTACGTATATGCATATCTTTCCATAGAATATAAAAAATTTCCGAATAAGTAGGAGATTAATCAGAGGACTACGGACCAAAGAAAAGAATGCAACTTGCTTTAAACGTATTTTAATATATATATATATATATATATATATATATATTTATAAATTAACTGAAAATCATTCTAGTTAGCTTTTTACTAAGTTATTTGTTTTGTGTTATTTCTTTTAATCATTAAACGTATTTTAATGTATATATTTATAAATCAGCTGAAATCACAAACACCCCTAGATATATCTTAGTAAAATAAATAACTTAGTAAAAAGGCAACAAAGAACAACTAACTAGCAAAACGTAAAAAACAAAAAAAAAAAATGTGAAAAAGCCACAAAAATTAGTAAAAATGAACAGAGTCTTGTGATCCGGTAAAAAAGACATTTTTTCGTGGGAAGTGTGAGAAGGCATAAAAATTGACATGTATGCATCATGTTTGGACTTGCGCATGATGTTTTGGGTTTTGGCAATAAAAACACCAAACATAACAATTTAAGACACAATTCAATGAATTCTACGCTTGAAACTTAAAACACCATACCAAGAACGTTAAGTAGTGTGTTTTAAGTGTTAAGCAATGTGTTTTAGTTGTGTATTAAATTTCACGCCCATAATACGTTGCATTGTTTTTTAAATTGTTATGTTTGGTTTTTTCTTGCCAAAATAACCAAAAACATCATGTCTAAGTCCAAAATATGATGTCTAAATGTCAATTTCTATGCCTTATCACTCTTCTCACGAAAATGGTTTTTTTTAACAGGAACCTCACCCAATGAATAGATATGTATTTTTTTAAAGTTTCAGTAAAATAATGGTAAAAAAGTCATTATATAACTTGTTGTCAATGAAATAAATCAACATGGGTAAATTTGCAATTTTATTAGTTAAGAATGGGAATATATGCAATTTTAATAGTTAAGGAAGAGAATATATGCAATTTTAATTTTAAGTTGGGTAACTACGTAATTAAGTAGTTTTTTTTAAGAGAAAGTATGCAATTGTCCCCTGGTATTTTCTACTAACGATTTTTTTATGGGGAAATTACCCAAATGTTACTTGACCAACCAAAATTACCAAAATGTCACCGTCCTTGGATGGACTCCTGCGACATGGGATCCGTCCGTCTGTCAACTTGAAGAGTCCATGAATGAGGAGCTTACACGTGTCCGACAAAGGTGATGCGTCGACGTCAGACTTCTCCCATGTACTTGGCAGACTCCTCCCATGTACTTGGCAGACTCCTCCCATTGCTCGGCTGAGTTCTCACATTTCTTTTTAATTCTATCAAATATTTATATCTATTTAATATAACATTATAACATGAAACATTATAACATAACTTAAAAATTAGAAATATAACATAAAACATTACAACATAACTTAAATATTACAACCTAAAAACGTGACATAGCATGTTATTAAAAAAAGAAGACACTAAAAAAACATTACAACATAACTTCCGCCAAGCCGTTGGGAAGAGTCAGCCGAGCCAATGGGATGAGTCTGCCAAGTACATGGGAGGGGTCGGCCAAGCACATGGGAGGGGTCTGCCAAGTACATGGAGGAGTCCGCCGTTGACGCATCACCTTTGTCGGACACGTGTAAGCTCCTCATTCATGGACTCTTCAAGTTGACAGATGGACGCATCCGATGTCGCATGAGTCCGTCCATGGATGTAGGAGTATGATATTTTGATAATTTTGGTTGATCAAGTGACATTTGAGTAATTTTCCTTTTTTTTTATTTGTAATTGAACTCTTAAATTTCTAGATTTGTTACAATTACCGTCTTGTCCTCTTTGTTGGACGCATTTACACTTTTGTATTCCATTACTTGTAAAATAAAACTAAACTGTGAAACCAAACACATCTTTCGATCAAACCCTCAAAAGGTTTTGCCATCATTTAACAATCATCGTCCTCAGCCACCACACCAACTCCCAACACCCTCACCCCCACCCCCACCATGGCTCATAACAACAACTCGTCAGAGATCAAAGATTATCAGATTGTAGTTGCAGAAAACAAACCACCAAACAACAACAACAATTACCAGTCAAACGTAGCTCAAACAAAGACCGCCACACAAAGGTCGATGGTCGAGGTAGAAGAATAAGGATGCCTGCACTTTGTGCTGCTAGAATCTTTCAACTCACTAGAGAATTAGGCCACAAATCTGATGGCGAAACTATCCAATGGCTGTTACAGCAAGCCGAACCCTCAATCATCGCCGCCACCGGAACCGGTACCATCCCCGCTTCCGCGATGGCGGCAGCTGCATCCGCAGCCGCAGCACCCCACGGAGTTTCTATCTCCGTGGGACCACATGTGAATTTGGGGGTCGCTAGACCCCCAAACCACATGACTACACAAACAGGAGTTGCGGGCCTGTGGCCCGCAGTACCTACTGGTTTGTCTGCAAATAATTTAAGCAACGATGGCTCGAATTATTTGCAGAAAATTGCGTTTTCGGGGTTTGAGTTACCGGGTGGGTCTAATTTAGGGCAAATGAGTTTCAATTCAATTTTGGGGAATCATAACCATCATCAACAACAACTTCCTGGGTTAGAGCTCGGGTTGTCGCAAGATGCTCGTGTTGCGGGTTTGAATCAACAAGGTTTGAGCCAGATTTACCATGCGAGAATGCACCCGCAACAACAGTCGTCACAGGATGATGATTCTCATGGTTCAGAGGGTCAATAGAATTGCCTGTAGCCTAGTGGTATCACGATGTGTAGTAAACGTGTTCGCTCTCAAATGGTTGAGGGTCCTGGTCTTATGGTGGATGTTAGTGTAGATTTAGAGCAGGTTTAAAAGACGTGTGAGTTAGCGGTTTTAAAAAAAATGTGTTGTGTTGTATAATTTGCTTAAAAAGAGTAATAATTATTAATTAGTGAACATGGAGATTGATGAAGATGGTGAATGGCTTTATCAGTGTCAAAAGAGTTGTAAATTGCAGTTGCTTTTAGGGTTCTCATCTCTGACACCACTTAATCATATAGGTTTGTTTTCTGCTTTTCGATAAAAACTATGATATCCATATCTTTTGGTCCTTTTACTTGGGTTTAGGGGGGGGGGGGGGGGGGGGGGGGGGGGTAAATTAGGCATCTCCCACAAGTGTTTCATAAGTCATAACTCATTGATTTGTGTTAGCTGTGCTTGCTATTTAGAACTCGATGCATCATGTTTTGCTTGATAAGTATGTTTAGTTTTATTGTTTAAGGATCGACTTATCAGCGAAGAGCCGAATTGGATTATTGTATGTGGGAGATCTAGTTACACTCTCGGGTAAGATTTGATAAAAGGGTTTTGCAACATGCGTTTAGACCCTCTTTTGAAGTGCCGGAATTCATATATATCCGACATTTGGCTCGATTTTTGGTTACTAGGTTTGAATCATGAGTAGGAATTTGATACTTAGCCATAAGGACTCTATGTTTGCGGGGTTTATTTTTCATTTCCTTGTTAAATGGTAAGAGGCGGTAAATGGTGGGGCGGGCAGGTTGGGTAACAGATACAAACAATTATGGGACAAGACTGTTAATTTTTTTTCAATGTGGGTCAAAACGAGTCGAGTTCGAGTTTTCTAGTCAAACATTTATTAGGGCTTAAAAACCACGAGGTTGCGCGCTCAAATCTTTTAACGCGTTAACGCCTACGAAAATCCAATTTAAGCAACATGTTAACGCGTTGCAACTACAAATCCCTCTACGAAAATCTTGGTTAATCATCTTCCTCACTTTCTTTAACCCCTCCAGCAAAGTTTGTATTCATTGTTAACGTGAAGCCATCTCCGAACCTCGTTGTTGAGTTGGTGTTGCGCATTTTAAATAATGTTAACTTGCATGGTCAACCACGTGAGGGATCTGGTTTATGGTTGAAGTAAGACGAAAAGCATACCATGACAATATCGAAAAACATATTAATTATACTTTTAGGGACTAACATCGTATTGTAAATCCATTTGAAGACGCGGATCCAATTGTACTACATACACCATAGTTCTTTATAAATCACTTTATCTTGTATAATTGGAACTATCTTCATAGTAAAATTGTTGGTTTACAAATTAACTCCATGTGTTAATATTAGCATTGGATTCGTTATTTAAATTGTTGTTTTGTTTTGTACTTGTGGAGATGTTCAAAAGTCGAACTCATTCCTTAAATCATTCGTTACTTCATACGACTTGATTGAAAACGATTTATTTTTTTATTAAATTGTCCTTATACATTGATGTTACATGTTACAAACGTATGAATAGGGCTTGAAAGGGAGCATACAAGACAAAGCCTTTTACTTAGGCAAGTTCATCAAGACTTTTTCGATGATTGGTTGTGGGATTCATAACTTATCGCTATGTTATGAATTATTGTTGCTTGGAAATTGAAATTGATATTTTATCCCCTCTTCTTGTAGATAATTAGTAAAGCATTCGTGAACTGTTCAACAATGGTAAATTTGTTTATATTTGATGAAACAATGGTTAACCGGGTGGGGTTAACTCACTGGTCTCGTCAAGTAGGGTTAATCCCTTCTTTCCGAGGATCGCTGGCTGGATCGTCCGCTGGTTGGTTTCCTGCACAAGGAAACAAGCCGTGACTCGTAACAAGGAGGATGGGGTGGGGGGTGCTCCTTGTTACCACTCTCCGGCGTGAGAATCAGTAATTTGCTTGGGAAGCAAAGTGTGATAGTAGTAGCAATGAGAGAGTTGAGAAGAGATACCTCAAACCTGGTTTGGGGTGAGTATTTATAGCCGAGGAGTGAAGGAGGGTAGTTGAGTAGCTAGCCTGACATCGCACAACCTCCTGTAGGTGTGTCAGGCCTGTCGATTACGGAGGTGATGCCACGTCCTGCTGTGGTGTCAGGCTGTTGCATACATGTGGGCTGACAACTGACTGTTCTCAGTGCCACTTGCACTGTGGTGTCAGACCCACTTGCCTTGTGGGCAGGATGCGGTGCCGGGCCGCATCGCTGCTTGCGGTTACTGATGTTCCCGCGTTCCTGTTCTGACCAAGATGGATGCGGGGTACGGTGCCGTGCCGTATCGCCGCTTGGTGACTGTTACTGTTGTCCAGATCCCTTGTCGTGACGAAAATGTTCATAGGATGCGGTGCTAGGCTGCATCGCTATGTGTAACATTCGTTCTCGTACTTAAGGTAAGTCTTCCCATCAATGGACAGATTGGTTTCAACTGCTGTGTTCGCGCGTGTCCGCACGGACACAGATAAGTTCTTGCTGGTGGGGGTTTTTGATAAGGGTAATAGTCACTCGCGGCCGTGCTGACGCGAGATCTGGGACCATACCCCTTCAATATTCTTTTAATTAATAAACTTCTTGTTTATATAATTAAATGAACGAACACGAACCCATATCTCGTTCTTCATTTATGTTCGTTCGTTTACTTTGTTTATGTGAATTCGTTTAATTACGTTCGTTTATTCAAAATTCATTTATGTTCGTTTGTTTACTTTGTTTACGTTCATTTACTTATTTCTTTGAGTTCGTTAATTTACGTTCTTTAATAAGTTAATTTAGATTTGTTAGGCGCATTACAATTTAGTGTAGTTTTATGAAATTGGGATATCACCCATTAGGGTGAAGGGGGTGCATGCCTAATCCCTTTAGGCAAAGTTTCCCTCACCCAATTGAATTGTGTCATATAATTTGCCTATAACTTTTACCTATTACCCAAAAAACACAAGGGGTGAATTCCTATTTGAGATTAGGCAAGCTAATTAAAAAAAAAACACATGTGATTGGTTGACCAAGTATGGGCCCCATCCCTTACCCTCTCATCTTCTTTGCCCATTGCAGCAACATCCTGCCGAGTTGTCCTCTGCATCTCCCCGAAATCAAGTTTGCCGATCATCATCTTCTTTGTGGCGGTGGACTACCTAATCGGCAAAGGGTATGCCGATTACCCTTGCCGCGACCACCCCGTTGGGCCTTACAATTTAGTCTGGTTATATTAATTTTATAGGCCCAACACATTATTATTGGTACTTACTATAATTTAGTGTTAGCTTAGTTATGTTCATTTATCTTCAATTATGTTTGTTCGTTTACGTTTATTATCCGTTCGTTTATACAGTTAATAAACTAACATAAAGAACATGAACCATTCATTTTCTTAACGAATGAACACGAACTAAAAAACCCTTTTTGTTTAGCCATTCGAGTTCAATCGTTTGTTTGATTAAAGTCGTGGTCGTTTGATTCAATTACAACTCTATCCACAATTCAATCAATTACACAATTTATTCCTCGTTTGATGTTTTTGGATTGAAATAATGAGAGTCACGGGTGGTCCCTTATTCTACGTGAACTATAAATTGCAAATTAAACATATCATGCCATTTAGAGTCCCTTTTCATAAATTCTCTTTTCCACGTGTCCTTTTTATTATTATGTATTAGTATAATATTTTGGAAAAAAAATATCATCCTAAATGTCTTCACAACTTTTAGATATAAAAAAGTTTTTCCTATCACACGAAACTTCCATTTGTTATAACGAGTGCATTAAAACAAACAGAGTTTCTACTTGGCGTAACGCGTAGGTTAAATCCTGTATATATATTTTTTATAATGTTAGCGGCCTATTTTTTTCATTTATTATTATGTTTTATAGTATATAAATATGAACCAATTCAAATATATTTATCTTTTCTTTAGAAAACTGAGTTACTGACTTTATATTATAGGGGCCGTTTTTTTCTATTCGGCCTTGGCCCAAAAATTTTCGAGAATTTTCACGGACGTCGCAACATACTCAAGTGTTCAAACTATCTTAACCCAATTTATTATAAAGAATATTATGTGGTGTTTGGCTTACATTTGAGGGTATTTGTTTAATAACATTTGAGTTTGATCAGGCTCAAGCTCGTTAATCTCTACTCAACTCGAGCTTTGAGCGGGTCGATCCTGGATACCCATAAAAATGGGCATACACCCAACCAATGTTGGGTTTAAAATTTCATACCCATCCTTGTTCTAATGGCCAACCAAAATACCATATTTCCTTAAATCATGCTTGAACAACATTGTACATTAAGCATTGAAAACTTGTGTTATGAAAAATATAATATTTTATATGAAACACCCCCATTTTAAGACTGAGTGTAGTGGGGCGACTCCCACCCCCAGGTCGCCTGGAACACCGCCCCCGGAGGCGTCCCCCTCCAGCCCAACCTCTTCTCGTCGCCCACTTTCCACACAATTCAAAGAAACTAGCCGTTGTATTCCACACTCCAACGGATATATTGACTAAACTTTTTTTTTTTTTTTTTAACCAAATTACTATATATATATATATACATCCACCATACAACACAACACACTCTAAAAATATACAACACAACACACTCTAAAAATACATTCTTTCAACATAACCATTTTGTTTTTTTGGAACCACAAATGGAGTTCAACGTCCCTTCGTCATCCTCGTCCGACGACGATACAACTTTATCTAGTTCTTATGAATTTGAAGAAGCCATCAACGAGGCGGTAATGACAACGATCAATTTAATGGTCCACGTTGCTAGCGAGGAAAATGAAACGGATGACCAACTGATTAGAAAAAGAACTTATATTATGCGGGATCGTGCCGCAGGACAACAACGGCTGATGCAAGACTATTTCGGGGAGGAGCCGGTATATGACGCGAAGATATTTAGACGTCGCTTTCGCATGAGTAAACGTCTATTTACCCGTATTACAAACGACATGGAGGAAGATTATGATTTTTTCAAACAAAAGTATGACGCTCGTGGGTATCTTGGCTTTACTTCATTACAAAAGTGTATTGCGGCCATCCGACAACTTGCATATGGCACAAGCGTTGATTCATTTGACGAGTACCTGAGAATGTCTGCCAAGACTGCACGAGACTCACTCATACACTTTTGTAAAGGTATATTTAGTAAATTTTGTTTTCAATTTTTTTATATATTTAACTTTAGCGTCAATTTTTTTATATGTTACTGTCAATGTTCGTATACATATTTAAATTAAATTTATATAGGTGTGATTGAGTTGTATGGGCCGGCTTATTTACGACGTCCGACTTGGAGTGATCTCCAAAGGATGTACGAAGTGCATGAGCACGTTCACGGTTTCCCCGGTATGATCGGTAGCATCGACTGCATGCACTGGAAGTGGGAACAATGCCCTACCGCTTGGCGTGGTACACATACTAGAGGCGACATTCGCAAACCGTCGTTAATATTGCAGGCGGTTGCATCTTATGATCTTTGGATATGGAATGCATATTTTGGTCAACAAGGTTCTCACAACGACATCAACGTGTTTGAGTCTTCGCCGGTTCTCGAAGAGATTATAAACGGGTTGGCACCAAGTTCAGTGTTTTATGCGAGCGATAATTACTACAAACGCGGATATTATTTAACTGACGGTATCTATCCGGAGTACGCAACGTTCGTAAAGACGTTCACCGATCCTATTGATCTTAAAAGAAAATATTTCAAGAGAAAACAAGAATCAGCAAGAAAAGATATCGAGCGAGGGTTTGGAGTTCTTCGAAAGCGATGGCACGTCATCAATTATCCAGCAAGATACTGGTCAAAGGAAAAAATGCATGACGTCATTTACACATGCATTATTTTGCATAACATGATATTGGAAGACGAAGACAAAGCCATTTGCCAAGATTACAATGAGAATGACCCTTCATTGTTCCCGGAGTATTGGACACAAGAAGTATCATCGGAGACACGAATCGAGAACATAATGGATATAAAGAATAGAGAGACACACAACATGCTTATGTATGACTTGATCGATCACCTATGGGACAACAAACAACCAGGATACGAGGCGGAACTCGTTAACGAGGATGAAGATAATAATAATGTAGTCGACCTCGACCTAAACGAGTACGTTAGTGACGATGAGTAGTAGATGTGTATTGTTGTATGTTTTTTAATGAATAAGTTGTATGTTGGTTATTTTATTTAATGAGTATCAATAATTTTATAAAAAAATATAACACTTTATATTTTTAACATAAAAAAATCAAAATTAAATGAGTGCCACGTGTCGCAAGACGCCCTACCCAGCAAAGTTGCCCCACTACCCCTTTTTTGCTCAAAATCCTCTTATATGACGTGGCGTCACGTGTCGCAAGACGCCCACTCAAAAGGTTGCCCCACTCCCTTTAGTCTAATAGTGCAAGATTTGTAATCATCTTACTATATCAATTATTTCCATATTATAAATTAGCAACTTCTTGTTGCATTGTGGTTTGTACCCCAAGCTTGGGGAGTTTTTCAAAAAAAAAACTTTGATTTTTTACTTTTAACCCAAACATTTTCATATTTTATATTTTATATTTTAACCCCTTTTAATTTTTTTAACCTTTACCCAAAGTTTTCCATCTTTTCTAATTTAACACAACACTTTATTATTTACAACTTTGGTCCCCGATACTTTTTATCTTTCGCAAGTTTTTCGTTTTACGTTTCGTTCTAAATTTTGCGAGTTAACACGTCGTAGCGTGCATGTGAGGTTCAACGTTTTTTGTTATATTTTTTCATATTTGACAGACCTGTCGCAACATGTCCATTTTTTCCCTTTTGACAAGTTCGCCGCAACGGGCGGTTCCTAGATCGACTAAGTTATATTTTCTACGTTTTACGTTTCTGGTTAATTTCTTCGCATTAACACACTGTAACGGGTATGCGTGGTTCAACGATTTTAAGTCTGCTTTTCGTTCAGTGTAATTTTTCCCATTTTATCTATTTTATTTTTACGTCGTTGAGAGTCGATGCCGTTGTGGCATTGGTGCTACTTGGCACAATTTTATGAACGTTTTTAACCTATTATTTTTTTACTAATATTTTGTTTCGATTTACCCCTATACTTCCTTTACTTAAAAACTATTTTTACGTGCATATTTTATGTACAGGTAGGTATAAATATGATTTGTTCTACATTCGACGTAAACTTTTTTTATAGACGGGTCAGGTCAAATATAATACTTTTTCGTTTAAAGAAATCATTTTTATGTGCATATTTTTATTTACGTTGTGGTATAAATTCAAGTTCTACTTTTCAAAGTAAATTTTTTTGGGAAATGTTTCAGGTCAAATATAATATGTTTTCGTGTTTATTTTATGTATGTTTCGTAAAGTTTGTTTCGAACCGAGTGGAGTCAAATTATGGTTTCTTTTTCTCCCCTTTTTTTGGAAAGCTCTAATTAATCCCTTTTGATTACATGTGCAAATTTTCGTTCATACCCGTTACGTTTTCTATGTATGATTTGGGTCACATATAATACGTTATGATTGTTCGATATTAATGTGATTTACTTTACGTTTGATCCAATCACAATGCTTATACATGTGACATTGAGTTCAACTGGATCCGTCGAAACGTGTGTTTTCATGTGGTTAATGCATCATATAACGTTTCGACTAATCCATTCAATGTTTACGATGTACCCGCGCCGCAACGCGGGCGGGTCTTAATCCTAGTTCCATATATAAATAAGCAAACTTTTTGTACATAACCACTTGTAACATGTGCTTTGAGAGTTTTTCTAAAAAAAACTTGATCTTTTAATTTTAACCCAAAGGTTTTTACCTTTTTGCAATTTTAACCCTACATAATTTGTTTTTTTTTACTTTAACCAAAACTTTTCATTACTTTTAACCCAAAGGTTTTTACCTTTTGCAATTTTAACCCTACATAATTTGTTTTTTTAACTTTAACCCAAAACTTTTCATTATTTGCAATTTAACTTCACAACTTTTCTCACTTGTACTTTTCATCTTTGGCAAATTTTCGGTTTACGTATAGTTCTTAATTTTTCGAGTTAATACGACGCAACATACAAGTGTGGTTCAACTTTTTTATGTTTTGTTTCAAATTTTGCAAGTTAATACGACGCAACGTACATGTGTGGTTCAACGTTTTTACCTCTATTTTTTCATGCTTGACAGGTTCGTCGCAACACGCAGACCCTAGGTCGAGTCAGTGTTGGTGGTCGATAACGGTTGTGTGACATTAGTACTATTTGACACCATTTTACGCCCTGTCGCGACGCGGCGTGTGCTTTGGGGTTTTCCAAAGAAAAAATCGTTATGCATATGGTTGTCGTAACCTTGGCTTTGGGGGTTTCCAAAAAAATGATTTTTTTTTTACTTTTCACCCAAAAGTATTTCATAAATTACTTTTAACCCAAAACTATTTGTTTTTTTACTTATAACCCAAAACTTTTTATCTTTTGCAATCTATCCTCACAACTTTTTTTATTTTCAACTTTGGTCCTTTACAGTTTTCATTTTCCCCAAATTTTTCGCTTTATGCTTGGTTCTAAATCTTGTGACTTAACACATCACAACGTGCGTCTTTGGTTTAACATTTTTACGTTTCGTTCTAAATTTTGCGAGTTAACATGACGCAACGTGCGTGTGTGGGTGAACGTTTTTACATGGTCTATTTTTACCCGTTTGACAGGTTTAACATAACGTGCGGGTCCTTGATCGACTTAGTTATAACTAAAGAATCCCCGCCGCATTGCGGCGGGTCTCAATTCTAGTTAATTATATAAAATACAAAAAAAAGAACATAAAGATGTCGGTGGAACAACCCGACCAGTTTTGACTCGTAAATTTACAATGATCAGATCAATCAAAGTTAACTTTTTAGACACTGTGACATGAGCGCGTTCAACTCGACGGAATATGGTAAAACACAAAAGCATTCTGTAAAATGCACAACTTACAACAACAAATTATACATAAAAACACACGACACATAAATGACAAGGATGTGACTTCCCCTCCACCCAGCACATGCAGCAACGTTGTACGCCACTGTTTACGCATTATTTATCTCAGACCAACCGGTTTTTCAGCCTCAAACTGGAATTCCAACGACCCCACCAGATAATATATCTGAACAAACAAACGAACTTAAAAAAATTCTTACAATATAGTACACCCACAGACGTTCTTTGGAGCCTCATCAATCTTCTTTTCTGTTTATAAAGAAGAAAAAAACAAACATAAGTTTCAAATAATACACTATGAAAAGAGCTACCGTGTTTGTTTACTGTAAGTGTCATAAATTAAGAATCAAGATTCGTGCCATTAGATAGTAGAAGCAAAGGTGATGTGTAATATTGTACCCAACAATAATTGATTATCCTAAACCAAAACTTCTTTAAGTATCAATCCGTTCGCAGTTGCTACTTGCTACAATTGTTAGTGTTTTGCAAGTTACAAAAGGTTAATTTGTTAATGGTAGGAGAGTATACTAAATTGTTAGTGTTTAATGGCTATATATATAATAAATTCAGCAAAATATTAAATTACCGATATCCCACCGCGATTACCGATATCTCAACTATCGGTCCTTGACCAATATCCGATTTTTTATCGCATTAACTGCTTAGATGATCAACGGCCACTCTTGTAGATACCATTGAAGTCAATTGGACTACTTTTGAAGTCAACAAAAAAGTTATATGACTTATTTTGTGATTTTTTACACATGGTATTTCTTATATAGTTCATCAAACATAACCAATGATACTAGATTTCATGGAATTATTTGATCTTGAAAAGAGGATCTTCATACTCGATCATTAAATGATTCAAATAAAACCGAATAGAAAAGTGACTTCCTTTCACTCAATTTCTTTACTTATCGAGTGAACTATAGACATATAGTATGTGTCACTTGTATCGTTATCTAAGAATTCAATGTGAGCTCTATAGTCTATAGACCAAATCATCAAATTGCATTACAGAAACCGCATAATAGAGGATATAAATAGAAGAAAACTTAACACATACACATTGATGAGAAAAACCAGATATAGTTACCTGTTTTTGCTTTGTTTAAAGACATCTGTACAACAGCATGCATGGTGATTACCCCTTTCGGAAGCTCCCCAAACGGTGTTCTGCACTGCCCAACGGTTTTACTGTTTTCCAAAATTTTCCCAGCATTTATTAACTTAATGTCGTTTGCTGATTTGGGCCCCCCTTTTTTATCTGATGAAAAGTTAAACTTGTGTTCAGAGATGATTGAGTATGATACAGACAAATAAACCAATTTCAGAGAATCATGGGAGATATGATAGCTTTTACTTGCATTCCAGCATTAAAAAACACAGAAATTAATTCACTTATACTACGACATGAATTTACCACATAACATAACCAAATCATCGGGGTCAAGAGAGTAGTTAATGTTTTCATCAATAAAGTTCATTATTCTTATAAACTATCGTGAATTCGTGATAATATAATTATTGTTAGAAAAAATGGTAACAAGATTCTGAAAGCTAAAAAAAGAGCTTAAGGCTCAGCATATGAAATAAATTCTCACAATGTTACAAGAGCTCATTGTAAGAAGTAAGAACAGTACATATATACTTGCCAAGTTAAGCAACCTATTTACATGCATTCTCATACTGAAATAGGGTTTCAGTGGTTTATCCAATGAAGTCAGAGAAGGGATTAAAAGATCCTTACACTGGAATCTGGAACCAAAAAGTCCATGTATTACGATGACGTGGCACAGGTAAATCTATTTTCTAGGTGGTATTATTTCAGATTACTTATTGAAAGTTTGAAACAACTTATCTGCTTATTGCACTTTTTAAAAATCATCTTTTAAAGTTTGGATGAGAAAAAGTGTTTAAACTCATCCAGTTATGTGCTTATTTAGGGTCAAGTACGCTGTTTACGTTAAACGGTTTGAAAATGCTTGTTTTAAACTGATTAGTGATTAGTCTTGGCAGATTCAAAATCACGCGTTTACCCTAAGCTTGTTTTCAACAAGATGCTTATCCCCTTCTGCTTATAAGCATAAACACATACGCGCTCATCTAATTTTTAACCAAGACCAAGGGATCCAAGTCCACGATGCTGCTCAAACCTCTCTAGGATTTAACAAGTACAAATTACAGGGAAAACCTAGCCGCTAATCCATACTTGAAAACTCAACATACAGCTAGAAGCACTTCGGAAAAATATAACAAAAGTTAGAACCTCAAAATTCCAAAACAACAGTTTACAACACTATACAATACACCGCCTCATAACATACTAGTTAGCCTCTATCTCACATCTTTCTTCTTTACTCTAGCCAACAAGTATATCATTTAACTTAATTCATTCAGAAAAAAAAAATTCAAACTTAGCACAAATACTCGACGCACAATTAACATTCATAACAGAGTTACTAACGAATCAAAACATGCACAAAACTTAACAGCAAAAAATCATCATCAACACATCAGAAGCAAAAATCTGCCTAACCTTTAGGCCATTCGGTAACAATTCTCTCCTTGAGCATCGCAACGGTGGAAGCCGGAGGATACATAAACGGACCGATATCCGATCCATCAAGCAACCGAAACTTGAGCTCTAGAAGATCTTCTTCCGGCATTTCAATGTAACAATCTACAATTTCAGCTTCTCTTAAACCCTAGGATCACACCTAACCACAAACTAGTAATATATGTTCTCAAAAACCTGCAACAACGTCAAATTACAAATTTACGATCAATCACATCAACGAACATGAATCAACAAATGTAACAATCTATAATTTCAGCTTAATTGAAGCCCTAGGATCAGACAGTTCCACAAACTAGTAATATATGTTCTGAAAAGCCTACACAAAGTAAAAGTAGGATCGATAACAAGTGAAATTACGATGAATAACAACAAGGGACATGAAGAAATGAGTTTTAAAGAAAGTATACCTTTGAATTGTGGTGAAATTGTGTGGAATTGAAGAAGATGAGGAACCCTAGACCCGATCTCGAGGCGGACTGTTGTTAATGAATGTGAATTTTGAAAAGTTAAAACCCCGTTCGGTTTTGGTCTGCTTTTTTTTGTACTGATTGCTGATTTGCTGGTGGGTTTGAATTCGGTGGTTAATTTATATCGTTGTGTTCAAATCACATTTTTAAATTTTATGGGGTTTATTAAAGATGTTTATATAAAGCGTTTGTGTAAATAAATTTTTAGAGTGAATTATAAATTTTATCTTTACCAAACTAGGGTTGCAGTTATTCGTGCGTTGCGTAGGGACACGGTTGAAATTCAGAAGATATAACACACTGTGATAACCGATAAATAAATTTGTAAAATTAAATAAAATGATATCTAAATATGTTATGTTATTTGCGTCTTAACTCGGCATTAAACATCAAAATAATTAGAAAAGATTAAACAATATAGTAAATGCAAAGGTAAAAAAATGTAAACGAAAAAGAAAACGATAGAAACTCAGCCGGTTTCGGTGTGCTTGTTATAGCAAAAAAAAAAAGTTAAAAAATATGTTCAGAAGGGTATCAGCGCGTTCATTAAAAAAAACTAAAAATAAAACCTTCGCCGCACTTGTTATAGCAAAAAAAAAGGTAAAAAAAATCTAAAACGGTATTAACGTGTTCGTTAAAAAAAACTATTTAGGGGTAGAAAAGTAATTTGGTTAAAGTAAAAGAAATACAACAATTAAACTCCATGGGTTGTAAATAAAAAAAGTTTACACTAAATGACGAAATAGACTAAAAGACAAAAAAACACTATTTATCTTCTTATAATTTATATAGAGATAATATCAGACGGTATTTTTACCTTTAAAATTGATGACTTTTGTACTTATCGTTTCAAATGTTACACGTTATATCCTTTAGCACTAACTCACTTAATTTCAACCATTTACGACAACTTCAAGCAATCGAGTACCTAAAGTAAATCGTACAAGAAGACAATTCGAGAAATCAACGGGTTTGACTCGATTTTGACTCCATCATCGCTTGTTTTGAATCTCTTATCAAATCAGATTGCGGATCGGGACTAACCGCTTGCTTTGAAGCGACGTCGTTGAAAACTCGTCGGAGCGGTCACTGAACGCAGTGGAATCTTCGTTGGGACTAATTGTCACACCCCAACCGATGACGGAAACATCAGAGTGAGACGAACGAGATTGTTCAAAGACTACATAATATTATGTGACAATAAATTAAGTTTAAAACCGATTTCATTCATGATAATAGATTGTCAAATACATCGAGGAAATTCAAGTACAACATTGAAAGAGACAAGTACAACAATTCAACATAACAAAAATAAGCAAATCTAGTATTTTGAGCGTGTTTCTAAGTCGTCCTACTAAATTCGTCATGGGCATCATCATCAATCTGTAACATGTTAAAAATAATGGTTCAACGCAAAAGCATTGGCGAGTACACAAGTTTGTAAATACATAACATAAGTATAAAAAGAATTTCTCGAATCCACGTGACATATTTGTATACAAGGTTATCTAGCATGCAATGCTAACTGTCAAACACGAGTGTCCACGAGAATTATGTGCATCCCCCGCCACAAAAGTGAACGAGACCGTTTATGTATAATATAAGCTTAACAATACCCCGACGGGCGACGTGCTATAGTGCTATATATGTTAAGTAGGGCTACAGGGCCGGCTAAGCCCAGGTGCAGAATGGGCCCAAACCAGTATAGGGCCCAAAAAACGAAAATTATATATATATATATATATATATATATATATATTTAAAAAAATTCTGTTTGTTTTTATGAAAAATAAATTTTGTAAGTTTTTAATAAAAAAAATTATTAGTCCTGTGATTAAATGTCACAGGCCTGTTTATTAAATAAACCCTGAAATAGGCCAAAGTAAAAAAAATTCTTTATAGTGGATTTTAAATAGGCCCAGGTCAATAAAACTCTCTTTTTTATGTTTTGGAGTAATTAAATAGGCTCGGTTATTAAAAAAACCTTTCAGGTTATAAAAAAAACAGAGATAGACGCCCACTGAATCCGGAGTTGCATACATTCGTGTTCGCAGGACGTGCGGGCATACACGGGTTCAACCAAATTCCAGTTCCGAAACTCAGTTTTTGCACCCCCATGTGCGCGCGTAGGACTTATGGTAAAACATGTCATAAAGCTACAATTGTTTAGTAAATGTTTTACATTATAAACAACCGTTCCCTTTGTTCCCATACTGAAGGGGTAAGGTCCCAAAAACCTCACAAAAAGGATTTGAGACCATACCACAAACCAACCTTTTAACCTTTTGACCTTGCGCGGCCGCGCATTGGTCTTGCAAGAGGAAGAAGTAATCAGCGATCTATAATCGCTCGCCCAAAGGAAAACATAAATCCTTGCGCCTTCCCCCATTAGCAAAGGATAAAAATCCTGAGATCAATACTTCCGCCCAAATATCCAAGCTTGGATATCATTTTTCCCAGACTTGGGATTCATTCGTCTGTGTCCACACAGCAAGGTGTCACACCAGATTACAGCAGTAATCTTCTAGAAAGAAATACAATCGTGGACGGTTATAACCGTCTGGACACGTGTCATTACCACAGGCACCCCTGAAATCACAACGAAGGCATGCAATTGGAGAATAATCTCCACTTAATCACTTTCCACGTGGCAATTCCCCAGCCATAGATCAAACCACGATCCGTGTGCATTCACATCGGATCGAGGCAACTCAACGTCTGATCAAAGAACTTAACGGAAGGAAATGTAACCGTCACATCGTTAGCATCTTCCGTCATCTTTTCGATAACAGGTTTTCCCTCCCAAACTCCCGGTTATAAATACAAGAACTGTTCAGGTATAAAGGCAGATTACACCCACTTCTCAAATACTTTCTCTTCTCCATTACCAATACTTATTCTCACACCGGAGTCGGGTCAAGGAGAGAACCCTCTTCTCCCCTTGGCGAGGCTAACGGTGCTCTTTTTTTGCAGAATCACCGGAGAAGAAGATCAGCTGTGACTGAATCAATCGAGAGAGAGCTAACCTTTTTATGCGGATTCAAACCCCCTAGCTATCTCGGTTCCGGCCATTTAGTTAGTGTTTCTTCATTGGCGCCCACCGATTCCTCAGTTTTCTAGCTTCTATCTCGTTTCGATTCAGTTCATTCCATTTTCTGTTTTTGCACATGGCAGAAAATTCGTCATCCCACCGGCAACCTGGTCCTCGACCAAACGTCGGAAACAATTTCCAAATAGAAGGATCCCCAGAACATTGGTTTAACAGATGCCAAACTGCTTTAGACACAATCGTTATACAAATCGCCAGATCTGATTTCCCAAACATCAGATCTGGAAAAGAAATCAACACTACAGTATTGGACCCACCAACACCACGTCGGGGGGACATCCAATCCAGCCAATCCAGAGATAGCAGTTATCAGAAACAAATACACATGGTTCAAGGAGGTCCGTCACGAAGACCAAATAAACGAAATATGATCAACATTGGAGAGAACAGCAAGTCGTGTTCCCTGTTGTTCCTGGGGGCCCTCAGGAAGAACGACCAGTGATTATCACTGGTATTTTCGGTCATTACCGAACGGACTATATGTTCATAGATCCAGGAAGTTCGATGGACATCATACATGAGCAGTGCTTTAAGCAGCTCGACCCATAAGATAAAGCACGTCTAGAACCGGTCGATTTTCCCCTCACCGGATTCTGTAATGAAGCTGTATTCCCATTAGGGCAAATCGCTTTCCCGGTGACTTTATCAGATGGCGAACATTCACGAACAGTTACAGTCAATTTCATGGTCATGCCAGCAACATCACGTCATGATGTCCTGCTCGGGAGAAGGTCACAAAGAGAATTCAGCATGATCACTTCCATCCCACATGCTGCTTGCGGATTTCCGACAGAGACCGGGGTTGCAATCTCTATTCAAGCAAAGAAGTCATGTACGTGGACGACGAACCACCAGCAAAGGTAGTCAAACCTTCGGTACCAAACGAACCAGAGAAATGGGTCCTGAACAACGAATACCCAGAGCAGACCATTCTGCTAGGACAAGCCATTTCACCGGCAACACGCATACAACTGAAAGAATTGTTGTCTAACAACAAAGATATATTTGCTTGGTGCCCAGCAGACATGACTGGAGTTCCACGCGACATCGCGCAACATTGTCTAAACATTAAACCATCAGTAGAACCTGTTGCTCAGGGGAGGTGCAGTTTCAGTGAAGAAAAAGCAAAAGCAATGGACGAGCAAGTGACAGAGCTACTCAATGCGGGGATCTTGCGCGAAGTGAAATACCATACATAGGTTGCCAACCCAGTGATGGTACAAAAACATAGCGGCGGATGGAGAATGTGCGTCGACTTCAAGGACCTGAACAAAGCATGCCCCAAAGATTGCTACGCGCTTCCAGAGATAGACAAAAAAGTCGACTCTCTAGCATCATTCAGATGGAAATGCTTTCTCGACTGTTATAAGGGTTATCACCAGGTCCAGATGAAAGAAGAAGACGAAGACAAAACCGCGTTCCGCACAGATAAAGGCATCTACTACACCAAAATGCCGTTCGGTTTGCGCAACGCAGGCGCAACTTATCAACGCTTAATGGACACAGTCTTCAGCGGGGATATTGGCAAGACTGTCGAAGTATACATGGATGACCTCGTCATCATGAGCCATGAAGAAGAGACAATGCTCAACAATATCCAGCGCACGTTCGACTCCTTACGCAGCGTGAACTTAAAACTTAATCCGACAAAATGCTCCTTCGGCATGAAAGAAGGAAAATTTTTGGGTTTCATAGTTACAAGAGACGGCTTTAAGGTTAATCCAGAAAAGGTGCAGGCCATCCAGCTAATGCCATCACCTGCAACAGTTAAAGAAATGCAAAGGCTCGCCGGGCGATTAGCAGCCTTGAACAGATTCTTGGCTAATCACGCAGCAAAGTCTTATCCATTCATCAGCACGCTGCGAAACTGTGCAAAGAAAACTGCCTTTCAATGGACATCTGAAGCAGAAGCAGCGTTCAAACAAATGAAAGAATGTTTAATCCAGCTACCAACGCTGACCGCACCAAAAGAAAAAGAACCACTGATTTTATATCTATCTGCTGCGGAAGTAGCGGTTGGTGCTGTATTGATGGTAGAGCGCGAGAACATTCAGACTCCAATCTACTATTTAAGCAAAATGCTCACAGGCCCAGAAACTCGCTATTCGATGATAGAAAAACTAGTCCTCGCACTAGTACACGCATCACGACGTCTGCGCAGATATTTTTCGGGTCACGTCATCACAGTTCTCACCAATTATCATTTAGGCCAAATATTATCCAAACCCGACGTAGCGGGAAGATTGGCCAAATGGGCCATTGAGCTGGGAGGATACAATATCTTCTACAGGCCAAGACCAGCAATCAAAGGACAAGTTCTAGCAGATTTCGCCACCGAAGTTCCCATTGACAAAGTTCAAGAGTGCGAAGCAATCCAGAACCCTATACCCGTTTTCGATGATAGAGTCTGGACCTTACACACAGATGGCGCTTCCAATGACGACGGAGCAGGGACAGGTCTCCGATTAGTCAGTCCAGACAATTATGAACTTACTTATGCCATACGCTTAGATTTCCCAAGCACAAACAACGAAGCGGAATATGAAGCATTCTTGGCAGGCCTCCGCTTAGCACTAAAAATGGGAGCAAGAAACCTTGAAGCTAACGTTGATTCAAAACTGGTGGCCGAGCAAGTCAATGGTCACTACGACGCGAGAGGAGAAGCTATGGCATTATACCTTGAACAAGCACGGATGCTGATCCGCCAATTCCAAACATTCAAAGTTAACCACATAAACAGAAGCGAGAACAAGCATGCAGACGCACTTAGCAAATTAGCCGCTACCAGCTTCAAGCATTTGGCAAAGGAAGTGCGCATAGAGGTATTGTCTAACCCTTCGATTCATCTCAAACAAGTGAACGTTATAGAAGTTGGTAGTCCATCCTGGATGTCTCCGATCATCTTATACTTACAACACGGAAAACTCCCGGAGGGAAAAGCAGAAGCCAGAAAACTCCAACACAAAGCGATAAATTACGAGATGGCAGATGGCGTCCTTTACCGGAAATCATTTATGGGCCCATTACTACACTGCATTGATAAAACAGACGCCCAATACCTAGTCAGAGAGATCCACGAGGGATTATGCGGAATACACGCGGGACCGCGCATGGTCGTGGCAAAGATAATGAACGCCGGGTACTACTAGCCAGGAATGCACATGGACGCAGTTGATCTATTAAGAAGATGCGCGGCATGTCAACGCCACGCACCAAAGACACTCCGACCCAAAAATCCGCTAATTCCCGTTACTTCCGCCTGGCCATTCCAACAGTGGGGCATCGATCTTGTCGGCCCATTTCCTGACGCGCCAGGTGCAGTGAAATTCATCATCGTCGCGGTAGATTACTTCACAAAATGGGTGGAAGCTAAAGCTTTGGCCTCAACAACAGCAATGGTAATCCGCAAATTTATATGGGAACATATCATTTGCAGATTTGGATTACCATTGCGCATTATTTCCGACAATGGTACAAACTTCGCCGCAGAAGAACTTCAAAAATGGTTCAAAGAAATGAAGATCGAGCACAACTTTGCCTCCGTCGCGCATCCTCAAGCGAACGGTCAGGTAGAAAGCGTAAACAAACAAATCGTTGACGGCATAAAAGCGTGACTCGGGACGGCACGCAGAGGGTGGGTTGACGAACTTCCCAGCATCCTCTGGGCGCATCGAACAATGCCAAAGACTAGCACTGGCGAAACTCCGTTCAGTCTAGTCTATGGGTCTGAGGCCGTCATTCCAGCTGAGATCGGTTTACCATCACCGCGCATGATAGCCATGGAAAAACAGAACAATGAACAAGAGCGAAGAATAGATTTGGATCTTCTGGAAGAAAGGCGCAAGAACGCCGCCATAACGGAAGCAAGGTACAAATCCAAGCTCGAAAAATATTACAATGCGCGCGTCCGCGTTTGCACCTTCGTCCCCGGTGATTTCGTCTTGCGCGACAATGAAGCTTCAAACGTTGAAAAGCCGGGCAAATTAGCGCCAAGATGGGAAGGACCATACGTCATTAACGAGGTCCTAGGCAAGGGGGCATATACCCTAAAAAGAATTGACGGAACTCTAGTTCCACGCACCTGGAACGCGCAACAGCTGCGCAGGTGTTACATGTAGGTCAAATCATTCACAAGCAATGTATTTCCTATTTACACTTGTATTACAAGCCTCACGCGCTATCAATACAAACGCTATTTCTATACTTGTTACTGTTTGTTACAAATTGCATGAAATTCTTTTGGTTTACGCGAAAACGGAATGGCAAATATTGTACAACTCATGAACAGTCTGAGAAAAAAGCGCAACAAAAGCGCAGATTCTTACAAACGTTCACACATGAGCACAATGCCATCTCTAAATTCGCTCTACCTGATCAAAACAATTAAAGCACATGCAACATATTGTAATCCAAACATGCAAAAACGTACAGCAATTTACAAGCACGAAAGTGCATCAAAATATACATTACCCAGTGTAACATAAAACACTTCTTAACAAAAATCATGACAATGATCTTTGGAAGTTTTTAGTACCAAAAGCTGAGAATACATACAATAATCACGCCAGTGATCTTCAAAAAAAGAGGGTTGTGTTAAACAGACTAACACAAACATCAAAAGAAGGGATACTCCCAAACTTAATCAACGGCAAGATCATCTTCAACACCTATGTTCACCGGAGGTTTCTTCCGACGACGATAATACACCAACTCACACTTACTCGGACGGAGAGTTGGGAAACGAGCCATTAAAGCCTCAACCGACAGCACAACGGTCTCTTTATTAGCCTCCGGTAGACGAAGATCGGCGTCAACAGGCCCAACAGCAGACATCACCTCATCAGTTCCGGTAAGAGGCGGTGACGGAGAGTTGGCAAGCAACAACAAGCTCTCAGCGGCATCGTAAAAATTCAAGATATCGTGAAGTCGACGGGTACGATATAAACCCTTTATCTCCATAATTTCCAAAATAAGAGGATAGAATACACATCCTACAAATATATAAAGGGGATAACACCTTGGAGAAAGGGAAACTGGATCGTTATGATTAACTGTCAGAAAGATATCACATCCAAGCGGCGCTACTGGAACAAGAGTCATATCCTCATTAATAAAGCCTGACAAAGCGCCACTACAAATCCCAAGAGAGAAATACACATTCTTACTGACAGATGCTGTCATCACACGTCAATACGTAAGTACAATTTCCCCTTAAAAGCTTTTTTAGCAGCATTCAAACTTCTCACAAAAGATTCCCTACCCAGATAAATTCAAATCTTCTCATAGAAGATTTCTTATTTTTTCGAGCCCAAAAACATTTCCCTCTCGTAAGTCCAGTGCTCCACTTATTTGCATAAGTACAACACTAGACTGGGGGGACTTGAAGGGGTAAGGTCCCAAAAACCTCACAAAAAGGATTTGAGACCATACCACAAACCAACCTTTTAACCTTTTGACCTTGCGCGGCCGCGCATTGGTCTTGCAAGAGGAAGAAGTAATCAGCGATCTATAATCGCGCGCCCAAAGGAAAACATAAATCCTTGCACCTTCCCCCATTAGCAAAGGATAAAAATCCTGAGATCAATACTTCCGCCCAAATATCCAAGCTTGGATATCATTTTTCCCAGACTTGGGATTCATTCGTCTGTGTCCACACAGCAAGGTGTCACACCAGATTACAGCAGTAATCTTCTAGAAAGAAATACAATCGTGCACCACCCAGACGGTTATAACCGTCTGGACACGTGTCATTACCACAGGCACCCCTGAAATCACAACGAAGGCATGCAATTGGAGAATAATCTCCACTTAATCACTTTCCACGTGGAAATTCCCCAGCCATAGATCAAACCACGATCCGTGTGCATTCACATCGGATCGAGGCAACTCAACGTCTGATCAAAGAACTTAACGGAAGGAAATGTAACCGTCACAGCGTTAGCATCTTCCGTCATCTTTTCGATAACAGGTTTTCCCTCCCAAACTCCCGGTTATAAATACAAGAACTGTTCAGGTATAAAGGCAGATTACACCCACTTCTCAAATACTTTCTCTTCTCCATTACCAATACTTATTCTCACACCGGAGTCGGGTCAAGGAGAGAACCCTCTTCTCCCCTTGGCGAGGCTAACAGTGCTCTTTTTTGCAGAATCACCGGAGAAGAAGATCAGCTGTGACTGAATCAATCGAGAGAGAGCTAACCTTTTTATGCGGATTCAAACCCCCTAGCTATCTCGGTTCCGGCCATTTAGTTAGTGTTTCTTCACATACCAATGTGGGACAAAGTGTTTTTACCATTTTGAGACTTTCATTCATACACATTATTGTTCGCTTTGTAAGTAGGTTACATACTTCGATCATTTTTGCTACGCTATTTTTGTTAATTTGTTTTATCTATTTCATGACAATTAACGTTGCACTATGGGTTTGTAGTTTTTATATATTATATGAAGATTTGCGAATAGGGCCCAAATTTTTTTTCTCGTACAGGGCCAAATTTTTTTTCCCAATTTCGGAGACGGCCCTGTAGGGCTAGCTAAGTTAATGACAAGAAGCATGTATGTATTTAGCATGAACCTAAGCATAACAATAAGTATGTATAACGGATTGAGAGGATAAAGTATGTTTGTGTATTTTGTAAGTTAACATGTTACAACCCAAAAGTGTGTAAAAAGAAAATGGGTCAAGTGTACCCACGTTTTTGCAAGCTTCCACTTGGTAATTCCGTGAAGAATTGGTTGTTTGAGGATGGAGCACAGAGTTCTCCTACACGAGGAAACAAAGGTGTGTGAGTATTCGGATGATAACAGAGGATTTGGATTCGGAATTTATAGTACACAAAAGTATGTATATGAGAAAACAATCATCTAGACTTAAACACTCGTTTTTGACACTATGCGTCCCGTATATGTTGATGTGATTTCATGGGTTAAGATACCCATTAGAATCGTAACGAGAGATTTAAGTCCTAGATAATATAACTTATTACCATGACAAATAATCATTTGATTATTACCAATGGTTCGGTTACGTATACATTTAATATATTTTATATAGTATGTAGTATGTCCAACATGTTTATCATGGAATTTCATAGAAGTCAAGCATGGAGGTAGGAGGATAACCGTCCTTTAACCTCTTTTGTAAGATTCACCAATGCACAAGTTGTCACAAGGACAACTTGAATGGTCATGAATGAAGTGGAAAGGAAACGTACATACTTCTCAAGGGGAAATAATCAAGTGAGGTGGTGGATTGAAAGTAGATAGCCAAGGCTTCCAAGAAATGACACTCATACCAAAGCACAAGTCTTGTTACAAGAAGAAGCTTGGATGGTCCCAACACTTGTGGGTTAAAAACCCTTACAAAACAGAAAGTTTGGAGGCAATTAACACCTCCGAATTTATGTGAAACAACCTTGGTTAGGGTCACTAATCATGGACTTGATTAATGGCATAAGAACACAAGTTTGTTTGAGGAAAACACAAGTTAGAAGAAAGTGTATAAATATTTCTTCCAAAACAGAAAGTTTGGACCTCAAAATGGTGATGTTCCACCTTAGTTTTCCATGGAAAACCTGTGGAAACACTCCTAGAGGTGTTCCAAGCTTTGTAGAGGAAGAAGTAGTGAAGAAAACGAAAGAAAAGTGAGTATGAACTCACTTATGTAACTTGTGTTTTAGAGAGGATTGAAGTGTTTGTAAAGTGGTAAAAGAGTGGGGAAGAGGTGGGTTTTATAGTTGAGGTTTAGGGTTAGTTAGGTGAGTCTTAATCACAAGAAACACACTTAGAAAACACAAAATTGCCCAATCCTTGAGCTGGACGCGACATTCTGTGGATTTTGGGGCTTGGCGGGGCGCGACCGTGAAAGGTTGTCCCCGTCGCGCAACGCGACGGGCTTGGGTCCCGGAATTAAGTTTTGATGTTTGGCAACTTCAGTCCTTTATGTTTATTTAGGTTAGATTTCAATGTGTTTTAAGTATAAAAGGCATAATATAAGGTGATTTTGTGTAACCTAACATATGAATAATCATAATTAAGTATGATATAAGTATATGAGTCGTGATTAAGCATCGTAAGTGTTCAATGAGGTATAAACATGAGTGAAAAACGTATAAGTTGTGCATGTAAGATATGTATTTGTAAATTTAACACGCATTTACAAGAATCACGAATAAGGTATCAAATATATAACGAATTTAAGCGTATAAGCATGCATGAATAAGTATGATATAATTCGAGTTTTATTACGATCAAAGTCTCGGATTTTACAATGATACAACGAAATACGATTACAAGGAATACAAGTTTCCGAAAATAGAAATACAAGACAAGCTTTCTAATTAAGGAAAGTTACGAAAAAGCAGAGCGTTACAGTCTCCCATCCTTTAAGAAATTTCGTCCTGAAATTTAGGAAGATGCTGTCACACCCCCAAAATCCACACGCGGAGTACCACCGCTTGGAGGCGTGACATGACCAGGATCAAGCCACCAATCATATTGAACATAAGTATATAGTAAAAGTCATTCATCAATATGATAGGTGTTTCCAAAACCAAATATAAACAAGTGTGTAGCGGAAGCATTTAAAGTAAAACCCAACATAAGTTTAAGTACAAAATGTCATAATGTTTAACAACACATTTCACGATCCATGTCCACAACGACCGTGCCTCCCGTGCAAGCTCCAAAAGTACCTAAGGTCCTGCAAGGCATGTAACAGAGAGTCAACAACTAGTTGAGCGAGTTCACAGAAAGTAAATGCGTAATAGTAAGTTCGTATGTAACATGTGGCTCTACTGGGCCGATAGTACGTTCTATTGGTGGGGGCTTCCCATGTTGTATATCCACTAGACTATTCGTAACCATAAGTATCCTTCCCAATCCGAGGATAGTAGTAAGTAAAATTTTACGTAGGTTTTACGTAAGTGCCCTTCACAACCGAGGACAGTGGTACGTAGCGAGTACGTAGATTTAGCGCTGGCGTCCTTCCCAATCCGAGGACGGTAGTACGTAGGTTTTACGTAGGTTTAGTGCTGGTGTCCTTCCCAATCCGAGGACAGTAGTACGTAGGATTTACGTAGGTCTAAACACTAGTGTCCTTCCCAATCCGAGGACAGTACGTAGGCTTTACGTAGAGTTTGGCACAGGCATCCTTCCCAATCCGAGGACCGTGGTAAGTAGTCTAGTAGTGATGTAAGTACAAGTAATTATTCAATCCCATTCCCAACCCACCGGGGAATCCCATGCCTTGGTAAGAGTGTGAACTCACCTTGTTTGCTCGGTATGCTAAGTTAAGTGCTCGCAATAAATCAGCCAAGTCCTATAGTAGGCACGTATATTTAATCAGTTTATGTTTGTTAAGTTTCACATGTAACTATCATCAAAGTATCATCACCGAGTGTGCCTCGCAATTAGCATTCTTGTATCATGTAAACAGTTAATCCATGCAAAAACATCTTACCCATAATAGCTTTCACAGTTAATTGAAACATAATTAACCAACAACACAGTTAATTGAGCTAGTTAACTGAACTAACATATTCAAACAGGGGTACACAGTTAACAAGGTTAACATTTCAGAACTGGTAACTAACTGTGTCACATGTTTTACTTAACTAAGTTACATATTTAACAGAATGTCATCCATGAATCTTACATAGTGAGTAAAGTTAACTGAGTTAATGAACTTAACTCAGTTAATAGGCTAAGCATAGTTACATAACTAACAGAGTTATTATATGTAATTTAATAAGTTAACAACTTAATAAATTTAACCAGTTAACAAGATAATAGTTGGGCCGAAATCACTAGCTAGCCGAAAACCCTATTGCCGAAATCACCTTGGCCGAAATCCCCTATGTGGCCGAAATCCCTCATGTGGCGAAATCACTTAAATGGGCCGAACTCTTGGGCCGAAAACACTTATTGCCGAAAACCATCATTGGGCCGAAATCACTCTTGTGATTTCGTCCAGCATGTTTAAAAGATTAATACTTCCGAAATCCAATAAGTGCCGAAAACACTTTGGGCTTGAACAGTAACGAAATCACTTTGTGGGCCGAAATCACCTTATGTGATTTCGTCCAGTTTACATTTGTGGGGGTGTTTTCGTTACTATTTATCATCTTCACAACACTTACAGTAGCTTAAACCCAGCAACTCTAATCAACTAACAGTTACATGAATAAATTTGCAGATCATTCAACCAAGCAAAACCAATATGCATAATCATCATCAATTATACCAATCGTATATATATATAATAACCATATATATACACATACGCAGACATGTAACGATCTATCGAAAGTTATACACAATAAACCATGGTGCAAACTAACCGAGATGTAAAACTGGTGGATTGACCGAAAACCAAGGCTCCGTAAGCTTGCAGTCGCCGTCACAGTTAGAGAGGTGCTCTAGGGTTTTTTTTTTTTAATTGTTGCCCTTTTTGCGTACAGGTTAAGTAAAACCATTTAAATAAACATTACTGGGCCAAAGGCCCACTCTAGTTCATGTTGGGCCCATAGTGGACGAAAACACTTTGTGTTTTCACCACAAGGGTGTTTTCAGGTAGGGTGTTTTCATGAGTGGGTGTTTGGCATGATTTATTAAACAACAGAATGTTAATTCTAAATATAATAATATTAACCTTCACTACAAATATAATGCACACCACATATATAACATATCGATCACAGTACAAATTAACATATTACAACGTTTGCAGTTGTGAAACAAACAAGTCGTGACAACAAACCACATAATAATAATAAAAAAAAAATAAATGTGCAATTAATGTGAAGATGGAAATCTGGGAAACTCGAGTTGTCACAGATGCAACGAACAGATGCGGATACTTAGCCTTCATATCACTTTCGAGTTCCTAAGTAAACTCAGCGCCACGTTTTCCTTCCCATCGAACCTTGACGACAGGAATTCGACTGCACCTCAATTGCTTGACTCCTCGGTCCATGATCTCGACAGGTTTCTCTACGAAGTGAAGAGTCTCGTTGATTTGAAGATCTTCGAGTGGAACTTGAAGTTCTTCTTCAGCTAGACATTTCTTTAAGTTTGAGACGTGAAATGTAGGATGAACGTTGTTGAGTTCTTGAGGTAGGTCCAGTCGATACGCCACCTTGCCAATCCTTTCGAGAATCTTGAAAGGACCTACGTAACGAGGAGCGAGTTTCCCTTTCTTACCAAAACGAACTACGCCCTTCTAAGGGGATACCCGAACCCAGTTTAACTGCGGCGATGTTTCTGATTTACCCGAATCCAATCTCCAACCATTGCGCTGGTGCAACAATTGCGCTGGTGCTTGGTGCATCCGATGAACCCGATTCCCTATCCCGAAGGCGCCCCTCACACCTTTATGGATATCAATAAATAGTCACCCTGTATTTAACTTAGCACCCATAATGTTGGCCTGCTGGTCACAATCAATATCTGAGTTTTATATGGCCGAATTGTCCTTCTAGTTAACAAAATTACATATAAAATGCCCAAATTGCCCTTCTCGTTAACAGAAAAAAATGGATGAAGTTAATCAGTGGACTAAAATAGCAACAGTGAAACCTTTTTGGACCCACAAACGAAAAATGAAACCTTTAGACTAAACTAGTAAAATGATCAAAACCACACAAACTAAAATGACATTTAACTCATTTAAGTTTTTTTTGAGTTGTACCATATCTATTAATTTTCTTTTTCTTTTTATAGAGTTTAGTAACTTTTCACTTTCTTCCCCTAAGCTTTAGTAACTTTCAATTTTAATCCCTTAAGGGTATTAAAACTTTTACGCTTCCTCCCTTAAAGTATTAGTAAAATATGATATAGTCGTTATTGTTTAGTTTGAATTCTAATCATCGTTGTAAAAATTCTGACTAGGCGTCGATTAATCGCTAGTCCCCACCTCATCGTCCGACTAGCGACTACCAATTACTTCAACACTGATTCTAGTAAACCCAATTCTTTATATTATTATTATTATTATTATTATTATTGTTATTATTATTATTATTATTTGAGATAAAGGTTTTTTAAGTTTTCTTATTTCCATTTCAAGCGGGTTTTTGTTGTTTCAACCTAGTTATTCTTTTTTACAACAACGTTTTACGTTTTGGTGTATATTTTGCGAGTTAACACGTTCCAACGCGCGTGTGTGGTTCAACGTTTTTACGTCTATTTCTTTTGCAGTTAACAGCCCATTGCAACGTGTGGGTCTTAAGTCGACTTAGTTATTCTTTTCCATGTTTTACGTTTTGGTCTAATTTTTACGAGTTAACACGCCGCAACGTGTGCACGTGATTCAACGTTTTTAAGTCTACTTTTTGTCCGGTTTCGCCGCAAAGCACGAGTCCTAAATACTAGTTATAATTTATAATCTTTTAGCTTGTATGATTTAACTACGACCGTGGGGTACGGTAGGGCGTGGGTAGGGGGCATGGTGCGACACGTGGAGTATGGGGCACCCAAGACCAAAAGCCAATTTCAAAGGGGTATGGTGGGGCGTGGCTGGGTGGCGTGGCTAGTGCTCTTGGCCAATGAGGTTTCACCATGTAATGTGGGTAGCCCCGCCCAACGCCCGGGCTGAATCCCACGCCAATGAGGCCACGCCCAAACCCAAGCCTACCCGGGGTGATGATTTGGGCGTTTCTTTCCAACCCACGCCCCAACCCCGCCCCATTCCCCATATTCTAAACTTAGGACCGTATATTAACCTATGGGTCGAAACTTGTTAAGTAGATATGTATCATATTGCTACGCGTTTGTCACGTAGCGTGGTGATGACAGTAGCATGTATCATGTATGGGTTGTCGGCCGGTAAACACCTTTGACTTATCATTTCACAAAGACGCACCTATATACCATTCAAGTATATGTAATAATTCAGACAAAAAATATAATATAAATATTATATAATAAAAACAATCTAATCCTTTACTATATAAAATTCAATTTTGAAACATTTCATCAGAAAATGTGTTTATTCTGTAATAGTTTAGGGTACTAATATGTAATATGTCTCTATATTTAAGAAAAAAATACGAACCAGACGACCCATAAAAGAATTATCTATAAATAAACGTGTTTCAACAGAACATAAAAATCAGATAAATACATATTATTGTTGTAAAACTACTATTAACACAAGAATATGAGAAGAATTATAGGGAGAAAAGAACTAATATTTCATTGATAGGTATGTCTTTAACAAAGAATTACAATCAATATATATAAGAGATGAAATCTTGGAGAACAAGTCAATCTATTTATGGAGTTGATAACCACATAATATAATATATTTATAACACTCCCCCTTGGTTATCAACTTTATACGCTTTGAGATGCTACCTCGTTAAAAAAACCTTGCTAGGAAAACCCAGTGGGACAAAACCTCAGCTAAGGGAAAAAGAGTGCAGTGCGTATTTTCTTCTCCTGATACTTCTGGATTATTTATGTTGCCTCATTAAAAACCTTACTAAGAAAACCCAAAATGGGACAAAACTTAGTGAGGGAAAAAGAGTGCAACTTTATGATACTCCCCCTCATTTGAATATGTAGCCTTTAAGTGACATGTGTCGATCTTCCTTGAAAGTTGCTCAAAGCTTTCATAGCCAGTGAAATGCTGCTTGATCCCTTGAAGTACAATCCTTTATGTTGAGCAATGTGGTATGATCTTCAAATGAGACTTTAGGTGCTTCTTATCAAATTATATAATATGATCTACGATTGTGTTGTGTCACATTCCCTGCATCTATATGACTAACCAAACTTGTTTTGATGGGTTAGTAAAATATAAACAAATATCGTTTATATCTGGAATATTTGTTTTAACTCATTCCAGTGTCTCCTCGCTCAACACATGCTATATCATGACAATAAGTTCGAATGGAAGATATTATAATCATCCATATATAGCAAGACATATTAATGCACATATGCATAACTATGGTGCTTATAGACTGAGAATCTCCACTTTGATACGAGATGATAATAGTCATTCTTATAACAAGTGACTGAACAATCTTTAACGTACTTTAAGGTTAAGCGGCTTAGACATCATCACTGTAAATTGCTATTATAGTGAACTTTTATGAGAGGACTTTTGATAAAGATGGATAATAATATCAAACTTATATTGCTCTTTATCATAACATATCATGAGTTGTATGACACTCAACCCAACTCCCTTATTCCATAATCTCTTTTCAAAATTTATAAAGATACATTCGTAAGGTTTTGAAACCAATGCCTCAGACATTTACCATCATTCACATACTTCTTTCACTTTGAACAACATATTTGCATATACTTTTTAGGGGTTCTGTTACATTAACCACCTTATTGATTTCTATATTATATGCAAGGATATTTTGAACACTTGCTTCATTTATAAGATCCATATTGTACCATGCTTGTACACTATAATTGAAATGCCATAATCACCGAGTACATGTATTCTATGTATGTTTATTGGTGCATAAGAATTACATCCATAAGATGTTTCCACTTAACCTTATAAGCACATAAATGCTTTAGGATACTCATCAGGAGTTCCAATTATATTCAACGTATTCAAATATGAATCTGTATACAACGATCATATCGTTCTCGAGAACTTATTTTACATGATTTTAATAAATTAAATCCTTGAGGGACTTTCATGTAAACTTTTAGTATCCAGTGATTCATAACTTTCATAAGACACATATCAATTCTCTCTTTATATTACCAGACTAATTAAATATTGGAAAGTCAATACATCCACCACCGGAGAATACGTCTCCTAATAATCAGTCATAGGTCTTTGCGAAAATACTTGTGCCACCAATTTTGCCTTATATCACTTTATTTAATTTTCACATGATTCGCATAAAAGACCCATTTGTATCCAACATATTTTACAACTTCAGTTGTACGGATTGTTGGTCCAGAAACTTTCCATGTTATTAGAGAATTCAACTCTGCCTTATTTGTGCCTTTCCATTTTGGCCAATCATTTATATGTTTTCATTCATAGGCATATCTTAAATCTTGATCCTCATCACTTCATCATTTCAAGCGCTACATTATATACAAAAGTATAACGACGTCGATTTTATTTCGATTCCATACATATCTTAGACATGATACAACTTATCGAGATCTCTTTATTTTCAGGTACCTGAGGTTCTTCTTGAACCATCATGTCTACTGTCTCTTCAGGAGATCTTATTACTATAACCTCGACTTGACCATCGTAATTATTTGCTCCAATTTTCGAGAAAATTTATTATTGGAATCAACTAGCCTACCACGCTTTAGACGTGCAATAGACTCATTACAAACATGTGATTGTCCTTCTGGGACACTCATCTTAATTGGAGCATTAGCAGTTGGTATATGTGACATAGTCACCTTTTTAAGGTCAGTGAACGCGTCTGGTAAAAGTTTCGCTAATCTTTATAAATGAGTTATTCTTTGAACTTCTGGTATACACTTTTAGTTTTGAGGATCAATGATAATTCATAACAACTCATTTCTTTTCCAACTGCTTTTTATCTCCCCCTGATATTGGGAATGTTAATCCATTGAGATGGATATCAATTAATTGAGTTGTAAATAAATATCTCGTGAAAGGCTCTATTCGTAATCATATATTCCCAACCATCTTTTAAGGTTCCATCTTTGTGCATAGTGGTGGATCATTTTCAACAGATACCGCACAACCAAAATCCTAGAAGGGACATCTTTGGTTCCTGACCAAAAACCAACTATAATGGGGAGAAACTATTACAACATGGCTTGATGTGAGTTAATGTTATTGCATGTAAAATTTACATGTACTCATATATAAACATGAACTTGCTCTCATGATTATTGGCTTTGCTATCAATCGTAGACGTTCAGTGATCATCTTAACAAAAGCAATTCGTGTATGAACATAATCTATAGGAAGTTCAACACTTATTCCGCCAATCATTAATAGCCAGGGAAATAAACTAATCGTCACTACTAATAAATACATGCACTCTGGAATATTATGCTTGCCATCTTATTAGCTAAGCAATAAATTACACAAACATCTTGTTGTGAATTTGATAACCATTTAGACGATGCATCGATTTAAAACACTAAATGATATCATGTTTGGATATGTGTATCCTTTATTCATTTCCAGAATATTTAGTGATTCACACCTTACTTTTATTGGCATATACTTAACTTCCCTTGAGAGCAAATATTGCATGCTAATTACCAACTTGAAGAATCTTCTAGTTCTTCAATACGTTTCACATCATCATTGACATGGTGTGGTCTAACCAGTCATGCCAATTAAATAATCATGATTCATAAACTTTTGGTTTATGATCGTATATGTAATGCTTTCACTTATGCTTATTCATTATAGGACGAAAATATGAAAGAATAATTTATTATCATCTCGTACTATTATGTTATATCACTTTCATTATTTCCACATATTATTCGCATATTATCACTCCCTTATATTTCCACTTCTAGTGGTCGATCTCATTATGCCTATCATTACAATATTAATAGTCGGTCTCACTATTAACTTGGCTATCTTACATTTTCTGATAGTTCGACCTCATTACAAGTTTCACACAACCTTTTCAATGATAGTTATACAATCACATTCACTTCAGTGAATGGAGTAACCGAAAAAGCTTCATATATTTCCATTATTTACTTGGTCACACGAATATAAAATCATTTCAATCTTTCATACTCTCTTAATGATATTGCTACTTCAAGAGCATATCCCATGTGTGATAAATGGAAATTTTTATCCGGTTACCAACAAAGTTTCATGGTTCCATCATATTACGACTTTAGCATATTTGAGATATGACAAATGGAAATTGTTTGATCTGATTATTCCTTGTAAATAATCTTCTCTTTGCATAATACGAATAGAGAAGTAACTAAATGTTCGAGTCATGTAGGATTTATCGATTAAATATCTTACGACCTTTTATAACTTGATAATGAGATTCAGGGAGTATGACACTTCAGGTGTCATATCCAAGCATATTTATACTATTTCATGAAAGTGATAAGAAATCAAAACTTAGATTCAACTTTTCTATTCAATAGTATTTATATAAATAAATAATAGCATATATCATAGAAGTTGTACATAAAGTCAAATTACATGGCCCTATAACATGTCACTATAGAAAACAAATTATAACAAAACTGTATGAAATAAGATATCTTTTGGTCACTTGTAAGAAATGTATGTAATTTATGTATAAATTTTTCATAGTACAACCAATCACAAATATATACATATATATACACACATTAAATTATGCAATTCCTAAAGTTATAACATACCATCAAATAAGCCAACAAGTAGTATTTATTATAATAATAATATCATTAAATAAATTCAATAATGATGAATTGCATAACATATTGGTTTTCTTCAAAGACTTTGATATTAAACAACTATTTAACACACATTAGTAATCTATACATGTGAAGAAGCATAGAGATAAAACATCAATACATTATTTAATAGTAACAATAATAATAGTTAATATTCAATACTATTGTTAAGTATCATGACTAATCGTATAAAATTAATGGATGTATGAGATGCCGATATCACTAGCAAATAACACATGGTTTCTCTTGTAACATTTAATGGAAATTTAGAACAGTAAACCGATATTTGAATTTTATAGAAACCAAAATTTTTATAAAACTTACTATAGCAATATTTTATTATAGTAATACACTACATTAAAGCTTGTATAGTAATTGTGTAAAAGATTTTTTTTTGCATGTCTTTTTACAGTAACATAACTAATAGATCAACAAGTGATTATAATAAACATTAATAATTTATACAATTCATTGTTGATTGAAGTTATTTTGCTATCTCACATATAGCATTATTATTTTCTAAGCGTTGGCTTTGCACCAAAAATAATTATAAACACATTATATTACACACCCATATACTTATAAATAGAACTTTCACCCTCAATTTGGTTCGACAGCCATGCTATTGCAAAATCATTAAATTTAAAGGCTATTCTAATTTCACAATAATCAATACTAATGGGAAAAGTTGTTTTAAAGGCTATTAAACGAAAAACAAAATCACAAGCATGATCGTATGTAAGAACTATCGCTTTACATAATATAAACAAATGATATTAAATGAACATACGCTAAGAGCAAAGGACATTGACAAGGATTAAAATAATAACTTATTTTAGGATAGACTTGTTGAGGATCTTTTAGGGAATAATAAATATAAATCCCTAAATTATTCTAAAATATGAATTAGCTTGAGTTACCATATATAAACAAATGATATTAAACGAACATACGCTAAGAGCAAAAGACATTGACAAGGACTAAAATAATAACTTATTTTAGGATAGACTTGTTGAGGATCTTTTAGGCAATAATAAATATAAATCCCTGAATTATTCTAAAATATGAATTAGCTTGAGTTACTATTTTATAATTATGTCGATCGAGAGTCGGTTCACGGTTGTGGAAATTAAAAAAAAAATCACCTTCCCCTCTAAAATTTTCAACCTCCACGGTTAAAAGCAATTTACCCCATTACATGTATTTAAGAAGTTAATAATTTTATTGGTTTAATAAATTCATAGATATGTGGTCAGAGATGGGTTAAAAACCCAATTCATTGATTTCTTTCATATAAGAATTATAGTGCCTAACTACCAATCACAGATTCACGGAGGGACAGTGACATTACCTCATGTCGAAGAGAACGACCAATATTCATGATTCAATCTTCGGGGCAACAATAACCATCAAACCAAACACCTTAAATCATATGGTGATGCAATCTTAAGCAATTTGTGCTGATAACGTGTTGTAAAACTAGCCTATTAACACAAGAATATGAGAAGAATTATAGGGAGAAAAGAACTAATATTTCATTGATAGGTATGTCTTTAACAAAGAATTACAATTAATATATATAAGAGATGAAATCTTGGAGAACAAGTCAATCTATTTATGGAGTTGATAACCACATAATATAATATATTTATAACAATTATAAAATAATTTTAACATAAAGATGGCCTAAACTAAATTGTCTCCCTTCCCAAACAATGCAAACAAGATAACACTACACCACGGCCGTCTTCGAAAATCACAAAAGAAAAAATTGGCCCTATGCGAGATAAAATATTTGGCCCCTATTCGCAAATCTCCATACATTCAAATCCAAACAAATTGGCAAATTATGCCACAACATCACAAATCCAAAATTGTTAAAAGGGCCAAAAACGTTTTTGTTACATAAATCTAGGCCGTTTAAGATTTAAAAAAAAAGAACATACAAAATTATTTTTAGTATTTAATGATGTAGTTTAGGAGTAGAATTAATATAACATTTGCCTTTAAAAAACATAACCTAACTAAATCATAAATCCACACACATAAATTTATATATTACAACAAAGGACCAATTACTTGATCTTTAATTAATTAATTAATTAATTAATTAAGTGGAAGGAATATTAAAAAATATGTAGAGATGCAAAATTGAAACTACATCTTGAGTGAAATGATAGGAGCGCAACTGAGCTATATCAACATATATGAACTATTTTGATTTCGTGAACAGGTCAGCTAGATTTTTACTTGACTTAATCTGGCGAACATCAATTTCCCCTTCTTTTTGCAAGTCATATGTCGAGAAGAACTTTGGTGAGATGTGCTTTGTTCGATCACCTTTAATGTAACCTTCTCTGATCTAAGCTATGCAAGCAACATTGTCTTCATAATGTAACCTTCTCTGATCCAAACCATTAATATATATGTTAAGAAGAATGAAGTAATGTATGCTTCAAAATTTAGACATTTAGATAGTGAGACCCGATCTTCAAAATACATGATCACGACGTATGCCATGAAATGGAAAGAACTGACAGAAAGGAAATCCTGTCTGCTTCATAAAAAGGGATAAAATGGCAACAACGATTTCTGAGGTGATTGCTGAATTCGGTTTAGATTTGCAAGCCAACCGGAGAAGTGACCACCAGGGAACAAGACAGACCAGCCGACAAAATTCGTCTCTGTGATGAAAACTGCGAGTCATGCACGGAAGTAAAACATAGAGTAGATGGTCTCGGAATTCATTAACACTAGAGACATGGAAATGAAAGAAATTCCGACCGACATTTTCCCAGAGGATCTATTTGGACTATCACCCGATTATGAGGAGGAACTCAGAATTCACCAGGTACTAGGAATAACATCGATTATTATATGAATAATTAGTAGTTGATACCTTAAGTCATAAGTTTCATAAGAAGCCGAAATAAGTACGTGCTCTTAGATTAAATTGCGGATAAGGGTGTAGCAAGTTACAAGTATTTAGTTTATTAGCAATTTAAAACTAAACATTAGAACCCTTTAGGTTTACCTCAACGACATCAGTATGAAGATGAGATTGATAACAATGGATATTGTTACCAAATTACCCAAAACAAGAAATGACACAATCTGGGTGATTGTGGATCAACTAACCAAGTCTGCTCAAATCCCTACCAATGAAAGGAACCTTTTAGTATAAGACACTTAGTTAAGATTTTGTGGGAACGAAATAGTCTCATTACATAGAATTCCGTTATCTATTGTATCAAACCAAGATAGTAATTTCACTTTTGAGAAAATTTTAACCCGACTTATTTTGAGTAGTGTGAAGGAACACTATAAAATATAGAAAGGTGTGCTAAGTACATACGTGATAGATATTGGTGAAAGTAGGACTATTACTTATCACTCATAAGATTCTTCCATAATTGGCCTACAAGTATTAGTGTTACCCGCACTTTATGGATGATAGTATCATCCAGTATGTTAGACATACATATGAGAAAAGCAACTATCAGGCCATGAGGTCGGCAAACCATTGGAATTTAAATCAGAGAAAGGATACCTGTCACACCCCGAATTTCCACGTATTACCGGTGGGCCCGGTAGAGGAGTATCGTGACGTGGTTGGTAACATAATAGTCAAACAACACAATATTTAAATGCACAGCGGAAGCAAAGTATAGATTCATTTCAACCAAACAGTATTGTAATATTAAGTATCACAAGTAGTCGAATATAAATCCACAGGTAGATCAAAATAAAAGAAGGAAACAATGTTCAACAGTTTATGACATCCAAGCTTGCGAGACTTATTGTGGATGCTAGGAGAAAAACCAGCCTATTACGCGTAGTACCTGCACTTAACCTTTTTGAGAAAATACGTCAGTTTACACTAGTAAATACAATCAACCGACTCATTTTGAAAAGAGTTTAAGAAAATGCATTTAAGGCACAAGGCACAAATAATATTTTATAACATGGGATAATTATTTGAATATAATGCTTGTAAAGGATTTACATGTTACTTATGCGTTCAGTAGCCCGGATCGAGCCGGGTTAAAGATCAATAGACACACCACATTATTTAAACGAGACACTGACAGGTGTACGCCTACACCTGTGTGCTAAGGTCGTGGCCATTTCGTAAAATGATGCCAGGGATATCCGGGACACGGTTATTAACCCCCAAAGGCTTTAAGCAAACAAAACAAATTAAACGAGACATCTCAATACTTTAACCATCATACAATTAAAGATTCAATGCCCGACCAAGCGGTATTTTATATACCGTACCCCAAGCCCGTATAGGGAAAATAAGTTAAAAGTATTTACCTGAGCAAGTATAAATCACAATCAGCAAGTGCAAGTATCTTTTACCGGGCCTCCTATTCTGGAACGAAGGTTTATAATAACCTATTAGAATCCTAACGGGTCTTTAGTTAAGCTTAAGCTTAGACCGGTTAGTTTTAAAGATACGGTTCGTACGCACGATTAAGCGAAGACTGGATAGAATGTGATTTAGACCCGAAAAGTTTGAAGACTTGCTTAATATGGGTATATTATACACATTCTGGATTTTGAGATAAAACCGATAAGGTTTGACCCGTTTCGGTTAATTTATGTAAACTAGTTACATAAACCGAACCGAACGCGTATGAAGCGTAACGGGTAACCATAAGAGTCCTAAACAGGTTTCCTAAGTTAACATGCCTTAAATATGTTGTGATATCAGTAGGATACCTTCCATTATGCCAAAAACGAGTTTAATCTCATATTAAGCCCCGTAGGGGTAATTTGGTCATTTTAAAGATTATAAAAGGGATTAATTAAACTTCTGTGATCCGGGTCTGATTTTATCAGTAAAACAACTTAACTTAACAGGTTATATCCGTTGATGTTAAGTCTTAGGTGGCAAAATGGTTTTAAACCCTTACTATGCGTTTAATACGCGTATAACGTCGTTTTAAGCGATTAACGGGTTAAAATAGGATTCTGAGTTTTCTGATCAATTTAACAGGTTCAAAATACTTCATTTATTATTTAAAATCAGTAGCAATTGGATTGGCGTCAAAAGGATTTGTAAAACTCATTTTATAGCCGAAAAGGGTATATTCGGTATTTACCGAATTAAGGCGATAATCCTAGCTTATGATCAGTTTAAAAATAATTAAAAATCTTCAAAAATCCCAAAATATTATATTACATCAGTGGGTAAAAGGTTTGATGCCAAAAATTAGGTTTAGATAGGCTTTACGCTAATGACGTCGTTTAATTACAAAGAAGCGTTCTAATTACGTCATTAAGCATAACTCCTAATCTAGACCTCCAACTGATGTAAAAATTTAGGGACACGTTTAATAATCAGTAACTAAGATTTTTGTACTTTCACATTTCCAAAATTCTCGTTGTATGGTCATAAGGGCATTATGGTCCATATTTAAGCACTTAACGGAAACGTCGGACAATTAAGGATTTATGTGGTATAAACGCAGAGGGTTATACACACATGTAACTAGGTCCTAATGGAACTTTAAGGCATGTCTAAACCTACCAAAACCGGGTCAGAATCGAGGTCAAAGCAGAAAGTCAAACTATGTGACTTTCGGCTCCGAATCGGTTCAAAACAGAAAGTTGTCGAATCAAACAAGTTTAGACAAGTCCGTACACTTATTACCAAGTTATATGAATGATAAAACAGGTTACACGCCTTCTATATCGTTAATTACGCGTTTAATCAAAGTTTAGCATTTCTGTTGACTTTTTCGGACAACGTTTGACTCGACAAACGACCTAGTTAGGATTGGAATCAGTGAGTACCCTTATAAGGGTTTAATACCCATATAATTACCTACTTAACGGTACTTTTAAATCGAGATAAGACTGAGCCAAATATAAATAATCTTGAAGTCAAACCGTAGTTACGACGGTTTGACTTTTAGCTAAATAACTAAGCTAAAACTCAAAACAAGAAGGTTAAACATACTTACACTTGTCTAATGGATGATTAGGAAGGCTTGAGAATTATCCTTATGCTCCAGAAATGCTCAGTTGATGATAGGAAAGAATGAACACAAAGTTGACAACTTGTAGGACTTTATATAAGTTTCAAAACTCATTTGATTGATGACATGCAAGGCTACTAGTGATATAAGATGCATCCAAGTGCCCCCTAGAGTCTCAAAACCATCATAGGCAGCCCATAGAATCGAAAACTTGAGTTTTAAGTCGGTTACAACATCAACAGGCAGCTGCCTGTTTGTTTTGTCGCTGGTAGCTGTCACGCGGCCCGCGTAAAGATCTTCATGATCTTACGCGGCCCGCATTAGCCTTGTCTTCAGGTTTCAAATTTCTTGTTTATTGCATTTCAGTCCCCGGTCCTCCTAAACGTCGCTTTCACTTCCATTCTTGCATTTTAAACCTTTAAAATTGACATTTAGGGGCTTTAAGACTTATACCCTCTTTGTCAAGTCCTCGGGTAACTTTGTGATCACCCGAAAAACCCTAATTTTCAATGTTGATGATTTTAACCCTTACACACGAATTTTATCATAATTTTCTCATACGTTAACGAAACTTTGTGAAATTTTTATGGTGCATTCTAGTGAGCATAATTAATCGTTACAAGGCTTTGAGTTTGCTAAAAGGTCACTCAGAGGTATATCTTAACATATTGACACATTTAACCCCTGTAGTTTGTAATCTCTCACTTTCTTTCACAATTCGTTTCGTATGATCCATGATCCATTCGTTTAAAGTTATAAACATCGTGTAGGGTTATTGTAAAGTATATTTATTCATTGTTGACACTTTGAACCCTTACATTTACATAGTTTCATTGTTTGTCAACTTTAGTCCTTCAAGAACATTCTTTCACACGTTCAAACCTATGACACGTGTCAACACATCAAAGGACGTAAATTTTCGAGGTGTTACATCCTCACCCCCTTAAAAGAAATCTCGACCTCGAGATTTACTGAAATAGATAAGGGTACTTTTCTTTCATCGTGGACTCAACCTCCCACGTATACTCGGGACCTCTACGGGCATCCCATTTGACCTTTACAATCGGTACATGCTTCCTTCGAAGCTTCTTAACCTGTCGATCCTCGATCGACAATGGTTTTTCCACAAATTTCAAGCTCTCATCTATATGCACATCTGAATGTGGTATTACCAGTGATTCATCAGCGAAACACTTTTTCAGATTGCAGATGTGAAATACATTGTGAATTCCACTGAGCTCTTCTGGTAAGTTTAGCTTATAGGCAACTGACCCGACACGTCCGATAACCTCGAAAGGTCCTATATATCTCAGGCTTAGCTTGCCTTTCTTACCAAATCGCATCACTCCTTTCCAGGGTGATACTTTAAGCAAGACTTTATCACCAACCTCGAAGTTAAAAGCCTTACGCTTTGGATCAGCGTAACTCTTCTGCCTATCTCGGGCAACTTTGAGACGGTCACGAATCTGGACAATCTTGTCCATCGTTTCGAACACTATCTCTGGTCCCGATAATTGGACATCTCCAACTTCCGCCCAACAAACCGGCGTTCTACACTTTCTACCGTATAAGGCCTCGAAAGGCGCAGCCTTAATGCTGGTGTGGTAGCTATTGTTGTAGGAGAACTCAATTAGTGGTAGGTGGTTATCCCAACTACCACCCAAATCAATCACACATGCACGAAGCATGTCTTCCAACGTTTGAATAGTACGCTCACTCTGACCGTCTGTCTGAGGATGGTAAGCCGTACTAAAATTCAAACGCGTGCCCAAAGATTGTTGGAAGCTTTTCCAAAAATGTGACGTGTATCTAGTATCTCTGTCAGAGATAATAGACACAGGTATGCCATGTAAAGCTACAATCTTATCCACGTACAACTGGGCTAACATGTCGGAGCTGTAAGTCTCCTTAATGGGTAGGAAATGTGCTGACTTAGTCAGTCTATCAACGATCACCCATATTGTGTCATTTCCTTTTCTTGTCTTGGGTAACTTGGTGATAAAATCCATAGTTACCATTTCCCACTTCCAGGTAGGAAGTTCAGGCTGTTGTAGTAAACCTGACGGTTTCTGATGTTCTGCTTTTACTTGCGCACACGTCAAGCATTTAGATACATAGGCGGCTACAGACTTTTTCAAGCCTATCCACCAATAATTTGCCCTTAGATCCTGGTACATCTTATCTGCTCCAGGATGAACGGAATATTTAGAGCTATGGGCTTCCTGGAGGATAACATCTCGGAGTCCTCCGTAAATTGGAACCCATATTCGCCCATTCAATCTAAGAATTCCATCCTTGCTAAGATATAACTGCTCCTCAGTTACTCCTAGCTTTTCGTTAGGATAGTTAGCTTCCAACACAGCTTCCTTCTGTGCAGCTAACAACCTTTCAATCAAATTGTTCTTTATTTCCATGTGCTTGGCATTGATTCGGATGGGCTTCACCTTCTCCTTTCGACTCAAGGCATCGGCGACTACATTCGCCTTGCCAGGATGGTATCTTATTTCACAATCGTAATCATTCAGAGTTTCCATCCAACGGCGTTGCCTCATGTTCAAGTCCTTCTGATTGAATAGATGTTGAAGGCTCTTGTGATCAGAATAGATCACACATTTTATTCCATATAAGTATTGCCTCCAAAGTTTCAGTGCGAATACAACGGCACCCAATTCCAAGTCATGGGCGGTGTAATTCTTTTCGTGCACCTTTAACTGGCGTGAAGCATAGACAATGACTTTGCCTTTCTGCATAAGCACACATCCCATCCCGGTGTGTGATGCATCACAATAAACTACAAACTCCTCAATTCCATCAGGCAATGTTAGTACTGGAGCATTGCTCAACTTTTGTTTCAGAATATCGAAGGATTCCTGCTGCTTAGGACCCCAGTCAAACTTAATTTTCTTACACGTCAGCGAAGTCAGGGGTGCAGCAATCCTTGAGAAGTTTTCAATGAATCGCCTATAGTATCCTGCCAAACCTAGGAAGCTACGTATTTCTGTAGGCGTCTTTGGCTCATGCCAATTCATGACAGCTTCAACTTTAGCGGGATCTACTTGGATACCACGCTCACTAACAACATGTCCAAGAAATTGGACTGCTCGAAGCCAGAATTCACACTTCGAGAACTTGGCATAGAGCTTTTCTTTATGAAGTAATTCCAAAATGCAGTGAAGATGCTTTTCATGGTCAGCTTGGTTCTTCGAGTAGATGAGGATATCATCGATGAAAACGATGACGAATTTATCTAAGTGCGGCTTGCAAACGCGATTCATGAGATCCATGAACGCGGCCGGTGCATTAGTGAGCCCAAAAGGCATCACTAGGAACTCGTAATGACCATAACGAGTCCTAAATGCTGTTTTGTGCACGTCTTCATCTCTAACCTTCAATTGATGGTAGCCTGACCTCAAGTCAATCTTCGAGAAGAAACTTGCCCCTTGAAGTTGATCGAACAGATCGTCGATTCTGGGCAAAGGATACCTATTCTTGATGGTGACCTTGTTAAGCTCACGGTAGTCGATGCACAGACGCATCGATCCATCCTTCTTCTTGACAAATAAAACTGGTGCTCCCCAAGGAGACGGACTAGGTTTGATGAAACCTTTGGCTAGCAAATCGTCTAGCTGCATTCTCAATTCCTTCATCTCTGTTGGTGCCAATCTATAAGGCGCCCTTGCTACCGGTGCTGATCCAGGAATAATGTCAATTCTGAATTCTACTTGTCTATCTGGTGGCAAACCAGGTAGTTCTTCAGGAAAAACCTCAGGGTATTCAGAAACGACTGGAATATCCCCAATCTTGGGCTTCGGTTCATCAATAATCACTTGTGCCATGTAGATGACACAACCTTTCTTTAAACACTTAGAGTCCTTGAGCATTGACATTTTCTCAGGCAGCCCATACTGGGTATCTCCCTGGATAGTAAGTGATTCACCAGACGGAGTCTTGATCATCACTTGCTTCTTGTTACAGACAATCTGGGCCTGGTTATGAGATAACCAGTCCATTCCCAAAACTATGTCGAAACCGACTAGTTTCAAAGGAAGTAGAGATAAAGGAAATGAGTGGTTCTTAATGGATATAAAACATCCATCTAATAAGGTTGAGGCGGTTTCTAAAGTGCCATCTGCTAGTTCCACCTCATACTTCACACTTAAGTTCTTAACAGGTAGTTTCAACAATTCACAAAACTTATTATCTACGAACGACTTATCAGCGCCTGAATCAAATAACACTCTCGCATAAACATCATTTACGAGAAAGGTACCTGTTATCACATTGTCGTCCTTGACGGCTTCCTTAGCATCCATCCTGAAGACCCTAGCATTGGTCTTCTTAGCCTCTTCAGGCTTCTTGGCGTATTTTGGGCAATTGGTCTTGATGTGCCCCTTTTCATTGCAACCGTAGCAGGTCGCATCCTTCATCTTTTTGCAATCCAAGGTTTTGTGTTCCTTGGACTTGCACAACCCACATGCAAAAGATTTCGATTGTGAATTCGAATTCGATTCATACCTGCACTTCCCAAAGTGCTGTCTCTTGCAGATTTTACATCTGGGGTTTTCACCCGTCTGCTGACCATCCTTCCTAAATCCTGACCCCTTCCTGTGGTCATTGTTTCCCTTATGCTTCTTGTCTGAACGTCGTGAGTTGTCATCCTCACGCTTCCTCTTTTCGGTATCAGTGTTCCTCTGCGATTTCTGCCTAACCGCATCCAAGGTAAGAGACAATGATATGTCTGCTGCAGACCGAAAAGTAGCCGGTCGGGAGGCCTTTACACTTGCCTTAATCTCCGGGGCCAAACCCCCGATAAAACGAGCTATACGCTTGGGTTCCGGGGTTACTAAATATGGAACCAATCTTGACAAAGTGTTGAAACTGGTAAGGTAGGCCTGACAGTCTAGGTTTCTCATGACCAGCGACAAGAAGTCAGCTTCAATTTTCTCAACCTCGTGTTGAGGGCAGTAGTTTTCTTTGATCAGCATCATGAACTGTTCCCAGGTCATATTGTACAACGGGATTTTCCCCGTAGCTTGGATCAAAGATCTCCACCAAGCTAATGCTTCTCCCTTAAAAGACTGTGACACGAATTTCACAATATCCCTATTATTGCAACCACTGATATCCACAACCGTATCCATCTCGTCCAACCAAGTCATGCAATCTACTGCTCCTTTTTCCCTAGTGAAATCCCTGGGTTTGCACGAAACGAAGTACTTATAGGAGCAACCCTTATTACGGGGTTCTTGATTCTGTACGACTCTTTGGGATGGAGCACTCCTCTGGTTTGATGAGTGGTGAGAATTACTGTTGTGGGCAGTGTGGGTCCTGGAGGGTGTTCTAGAGTGTGGTGCAGATTGGGTCCTTGCACGGGTACCACTGGATTCATGTAGCTGTCTATCCATAGCTCGATTAACGGCATTATCTATCATTGCCTGTAATTCTGCACCCGCTACATTTACTCGGGCATTATCATGCTCTCTCCCTGGGTGACTATTGATCTCGTTTGAGTCGGCCATGTAGCTTGAACTGTTACATATTGACAATAATTTATTGGTGAGTTTATTATAGAATTGTCTTTTATGGCAATTTTATTAACCGTGGTAAACATAGGCCATATATGGTTAATTTATTACTCACATTTATTTAGGATTTCTAATATAATTTATCCTAATTATAAAACAATAACAGTTTTATTAGCACATAAGGCCTAGTCATAGGGACAAATTTTTAAATTACAAGCCATGATTTCAGAGAATCAAAGCATGAAGGTTTGAACAAAGTTCATTACCTTTATCAGACAGGGTCACAAACTATTACTGTCTTTTGTCTCATATGAAAATGAGAAGGGCCCGTAGGCATTCTATTACCAATGGATGGTAAAAAGAACTGATCATATTTATTGATGATTTAACCCATGATTCAGAGATCATTTAGTTGGGTTAGGAATCCTTGAAAAGATCCTTATATAATAATAACACGTGTGATTTTAACGAATCATGTCTGCCAGGAGTGTTAACATGTTTTCAGATGTTAACACGGATTTGAATCTTTTTTAACGGGTCTTACCATCTTGGCCAGGTCTTAAAATGACATGCAGGCTAGGTTATACCTTTAAGATCCTTAATTAATAATTAAAATAGGCAGATAGATTTTTAAAAGGAATGATTCCTATTTATTTATTTCATATATAATTTAATTATGCATAACATAGCAAAGATGAAATTTATAAACTTACATTCCATTAAAACTTAAAAGTAGTACACTTTGCCCTAAACGGGACTTTTCACAGAAACACTTGCCCACGCAGGAGCTATACTAATAATACAAGTCCTCGCAGGGACTGTTTACAAAAACAAATGTCCGCGCAGGGACTAATAGAGACAAGTCCTCGTAGGGACTAAGTACAAAGATAGATGTCCACACAGGGACTACATACACACATAAATAAATGTCCACGTAGGGACTTGATTTAAACAAGGAAATACAACAGTACATATTGGGATTTAACGATCCCGTTTCTTCTTTCCCTTCAGCAAACTTATCAAACCACTCAAAAATCCCTGATTCTTCCTACGCTCTCTCTGGAGGTCTCGCTCAACCCTGTCCAGCCTATGACGGAGATCCTCCTGCTCTGGCGGGGAAAACCGTGGTGGCTGATGCTGAAGTGGTTGCTGAACAGGTACTTGATACCCACGAGCTGGGTGTCCCATTCCCCAAGGGGTTCCATATGGTCCCTCAGGATTTTGGGCAAGGTAGTTTGCTGCCACTTGGTATGGGTCGGCCTCGGCATAGTTATAGTTATGGTATGCCGGCGGTCCGTATGGGTTGTAAGCTGCCAGAGCAGTATAAGCAGGGATAGGGTTTCCAAAACCCGGTGATGGCGGTGCAATAGGTGCCGAATTCACCTCTGAAACTGGAACTGAAGGTCCACCCATTTGTGGGTCTTCATATATTGGCGGGTAGTGGCTGCCACTAGAGTGTTGAGGGGTGCTGAAATGAAAATCCCGTCCTCTTGCGGACATCCGTACGCCAGTCCTCCTACGTCTTGGTGGTGCTGGAGGCGCTAGATTAACTGGCGGCGGTGGAGGCGGTAGCGTGACTGCCACGAAACGTGGATCCCTAGAGGGATCTTGCTGCTGCTGCTGCTGAGGCGATGAATGGTGAGATGGTGTAAAGTACCACTCACACCAATCGAACCGTGCCTGATGACTATCCGGACCTTGGTAAGGTGTTCCGTGAAAAGACGAACCATCAGAGATCACAAAAGGATGGTTCGGGGTTCCGGTTGAAGCCTCGACGAGATCTGTGTCCTCGTCCATGTCCATCGCTTGATCACCTGAAAAATGATCCTCCGGTCCTAGTGGGTTAAAGCCCCCCTTGTTCTGGTAGGTAGTCCGCCGGGTTAAACTGGCCCCGAAAGACAGGAGTAGGGTCGTCGAAGGAACGGTGCGATAAGGATCGCTGTAGGGGTATGTATGAAGGTTGCGGGTTGTTGGGCTCATTCTCGGACTGAGGCCCATAGGAGTGATGATATGGAGGCGTTGAGCTATACGACGTAGATCGTCTGGAAGGCTCCTCATAAATCCTCCAAGGTTCTTGCGGATCTGCACTCCTTGTAGAAGAAGGAGTTCGCCGGCGCGAAGGCCCGGCCTCGTGGTCGTTAGGAGCGCTAATCGGCTCTTTTCCTCGTCCTCCTCGCCTGAATCTTGGCGGCATTGTTAAACCTGTCAATATAAACAAAGGTAACAACAAGAAATAAAGGACAAGTTAAAATAAAATAAAAACATTTTAGATTATTCCTAAGTTCTTTGTCTAGACTCGAAGATTTAGGAATGTGCAATTGTGTCATTGAGATTAAACACAAAAGGCTAGTGTTTAATTCACTTAATGTAGGCTCTGATACCAACCTGTCACACCCCGAATTTCCACGTATTACCGGTGGGCCCGGTAGAGGAGTATCGTGACGTGGTTGGTAACATAACAGTCAAACAACACAATATTTAAATGCACAGCGGAAGCAAAGTATAGATTCATTTCAACCAAACAGTATTGTAATATTAAGTATCACAAGTAGTCGAATATAAATCCACAGGTAGATCAAAATAAAAGAAGGAAACAATGTTCAACAGTTTATGACATCCAAGCTTGCGAGACTTATTGTGGATGCTAGGAGAAAAGCCAGCCTATTACGCGTAGTACCTGCACTTAACCTTTTTGAGAAAATACGTCAGTTTACACTGGTAAATACAATCAACCGACTCATTTTGAAAATAGTTTAAGAAAATGCATTTAAGGCACAAGGCACAAATAATATTTTATAACTTGGGATAATTATTTGAATATAATGCTTGTAAAGGATTTACATGTTACTTATGCGTTCAGTAGCCCGGATCGAGCCGGGTTAAAGATCAATAGACACACCACATTATTTAAACGAGACACTGACAGGTGTACGCCTACACCTGTGTGCTAAGGTCGTGGCCATTTCGTAAAATGATGTCAGGGATATCCGGGACACGGTCATTAACCCCCCAAAGGCTTTAAGCAAACAAAACAAATTAAATGAGACATCTCAATACTTTAACCATCATACAATTAAAGATTCAATGCCCGACCAAGCGGTATTTTATATACCGTACCCCAAGCCCGTGTAGGGAAAATAAGTTAAAAGTATTTACCTGAGCAAGTATAAATCACAATCAGCAAGTGCAAGTATCTTTTACCGGGCCTCCTATTCTGGAACGAAGGTTTATAATAACCTATTAGAATCCTAACGGGTCTTTAGTTAAGCTTAAGCTTAGACCGGTTAGTTTTAAAGATACGGTTCGTACGCACGATTAAGCGAAGACCGGATAGAATGTGATTTAGACCCAACAAGTTTGAAGACTTGCTTAATATGGGTATATTATACACATTCTGGATTTTGAGATAAAACCGATAAGGTTTGACCCGTTTCGGTTAATTTATGTAAACTAGTTACATAAACCGAACCGAACGCGTATGAAGCGTAACGGGTAACCATAAGAGTCCTAAACATGTTTCCTAAGTTAACATGCCTTAAATATGTTGTGATATCAGTAGGATACCTTCCATTATGCCAAAAACGAGTTTAATCTCATATTAAGCCCCGTAGGGGTATTTTGGTCATTTTAAAGATTATAAAAGGGATTAATTAAACTTCTGTGATCTGGGTCTGATTTTATCAGTAAAAAAACTTAACTTAACAGGTTATATCTGTTGATGTTAAGTCTTAGGTGGCAAAATGGTTTTAAACCCTTACTATGCGTTTAATATGCGTATAACGTCGTTTTAAGCGATTAACGGGTTAAAATAGGATTCTGAGTTTTCTGATCAATTTAACAGGTTCAAAATACTTCATTTATTATTAAAAATCAGTAGCAATTGGATTGGCATCAAAAGGATTTGTAAACCTCATTTTATAGCCGAAAAGGGTATATTCGGTATTTACCGAATTAAGGCGATAATCCTAGCTTATGATCAGTTTAAAAATAATTAAAAATCTTCAAAAATCCCAAAATATTATATTACATCAGTGGGTAAAAGGTTTGATGCCAAAAATTGGGTTTAGATAGGCTTTACGCTAATGACGTCGTTTAATTACAAAGAAGCGTTCTAATTACGTCATTAAGCATAACTCCTAATCTAGACCCCCAACTGATGTAAAAATTTAGGGACACGTTTAATAATCAGTAACTAAGATTTTTGTACTTTCACATTTCCAAAATTCTCGTTGTATGGTCATAAGGGCATTATGGTCCATATTTAAGCACTTAACGGAAACGTCGGACAATTAAGGATTTATGTGGTATAAACGCAGAGGGTTATACACACATGTAACTAGGTCCTAATGGAACTTTAAGGCATGTCTAAACCTACCAAAACCGGGTCAGAATCGAGGTCAAAGCAGAAAGTCAAACTATGCGACTTTCGGCTCCGAATCGGTTCAAAACAGAAAGTTGTCGAATCAAACAAGATTAGACAAGTCCGTACACTTATTACCAAGTTATATGAATGATAAAACAGGTTACACGCCTTCTATATCGTTAATTACGCGTTTAATCAAAGTTTAGCATTTCTGTTGACTTTTTCGGACAACATTTGACTCGACAAACGACCTAGTTAGGATTGGAATCAGTGAGTACCCTTATAAGGGTTTAATACCCATATAATTACCTACTTAACGGTACTTTTAAATCGAGATAAGACTGAGCCAAATATAAATAATCTTGAAGTCAAACCGTAGTTACGACGGTTTGACTTTTAGCTAAATAACTAAGCTAAAACTCAAAACAAGAAGGTTAAACATACTTACACTTGTCTAATGGATGATTAGGAAGGCTTGAGAATTATCCTTATGCTCCAGAAATGCTCAGTTGATGATAGGAAAGAATGAACACAAAGTTGACAACTTGTAGGACTTTATATAAGTTTCAAAACTCATTTGATTGATGACATGCAAGGCTACTAGTGATATAAGATGCATCCAAGTGCCCTCTAGAGTCTCAAAACCATCATAGGCAGCCCATAGAATCGAAAACTTGAGTTTTAAGTCGGTTACAACATCAACAGGCAGCTGCCTGTTTGTTTTGTCGCTGGTAGCTGTCACGCGGCCCGCGTAAAGATCTTCATGATCTTACGCGGCCCGCATTAGCCTTGTCTTCAGGTTTCAAATTTCTTGTTTATTGCATTTCAGTCCCCGGTCCTCCTAAACGTCGTTTTCATTTCCATTCTTGCATTTTAAACCTTTAAAATTGACATTTAGGGGCTTTAAGACTTATACCCTCTTTGTCAAGTCCTCGGGTAACTTTGTGATCACCCGAAAAACCCTAATTTTCAATGTTGACGATTTTAACCCTTACACACGAATTTTATCATAATTTTCTCATACGTTAACGAAACTTTGTGAAATTTTTATGGTGCATTCTAGTGAGCATAATTAATCGTTACAAGGCTTCGGGTTTGCTAAAAGGTCAGTCAGAAGTATATCTTAACATATTGACACATTTAACCCCTGTAGTTTGTAATCTCTCACTTTCTTTCACAATTCGTTTCGTATGATCCATGATCCATTCGTTTAAAGTTATAAACATCATGTAGGGTTATTGTAAAGTATATTTATTCATTGTTGACACTTTGAACCCTTACATTTACATAGTTTCATTGTTTGTCAACTTTAGTCCTTCAAGAACATTCTTTCACACGTTCAAACCTATGACACGTGTCAACACATCAAAGGACGTAAATTTTTGAGGTGTTACAATACCACTAAAAGTCTCTTTGTGTTTAAGAAAGTTAAGTCCGAGGAATGTCGAGCCATTAAAGTAACTAAGCAAAATGGACTAGTAACCTATCGGCTAAAATTTCTAGAAGAAATGGCAAGTATACATGATATATTTCATGAAATACTTTGAAATCTTTAGTTATACCTCTTCAAGATATAAAAGTAAATGCAATTTTAAGATCTTATCAATCAATTATGGGGATTTAAAAAATATACGAGATTAGTTCTGGTCAGGGTGAAGTAGGACTTAAAGCGTGGGCAAGAATATACTTGGGAATCAAAGATAAGACGGAAGTAACCATACTTGTTCCAACAAATCTATAGGACGAGATTTAAAACAAGGTGGGGAGGATGTAACAACCCTCGGAAAAGATCCATAAACAAAATCCGAAGTGTGCACGATAAAGCTTCAAAACCTGGTGGTTGATGAACCAACCCGCACAAAAGTACCTTTATTAGACTCGCAATTATAAACCAAATCAACTAGAACCAAGACCCGAACATACGCAGTAAGTATCGGCACGAAAATAGAGGAAAAATGCACGATTGGATGAAAAAGCGGCCAAGGACACGCGTCACGCGAAGACGACACGTGTCAGACCTACGTGGGACACGTGGCGACAAAATCCAGGCCAACCATCCCCGCGCCACGCGCCAGGGACAAGGGAGGCCGGCGCGCCACGCGAGGGGACCCAAAAATCAGCTATAAGAAGGCAGCAGTGGGACTGAAGTCTGTGCACCAGTTCGATCAAATTTTGACGAACTTACTCTCTCGTATCTCTGTTTCTTTGCACAACACCCCTAAACCCTAAAACTATGCTCGTAATCAGAGTACTAACTCGAATCACTGATACGATACCCTATCCGATCGATTGAAACTGATCCAACGGATGTTTAAGTGCTGCCTGTATGCGGCTATACTTTGTCATTTGTTGTGAGTTTTGATCTCGTGATTATCATTAATGTTGAATTGGGTTAATATGCTAATACGAGTTCCATTGTATCTAGAAATTAGAACTCATAAAGTTGTTAAGATAGAATACTTAACAGGAAAGTAAACTTAGCAATTAAGAAAACTCAATAGCTAAGAAAACCTAACAGTTAAGCAAGTTGAGTAGGGTGATTAATCTGCTAATTAAGCTAAGTAATCGACTAAGCAAATTATAAAAGTTAAGATAAATTAATCAGTTAAGTAGTTAAGTCAGTTAATTAATTAATTTGTTAAGTAAGATTAATTAAGCTAAGCAGGATTAATTAAGCTAAGCAGGATTAATTAAGCTAAACAGATTAATTAAGCTAAGCAAGATTAATTAAGCTAAGCAAGATTAATTAATCAGCTAAGTAAGTTAATTAGTTAAATGGCTAAGTAAACTTAATGGTTGAGGAAACTTAATGGTTAAGGAAACTTAATGATTAAGTAAACTTAGTAGTTAAGACAACTTAACAGTTAAGTAAACTTAGTAGTTAAGAAACCTTAATGATTAAGAAAACTTAATGGTTAAGTAAACTTAATGGTTATATAAAACTTAGCAGTTAAGTAAGCTAAGTAAGTTAATCAGCTAATTAAGTTAATTAAATAATCGGCTAAGTAAATTACCTAATTAAACAGTTAGGAAAATTAATCGGCTAAACAGCTAAGTGGGATAATCCGTTAAAAAGCCAAGTAAACTTGATAGCTAGAACAATTAAGTACACTTAATAGATAAGTAAACTTAATAGGTAAGAAAACTTAATCAGTAAGAAAAACCTAATAAATAAAGGAAACTTAATAATTAAGAAAACTTCCTAGCTAAGAAAGGAATCTGCCTTACCTATAAATAGGATGTTGATACATATTGTGTGGATACGGCTCGGTTTGGTTCGACTCGACTACGAAGTGAAGGCCGTAGTCAAGACAACCTCCTGTCTTGACTCGGTATGCGATTTACTTTGTAACATTTGTGTAAATGCAACTGCGTGTGTGCAGTTTGCATTTAGTATAGCTTGTTTGTTTGTCTGTTTGTTTGTTTGGCCCATCCTTGAAGAAGTCCAAGACAAAGCCCAACATGTCATGTCCATGATGAAGCCCAAATATTTGGCCCAACTTATGGACGAAATCACCCTGTGGTGAAATCACCCTTGTGGTGAAATCACCCTTGTGGTGAAAACACCCTTTTGGTGAAAACCAAATGGGACGAAAACACATGGGACGAAATCAACCAGATCTTGGTTTTCGTTAATGGGTTTTCGTCAGGATCTTGTTTTCGTCATGGCTTCACTATATATACACTCACAACAGACAGAAACACTTAGAAGTCTGAATAGATTTCGGAGAGAACACACACACAACAGAGAGTTTATAGGTTTATCTTGTAAACATTGAATTGTAACCATTTCAGAGTATTAATACATTGCGTGTTAATCATTGAATCTTTGTGTCTTGCGTGTTCGTAACTTGGTTTAACTTACCCGTTTGGATTCCGCACTTTCGGGTTTGTCGGAAAACAGGGAACATAGGTTACTCGATCCTCCGGGTGGACCTACAATTGGTATCAGAGCATTGGCTCGATTCCTTGTTAAAACCAAGTTTGTTTATCTTGTGTTTTGAAAGATTTTCATGCATTTTCAGAAATTGTTCTTTAAGATTTGAGCTTTGAATTTCAGCTTTTCTGGAAAATCTAGTGTTAAAGTCTTGAAAATCTTGTATTTTGCCGTTAGTTCATTCAAAACCTTGTTAAAATCTTTGTTATACATGTTGTATTAAGGTTTTTTTATTGAAGTTTCTTGCAAAATTGGTGTTCGAAAATTTATCGGTGACCTGAAAACTCATCAAGTTCATAATATATTCAAGTTGTTCTTGTTTATGTTCTTGATAATATCTGATTTTGATTCTATATTGTTGAATTGTTAAAGTGTTACTGATTATAATATATTAAGTTGAATATTGAGTACATTTGCATCATGATAGTTGGTAAGAAAAGTCTGAAAAGCATGGTGAGTTTGAAATAGAAGGTTTTGTTGTCAGAAGATAAGGATAAGGTTTGGGAAAATATGTTGTTGTCTGGTTAAATTGTCAACGAAAACACCCTGGTCAACAAAATCAAGCTGGGTGAAATCACTAGTAGTTGCTGGACGAAATCACCTTTCATCTTGTTGATTGGACGAAATCGTCTTGTCAACAGCCTGGACGAAATCAAGTTGGAGTTACAACTCTCCACGAAATCACCATAATTGCTGGACGAAATCCCTTTCATCAATCATCTTCTGGACGAAATCAAACAACTGGCGAAATCAGCTCTCTCCAGCCGAAATCACCTTATATGTCCAGTCAACGAAATCAACATCAGTCAACAACATCAAGCCACGAAATCACCTTAGTTCATCAAACACTTGCTGGCCGAAAAAACCCTTGCCGAAATCAGTTCTGGGCCGAAATCCATTTTCAACGAAAACACATCTACTTGTCTTGATCCTGGCCGAAATCACCTATCAATGAAATCAGATCCTGTCTTTGCCGAAATCCTTCTGTTTTTGTCCAAATCATAGTCAACGAAATCCCATCTTTTACGAAATCACTTGTTGTTTAAAATTGACGAAAACACTTGAAAACAATTTATGTTTTCGTCAAACATAACATCAACGAAATCACTTTTGGATTTCGTCAAACATTCTTATTCCTGTGATTTTAAATAGAGGACTTGCAAAAGGTATCTAACTTTGTGTTTTCAAGTTTTTAAGCAGGTACAATTGTTCTAACATCAATCATGAGTTGTACAAGTCCTTGGGATTGGAGTACGGATCCACAATCAACTCAAAAATAGATGTCGATGGCCGAATATTTAGCGAGTACCATACCTAAGCAACAACAGTCAATTAGTTCAAGTCAATGGGCAATGGTGTCGAATCAAAATCAGAGCATTCAAAATATTTTGCTTAGTGAGAATGAGACGGGTAGCAACAATCGTCCGCCAAAGTTAAATTACATGAACGACTATCCATCATGGAAGGGTCGTTTCCATAATTACGTTCAAGGGCAAAACACAAAATTATGGACGTGTTTCACCTCTGCATTTAGTGAAGCTCCTGAAGAAGCAGGATCAAATGCGACAACTTTCAATAATATGCAAGAAGCCGACAAAAAGGCATATGATATGGAGAAGAAGGCGTATGCTATTCTCACTTAAGCACTTCACTGAGACATCTTTCATCAATTCTCATATTGTAAGACCACGAAAGGTTTATGGGATGCATTGGTAGCGAGAGGAGAAGGAAATGCAGCTACTAGAAAGACACGCCATGATCTATTGAAGAAAGAGTTTGAATCATTTCAGTTCTTGGAGAATGAAACTCTAAATGATATAACTTCTCGTTTTTATCATTTGATTAGTGAAATGAGTTCTTATAGTGTTGCTGCAACTCATCCGGAAATGGTTGCACGATTTGCTGATGCTCTACCTCCTAAGTGGAGTCCATTCATTGAGCTTCTAAAGCATACGGGCGCTCTGGATGCAGCCAATGTCAGTCTTTATGAATTCATTCAGAAGTTGGAGCACAAGAACGAAGAGGAAATTCGGAAAGCTAAAAGGATTGCAACTGCACCTCCTCAAAACACAGAAATGTATTTGCCTGGTTTTGGTCCTTCAGCTAGTTCTAGTTACATTCAGCAACCGAAGCTTCAAACGGCGTTTGTGTCCAATACAAGCTCATCACCGTTTCCACAGTGGAATCAAAGTGCTTACATGTCACAATCCATACCTCAACCTCCACCTCAAGCCCAACCACAACAACAACAAGCGCATTATACCAACAATCCTTCACCCCAAAACACCAACACTGTCAGAGTTGATACTTCCAATCTTTCAAAAGTCAGTGTAGAAGTTGCAAAGGAACATTTGGAACTTCTCAACACAATGTTCAGTTCCTACTGTGGATTGGTAGCAGGTCAAATTGGAAACATCAATATGACCAATGAAGATTATCAGCAGATAGACCGTGATGAAATGGAGCTAATGGATATCAAGTGGGCGTTTGCAAGTGCTGTTAGAAGGGCAAAGGATTTCATGACTCGAACTGGAAGAACTTCGTTGGAAGACAAAGATGATACGAAGTACGGGTTTGATAAAGATACGGTTACATGTTTCAATTGTGGCGAAAAGGGTCACTTCAAACGTGAGTACACTCGACCAAGCAAGCAAGGTAATCAGAATCCGTTCAGAAATCAGACGAGTACTTCTAATGCAAATCAAGATAATCGTGAACGAAGGATAGTAGCGGTGAACAACAGTCAGAACCAGAACCAGAACCAGAACCAGTCTGGACCTTCAAACACCAATCAAGCATTGACTGTTCAAGCTGATGAAGGATGTGATTGGTCCGTACAGTTGGGAGGAGGAAGTGCATGTTATGCGAAGATCATCAATCACATCAAGCACGTTCACAGGGAAGAATTTTCTGAAAGTGACGACAGCTCGGGTTATAGCGGGAGTTCAGATGAAGAAAGCTCGAATGCGGGAGATTATCATTCTGAAGATGGATCTTTTTCTTATCAGACTGCCTTTATGGAAAATGTCTCGGCATCGACAAGTCAGGTAAATTCTGATCCTCCTACTCCTAGTGTTTGTAATGATTGTGCAAAATTGAAAGAGGAATCTGAAAAGGTTCACAGTCATAATCAGAATTTGGTTATTGAATTGTCAAAGTGCAAAGAGGCAAACATGGCCTTAGCTCGTAATGAAAAGGAGTTTAAAACAGTTATTGAAACCCAAAAGAAAAGTGTTTCCGAATTAACAAAAACTGTTTTCAACAAAAAAATTGGTATTAATAACTACATTAATATCATTGAGGAAACCAAGAAAGAGCTAGCCATGGCGAAGTGTGAATATGAAGCGATCAAGCTCAAATTGGAGAGTTATTCTAACTCACAATATGTGCTTGATCACATCATTGACGTTCAGAAACTAAAGGGAAACGTTAAAGGCATTGGTTATAGGAAGTGTCCACCCCCTTTGAGACACGACTATACCAAGTCGCCCGATGAAGAGGATATGCCTCGTTTTGAACCCAGTGTGCCTCTTGATTATGAGGAAGTTACTACTGGCCTAGGGTTCAAATCGGACAGTTCTTCAAGTACATCATCTGAGCAAACAGAAACTTCAACATCTACGAAACAAAGTCCTCTAATCATTGAGGACTATGAGTCGTCTGATGATGAACCAGAATCAGATATGCGTGATCAGGATAAATCACTTGATAAGATGAAAGGAGTAGAAATTCCAATTGAGAATCATATTCTTTGTGATCCTCCTACTCCTGCTGTTCAACCAGTTGTTAAACAAGTGATAGATCCTGCCAAGAATGACAAGAAATCTGTGTCTACCGTTAAGAGTAATAACGTGTTGTACACTTTAGTTGGTGATGATAAAATTTATTCAAACACAACTTTTCCAATTAAAAATGTCAATCAATCTTTGATTGATAAAGTGTTTGAAGATACTACCAGTAAGTTTTTGGAAAAGGGGATCCCGAGAGTTTCAGTAACTCAGTGTGATCCGATTCCAAAAGCTGAAGTTAGAAGAAAATTTGGAAATAAAAAATCACCAACGAAGCAACAACCTATCGCTTTTAAGGGTAAACAGCAACAACAACGAGCTCAAAAGCCTAAGGTGACACAACCAAAGGCTGAAACAAAAGGAGCTCGTTACAAGAAGAAATGCAAAGACGTTAAATTTGTGGCCTCCAAGGGTACTGATAAAATTGAGACTTTTGAAAGCAAATCAAACACCGATTTTATCCAACAAGTCAAGATTTTAAAACGTAACAGCCAAAACAATTACACTCAACATACAAACGGGTGTGATGAAAAAGCAAGTACCTCAGGTTCTACGGATTCGACATCTGTTGGTCGATCAAATTCTCCTAAGTTTGTGGAAAGGAGAACGTGTTTTAAATGTGGGGAGTTTGGGCATATCATTAAGAACTGCTCAAACACTCCAAAAGAGAAATTTGTTGAAAGAGCACCACCTGAAAAGGTTCACCCACAACGTCATCCTGTTTTACCAAAACATGATAAAAGAACTGTTAAAGAGCAAGAAACAAAACAACGACGTCAAAACGTCAAAGAAGTTGAAAAGGCGTTAAAACCGGAGGTTGTCCAAACAAAGTCTGTTAAGTTAGAAATTAAAAATGAAAAACAAAAACAGATTTGGAAACCAAAATCGGTAACTGTTTCAGGGGAAGCTCAATCCATTCCGAATCATCAGGAAATCGAAGTCACAATCCTTGATGATGAAGGACGACCCAAGTCTATTAAGGCTTGGGTCCCCCTCTCCAACTAATCTCTGAGTGAGTGTGCAGGATGTTCCAGGAGGAACTATCGATAGTCATCGGATTGTTGATAGCGGAGTATCCATGCACAAGATCGGCGACAAAAGAAATTGTTGCCTTTGATGGAGAGAAAAAGAAAAGAAGAAGGAATTGTCTGTTCGAAAGAATTTGACAACTTCGACAAAAGGAAAAATCATTCCAAAATGTGATTGTTAAAGGCTTTAATCGGGTTCCCAGGATAGATTCATTCAAAATGTACTCACCTGCAGCACGTCTGATGTTCAAAATGAACAAGATGAACGTGCGGTGTACATTTCTTCGCGGTGTGATTGAAGAAAATGTGTTTGTTGAACAAACCAACCGGGTGTGCGGATGCCTTGGCATGGATTGAACAACCGCACACTACTTCTGAAAGAGAAAGACAAAGACCTTCGCTGGTGCAATGTGGAAGACCAGCCGGACCCAAAGGTTTATAATCTTGTTGCTGTGAAGAGATTTCTCAATTGAAGTTGCTGCAAAATCGACTTTGAAATCCACACCGGGTGGATATCCAGTTTGGGAAAGCACTCAGATTCCTGGCAATGCACGAATCAGTTGCAGGATACGGTTTTGATTTTCTAATCTCTCCTTTACTCGTCGATATTTAAGCTGCTTTATGAATTATTATCCTTTCGTACAGCAATCTTTGGCCAGACACGTTGAACACGAATATCACCTCACACGTGATCGTTTCAATATGAAACTCATCAATGTTGTCATGGTCCGCACCGATTACCAACGTGCCAACTGATTTTTCCAAAATTCGATAAATCAATTCTGATTAAAATTAATTTTGGTAAACGGCATTAAGGTAAAACATGAGTTAACTGGCATCGGGAAATCCTTTTTTGTAAATATCTTTCTGTTTTTAAAATTATTGTAAGTTTGTTGATTTTAGGGGGAGTAATTCCAAATTTGAAAATTCAAAAACATCGAAAAATTTCAAAACCCAAAAACAATAGAAAAACAAAAATGAGTTTCCTGGCGAGCAAAAGAGAAAATGATAGTACATCAGTGGTCTGTCTAAACCTCTTTAAACTGAAATGCAAAATGAAAAATGTTAAGCAGCTCTATATAAGATGTATCGGTAGGCTCACAATCATATTAAAGTGTGCAGGGTGATATAAATCTTAAATCGACTGAAGACCAGGTGGGAACCGCACATTGGCATATGGTCTTAGTACCGAAATTTCGTTTGAGAGATTGCCGAGGTTCTGAGATATTCGGTCTTTATGTTGTCTTATCATCTGGGTATCATGGTTGTATCAAACCGTAAAAATAACGGAGACGGAGTCTAGATCTTCCATGATACCATACATACGTGTACATATTGCATTCGACCTCAATAAGTGATCAACAATCACATGTCCAAACAAATAAGTGATTATATATCACATTTATCCGGGAGTCAAGTTCGTCTCTTTGCTGTACGAAAGTACTGACCTGTTCACGGACTTGCTCCTGTGCCCTCATGCATCTAAAAATCAAATTCCTCATCAATAAGTAATTCTATCACACAGGGCTTGTTTTTCAATCAAAATAAGTGAGTTTCTCACATCTTTTATACGGTCAAACAGATGATAAACGGTATACTCACCGGTAAGATGAACTCTCGTGCATACCTTGATACGGGAATGTGTCGTGTGTGGATGAACACCGGCCGGTAAGTATAATTCATACCTTAACGTATCCTCTCGCCATGATTACATCTGATAAGTTGAGCTTATGTGGACAACAATACCGATAATTGTTATAGGATGCTTATCTAAATGTTAACTAATTGAACAAAAAGAGCGTTTTGGCGTGACTGTACACTGATATGATTCTCTTACCCTCGAAACTCGCAAAAAGAATGTCTGTAAATATTTATTTACTGTTTTTCGTTTCTGCATCTTTGTATATATTTATTTATTGCTTTCCGTCCTTACATTTGAAAAATGAAAAACTCCAAAAAGATTTTAGATGTGTTTTAATCTAAACTTTATAAAAAATCCAAAAAGATTTTGCTTCTAGTTTATTTTTTGATTGACCGATGTTGGAACTCGAGTCTATCCTACCCAAAATCATGATTCTAAGCCAGAAAACAATTGCACCTTCATAAACTGTCGAAGTTAACTAGTTTTGAAAGTTAAAGGATTAAAATTGATCATTTTCTAAACTTTCAAACTGTTGTCGGTCGGTGTTTAAATGAGATTTGATCTCATATGTGTCTTTTGTTTAATTTGTCTAAATTCCAAGCGGTTGTTCTCATTACATGTTTAGCTTTCTTGTATGTGCAGATGCGACATCATAATCAGCTAAAGGCGAAGAGAACATGTCAGATGACAAGCCATAAAGTGAAGACACGAAGTTGATGCAATCAGAAGATCAAGATGATCGGGTTGTAGTTGATATTTTCTAAACTTTCAAACTGTTGTCGGTCGGTGTTTAAATGAGATTTGATCTCATATGTGTCTTTTGTTTAATTTGTCTAAATTCCAAGCGGTTGTTCTCATTACGTGTTTAGCTTTCTTGTATGTGCAGATGCGACATCAGAATCAGCTAAAGGCGAAGAGAACGTGTCAGATGACAAGCCGTAAAGTGAAGACACGAAGTTGATGCAATCAGAAGATCAAGATGATCGGGTTGCAGTTGATCACTCATCAACACCTCAAGGATCTAAAGTTTTGAAGTTCAAAAGATTCACGAGCATCGTCCAAGGGGGAGTTTGTTGATACACTCCCTGATTGTTTCACGTGAAGACTTTGAAGATCCTTTCCGAGAATGAATGCACCATCAAGAGATGGCGAACGAGATTACGAACCTCGCAAGCAGCATCCAAGGGGGAGTTTGTTGATACATATTGTGTGGATACGGCTCGGCTCGGTTCGACTCGACTACGAAGTGAAGGCCGTAGTCAAGACAACTTCCTGTCTTGACTCGGTATGCGATTTACTTTGTAACATTTGTGTAAATGCAACTGCGTGTGTGCAGTTTGCATTTAGTATAGCTTGTTTGTTTGTCTGTTTGTTTGTTTGGCCCATCCTTGAAGAAGTCCAAGACAAAGCCCAACATGTCATGTCCATGATGAAGCCCAAATCTTTGGCCCAACTTATGGACGAAATCACCCTGTGGTGAAATCACCCTTGTGGTGAAAACACCCTTTTGGTGAAAACCAAATGGGATGAAAACACATGGGACGAAATCAAGGGATTTCGTCCAGATCTTGGTTTTCGTTAATGGGTTTTCGTCAGGATCTTGTTTTCGTCATGGCTTCCCTATATATACACTCACAACAGACAGAAACACTTAGAAGTCTGAATAGATTTCAGAGAGAACACACACACACAACAGAGAGTTTATAGGTTTATCTTGTAAACATTGCATTGTAACCGTTTCAGAGTATTAATACATTGCGTATTAATCATTGAATCTTTGTGTCTTGCGTGTTCGTAACTTGCATTGTAACCGTTTCAGAGTATTAATACATTGCGTGTTAATCATTGAATCTTTGTGTCTTGCGTGTTCGTAACTTGGTTTAACTTACCCGTTTGGATTCCGTACTTTCGGGTTTGTCAGAAAACAGGGAACAGAGGTTACTCAATCCTCCGGGTGGACCTACATAGGAGCCTAGGATTTCATTCTTCCTTGCTCATTTCTTCTATTCTTCTCTCTATACATTGGTGTTCTAACCAATAATCACCAATGCGATATTCTGTCCGATCGATTCGGGAACCAACTAACGAATGCCAAAGTGTTGTCTAAACAAGACTATACTTTGTGAATTTCGTTAAGATTCTGAAACGAATACCAAAGTGTTACTTTGTGAATTTCGTTAAGATTCTAATCTCATGACCATCGTTAGGTTTGATGTGGTTTTACACTAATACGTATTCCACTCTGTTAAACTATATGTTTAACTACCAGAGAAGTCCGCACTCTACACTTACAATCAAATAAGATAACTAATCATCAGAAGATTCAGAACTATAAAGTAAATGCTTAGTTATCAGAAGGCATAGAATCATGAGGCTTGTTTAATCAAAGACTATATGCTAACAAGGTGAGTCATTCTCTTTTTATATCAAAGTGCTTTACAAAACCCTAAATGTTTTCCAGTTATATTTTGCAGTGATTAAGTCTTTGCTAATCTTTAATTACTGGCAGTATGTGGGGGTTTTGTGCACATTATTACTAACGATTTATCACTTTAGGTGGGCGAGCCAAATTAGTGATATGTCCACAGTCATAGATTCGGTCGAGTGACAGCTGAACCGGCTAATTATATGATAGGGGCAAATATAAAAACCCTTAATGCTGTAAATTATAACAAAGTTATAATTGCAGTGATTAAGTCTTTGCCAATCTTGAAAGAGCAAATGTAAAAACTCTTAATGCTGTAAATTATAACAATGTGTCATTTTGTATAAAAATGAATGAACTCACCAGTATTTCCTGCTGACCAAACCTTTTTAAAACGCGTTTCAGGTAAATGACAGTAGATTGGAATAAGAGTGATGATACGACACCAAAAGGCTTAAAGAAGTGGCTTATTTTATCAATTGAATTAAATTAAGAAAACATGATTTCATATATTCGGGTTTATCCCTTATTAAAGCTACCTTTGTAAAACATGGGTTTTATCCCATCTATTTAATAAATAAAATCCGGTGTTTTCTAAACTCTGATATTTTTCCTAACTCACGGTCCTGATGAACATTTCTGCTGCAATATTTTTAAAATAAACACCGGTACCACTTAACGGCTCGCGGCTTCCATCCAGGGTGTGGATGGGGGTTGTGACAATATGTGAATACATAACCTGTCTGAGATTTTTCTTGGTGAGGATCTGATAGATATCCGACATTAGCATACCCAACAAGCTGGGACTTTTGATCTTTCTGATAGAAAAGACCTAAGTCTTGTGTCCCGCAAATATACCGGAATATATGTTTCACACCATTCCAGTGTCTACGTGTTGGATTCGAACTGTATCTTGCTAGTACATGTACTGCAAATGCAATGCCTAGTCTTGTGTTATTTGCAATATACATAAGGGCACCGATCGCGCTTAAGTACGGTACTTCTGGAGTAAGTACTTCTTCGCCTTCTTCTTGAGGGCGATAAGGATCCTTATGTGGATCTAGCGGTCGGACAACCATAGGTACGCTAAACGGATGTGCTTTATCCATATTGAAACGTACTAACATCTTCTGGATGAGTTTGATTGATGGACAAATGTGCCATTGCACAGATACTCAAATTGTAGTCCGATGCATAATTTCGTCATACCAAGATCTTTCATTTCAAATTCCTTCTTTAACAACTGAGCAGCTTTCTCTATCTCTTCAGGAGATCCGATGATGTTGATATCATCAACATAGACTGCTATTATAGTGAAATTTGAGAGTGATCGTTTTATAAAGACACATGGACTGATTACATCAGACTTGTATCCTTCCTTTTCGAGATATTCACTAAGTCGATTGTACCACATACGACCAGATTGTTTGAGACCATATAAAGATCTCTGGAGGTTTATAGAACACAAATCTCGAGGTGTTGATTTTAATGCTTCAGGCAATTTTAATCCTTTAGGGATTTTCATGTAGATGTCATTTTCAAGTGTCCCGTATAAGTATGCGGTGACGACATCCATTAGTCTCATATGAAGTCCTTTAGAGATTGTGAGGCCGATTAGGAACCTAAGGGTTATCGCATCCACTACAGGGGAATACGTTTCCTCATAATCAACTCCTGGGATTTGGGAAAACCCTTGTGCTACAACTCGAGCCTTATATCATACAATCTCATTATTTTCATTTCTCTTTATTGCAAACACCCATTTATAACCTACTGGTTTGACGTCTATGGGCGTTCGGACTACAGGTCCGAAAACATGTCGTTTTTCGAGCGAATTTAGTTCGGCATTTATGGCTTCTTGCCATCTTGGCCAATTATTTCTGTGCATGCACTCTTCTAAAGTTTTAGGCACGTAATCATTTTCATTGATTACATCCGTTGCTATAGCATATGAGAATATATCATCAACACGTGTTTTATTCCGATTCCACATTGTACTATCTTGTACATAATTAATAGAGATCTCGTTTTCGTTCGGTACCGGTGTTTCTTCTGAAACTTCATTTTCCTCTGGATTCATAGTTGTCTCTTCTGGGACATTTACTTCTACCGGGGTTTCACTTATAATCTTTTGTGAGTTTTCACCAACTGCGCTACTTTGCTCTTTTCGTTTCCGTGGGTTTTTGTCTTTGGAACCGATTGGTCTCCCATGCTTTCGTTGTATAGTAATCGCTTCTGGGATTACTTCAATTCGAGCATGTGCATTTGATGCTGGTACATGTGACTTTGTCACTCTATTCGTGTCTGTGAATGCATCTGGTAGTTCATTCGCTATTCTTTGCAAATGTATAATCTTTTGGACTTCATATTCACATTGACCACTTCGGGGGTCGAGATTTGATAGCGATTCTTATGGATATATCTCATACAAAATACATGAGGCATTATATATAGGCTATAACATTAATACAAACATAAATGTGACATAGGAGTTAGAAATGTGGAGAGTCACTAATAATGGATGCATTCATAACACTCCCTCTTGACTATCCACATGATGATATACTATTCTTTAATATTCTTGGTGATGCTGCCTCGTTAAAAACCTTGCTAGGAAAACCCGGTGGGACAAAACCTCAGCTAAGGGAAAAAGAGTGCAGCGCGTATTGTCTCCCCCTAATACTTCTGGATCAGGTATGTTGCCTCATTAAAGAAAAAGAGCACATACACTGTGTATATTATGGGTGCGTTACTCCCCCTCAATTTTACTTGTATATCTTGATGATGTTGAATCCAATCTTCTGTGACAATTGCTTGACTTGATATTTGGCGTAGTCTTCTTTGATTTGGGTGTTGTTGTCTACATTGTCTTCATACAGTATAGCTTGAGCTTCTCTTGATCAACTCTAATCTACATACTTCTTAAATATGCTGAAATCTTCGACCTTCATAACTTGTATCTGGATTGAGATCGAACTTTATACGAGTCTAATATATATCAATCATAACCCAGGACGCCATATTGTTCTTGTGGAACTATCCCGTGTCTCGAGTTTGTAAATATGTTAAATAATTATTTAATGCGCTTTATAATTCTGCTTCGTTAAAAACCATGCCAGGAAAACCCAATGGGACAAAACCGTAGCTAAGGGAAAAGAGTGCACTACGCATTATACATAATTAACAACATGATTTATGATGATGTTAAATTAGTACTTTGGGACCTATAAGATAAACTGATACTACTGGATCAGTTATGTTGTCTCGTTAAAAACCTTACCAAGAAAAACCCAATGGGAAAAACTTAGTGAAGGGAAAAAGAGTGCAACATTTGAGATTAGAACCGTAATCTTACCAATACAACGTAATATCAGATGTCATCTTGTTTACAAGATACGTCAATGCTCTGATCACAATTAAGTGTGGTACTTCTTGACTAAGTAGTTCAACATCCTTTTCTTGGGGTTGATAAGAATATTTTTTCTATGTCAAGCGATCAGACAATCGTTCATGTACTCAACGAATGAGCTTTTTCTATATAACATCTTCTAGATGTAATCAGATTGATGAGCAAAAATAGTACATATATACTCGAAACTATAGGTCGAGGATAACTGCACTTTGTAAAGGTCATTCAAAATTTTCCTCTTTAGTTTGAGAGTTCTCGATGATGTTTACATTATCACTGTAAGAGTGAAATCTTGTTAAATAGATGTAGCTCATTTTATCAAAATTATACCTCTCTTTTCAGAGTATAGTCGACTGTACCACATACGAGTAGTTTCCTTTAAGATTCATATATATAACACATATGGGGTTATTGTTTCATAATGCTTTGAGCATTTTTTAATCCTTCAGGGGTTTTCATACAGATGTCATTTGCAATTGTCTCGTACATGTATACGGTGATGACATCCATAAGTTGTTTTATCTGAAGTCATTCTGAGATTGCTAGGCCGCATAAACATCTAAAGATTATCGCATCCACTACAGGGGTATACGTTTCCTCGTAATCAACTGCTGGGATTTGGGAAAAATCTTTATCTTAAAATGCGTGCCTTACATCGCAAAAACTCATTATTTACGTTTCCTTTTATTTAAAGACACCTATTTATAACCTACTGGTTTGATGTCTATGGGTGTTCGAACTGCTGGTTCGAAAACGTTTAGTTTGTTGAGCAAATTTAGTTCAACCTTAAGTCATGTAGCCATTTTGGCTATTTGTGTGCGTACACTCTTGCACACTTTCTATATATGTAATCTTTTTTTTTCATCGATTACATATATTGCTATATCATAATCAAATATATCATTTTACGCGTGTTTCATTACGGTTCCATATTGTACTTATTTTGTACATAATTCATCGCGATCTCATATTTGTTTGGTACTAGAGTTTCTTTTAGAACTCCATTAGCCTCTTTTGGGGTTTTGACAACAACCTTCTTTAAGGTTTAGTATGCAACCACTTCTGGGGTTTTGTATGCAACCACTTATGGTGTTTTGTGTGCCACATCTATTGGGGTTACACCAACTGCGTTACTCTGCTCTTTTTGTGTTTGTGGGTTTTATCTTTTTGGAACCGATTTATCTCTCACAATTTATAATATGATAATCATTTTGTGAGTATGTCACAACCCCCGATCCCTTATCTATCCCGGGAACGGGCGGACACAAACTCAGTGACGGTGGTATCAGTTTGTTTTAATTTGGCAGCGGAAATTACATCAGAACCGTAGTTAGGAAATGTTTATCAGAGTAAAACCACCATATTTAATATTAATAATCACATGGGCAAAACCCAAGTTTCTTATTACAATACATTTATAGGGATAAACCCTATTTTATTGAATTTAAAACATCGTTTATTAGGTAACTTTTATAGCCACATTTTTCCCAAGCCTTCAGTGCTCCCCAGCTGGCTTTTTACTAATTGGTTGTCACATTTTGTTACCTGAAACGCGTTTTAAAAACATTTATCAGTGGGAAATACTGGTGAGTGAATCCCAGTTTAATCAAGAAACATTTTATCAATCAAAACAGTATTGAGAGCGATCACATTGTTTATTTCTACACAATTACTCATTCAGTACTATCAATCCTGACTTGTGGGTCATATTACACATTGGCTAACTCGTTGTCCAATGGTAACGTACTGTCATCCCCGACTTACTACTCATAGTGTAGTAAATTTTGTATGCAAAACCCCAACATACCGGTAGTAATTGAAGAACTACAAAGACTCAATCACCGCTTAATCACATTGTAAAACATTTAAGGTTTTGTAAAATATTACAAAAAGGTTAACAAAAAGAGGATAAACTCACATTGCTATCTTAGACTTCACGTAAGGGTTTCCTGGATATAATCTATAATTTATACAAATGTACATTGGTTAGTATCATAACCCTTTTGAAAATATTAATGATACCCTCCCCGAGACGGCATTCCAACAACTACGTCGGGCAGAACCACGACAGTTGTTACAGAACCCTAAATCAATCGGGCAGCGTATCTATTACGAAACTGGGGTTATAATACTTACAACGGAGCAGAACCTGGCTAATTAGGGGGATATAATACCCGTGTATAATAACTCTACTACAGAAATTGAGATTGAGAAATGAAATTTGAGCGAGTTCGACTGAGATCCGAGGCCTCCTTTATATAGTGCTGAATTCTGGTTTCCACGCAGCCCACGTAAGGGTAGACAGAAGTCTACGCGGCCCGCGTCAAACTTCAGTCAACGCGTAGCTCGTCCGGATCACCACTAGGCTTGACACGATGATGACACGTGTCATCACCGGGCTGTGCCATGTTTCTTGATCTCTCGCGGCCCGCGTAAGTGCTAAGGTAAGCTTACGCGGCCCGCCTTAACTTAAGAAATCAACGATATCAGGTTCTAACCTTGATACCGCCCGCGTAAAGGCTTGGGGTGGGTTCTACGCGGCCCGCCTCAGCTTATTATTCAAGTTTTAAATTTTATTTTTAATGATATACTATATTTCGGGCTCCGTTTTTACATACGGGGTGTATTTAAAGACATATTAGAAAATTTTAAAATATAATAGAGTGTCGGAAATATTTGAGAATGTCGGTTTTTACTGAGGGTTGTTACATTCTCCCCACCTTGTTTTAGAGCTCGTCCTCGAGATCTACTAGAATAAGTACGGATATTTCCTTTGTATTTCTGATTCAAGTTCCCATGTGTACTCAGGTCCTCTTTTGGAGTTCCACTTCACTTTGACCAGAACAATTCTCTTGTGCTTGAGATTCTTGACTTTCCTGTCTTCAATTTGTAGAGGCCTTTCTAAAAACTTGAGTTGTTCATTTACCTCTATATCCTTAAGAGGTACTATCAGAGATTCATCAGCAAAACACTTTTTGAGATTAGATACATGAAATACATCATGTATTCCTGCCATTTCCTCTGGCAGTTGTAGCTGATAAGCTATAGGTCCTATTCTTCTAATAATCTCAAATGGTCTAATATACATGGGACTTAGCTTTCCCCGTTTTATGAATCTTACCACTCCTTTCCAAGGAGAGACCTTTAATAATACTTTATCTCCTATTTGAAATTCCAATGGTTTGCGTCGGTTATCAACATAGCTCTTTTGTCGATCACGTGCTGCTTTCAGTCGTTCCTTGACTTGATAATATTGTCAGTTGTTTCTTGCACTATCTCAGGTCCAGATAGTTGCTTTTCCCCAATTGCTGCCCAACAGACTGGGGTTCGGCATTTTCGTCCATAAAGTGCTTCAAATGGTGCAGCATTGATACTTGTGTGATAACTATTGTTATAAGAAAATTCTATTAAAGGTAAGTGATCGTCCCAATTACCTCCGAAATCAATTACACAAGCTCTAAGCATGTCCTCCATTGTCTGAATCATCCTTTTACTTTGTCCGTCCGTTTGAGGATGATAAGCTATGCTTAATTTTAACTTGGTTCCCATTGCCTTTTGGAAACTTGACAAAAAATGAGAGGTAAATCGACTATCCCTATCAGAAACAATTGATAAAGGAATTCCATGTAAAGAAACAATTTCATTTACATATAATTTAGCTAACTGTTCCATACTGAAAGTTTCCTTCATTGGTAAGAAATGAGCTGACTTGGTTAGCCTATCTACAATCACCCAGATTGTATCATTTCCCTTCTTTGTTTTGGGTAATTTAGTAACAGAATCCATTGTTATCAATTCCCATTTCCATACTGGCAATTCTAACTGTTGTAGCAATCCTGAGGGTTTCTGGTGTTCAGCTTTGACTTGAGAACAAGTCAAACATTTAGAAACATAGGCTGCTATGTCCTTTTTCATTCCTATCCACCAGAAATTTTTCCTTAAATCCTGGTACATTTTATCACTACCTGGATGCATCGTATACTTAGATTTATGGGTTTATTCTAAAATACGATAACGTAGATTTCCTAATTTAGGTATCCACATTCTCTTTTTATGGAATCTCCAAATTCCATCTGTTCCTTGTTCTAACTCTTTTAACATACCTTTTAATTTTTCAGCATCATCCTTGATTACTGATTCTTGTGCTTCTCTTATTTGATCATTTAAATCTACTTGTAGATTTAATTTAAGAGAACGTACCCTTTTTGGCTTTTCATGATACTTTCGACTTAAAGCATCTGCTACTACATTTGCTTTTCCTTCATGATACTGGATATCACAATCATAATCACTGGGCATTTCCATCCAGCGTCTTTGTCTCATATTCAACTCCTTTTGCTTGAAAATATACCTTAAACTCTTATGATAAGTGAATATGGTAAACTTACTACCATAAAGGTAATGTCTCCAAATCTTAAGAGCAAAAATTATAGCTCCTAGTTCTAAATCATGGGTTGAATAATTCTCTTCATGATTCTTGAGTTGTCTAGATGCGTAAGCTATAACCTTTTGTCGTTGCATTAATACACATCCATAGCCTAATTTAGAAGCGTCACAATAGACTACAAAATCTTCAGCTCCTTCTGGTAATGCTAATATGGGTGTATGGGTTAATCTTTGCTTAAGAATTCTAAAAGCTTCTTCTTGTTTTAATCCCCATTCAAACTTAACAGATTTACAGGTTAGCTTAGTTAAGGGAATGGCTATTCTAGAAAAATCTTGAATAAATCTTCTATAATAACCGGCCAATCCTAAGAAACTTCTAACCTCAGTTGGCGACTCAGGGGTTTTCCATTTAGTAATAGCCTCGATCTTTGTGGGATCCACATGAATTCCTTCATGATTAATTAGGTGTCCAAGAAATTGTACCTGTTCTAACCAAAATTCGCACTTAGAAAATTTAGCATAAAGCTTTTCCTTTCTTAATAAACTTAAAAGTGCGTGCAAATGCTTTGCTTGATCCTCTTTATTCTTAGAGTAAATGAGAATGTCATCTATAAAGACGATTATGAATTTATCCAAATATGGCTTACATATTCGGTTCATCATGTCCATAAATGCAGCTGGGGCATTGGTTAAACCAAATGGCATGACAGTAAATTCATAATGTCCATACCTCGTTCTGAATGCGGTCTTAGGAATGTCCTCTTCCTGTACCTTTAATTGATGATATCCTGATCTTAAATCGATTTTAGAGAAAAATCGAGCTCCTTGTAGTTGATCGAACAGATCATCGATTCTCGGTAATGGGTACCGGTTCTTAATCGTAACCTTGTTTAATTCACAGTAGTCAATGCACATACGCATTGATCCGTCCTTCTTTTTAACAAATAAAATCGGCACTCCCCATGGTGACGAACTTGGCTGTATGAATCCTTTTTCCAACAATTCATCTAATTGTTTCTTTAATTCCTACATTTCTGCGGGTGCCAAACGGTAAGGTGCTTTGGCAATCAGTGCCGTTCCTGGTATCAAATGGATCCTGAATTCAACTTCTCTATCTGGCGGTTGCCCTGGCAATTCTTCTGGAAAAACATCTGAAAACTGAGATACTACTGGAATATCTTTTAGTTCTTTTTCTTTAGTGTTAGTGATTATAGAAATCAAATACACTATAGACCCTTTTTTTTATATAACTTGCAGTTTTCATCACAGAGATGAATTTTGTGGATCTATTTGGTTTATCTTCTTTAATTGTGATCGTTTTTCCTTTTGGTGCATTTACTTGAATTGAATTTTGATCACATCAAATACTGGCTCTGTTGGCTATTAACCAATCCATTCCTAAAACAACATCGAATCCTGCCAGATTCATGTGATAAAGATTTGCAATAAATTTCTGATTTAAAATTTCTATTCTTGCTCCCTGCAAGATTTCAGAAATCCTAACGGTTTCTCCATTAGTTGTCTCTACTAAACATTCTTGTGGTAGTTTAGTTAATGACTGATTTAGAAATTTGCAAAATGATGTATTAATAAAACTTTGGTTTACACCAGAGTCAAATAATACTTTAGCAAAAATATCATTAACTAAAAACGTACCAACTATGACATCTGGAATCATCTTGGCTTCATCTGTAGTCAGAACAAATGCTCTAGCATTTTGAGTATTCTTGTTGTTTGTAGCTGGAGCTAATTTTGGACAATTAAGCTTGATATGACCTTGTTCTCCGCAGTTGTAACATATCTTGTTATTAGCTTTCTTCCTGCAGTTTTCTTCCTTGTGTCCCGATATTTTGCAAAAGTTACAGTATATAGAGCATCTTCCTGAATGCTTTCTTTTGCAATTCTTACAGTAAGGTGCAGAGGTAGAACCTATATTTCTCCCACGGTTAGACCTTCCAGAACGAAATTCTTGTGTGAGTTTCTGGGTTAGGTTCCTCCTTTGATCCTCCTCTCGGGTACGAACTAATTCATCTGTCAAGGTATTTGCTAGTTCTACAGCTTCTTCTATGGTTTGAGGTCTAGCTGCCTTGACTACATGTCTTATTTCTCCAATTAATCCCCAGATATAACGGGAGATTAACACTGGTTCAGGTGAAGTAAGAGTTGGCACTATTCTAGCATATTCGAAGAATATTTTAGTGTATCCCTTACTATCCACACCAGTTATTCTAAGATTTAGGAATTTGTTTGCTATCTGTTCCTTTTCATTGGCTGGGCAGAATTTCCTTTCTACCTTGTTCTTAAATTCTTCCCATTCCATATTGTAGGTTCTATCACTTCCTCTTAATTGGAGGATAGTGTTCCACCATTCTAACGCTGAATTCTTAGATAGATTGGAAGCAAACAGTATTTTATCTTCTTCAGCACACTTGCTTATTCTTAAGACTGCCTCAGTTTTCTCTATCCAGCGTAGGGTTGCAATGGCCCCTTCATTGCCCGAGAATTCCATTGGTTTACAAGACCAAAATTCTTTATAAGAACAACCGTAAGACACGGTTCTTCTCCTTTTGGGAATAGGCACTTGAAGTAAAGGTTCATTGTTCACGTTGTTTTTGGGTTCGATGGGTCGTTTACTGCTATGCTTACTTTTATTATTCGCTTCTTGAATCGTTTGAATAATAAATGACATTGCATCTATGATTCCTTGTGCCACTATATGTTGAACAGCACTATTATCCATTTGGTTTCCATTGCTATTGATGCTTGGATTCTCATTAACCACGTTAATGTTACTCTGGTTATCATTATTCGGATTTCTTTAATTTCCTTCGTCGGCCATCTGAATTTTAAACATTTATCCCATATTAATATTACAAGATCATATTTAATATAGTTAATCACATGATACGCAATTTAACCAAAAACGTCGATCATTGCGACTTTTACTCTATTTTCATATACTATTATGCATCTATTACATTCTAGTACTGAAATAAAAATTTACACTACCAACAGATATAGAATCATACTAATAGTAATATGCATCCGTACACACATATTTTATGTTATTTTTATTTTATTATATTTTATTATTTTTACTATTACCGTCTCCTCCATTACATCACGGATATGGATTTATTCAAAAATTCATATTGCGTTCATCGTATTTCCATACGTGACGCTCTCCCACCTGTCTCATTCTCTCACTGCTTTCTAAAATTTCCTCCCCAAAAGTCCTAAGTTCTTGGACGTTTTCTGCACTCATTAGGGGTGCAGGTTCTAGGACTGGGTTCGGAATCTGGGGTGCGGGTTCCTGATATGGGGGTGAAAGTGTTGGTAAGGATCTTCTAAGATCTCCCTAATATAGTCATCATGGTAATAGGGATCTAAAGGGTCCATACCTGGATAGGCTCCTATATTCTGTATGGGTGTGTCCTCATATATCGGGTAACGTTGCACAAAGTCCCTATTATCGTCCCACCAGGGGTCGTAATTTGGATCTAGAGGGTTTGATGCAGGTACCCTAGGGATTTCTTCTGGGTTGAAGTCATGCCTCTCCACCTGGTTTTCAGGGTTTTCTATCTCCATGGGTTGGTCAGGGATTTGCAATTGTGGTTGGGGTGCTATTGTTTGCTCCAGATTAGGGTCAGCAGCAGTTGTGGCTAGGATATGGAAATTGGCTAGGCTTCTATTAAGCATATCCTGTGTATGGGCATCTGTCTCTCGCTTAATGGCTGCTAAGGCTCTTTGCTGTTGCAACTTTCGCATTCTTTTCCTACGTGCAAAGGTTTCCTTACTGAACCATCCTCGTTTCTTATGAGGGAATGGCTCTTCTGACTGAGCTTTAAAAGCAAACATTCCTTCTTCCTGATCAGCAGAATACCCCGAAAGGGCAGGCTGTGATGAGGTACCTTCACTCCTAGGTGAATCAGACAACTGACGACACATGTCTGAGGGTCCTTGATCACTCATACTGTAAACTAACAAATAGTCAAATAACACATAACAAATAAATACAGTTATGCACGTATTTCCGTAATTTATTTCCTAACACAAAATTTAAATTTAAATTTTAAGTGTCAGCAGAACACTTCTTTGGCTTAGACCAGTGGCTAGGCTCTGATACCACCTCCTGTCGCAACCCCCGATCCCTTATCTATCCCGGGAACGGGCGGACGCAAACTCAGTGACGGTGGTATCAGTTTGTTTTAATTTGGCAGCGGAAATTACATCAGGACCGTAGTTAGGAAATGTTTATCAGAGTAAAACCACCATATTTAATATTAATAATCACATGGGCAAAACCCAAGTTTCTTATTACAATACATTTATCGGGATAAACCCTATTTTATTGAATTTAAAACATCGTTTATTAGGTAACTTTTATAGCCACATTTTTTCCAAGCCTTCAGTGCTCTCCAGCTGGCTTTTTACTAATTGGCTGTCACATTTTGTTACCTGAAACGCGTTTTAAAAACATTTGTCAGTGGAAAATACTGGTGAGTGAATCCCAGTTTAATCAAGAAACATTTTATCAATCAAAACAGTATTGAGAGCAATCACATTGTTTATTTCTACACAATTACTCATTCAGTATTGTCAATCCTGACTTGTGGGTCATATTACACATTGGCTAACTCGTTGTCCAATGGTAACGTACTCATCCCCGACTTACTACTCACAGTGTAGTAAATTTTGTATACAAAACCCCAACATACCGGCAGTAATCGAAGAACTACAAAGACTCAATCACCGCTTAATCACTCGTTGTCCAATGGTAACGTACTCGATCCCTTTTTTGCTTTATGCACTTTTGGGTGTTACATACGTTACAACTATTGAAATCACATCAAACACAATACTCAATACTATTTGAACGCTAACCGTTAATTCATGTTATACGTGGCTTATGAATGCTTGTTTGTTATGTTTACACATGTTATGTTGTCTACCTGCCTTAGCAACGATAGTACTATAGTTTGGACTCAGCACCCGTTCACACGGGGGTTGTTAAGGATAATTACTTGTATGGATTACGGTGGTAATCATGTATTGCGAACTGCCTCGGGCAGTCAACCCGCAGTCATTGGTATCGATGGATCCATGTCGATAACTAACGTGCTTCATTTCACTATGTGTACGTGCTGGTTATGCGTAAACGAATTCGAACTTTATATGCTATTATCAAACTTGTATGCTCACCTTTACATTATATGTATTGACTTTATTTTAACGTATGTGACAGGTGCTTAGGATGCGCATCTGGTAGGAAATCGAAGCTAGGATAAAGCTTTAGAGCCCAACAAATAGTTGTCTGTAGTAATTGAATCAAGGGTCTCTAGAAGCAGATAAACAATTGCTCTATTTAAATCTGAGTTGTCGGAACAGAATGATTTGCCTAGACTTTATCTGTAATAATTTGTTTACTGTTTGAGAGATGGTATGGGACATGTTATTTTAAATTGAATAGTAATGATAATTGTTATGGAAACTTCTGGACAATCTGTTTCGCTCAGTGCCATGCCCCGATGTTTCCGCCATCGGTTGGGGTGTGACAGATTGGTATCAGAGCCATAACTATAGGGAATTAGGCAAGACAGGACCTAGTCCGGGTCGATGTCTTAGGAACCTAGTCTATAGTTAGGAACCAACAGACCGACTTATGCATGTTCGTTTGGGATTTTGCATAAGTTTACTACCATTTTCTCGCTATTCTCGCACACGCTACACTATCACTGCACTCGAAATTTCCAACCATAAATAAGCAATTAAGTCGAGATTAGGTGTGAAAACCGCAAACTCTAGACTGAAGTTGCTTAATCGACTCGCATTTTATCTATACACGAGGAGAATTATGCCAAATCAGGAGTGAAATCCGTATTTTGATGAATAATCTCCTCTATTTTATCAAAACAGGAGCGAAGTTGTTAAGCTAGGGGTGAAACCCTAACCTTGATGACTTGTTCCGCTTTTATACAAAACTCTCACCAAAGCCTCGACGGACTCCAACGACCTGAAGTCACAATATGACTAACGGGATGTGTGCCAAACGCCCAAGAATCGAGGCCAAGGAATAGTCCTGAAGGTAAATGTGCACAACGGATCCTTGCGAATAGTCGAATCACTTTGGGTAGTCGAAGTCTACTAGCCGCAGACAATCTATTTCTAGATTTCTATGTGTTTCGATTTTGAGCGTACAACCGCCAGTTCTGATGTTTCGTTGATTTTATGTGCTTATATATGTGTTTATCTGTTTAAATTTTGGAGATTTACCCGATTTTTGCTTTCACTTCGATCAACACATACGACCCGCACTGTGTTTCTATCTCCAAACGTTAGCAAATCGTTGAATTATGGACGACCTTATGCTACGATATACACGCTAACCGATATACTAGACGGGACCGTTATATTCGAACAATCGCAGACTTTGAATGATAGGTTTCTGTATTCTGACTACCTCTTAAATGATAAAGGAACACGCATAATCATAAGAAGGTAGATACACGCAAGATATGTGCTTAGGTGAGTTATGTGCTTATGTGCCTATGTGCTTATGTGCTTATGTGCCTATGTGATCCTGTGCCTTACGTAATTATGTGCTTCTGTGTTATGTAAATATGTGGTTATGTGTATGCGTAGTTACATGACTGTGTTCCTGAGCTTTAGTAAGTAGTCGACGTGTGAGGTTAGATTCGAATGAAATGTGTTGAGTCCTGTGATGATGTCTGCTGCAGACAATGTCATCAAGATCCCGTCATCCCTTACTTTCTCGTCAAGAAAAGAGAGACAAACGCCTTGCGGCTATCATCGCTAAAAGTGTAGCAAAGGCTGTAAGTGAGGTCTACGAGAACGTCAGCAAGTCGTCTGAGGAGTCGAGAACCAAAGCTCCTAAAGCTACCACCAAAGCCTTCAATTTCAAGCAATTCAAGTCGTGTGGGCCAAAAGAATTCACTGGTGAGGGAGGCCCCACATCGTTGTTCCAATGGTTTGACTCCATTGAGGTCACTCTACGGCAGAGTGGTTGCCCCGATGACCTCCGAACTCTGAATGCTACCGGCGTTTTCCAGTCCCGTGCTCTAGACTGGTGGACGGCCGAGAGGAACAAGCGAGGGAACGATGCAGCCTACGGTCTGTTGTGGGACGAACTCAAGGAAGTCATGCTGGAAGAATTATGTCCTCCTCATGAACGTCAGAACCTAGAGGATGAATTTTGGCACATACAACAAAAAGATGGTGAAAATGCTGCACTCACTGCTCGCTTCAAACAGCTCAGCATCATTTATCCCGATCAGGTCAAGACTCCAGATATGGCAATCAAGAAGTATATCCAAGCCCTGCCTGACTGTGTTGCCGATTTTGTGCAAGCGTCCAAGACTACGACGATCGAAGAGACTTATCTACTGGCCGCTGAAATCAACAACAAGCGGGTCAAGGCTGGTGTCTGGGATAAAACTTCAAAGCACCTGCATCAAGCTACCACCATCGCACCAACTGCTGAAACCGCCACCTCATCGAGCAACAAGAGGAAGAACAAGAGAAAGAGCAGCTCCAAGAACAAGAACTGTGCGATCACTGCTGCACCGATACAAGCTGTACCAGCCCAACAGCGTCAAGTAGCGGTTCATGTGGCAAATGCACCGCCTGCCAAGCGTGCATACACTGGGCCACACCCGCTCTGCCCTACTTATACCTACCATCACCCGACTACCATTGCTTGCCGTTTTTTGTGATCATTGCAATATGTACGGCCATTTAACTACCAACTGCCGTGTTCGATAAGCTCTTGCTCATCAAGCTCTGCTCACCGCCCCTCAGGGTCAACAAGCTCCTCCGGCACCCGCGGTCAACGCCAGAGCCTGCTTCGCATGTGGCGATCCTAACCATTTCGCCAACATGTGCCCAAACAGGGTTGTGAAGCAAGAGCCCCAGCAACAGCAGCAACAACAACAATAAGCAGCACACGCGCGAACTTTCAACATCAACGTGTGTCAAGCCCAAGCCGACAACAACGTGGTCAATGGTACGTTCCTTGTGAATGGTATTTATGCTTCATGTTTGTTTGATACTGGAGCCGATAATTGCTTTGTGTCGTTCGAGTTCGAGAAACTCCTTAGTCGTAAACGCTCTCATCTCTCCTCGACATTCAATGTTGAAGTCGCTACCGTAAGAACTGTCGCCGTTAATTCTATTCTTCGTGATTGTAAACTTGAGCTCAACAATCACATCTTCCCAATTGACCTTATTCTGATGCAACTCGGAAGTTTTGACGTCATAGTGGGCATGGACTTTCTTCGCGAAAACCATGCTGAAGTTGTGTGCTTCGACAAGATGATTCGATTCTCGCTCGTGAATGGTGATTTGTTGTGTGTTTACGGTGAAACCGCTTCGAAAGGTCTCAATCTCATATCATGTGTTCATGCTAGCAAGTATCTCCACAAGGAATACAGGGCTTTCTTGGCTAACATTGTAGTAGCGGAGAAGGAAAAGAAAGAGAAGAAGGAAGTGAAGGATGTTCCTGTGGTTCGAGAATTCCCTAATGTTTTTCCAGAGGATCTTCCCAGACTACCGCCAAGTCGTGATATCGACTTTCGTATCGACCTCATTCCTGGAGCCAGCCCTATTGCCAAAGCTCCCTACCGACTCGCGCCATCGGAAATGCGCGAACTCTCAAACCAACTCCAGGAATTACTTGAGAGAGGCTTCATTCGCCCGAGCACCTCTCCTTGGGGCGCGCCAGTCCTTTTCGTCAAAAAGAAGGATGGGTCGTTCAGGATGTGTATCGACTATCGGGAATTGAATAAGCTAACTATCAAGAACCGCTATCCCCTACCTCCCATCAATGATTTGTTTGATGAGCTACAAGGTGCTACGTGTTTCTCGAAGATCGATCTACGCTGAGGCTATCACCAGCTATGCATTCAAGAGGAGGATATACCCAAAACCGCGTTTCGCACTCGTTACGGCCCCTACGAATTCGTTGTTATGCCCTTTGGTTTAACCAACGCACCAGCGGTTTTCATGGATCTGATGAATCGCGTGTGCAAACCATATCTCGACCGTTTCGTCATTGTATTCATCGACGATGTCTTGATCTATTCCAAATCGAAAGCCGAACACACGCAACATCTACGTTTGGTTCTCGAGTTACTCAAGGGGAACCAACTCTATGCCAAGTTCTCCAAGTGTGAATTCTGGTTGGAGGAAGTTCAGTTTCTGGGTCACATTGTTAATAGTCAAGGTATTCACGTCGATCCTGCGGAGATTGAAGCTGTTAAGAGTTGGATTACGCCTAAGAACCCGTCTGATGTTCGTTCTTTTCTTGGACTGGCGGGCTATTATCGACGATTTATCGAAGGATTCTCAAAGATCGCAGTACCACTTACCGCTCTCATGCATAAAGACAAGCCTTTTGTTTGGGGAACTGAACAAGAGTCTGCCTTTCGAACCCGCAAACACATGCTTTGCAATGCTCCCGTTCTCACATTGCCTGACGGAAACAATGATTTCATTGTCTATTGTGATGCTTCCAACCTTGGTCTTGGTTGTGTCCGTATGCAGCGGGACAAGGTTATAGCGTACGCATCTCGTCAGCTCAAAATCCACGAGAAGAACTATACAACTCATGATCTCGAGCTAGGCGCAGTTGTTTTTGTGTTAAAGATTTGGCGACACTACGTGTATGGTACCAAGTGTATGATCTTCACCGATCATAGGAGCCTACAACATATCTTTAATCCGAAGGAACTTAATATGCGTCAACACCGAGGGGTAGAACTTCTCAACGATTACGACTGTGAGATTCGTTATCACCCAGGCAAAGCAAATGTTGTTGCCGACGCACTCAGCAGACGAAGTTATCTGCTTAGCACTCATAATATTCAAGCCCAACACGATCTCGAAACCCTCATTCGCGAGGCTCAGCATGCATGTTTTAATGAGCGCACACTAAAGAAGGAAAGAATCTACCACGATGGAGCCCAGCTTGTGAGCAAATCGAATGGGATATTCCACTTTCTGGACCGAATTTGGAGCCCATCATTTGTCCCGATCAGGTCAAGACTCCAGATATGGCAATCAAGAAGTATATCCGAGCCCTGCCTGACTGTGTTGCCGATTTCGTGCAAGCGGCTAAGACTACGACGATCGAAGAGACTTATCTACTGGCCGCTGAAATCAACGACAAGCGGGTCAAGGCTGGTGTCTGGGATAAAACTTCAAAGCACCTGCATCAAGCTACCACCACCGCACCAACTGCTGAAACCACCACCTCATCGAGCAACAAGAGGAAGAACAAGAGAAAGAGCAGCTCCAACAACAAGAACTGTGCGATCACTGCTGCACCGATACAAGCCGTACCAGCCCAACAACGTCAAGTAGCGGTGCCTGTGGAAAATGCACCGCCTGCCAAGCGTGCATACACTGGGCCACACCCGCTCTGCCCTACTTGTACCTACCATCACCCGACTACCATTGCTTGCCGTTTTTGTGCTCATTGCAATATGTACGGCCATTTCACTACCAACTACCGTGTTCGACAAGCTCCTGCTCATCAAGCTCTACTCACCGCCCCTCAGGGTCAACAAGCTCCTCCGGCACTCGCGGTCAACGCCAGAGCATGCTTCGCATGTGGCGATCCTAACCATTTCGCCAACATGTGCCCAAACAGGGTTGTGAAGCAAGAGCCCCAGCAGCAGCAGCCTCAGCAACAGCAGCAGCCTCAGCAACAGCAGCAACAACAACAACAAGCAGCACGCACGCGAACTTTCAACATCAACGTGCGTCAAGCCCAAGCCGACAACAACGTGATCAATGGTATGTTCCTTGTGAATGGTATTTATGCTTCATGTTTGTTTTATACTGGAGCCGATAATTGCTTTGTGTCATTCGAATTCGAGAAACTCCTTAGTTATAAACGCTCTCATCTCTCCTCGACATTCGATGTTGAAGTCGCTACCGGAAGAACTGTCGCCGTTAATTCTGTTCTTCGTGATTGTACTCTTGAGCTCAACAATCACATCTTCCCAATCGACCTTATTCTGGTGCAACTCGGAAGTTTTGACGTCATAGTGGGCATGGACTTTCTTCGTGAAAACCATGCTGAAGTTGTGTGCTTCGACAAGATGATTCGATTCTCGCTCGCGAATGGTGATTTATTGTGTGTTTACGGTGAAACCACTTCGAAAGGTCTCAAGCTCATGTCATGTGTTCAAGCTAGCAAGTATCTCCGCAAGGAATACATGGCTTTCTTGGCTAATATTGTAGTAGCGGAGAAGGAAAAGAAAGAGAAGAAGGAAGTGAAAGACGTTCCTGTGGTTCGAGAATTCCCTAATGTTTTTCCAGAGGATCTTCCCGGACTACCGCTAAGTCGTGATATCGACTTTCGTATCGACCTCATTCCTTGAGCCAACCCTATTGCTAAAGCTCCCTACCGACTCGCGCCATCCGAAATGCGCGAACTCTCAAACCAACTCCAGGAATTACTTGAGAAAGGCTTCATTCGCCCGAGCACCTCTCCTTGGGGCGCGCCAGTCCTTTTCGTCAAAAAGAAGGATGGGTCGTTCAGGATGTGTATCGACTATCGGGAATTGAATAAGCTAACTATCAAGAACCGCTATCCCCTACCTCGCATCGATGATTTGTTTGATCAGCTACAAGGTGCTACGTGTTTCTCGATGATCGATCTACGCTCAGGCTATCACCAGCTACACATTCAAGAGGAGGATATACCCAAAACCGCGTTTCACACTCGTTACGGCCACTACGAATTCGTTGTTATGCCCTTTGGTTTAACCAACGCACCAGCGGTTTTCATGGATCTGATGAATCGCGTGTGCAAACCATATCTCGACCGTTTCGTCATCATATTCATCGACGATGTCTTGATCTATTCCAAATCGAAAGCCGAACACATGCAACATCTACGTTTGGTTCTCGAGTTACTCCAGGGGAACCAACTCTTTGCCAAGTTCTCCAAGTGTGAATTCTGGTTGGAGGAAGTTCAGTTTCTGGGTCACATTGTTAATAGTCAAGGTATTCACGTCGATCCTGTGAAGATTGAAGCTGTTAAGAGTTGGATTAGGCCTAAGAGTTTGAAGTCCGTTCTTTTCTCGGACTGGCGGGCTATTATCGACGATTTATCGAAGGATTCTCAAAGATCGCAGTACCACTTACCGCTGTCACGCATAAAGACAAGCCTTTTGTTTGGGGAACTGAACAAGAGTCTGCCTTTCGAACCCTCAAACACATGCTTTGCAATGCCCCCGTTCTCACATTGCCCGACGGAAACAATGATTTCATTGTCTATTGTGATGCTTCCAACCTTGGTCTTGGTTGTGTCCTTATGCAGCGGGACAAGGTTATAGTGTACGCATCTCGTCAGCTCAAAATCCACGAGAAGAACTATACAACTCATGATCTCGAGCTAGGCGCAGTTGTTTTTGCGTTAAAGATTTGGCGACACTACCTGTATGGTACCAAGTGTACGATCTTCACCGATCATAGGAGCCTACAGCATATCTTTAATCAGAAGGAACTTAATATGCGTCAACACCGATGGGTAGAACTTCTCAATGATTACGACTGTGAGATTCGTTATCACCCAGGAAAAGCAAATGTTGTTGCCGACGCACTCAGCAGATGGAGTTATCTGCTTAGCACTCATAATATTTAAGCCCAACACGATCTCGAAACCCTCATTCGCGAGGCTTAGCATGCATGTTTTAATGAGCGCACACTGAAGAAGGAAAGAATCTACCACGATGGAGCCCAGCTTGTGAGCAAATCGAATGGGATATTCCACTTTCTGGACCGAATTTGGATTCCCAAACGAACCAATTTACGACAAATCTTGATGGACGAAGCCCACAAATCCCGGTATTCTATTCATCCCGGTGCCAAAAAAATGTTCCAGGATCTTCGCTACAAGTACTGGTGGCCCGGCATGAAAAGGGATATTGCCCTCTACGTTGGAAAATGCCAGACATGTGCGAGAGTCAAGGCTGAACATCAAAGACCCTCTGGCTTACTCGAACAACCATCGATCCCCATGTGGAAGTGGGAGAGTATAGCTATGGACTTTATAACAAAGCTACCACGCACGTCATTAGGTCACGACAGCATTTGGGTTGTGGTCGACCGATTGACTAAATCTGCTCACTTTTTGCCAATACGGGAAGACTACAAGGTAGAACGATTATCCCGAATCTACACCGACGAGATCATTTGTAATCATGGGACGCCTCGCGACATCATCTCTGATCGTGATTCTTGGTTTACCTCGCGACTGTGGGAAACGTTTCAAACTGCACTCGGTACATCGCTCAATCTAAGTACCGCTTTCCACCCCCAAACCAACGGTCAGACTGAAAGAACGATTCGTACTCTTGAAGACATGCTCCGTTCGTGTGTCATAGACTTCGGTGGTAATTGGGATAAATACCTTCCATTAGTCAAATTCTCGTATAACAACAACTATCATTCCAGTATTTAAATGGCACCATTCGAGGCTTTATACGGAAGAAGATGTCGATCGCCTATTGTGTGGCACGAGATCGGCCATTCGCAATTAACCGGTCCTGAGCTATTACAAGAAACGACAGACAGAATTTTCCAAATTCGAGACAACCTGGTAAAAGCTCGGAATCGACAGAAAAGTTATGCCGATAGACGACGCAAGCCCCTTGAATTTGACGTTGGTGACTACGTACTCCTAAAGGTATCACCTTGGAAGGGTGTGGTCCGATTCGGCAAGAAAGGAAAGCTCGCGCCTCGATATGTTGGACCTTTTAAGATTCTGGAAAGGATCGGAAAAGTCGCCTACAGACTTGAACTACCGGAGGAACTTAGTAACGTCCACCCGACTTTCCACGTGTCAAACCTCCGAAAGTGCCTAGCCGACCACGACTTACACGTTCCACTCGATGACCTGCAAGTGAACGAAACATTACACTTCGTGGAGGAGCCTGTCGAAATCATGGATCGCCAAACCAAGCAGCTCAGACGCTCGCGCATTCCTATCGTGAAAGTCCGATGGGAAGGCAAACAAGGCGCAGAGTTCACTTGGGAACTTGAAAGCGACATGAAGGCGAAGTACCCGCAGTTATTCAAGGAGAAAGTCTAGAGAGAGAAAGTGATTCACGGTGTTGTAGAACTTTCAGCCTAATTTCGAGACGAAATTCCCTAAACTAGGGGAGGCTGTAACACCCCGTGTTTTCAAGAAGTCAAGGTCAAAGTCAACGACCGATTTCGCGCAACCGACTAATAATAGATTTCTTTTATTTTAGCTATTATGTGGAGTAAGTGTCTATAATTACAATAAATCGACGTATGATTATCGCTATTCAATCGACCTACGACTGTGAATTATAAGAAGTAACAATGCGATAAAGCTAACTAATCCAATCGACATCGAATCAAATCTCAACTCGAAATACGCATTTGGAATATTGTTATACGTGTGTGTGTGCCTTACGTGTTACCTGCACATGTTTAATTTTGTATGTTGTGGAAATCAATCGAAACTCGAAATGCAATTGAACTCGAATCATGATCGAACCATGATAATTAGTGGAGAAGGGATAGTGCAAGATATGAGTGGTTGGGATTAAAAGTAATTTGACTAGGAAACCCTATCGTATCGAACCGCTAGCAACCGAAGTTGAAGTATCAAAAATCGTCGCACCGAACACTCGAAATGTGCAGCTGATCAATCAGGCTACCATCCGATTGAACAGCCAGCCGATCGGACTGCTGTCCGATCGGATAGGCTGGCCGATGGAGCTGCCTGGCCGATCGGCCAACACTTTCCTCATTTGGCATCCTATAAATACCCCTGTCATTTTCATCCTTTCCAATTTTGGAAACCTCTGTCCGACCAGCACGCTTAGCTCATCCTTTTCTCAGATTCCTCTCAATTCCGGTAAGATTTCGTCCTAAACCTTGTACTTCCTTGATCTACACGCACTCCTACACCTTTCTATCTCTCAAATCGTAACTTTTAACCGTAGAATCATCAAGATTCAAGTGTTCTAGGATGATGTCATCATGGGTTCTTGAAGAACTTCATGTTTTGGCCTTAATCCACCAAGAATAACTTGGATCTAGCCGATTTCCACATAAACAAACAAAGATCTTTCATAGACCTAAACATATACACGGTGAAAAGGATTGAAATATGGATTATTCAACTTTCAACTCTTTTTCACTCAATGCCTTCAAACCGATAGAAACGGAGCCTGTGCCGGCTTACAAATCACTTCGGTGATTGCATGGCTCAAAATCCGGATTCTATCCACGAGGTTAACCGATTCGGGGTTAAACGTTAAACTCCGTTCCGAACAGTTCACCGGCCGGATTTGGATGATTCCTGTCCGACCAGGGGAACCAAGTAAGGACGAAGGATCTATGGTTCGACTCGTTGTCAAAATACCTCAATAAAATGACAAACAAACAGAACAACCAAGTGTTAGACGAATAGGCTGATCAGGTTAGGGTGCTGACTGATCGGACTGCTATCCGAACGGACAGCCAGCCGATCGGTTAACACATGGTCCCACACTTAATCAATTTATTTTGAGGACTAGTATTGAACGAACTGCTGTTCGATCGGACTAATGTCCGATCGGATTACTCTTCGGATCATGAGATACTATACTTCAACACTTAGTCGATTTTTTTTTCAACATGTTCGATGCACTAGGAGTGCCACCCGATCGAACAGCCGTCCGATCAGGTGACACCCTGCTGAGGACTCGTCTTGCTAAAAATACCTAACCGATCGGGTTGCCGGCCGATCGAACAGCCGTCCGATCGACCGACCTGAAGGGTAAAGATACTTCAATGTTTTCAAATGCTACAACGAAAACTTCAAAAGTCAAACCATCATACTCAAACACATCCTTCCCAAAGGAAGAAACAATCCATTCGAACAGCCATCCGATCGGCCTACCGACCGACCGGACAGCGGTCCGAACGGACTGTCAACCGAACGGTCAGCCGTCCGATCAAACTACCGTCCGATCGACCAGCTGTCCGACTCCCCAACACTTGTTTTCCGTTTTACGCGTCGCTTATTATTGTGCTATCAAACTATTCAGGCTAACCCTACTCGCTAAGCGCTCCCTTCAATCCATCAACCGCTGTGAGTATACTCGATCCCTTTTTACTTTATGCACTTTTGGGTGTTACATACGTTACAACTATTCAAATCACATCAAACACACTACTCAATACTATTTGAACGCTAACCGTTAATTCATGTTATACGTGGCTTATGAATGTTTGTTTGTTATGTTTACACATGGAATGTTGTCTACCTGCCTTAGCAACGATAGTACTATAGTTTGGACTCAGCACCCGTTCACACGGGGGTTGTTAAGGATAATTACTTGCATGGATTACGGTGGTAATCATGTATTGGGAACTGCCTCGGGCAGTCAACCCGCAGTCATTGGTATCGATGGATCTATGTCGATAACTAACGTGCTTCATTTCACTATGTGTACGTGCTGGTTATGCGTAAACGAATTCGAACTTTATATGCTATTATCAAACTTGTATGCTCACCTTTACATTATATGTATTGACTTTATTTTAACGTATGTGACAGGTGCTTAGGATGCGCATCTGGTAGGAAATCGAAGCTAGGATAAAGCTTTAGAGCCCAACAAATAGTTGTCTGTAGTAATTGAATCAAGGGTCTCTAGAAGCAGATAAACAATTGCTCTATTTAAATCTGAGTTGTCGGAACAGAATGATTTGCCTAGACTTTATCTGTAATAATTTGTTTACTGTTTGAGAGATGGTATGGGACATGTTATTTTAAATTGAATAGTAATGATAATTGTTATGGAAACTTCTGGACAATCTGTTTCGCTCAGTGCCATGCCCCGATGTTTCCGCCATCGGTTGGGGTGTGACATTAGGGGGATATAATACCCGTGTATAATAACTCTACTACAGAAATTGAGATTGAGAAATGAATTTTGAGCGAGTTCGACTGAGATCCGAGGCCTCCTTTATATAGTGCGGAATTCTGGTTTCCACGCGGCCCGCGAAGGGTAGACAGAAGTCTACGCGGCCCGCGTCAAACATCAGTCAACGCGTAGCTCGTCCGGATCGCCACTAGGCTTGAAACGATGATGACACGTGTCATCACCGGGCTGTGCCATGTTTCTTGATCTCTCGCGGCCCGCGTAAGTGCTAAGGTAAGCTTACGCGGCCCGCCTTAACTTAAGAAATCAACGATATCAGGTTCTAACCTTGATACCGCCCGCGTAAAGGCTTGGGGTGGGTTCTACGCGGCCCGCCTCATCTTATTATTCAAGTTTTAAATTTTATTTTTAATGATATACTATATTTCGGGCTCGGTTTTTACATACGGGGTGTATTTAAAGACATATTAGAAAATTTTAAAATATAATAGAGTGTCGGAAATATTTGAGAATGTCGGTTTTTACTGAGGGTTGTTACAGAGTACTTCCATTTGAGCAGATAAGTTTAAGCTGGTATATGTGACTCAGTCACCTTATTTGTGTTAGTGAATGCATCTTGTATTTCATTTGTTATTATTTGCAAATACACGCTCTTTCTTTTGGAGTTCAGATTTGCATTGGCCACTTCAGGGGTCGATATATAATATGATGCATTTTTTTATGTTACCAGTCTTTCATTTTCTTGTCTCCCCCTAAGACAGGGAATAAGATGTACATATCCCATTTTATATGTTATGGTGGTACGATTGGTACATAGGCTGCACAACAAAATATATAAGAAAAATGGAAACTTGGTTCTCTTTAGGAGACCAGTTGCAATGGGGAGTATTTGTGATAAGCAGATGGTTTTGAATTGATATAATCAATCGACGAATTCCGTCTCGACTACGTATGCCTCTCACTATATTTCACATTGTGCCCAACAATGGTCCCTACAATTGGGTTGTCAAAGAACAGTGTTAAACCATGTTAAAAAAACAGCGTTCCATAGTGTTGGGCATATGCTACATACGGGTAGCTAAAAACTCACATGTAACCATGTATGAATGCCACAATCCACACAACTGTACATTTCAATGGTCCCATATAAGAGGGATTGTTTGTAAGAGTCTATTGTTTGGAAGGGCATAAAAATTTATTTGCCACAAAAAAAACTAACTAGACATATGATAAGGCATTTTGGGAGCAATGTTTTTAGATTACTTAGAGGTACTAAGGTACCGGTTAGCATGTTTGATTGTTTAGCATATCATGATGCTATCTTGATGACCTATTTGGTCATGCCATGTGGTGAACGTATAAATATTCTAGTAACTTCTAGTTACTCACCATATTTGATTTAATGGAATATTGTGGAAAATATCATTTCTAGTAACTTCTAATATAGTCTTCTGGCCATATTTGCTATATGATATATTTTAGATATTTAGTACATTTTCTTTTACACCATTCCAAGGTGATGACTTTTCATTCAAACATAGTGGAAACTTAATAAATTTCTTCGGTATACATTAGAATATGATGTATTATGAATTACAAAATTCGATTTCAGCGGGTAAACTATCGATGCTCTTCTGGAGCATTTAATATGCTATTAACACGTGAAATAGTATCAATAGCGTCTCTACCACGTGAAATATTATAGTTTTAGCCTTTGTTTAGAGAGAAAACATGTACTATTCATAAGGTTTTCCATCACTAGGCTATATGTTAGCAAAAAACGCCAAGTGCGATGAACTAAAGTTTGTGTTGAATTTGAAAAATCATTATTAAAAACAAACGGGACTTTGTATACATTTGGGAGAACTTCGGGTTCTCATCATTGATTTAGGATTCATGTGAGCATCAACACTAACTCAAATGAATTATTATCTATCAATTTAAGTAACTAACATCAAAGTAGTTTACTTAAGCTAAAGTCCACTAATTATTTTCATAGCTATTTTTCCTCATTTTCATGTGAGGGCACATTTCTAATGATTATATCAATGTCTATTAATATTTGTTTAGCAACAACAAGCAATTAGAAGAATAATCATACAATTAATTATGTTGACTATGCATAGCATTGTAACAAGCTGAAATATCAAATCACTAAAGCATAACAATGTTTATCTCAGCGTAGTTGTTTTGGTAACCAGCTACCAATGAAATTTGTATTAATTTATTTAGCACATTTAACTTGTCAAAAGGCAATACATATAACATATATGCTATCTAAAACAATGAGACCAACAGAAGTATTGCTAAACAAATGAAATCCGTAATATCTACTCATAAGCAAGTTATATGCATGTTAATTATTCACAATTTATATGCATATCAATTACATATATAAATCACACACAATCCTGGGACATGTGAGTTCCGTTTGAAACAAGGAAGTGGAAGAAACTGTTAAAAACAATATGTATGAATTAAAGTCTATTTTTCTTTAATTATTTAATTATTTATTTTATTTAAACATTTCCTTGAATACTATCTAATACCTTTAAATGAAACGTATTGTTATATTTTAATCATTTCCTGTTACACTTAATTTCTCTAATTGTTGTAATAAAAGCAAATAATGAAAGATTAATACCGATCTTACTTCCTCATCAAATACATAACTGACCAAATTAAAAGGTATTAATTTTGACGTAACTTTTTCAAAATAAAAGGCATTAATTGCTCATTAAATACGTAACTGACCAAATTAACTGATCAAATTAATGCCTTTTGACTATCCTGACCCTTCTATCGTTAGTAATATATTTAATTATATTATTGGTATCTGGTATATGGTATAGGATACCTTCTATTTATGATTCAACTTTATGTATTGTTGAACTAGTCAAATCAAGAGGTTTTTTTTATAAATTCTATTCAGTATATCTATTATATATAATAAATGTGTTAAATTTTGCTGATGTGTCAAGCTATTAGGCCACTAAATTTTGCTTTTTGGCGGGAAAATCCCGTCCACTTTTCTTTGACACGGGATCCGAAATAATTCGGGTCGGAATATGGGTCAAGCATGACTAATAATGGATCCTTTATATTTCCGTTTTTTTCTCATTCTTCTTTCACAACCCTAGAGAAACATAGTTGCAGCTCTCTATCCCTCCTATCGCCACCGCCAAGATCCCTCCTCAGTTCCACAAAATCTCACCCATTTCCCATTCGGCCATTCATTGTTCACTCTAAAAACCCTAGCGGCCTCCCTCACGATTTCTCTGCAGATTCATATGTTGAAGAGTTTTACAATCACAAAACCCTAGCCTCATCATCTTACGATTCTGATTCAAGACAATGATTAGGTTAGAAAGCCTCATCATCTTACGATTCTGCAGATTCATACGTTTCTAAAATTATATATGTATTTTCTCATCTTTTTTGCAATCTTTTTAAGGCTCTAAGAGAAAGCATCCATCCATCAAGAGCATCGTGAAGTGGTCGAGAGGCGTATTTATACAGGTATTGAACTTAACTTGAACATCAAAGTTATAGTCGGGAACTTGTGTTTTCACATTCACATTTCTTATATAATTTATTAATTCGTTTTTATACCTAAAATAAATGTAATCTTTTAGGTTGAAATTAGGGTTTGCAGGTGTTCATCATATAATAGATTCAAATGTTTTCGATTGACAATAACCACTGTCTATTTCCGATTTTAAGTTTTTTTGGTTGTTCAAATTAGGGTTTTTTTATTTTATGTTGATTTTCTTTATGATTTAGGGTTTAAAATGTTGATTAATTTATCTTGATTTTTTATAACTATTTTCTGAAGTTAGATGTCAACATGATGAGTTCTTCATTGCTGAGAACAAATCTCTTCAAAAGGTATGATTTTGTCTACTAATACAAAAAATATATATAAGTGCATCATGTTGTGTTTCTGACAGAGTGGTTTTTATAGGAGTCTTTTACCCAAGATTATGATGCTATGTATTGGAGGCAAAGATACAGTCTAAAAGATGTTTCTGACAGAGTGGTTTTTATAGGCATTGCCCATTGTGTTTTCAGGGATATTGGACTGTTGTGTAAGCTTCAAGTGGACCGAATAATAATACACTCCTTTGTTACGAAGGTATGATTTTTTTGTTTAACTTTTATGTTTTTTGTAAGTTTGTTAATTGATGATATCTCAATATGTTGTCAATGTGAAATCGAAAGTCTCAATATGAGATGATAATTTTGTGTCTGGAGTTGGGTTTTGTAAGTTTGTTAATTGGTGGTTTAAGATGGAATACCAGACCGTACCTGTACACAACCATACCGTACTGTGTATTTTTAGTACATGTACCCATTTTGGGGATTTTCGGTACCGATACCGATTGGTACCGAGTTCATCCCTACTTTGATTTGCCACATTACATCTTATGGTGTCATATACATGTATTATGTTATTCTATATATTTTACATCTCTATGTTTATGATAACTGAATTTTGTTGTTACTCTTTAATGAGGGCTTGACTGACTTGTGTTAGCGTTTAGTTCCTTCTACGGGTGCTTCTGGACTAACCAACTTGATGAGCAAATAAAAAACATGGTTTCGCTTTGAAAACTATGTCAATGAGTAGATCACTAAAGGGGGAGAGAGAATATATCACATGCTTCAGAATATTGGTATTTTATTAACAGAGACAAAATATAGTGTTTGGTAGGTTCATTTATATCGTTCAAATTAGCTTAGGAGATGTTATATTGTCAGCTCCTCTCTTTCACTATAATTACACGTGAATGCATTTGTACTTGGCTAACTCTTTGCAAGTTAGTTATTTTCCACTTACAAGTTTGAAATAGTAATATATTTTTTATTTATATTTATTTAGTCTTAGGTACCAACTTTCTAAATTCCTCATGTGAAGGAATGATGGTAAAATCTCTTGACATTGAAGCTGGTTATCTCCCATCAAAGCGTTCGGATTCTTCGTTAAATGTTTGTTTGTTTCATGAGTCAGTGTTACACATCATTCCGCCACCGGAAAATGCTGGTCTTCTTCGCCAGTCAAACGGTTTGATTTTTTTACACATCATTCGATTTGGTTTTTGTAATCTATTTTACCTAAAATTCATAATAGTTATATGAATTTATCCAAAAACACAAAGTCATAGTGATATTTTGACGGTGGAAATCGTGTAGGTTCTGAGCCGAATTGGGATACTTCTGTTCATGAACAAGGTGTGTTGTCTAGCGTAGTTATTCGGATTCAGTGCACTTTTCCAAGCAGGTAGTATGATTCTAACTTTATTTGATTGTATGATATATTGGTTTTGATTTTGTACTGATTTTCTTTTAGATCTGACTAACCTGCTTGAATTGTCATGAATTAGAGAACACCCAATCGTTTTAACTGTTATATTTGTGATTTCATTATTTTATAATGTTTTCTACTGTTTTCTGCTCAATTCACTCTCTCTTTGAGGCTGTTTAATTGAAGAGTCGGGGTAAAACAATCGCTCTCATTCGGCAATCTAATGGTAAAATTGAATCACGAGCTCAATTTCTTTCAATTAAGGTGTTCCCTATTTTTCATTTCTTTTGGTTATACATTAATTTCAGATTTCAAATTCAAATCCATCTGGAATTTATATAGTAAATAATGTGGTGATGTTATCTTTATAATTTGCAGATGAGTTGCATTAACCAAAAGGAACTATTGCAAGATTTTGGCATTCCCAATAAAGATGCATCCTCATATATCTACTCACAGGTAGCTAAATTTTTGATGTTACCCTTTGAAGGACTATAAAGTTCATCACTGAATCAGTTAGCCACAATCTAAAAACTCATATTATATTAGCAGATAAGTCAGTAATAGATATTTCATAGGTATAGCATTAGTTGCCCACCAAGTGTTTGAGGAAAAATTACCCATGAATTTGGATTTGGGCGATAACATAAACTGCATGAAAAGTCACCCATGCATAGTGTTTCTGATGTTGTAGTCATGTATGTTATCATGTTTTATATGCTCATTTTTTCCCAATTTAATATGTTGCAGTTAACTTGATAATCTCATGATGCTTATATCAATACATTTTTTTAAATAAACGATGTGATGTTAAAGACAGTTCAATAGCCAGAGACTCCAGAAGAAATTAAATTAGGTGCTTTTTTCTTTCGTATGTTAGCTTCAACCTTTAAGCTTGAAAACATAGGTGATAAAAAAGTGGGTCACGTGGGTTAGCTATAGGGTCCAAAACAAGTGGACTAATCTGAAATACTGTTGTCCAAAATTTTTAAATTTTTAAACCTTCATTTAAGTTTATTGATGATTATTTTATCTCTCACCTATGTTCATTTATACAAGACCTTGAAGATGCTTACCTATTCAATCCTTTCTTTTTATGAAATTTTTACTTGCCATGTTTATAAGTTGTCTAATTTAAGAGTAAATTACAATTTGGCCCCTGTGATTATATCACTTTTACCCTTTTAGCCCAAAAAAGAATTTGTTAACATTTGAGCCCCCAACATCTTTTTTTCTAACCATTTTGGTCCCTAGCACTAACTCCATCCATTAAATCCTAGGGGCCAAAAGGGTTAGAAAAAGAGACGTTAGGGGCCAAAAAGGTTAGAAAAAAGACGTTGTGGGCTGAGATGTTAAAAATTTCTTTTTTAGGCTAAAAAGGGTAAAATGATATAACCTAAGGAGCCAAAATCATAATTTACTCCTAATTTAAATTTAACTACTTTGCACAAAAGTATATGCTATGTAAATTGTTGGGCCGTTTCCAACTACAGTAAGGGGAGTTGTTTGGGTGATTTTTAAAAACTTCTATGTTGTGTTCAGCTCTTATATTTGATCTAATGTTGTGTTGTAGTTTCTAGATAAGGCCATGTGTTTGGTGATATGGTGTATATTGAATTTGATTTCATCAGCTCACAAGTGTAGTTTTGCCCGTGGAGTATTTTGCCTCAAGATGGAAAATGGTGCTAAAAAGAATGCAAATCTTGTGCAATCGAGGTAATTTTTTTTGTGCAACTCTTTGTTAATTAAAACTTGATGGTAGAAGTGCCAATTTTGATCTATTTTATCTTTAATAGGTTAAACATGCAAAACCAAAGGAAATAACAAAAATGAAACTACGCCCATCAAAACAGGCGGGCCGGGTGGGGTTAGGGAACGGGACGGGTTCAGGTGATAACGGGTTGTTTTACAAATTGATCACGTTGGTTCGGGTCAGAGCATGCTTGGACAAAATGCTTAAGCTATTTAAAGAATAGAAAGTGTAAGTGGGCTAACAACTTCCACAAAGAACAAAAGGTTGATACATGCGATATTTATGCAAACAAAATGGAGCATTTGGCGAAAAAAATGGTAATGTATTTAATAGCAAGAATGTATCGCTGTTCAAGTTGATTGAAGTGATAAAATACGAATCATTTGAATGGTCACAGCAGCGGGCGAAAGACTTTCACGTATCACGGAGAGATTCGAGAACATTTAATATTGTTTTGTAATGTTTTGAATATATTTTGTTTGCTGTACTAAATGGCTGAATCTATGCGTGTATTTGGACCACATAGCACCTTGCTATGTGAAAAAACTTCCCATAAAAAAGAAGCCTACTTGGTTTCAAAAAAGGAGCAACCAAACTCACGAGAAAGTTTACAAATTCATAATTAATTTCTGTAGCCACACTCCTTTGACTTTTGAAATCTTTTGACTTCTTAATCAATTTATTTTTCTTGGGTAAGATGTTTTAACCTAATGCAAATTTGTATTACTTAATTTCCATTTTGCTTCCCATTTCACATGACTTATCATTTGAATGTGATTTGAAATAAACAAAAGTGACTCACCCTTGACTTTTGAGCTCCTTTGACTTCTTATGAAATTTCTTTTTGATTTTTTTGGGTACAATATTCATTAAGCATGTGCAAATGAAATTACTTAAAAAATTATTGTTTAGCCTAATTTTATATATTTTTATTCCCATTTCATTGGACGCATCATTCGAATGTAATTTAATATCTACATAAGTAACGGAACGTTTCTTTTATTTCAAGGTTCATGTTTAAATGTATTTTTTATCAAAAAATAAAAAAAAAAACATATCATTTCTCAACACATATATTCATAAAAAGATTTAAGGGTGTGTTGATGACTATTGAACCCGTATATTATTGTTGCTTTTGATTGTAATTTAAATTTTTCTACCCGGGTATCTACCCGGGGAATAACCTAGTAATTTATATATATGGTTGATAAGTCATCATCAAACAAATTATATACCTTTTTGTTAATTGGTATTTGAAAAATATTTTTTTTTCAAATCAGATTCTTAATTTTAAAGTTACGGATTCTTTTTAATTTTTTTATGAATCATGTTTCATTATTTACTTGAAAATTTTTTTCACTTAAAAAAAGGCTTTCATTAAAGAGGGAAAAACTGTACTGTCGAGGACCCTCTCAAGTTATGGAAAAACATTCAAGAAAGATTTGACCACCTGAAGTTGGTCTTACTCTCTAAAACTCGCTACAAGTGGGTTGATTTAAGGCTACGAGATCATAAGACTGTTAGTGGATTGTAGGATCGTGTTGCGACCCGAACGAGTCGTTCAGAAGAGATTTATCAGTTTCAGATGCGGAAAATAAGAAACCGACGATGAAACAGCTTGTTTATCACTCTAAACCTCTTTTGTATTGATATAACAACGTTTACAATCAAAAGGTATACCGGCAGCACTTCGGTATCACTCTGAGACAAATGTTACAAATGAAAAGACAACATGCCTATATATAATATTCAGGTTTCGCTTGGAAACACTTCAAGCGAAATCCATAACTTTCCTTTCAAGCGAAACCTATGACAGTATTTTGTCTTCAAGCGAAAACAAACATTCTGATTTCATGATTTGAAACTTGCTTTGTCTTTTGTGATGATGTCACTCTGATGTCATTTTCATGATGTCATCAATGAGTATGATGACATCATGTCTTGATCAAAACCGCAACGGAACTAAGACTTAATATAAGACGAAGACGACAGATGTGTGCACCAACAGACTCCCCCTCAGATGTTGACGAGTCTCACATGTCGAGTCTTTGCATCTTCAGTCTTAATCAGTCTTTGAGCTTCATTCTTTCTCTCAAAATTAACAGACTCCTCCTTGCAATGTGCTGGTATTCCGTTAGTTCTTCAGCATCATCTGCTTCAGGATCTTTGTCTGGCTTTCTTTGTCTTCAGAATCTTAAACCTGGCACTCTATAGAATCTTCAATTTCCAGAATCGAAACTTGGCTATTCCTGCACATTCTTAACCCAGAAATGAATTTCTAAATTTAACAATTTAAATGCACCAACATTATGATATAATCAGATGACTCCCTCTCATAAACATAAGCATCAACAATCACTCTCCCTCAGATCACAAACTCATGATGAACCACTTGATGATTAAAAAAAATACATTTTGACATTTCAAAACACACTCCCCCTCACAACAATGTCATCATGTTTAGCACTTGGAATTTTGAAAATCAGCTTTCCAACATCAGTTGTCGAAAATCTTTTTGACTTTTTCAAAAGTTTATGCTAAAACACACTGAAAATCTTTTTGTATTTTTGAAATAAACAACAAAATGCAGTAAAGAAATATTTACAGACAATATTTTTGTGAGTTCGTGCAAGAGGATCATATCAGTTTATGAGACGTCACAAGTACCGTTGAGCTTAGTTACACTTTAAGAATTAAACAATTCACATAGATTGCCAATATACTGATCCACTTAAATTTTCACACAAATTTCAACTGATTCAGGATATGAGTTAGATGTTTTAAAGACTTAAACTCATTCGTGTGTCCCACCTCTTGAATATACTCCCGTATCCAGATCCCAATATTCAGTCTTACAGGTGAGTATACCACAGATGATATCTGTCAGGGGAATAAATTATAGTACGAGGGCCGTGAGAGCTCAGGTCGATCTTTCGATACGCAGAGAGATGACGGCTTCGACTTTCGGTGGGTCCCCTTTAGAGGATCTTTTGATTACAACAGCAATGATTATCAATTTTATTGTTTCATCAATTTGCTGAGGGCTGCGCTATATTTCAAGCAAGCGGAAAGTATTCTCCGGGGACTAGGCCATTGCTTCCGCAAAATCAGAAGTCTCGGGATAATACCCCAGATATCACTGAGCATAAAGACCTAGTATCTCAGAAAGAGGGACCTTTCAAACGAGATTTCAGGGGTTACCTATATATCCAAGTAGTATTCCCCACAAATAAGCAAGTTTGAATTTAAGTTTATATCCCGAAAAAGCTTACTAAATGTGTAAAAACCTATCGGCATATCATCAGTGAGACTGTTTAACGCTATTTAAACATTACATTTCTTTAGCATACTGTGACTGTCTACTGATGTACTATCATTTCCTCTTCTTTGACACTAAAACTCATTTTTGATTTTATAATGTTTTTGGCTTTTTCAAATTTTCTAATGTTTTTGGATTTTCTGAAAACTTCTACTCCCCCTAAAATGCAAACACATTTTAGGAAATTTGAAAACAAACTATACAAGAACTTGACAACTGATATCGAATTGCCTCAATTCTCCATCCACTTGGCATAAACAATCAGAACTCCCCCTTTCACAAAACTATTTTCTCATTATGATTTCAAAACACTTAAGTTTGTTTTAACCAAAATGATTTTTTTCGGAAAATAAGTTTTGTTGATTTAACCACTTGTAGATTAGGGGTGTGGTTCATCACATTGTCTATTTAATCACTTGTATCAGGATTACATCAAGTTCAAACTAATGACCTTGAATAATCACTTGTAAGATCCAACCTCTTACCACTTGTAAAAATATCCAAAACATATAATCACATGTAGGAATAAAACATCTACACAAACCATTTTACCAAACAAAATGTCGATTCCTGCTTCACACTTACCAACCTGGAAGCTCCGGCAAGTCACACTCATCCTGTAAAAATTAAACACATTTAAAAATCTTTCACAAAATCTATCTTAACAAGAATGATGCCGATTCCTGATCCACGATTACAAACTTGGGATCTCCGGCATAGTCCTAAGACTTCAAGGGAAACAGACTTCCATCCAAGTCTTCTCAGACTTGATGGCTTTCAGTTCTTGCGCAGTAGGGTTGTATGTTGCCTTTTTAGTTGCATAAAAGTCTTTAACCCCCTTAACTTTCCCATTCAACATTTTTCCAAAAATTTTCTTAACACTTCCATTGAATGTTTTCTCGACATCAAACTTAGTTTTCTCTGTGTAAAACTGATTCGAGATATCAACCTTACCAACTTTCTGTTTAATTTCTTCAAATTTCAGTGATGGAAACTCATCATCATTCACTGAAATTTTCACCTCACCCGGTGGCTCTTCTGGTTTTGTGGAACCAGATTCATTGCCGACTTTCTCATCATCTTTCTTAACAACCCACACTTGGTTGTCTTTTGCATTCTTTTTGTAAAAATTCTTTTTAGAACATTCACCAACCTCATAAGTTGAGTTTTCAAAAATTTTAAATTTTTCAATTGGTGGTTCAACATCAACAACTTTCTCTTTCAATTTCTGAGAAACTCCCTGTTTTGTTTTGGCATTTTTCTGACAGTTCCATGCAATGTGACCAGTTTCATTGCACTTATAACAGGTACGATTCTCTCTTTGATAAAACAATTCAGTTCCATTCTTCTTCTTTTCAGCAAGAAACTCTTGATTTGACTGTCTCCAGAATGGTTTCTTTTGTTCCTCTTCTGCACTTCCACCTGACACAAATTCTGTTTTTGTTTTAGAATTTTTCAAATTTTTATGATTTTCTGGTGGAATAAATCCAAGACCTTTCTTTTTGTAGCTACGATTTTGGTTTTGTTTCTTTTGAAAACCATAACCAGAATTGTAACCATTTTTCTTGTTTAACCGTTGTTGAACTCTTGAAGTGTACTTTTTAGATTTTTCAGTAAGATTTAAATCTTTTATTTCAGAAATATTAATTTCTGTCATTTTGAAAACCTTTTTAATCATATCAAAACGAACACTTCTTATTGGAAACTCTTTGTCAGAGTATAATTTGTTAGAATCATTTAAAGTGTATGCGACTTCAAATGTTTCATTATCCAAATTTGCTTTTGATAATAAAAATTCTTTACTATAAGACCGTTTAACCGACGACTTTTGACTGTTGACTGACGAATTTGACCCTCCAGACTCAGACTTTGACTCAGACTCCTCCTCAGTATCCAACACCTGATCGACCACCTTTTTTATTAACTCAGACTCATGATCAGTATCAGACGAGATAAACGTAACATCAATGTTATCTGGTAAAACGTCAGTTGTGTCGGTTTTTAGCTTTATATTGACTGCTTTTTCAAGTTGCTCCTCGTTTGGTTTTCTAGGAGAATACCCTTCCCAAATTGGAGGCGGACACTTGTTATAGCTAACAGTCGGTTTCTTACCACAATCTTTCTTCTTCTTTTGCTTCTCATCTTGAAAAACTTCCATACCTGCAACAGTTGGGTAAATACGATCAATGAGATAATCAGAACTAGAATAACTTTGTAATAAACGCCTAATTCTCTCATTCTCAATCTTCTCTGTTTCCAACTCTTGCTTCCATTTAGCACTCTCTTCGATGTAAAAGTTGATGGCTTTCTGCTTTGTCATCATTACAGCATTCATCATCGTTAGTGCTTGTTCTCTTTCTAAATTTGTCTTTTGGAGACTAGTTACTGTTTTGTTCAAGACATCATAAGATTCTTTCACATAATTGAGATTGAACAGTAACTGCTCTTTCTTCTTCTCATACTCAGCGATTATCTCATCTTTTGTTGCGCATTCCTTGCAAGCTTCCAAACACTTCTCGCAAGGTTTTACAACTTCAACAATCTTCTCAATCTCAATTGTCTTTACCACTTCAACCACTTTTTCTTCTTCAGTCACCTTCTCAGCTTCAGTCACCTTTTCTCCAGCAACAATTTTAACTTCTTCAGTTTGAACAATTTCATCCTTTTCAGCATCACTTTCAGTCTTCAAATCCTTTTGTTCTTTTGCAGCTCGTTTCTCTTTCAGCTTCTCCAAGCGATCTGCAAAATAGAAATGAAAACTTTCAGGAGAAAGATGAGATTTTGCAACATTTATATGTTTTTCTTCCTCATCATCACTGCTATTATCAACCGGTGACTGATCAAACTGTACAGATTTTTCAGAATCAGCATCTGATACACCAGAATCAGACGGTGTTTGATCAAATACAACTTCTTTTTCTGAATTAACATCATTTTGCACATTCTCATCTGCACTTAGTGAATCTTCATCAGCACTTTCTGAGCTTTCTTCAGATGTAACAGACTGTTCCTTCACACTTTTCACTGTCTCACCAATAGATTTCATCCATGTGGCGAACATGTCTGGTTCTCTAACAATCTTTGCAATGAAAGCTTTGAAATCACCCTTTTCATCAACAAACATATCCCAACTGAAACCTTCAGGTAGTCTCTCATCATCTTGATCGACTATGCATGCTTTGCTATCAGAAGATATATAGTTGCTCCAGTTGAAATCTACCAAACATCCTCTCTTTGAATCCTCAATCTTTCTACCATGAGCCGTTTGTGAGTCTTGTGACTGACCAACTTGCTGATAAATGGCTTTTCGGTAGTAATCGTCTTTTCCGAACGGATTCTGAGCGCCACTAGCTTCTCTGTTCTTGCACTCCCGCTTGAAATGGCCTTTCTCCCTGCAACGAAAACACGTAACTTTAGATTTATCAAAACCTAAAGTAGATACATGAGCATCAAGAAAGTCATTTCTCCCGGTAATTGTTTTGAACTTTTCAGCACGTCTAAGAACACTCGCAAGACACCATTTGATGTCCATCAGTTCCATCTCTTCAGCGTCTATCTGATCGTAATCCTCTTTGGTGAGCATAGGATTTCCGATCCGACCTGCAACTAGACCTTCATACGATAACAACACAGAACCAAGTAGAGCCATGTGGTCTTTAGCAGTGTCTTCTGAAAAACTTTGACCTTCTGGAAGATTTAGAGCGATGTTGCACTGAATCACATAACCATTTCCTGTTTTTGTGCTTTGGGACTGAAAGCTTTCTGATGAACTCTTTGGATTGACACTTGGATATAATGAGAAACCACTACTGCTTTTGTTTGAACTTTGATCAATCTTTTCTATAGAATCCCCAGCACTATACGCAGTCTGGATTTTCGGACTTCTCTCGGTTTCTGAAACCGGAACACTTCCTTTATAATACATTTTTACATCCTGTTGACCACTTGGACTATTCATTCTCGCGATCTTTTGCTGTTCCAAATCTTGACCCTCAATCTTTTCGATAAACTCACCAATTGATAACCCATCATAAACCCCTGTGTTTTTTAGAATCATCAAATAAGTTCCCCACTCTTTTTGCGGTAACGCATCAGCTAATTTGTCTACCCACTCTTCAGACTCCTTTTCTATACTAAGCATTGACATAGATCACACAAGGTGACAGTATCTTTCAATCAGCTTCTTTGTGTCTTCTCCTGGTAGACTGCTGAACAGATCAAACTCTTTCTTTAACAGTGCCTTCTTGCTTTTAATCATTTTCTCGCTACCCTCAAATTTGACTTTAAGTGCATCCCAGATTGACTTTAAAGTTTTGTCATGCTGAAGCAGTATGAAAATGTCTTATTTGATAGCTTGCTGAAGTAGACTAATCATCATCTTTTCAGATCTATACATATCACGTTCTTCATTACTAAATTCATGTATTTTTTATTAACTTTCAAATCAGTCTGTGGCAAAACATATTTCTTCAAAATACATTCCCAAGATCTAAGATGGTTTGCCTGAACCCAGTTCTCGAATCTATCTTTCCACCCATAGTATTCTTCGATACTCATCAATTTCGGGGGCTTTTGGGTGGTTCCCGTCTCGTTTTCCAAATTCATGTTCTGAGCAATGGTTGATGGACCAGACGGTGTTGCAAATGCATTGTAGAACTCGGTATCCATGACTCGGAATCGAAGAATTTCTCTAACAAGCTTTCAAACAAATTAATTCACCTTGTAAAAATAATACCTGACAAACAAACAAACAAACAAACAACAATCAGTTTATAGATTTATCAATTAACAGGATAAAACTGGTACTCGAACTGGTGAATATTCTGTTGGAACTGAAGGTTGACACACTGTGCGGACTGAAAGTTGACACACTGTGCGGACTGCAAAATGACAAACTGTGCGGACTGCTATGACCCAGATCCAATTAAACTGACCAGACTCTTTGAAACCTTTGAACTCCAAACTGTATGACCACAACTTAAGTTCAAATGACCTGAACTCCTTGTTTGTAAACAATTTGCAAATTAATTTTCCGATGAAATGTTTCACGAATTCATTCCATTGTACCTTTAGAGGGCAATCAACACTTGCACATGATTGGACCAATCAAAAACACTAAACCGACAAACAATTTTAAAGACCTGACACACTCAACAAATGATTTGACCAAATCTATAAAGCACCAAATGGATTTATGAGTTCACATGTATTCTGATAAACAATTTCTTGGGCCGATGAACCATCACATGGGCTGACAAAATGTAGATCACATGAACTGATTTTAGTTTCTCGTAAATCTATGTCTACCACATTAATCATCAACACATGCAACTGACAACTTTTAAAAAACAAAGTTCAAATCTGATTAGGCCTCGCAATAAGTGGACATTCAATTCAAATCACATGAACCGAGACAATGCAATATGGCTGCTTTCAATACACTTTGAAATATAATATTTCTTGAAAAATGCTCATTACCCCAACAACAATATCATTGGACCTCACAACCACTAAATCGACAATTATTAATACTCAACAACAATTTCCGATAAAATGAATGAAACGGTGCACCAGTTCACGTGATTTATAAGTTCAAGACAACCTCTTTTTAATGTTTCAATATCTCGATCACATGCAATTCTTGAACTAATCACTCACATGCAAACTGACAATCTCGATATATGTATCACACAACTCGACGTACACAGTCAACTTATTTCAAGCGAAATCCACACGTATTTCAAACAAACTGCTGTTTTCAAGCGAAATCCTCACGTATTTCAAACAAACTGCTGTTTTCAAGCGAAATCCTCGATTTCGCTTCAAACTCTCACTTTTTCAAGCGAAATCCAACATGATGTCAGCAAATAACGATCTGATTTTGGTCCGATTGAACAAGATTTAAGCCGATTTTAGATCTGAAACTCTCAAGGGTTTGTTAAAACATGTTTACGCACATTATGTGAGAATTTGAGCCGATTTTAACTGTAAAAATTTGTTCGATTTTGAAAGAAGGTGTAGAAAATCAGAAAAAGTGACAAAAAACGAGCTGTTTTGGCGAAATATCTTCCTCCTGAGCTCTGATACCACTTGTAGGATCGTGTTGCGACCCGAACGAGTCGTTCAGAAGAGATTTATCAGTTTCAGATGCGGAAAATAAGAAACCGACGATGAAACAGCTTGTTTATCACTCTAAACCTCTTTTGTATTGATATAACAACGTTTACAATCAAAAGGTATACCGGCAACACTTCGGTATCACTCTGAGACAAATGTTACAAATGAAAAGACAACATGCCTATATATAATATTCAGGTTTCGCTTGGAAACACTTCAAGCGAAATCCATAACTTTCCTTTCAAGCGAAACCTATGACATTATTTTGTCTTCAAGCGAAAACAAACATTCTGATTTCACGATTTGAAACTTGCTTTGTCTTTTGTGATGATGTCACTCTGATGTCATTTTCATGATGTCATCAATGAGTATGATGACATCATGTCTTGATCAAAACCGCAACGGAACTAAGACTTGATATAAGACGAAGACGACAGATGTGTGCACCAACATGGATTTTATTTCAACTCTATTGGTATTTTATGTTTTGAACTTTTGTTATGGTTTCACTTAAAATCTTTGTGATGTTTGATTCATATTTGTGTGATGTGATGTTTTTTTATCATACTCAAGCAAGTTGTTCGTTATATTAATTTATTTTATTATTACCAGAGGAAATATGTTTACAAGCTCCAATAAAGCTATCATTAGTGATGAATGTCTCCTTGATAGTGGTACTACCAACACTATTCTCAAACATAAGAAATTTTTCTCTGAGTTGTCTCCTGCAGAGACACTTGTGGGTACTATTTCTGGTGTGTGTGATCTTATAGAAGGCTTTGGAAGAGCAAGCATCATATTACCATCGGGTACTAAACTAATTATAAATGATGCATTATACTCTAGTAAATCAAGACGAAATTTACTTAGTTTTAAAGTATTCGACAAAATGGTTACCACCTCAAAACAACATCCGAAAATAATATTGAATACTTACAAATTACTTCAAATGAAAATGGCAAAGATACCATTGTAGAAAAGCTATAAGCTTTATCCTCTGGATTATATTGTACAAATATTACTCCTATTGAAGCATACATGGAGGTGAGTAACCATACGTTACTAGATAAAGACACATTCACAATATGGCATGACCGACTAGGTCACCCAGGTAACATAATGATGAGGCGAATAATTAAGAACGCAAATGGGCACCCTCTTAAAAATTTAAAAGTCTTACAATCAAAAGATTTATTATGTGCGGCATGCTCTCTAGGCAAACTCATTACTCGGCCCTCACCAACTAAATTAACACAAGAAAACCCCTCATTTTTTGAAAGAATCCAAGGGGACATCTGTGGGCCTATACATCCTCCTTGTGGTCCATTTTGCTATTTCTTAGTCTAAATTGATGCCTCATCGCGATGGTCACACGTGAGTCTTTTAGCTACCCGAAATGTAGCGTTTGCCCGACTATTAGCGTTTTCCCGACTATTAGCGCAAATCATACAGTTGAGAGCTCATTTCCCTGAAAATCCAATTAAAACCATACGAGTGGATAATGCAGGAGAATTCACATCCCAAGCTTTTACCGATTATTGTATGTTGATTGGGATAAAGGTTGAACATCCAGTAGCTCATGTTCATACACAAAATGGTTTAGCTGAATCATTAATTAAACGATTACAAATAATCGCTAGACCTCTCCTGATGAGATGCAAATTGCCATCTTCTGCATGGGGACATGCTATTTTACACGCTGCTGCACTAATCCGATTAAGACCAACTGCCGATCATGAATATTCCCCATTACAACTGGTCTCCGGAAGAGAACCAAATCTGTCCCACCTCAAAATATTTGGTTGTGCGGTATTTGTACCGATATCGCCACCACAACGTACCATAATGGGACCACAGAGAAGACTGGGCATTTACATTGGTTTTAATTCCCCTTCTATTATTAAATATTTAGAACCATTAACGGGTGACATGTTTACAGCACGCTTTGCTGACTGTCAGTTTAATGAGACAGTATTCCCACTCTTAGGGGGAGATAAGACTAAAGAAAGACTGGTAACACAAGAGTTAACATGGAATGCATCACTGTTATCAAATCTCGACCCCCGAAGTGGTCAATATGAATCTGAAGTCCAAAAGATTATACATTTGCAAAGAATCACAAATGAATTACAAGAAGCATTCACAGACACAAATAGGGTGACAAAGTCACATATACCAACATCAAATGCACCTGCTCAAATTGAAGCAATCCCAGAAGCGATTACCATACAAAGAAAGTGTGGGAGACCAATAGGTTCCAAAGATAAGAACCCACGTAAACAGAAAGAGCAGAATAAATCAGTTGGTGAAAACTTAGTAAATGAAACCTTAGAAGAGGTAAATGTCCCAGAAGAGACAAATATAATTCCAGAGGAAAATGAAAATCCAGAAGACGCACTGGTACCAAACGAAAATGAGATCTCTATCAATTATGTACAAAATAGTACAATATGGAACCGAAATGAAACACGTGTTAATGATATATTTGCATATGTTATAGCAACATATGTAATCAATTAAAATGATTACATACCTAAAACTCTAGAAGAGTGCATGCACATAATTGATTGGCCAAAATGGCAAGAGGCCGTAAAGGCTGAGTTAGATTCGCTTGAAAAACGAAATGTTTTCGGACCTGTAGTCCGAACACCCATAGACGTCAAACTAGTAGGCTATAAATGGGTGTTTGCTATAAAAAGAAATGAAAAGAATGAGATTGTACGATACAAGGCACATCTTGTAGCACAAGGGTTTTCCCAAATCCCAGGAGTTGATTATGAGGAAACGTATTCCCCTGTAGTGGATGCGATAACCCTTAGATTTCTAATTGGCTTTGCAATCTCAGAAGGACTTCAAATGAGACTTATGGATGTCGTCACTGCATACTTGTACGAGACACTTGAAAATGACATCTACATGAAAATACCTAAAGGGTTAAAAATGCCCCAAGCATTAAAATCAATACCTCGAGACATGTGTGCTATAAAGCTAAAAAGATCTTTATATGGTCTTAAACAATCTGGCCGCATGTGGTACAATCGGCTCAGTGAATATCTCAAAAAAGAAGGATACAAGTCTGATGTAATCAGTCCATGTGTTTTTATAAAAAGATCACTCTCAAAATTCACTATTGTAGCAGTCTACGTTGATGATATAAACATCATCGGAACTCCTGAAGAGATAGAAAAAACTGCTAATATATTAAAGAGAGAATTTGAGATGAAAGACCTTGGCACAACAAAATTATGTCTCGGCCTGCAGTTTGAGCATTTACGAAACGGTACATTCGTCCATCAGTCAAACTACATCCAGAAGATGTTAGTACGTTTTAATATGGACAAAGCTCATCCGTTTAGCATACCCATGGTTGTCCGACCGCTAGATCCTCAAAAGGATCCTTACCGCCCCAAGAAGAAGGCGAAGAAGTACTTGGTCCAGAAGTACCGTACTTAAGTGCGATCGGTGCTCTTATGTATCTTGCAAATAACACGAGACCCGATATTGCATTCTCGGTACATGTACTAGCAAGATATAGTTCAAACCCAACACGTAGACACTGGAATGGAATAAAACACATATTCCGATATATTTGCGGGACACAAGACTTAGGTCTTTTCTACAAGAAAGATCAAAAGTCCCAGCTTGTTGGGTATGCTAATGCTGGATATCTATCAAATCCACATAAAGCAAAATCTCAAACAGGTTATGTATTCACATATGGTGGCACAACAATTTCTTGGAAGTCAACTAAGAAAACACTTACAACAACGTCATCAAATCATGCCGAACTAATTGCACTATATGAAGCTGGTCGAGAATGCGTGTGGTTGAGATCAATGATTACTCATATACAAGAAGCATGTGGATTAGAACAGATCAAGAAGGAGCCGTCGAGTATTTATGAAGACAATGCTGCTTGCATAGCTCAGATCAAAGAAGGTTACATCAAGGGTGATCGAACAAAGCACATTTCACCAAAATTCTTCTCAACATATGACTTGCAGAAAGAAGGGGAAACTGATGTTTGCCAAATCAAGTCAAGTGAAAATTTAGCTGACCTATTCACAAAATCTTTACCAAGAAACAGTTTCGAGCAACTATCACACAAGATCGGTCTCCGTAGATTGAAAGATGTTTGTTGAATTCAGGGGGAGAATTATACACGATGTACTCTTTTCCTTGACTAAGTTTTGTCCCATTGGGTTTTCTTAGTAAGGTTTTTAACGAGGCAGCATAACTGGTCCTGCAGTATTAGTTTATCTCATAGGTCCTGAAGTATCGTTTTAACATCATCCTGAAGCATGATGTTAACAGTGTATAATGAACAAGTAATGTATATCTGGGGGGTGTTATGAATCAGATATACATACATAATACTCCTTATGGGTTTATCTCCCACTAACCGTTTTGGCTTCGCAATAAATGTTTGGCAGTTACATTGACTGTAATATAAATATACATGTACTCTTGATACAAATGTCTATGAGATATAGAGTGAATATGAAATACATCCTCTGAATAGATTCTACAGAATTTTACCATTGTTTTATATAAAAACTAAAGAGGAATAGAGACAAACTTCATTCAATCCTTCACAATATTCAACATTACAATTTATAGAGATAAACATAACCATAAAACCTAAAGCCCATAAGTAATGGGTTGGGCCTAAAATGTCTGGTTTATAACACTCCCCCTCAGACATTTAGAATTATACACAGTTTAACAACATACTTTAGGATGATGTTAAATAGGTACTTCAGGACCTGAATAAATAAACTGATACTACTGGATCAGCTATGCTGTCTCATTAAAAACCTTACTAAGAAAACCCAGTGGGACAAAACTTAGTTAAGGGAAAAAGAGTACATCATGTATAATTCTCCCCTGAATTTAACAAACATCTTTCAATCCACGAAGACCTTTCTTGTGTGATAGCTGCTCGAAACTGCTTCTAGGTAAAGATTTCGTGAACAGGTCGGCTAGATTTTCACTTGACTTAATCTGGCGAACATCAATTTCCCCTTCTTTTTGCAAGTCATATGTCGAGAAGAACTTTGGTGAGATGTGCTTTGTTCGATCACCTTTAATGTAACCCCCTCTGATCTGAGCTATGCAAGCAGCATTGTCTTCATAAATAATCGTCGGCTCCTTCTTGATCTGTTCTAATCCGCATGCTTCTTGTATGTGATTAATCATTGATCTCAACCACACACATTCTCGACCAGCATCATATAGTGCTATTAATTCGGCATGATTTGATGATGTTGCTGTAAGTGTTTGCTTAGTTGACTTCCAAGAAATTGTTGTGCCACCATATGTGAATACATAACCTGTCTGAGATTTTGCTTTGTGAGGATCTGATAGATATCCGGCATAAGCATACCCAACAAGCTGGGACTTTTGATCTTTCTGATAGAAAAGACCTATGTCTTGTGTCCCGCAAATATACCGGAATATATGTTTCACACCATTCCAGTGTCTACGTGTTGGATTCGAACTGTATCTCACTAGTACATGTACTGCAAATGCAATGTCTGGTCTTGTGTTATTTGCGAGATACATAAGGGCACCGATCGCGCTTAAGTACGGTACTTCTGGACCAAGTACTTCTTCGCCTTCTTCTTGAGGGCGATAAGGATCCTTGTGTGGATCTAGCGGTCGGACAACCATAGGTACGCTAAACGGATGTGCTTTATCCATATTGAAACGTACTAACATCTTCTGGATGTAGTTTGATTGATGGACAAATGTGCCATTGCACAGATACTCAAATTGTAGTCCGATGGATAATTTCGTCATACCAAGATCTTTCATTTCAAATTCCTTCTTTAACAACTGAGCAGCTTTCTCTATCTCTTAAGGAGTTCCGATGATGTTGATATCATCAACATAGACTGCTATTATAGTGAAATTTGAGAGTGATCGTTTTATAAAGACACATGGACTGATTACATCAGACTTGTATCCTTCCTTTTCGAGATATTCACTAAGTCGATTGTACCACATACGACCAGATTGTTTGAGACCATATAAAGATCTCTGGAGCTTTATAGAACACATATCTTGAGGTGTTGATTTTAATGCTTCAGGCAATTTTAATCCTTTAGGGATTTTCATGTAGATGTCATTTTCAAGTGTCCCGTAGAAGTATGCGGTGACGACATCCATTAGTCTCATATGAAGTCCTTTAGAGATTGTGAGGCCGATTAGGAACCTAAGGGTTATCGCATCCACTACAGGGGAATATGTTTCCTCATAATCAACTCCTGGGATTTGGGAAAACCCTTGTGCTACAAGTCGAGCCTTATATCGTACAATCTCATTCTTTTCATTTCTCTTTATTGCAAACACCCATTTATAACCTACTGGTTTGATGTCTATGGGCGTTCGGAATACAGGTCTGAAAACATGTCGCTTTTCGAGCGAATTTAGTTCGGCATTTATGGCTTCTTGCCATCTTGGCCAATCATTTATGTGCATGCACTCTTCTAAAGTTTTAGGTACGTAATCATTTTCAATGATTACATCCATTGCTATAGCATATGAGAATATATCATCACGTGTTTTATTCCGGTTCCACATTGTACTATCTTGTACATAATTAATAGAGATCTTATTTTCATTCGGTACCGGTGTTTCTTCTAAAACTTCATTTTCCTCTGGATTCATAGTTGTCTCTCCTGGGACATTTACCTCTACCGGGGTTTCACTTATAATCTTTTGTGAGTTTTCACCAACTGCGTTACTTTGCTCTTTTCGTTTCCGTGGGTTTTTGTCTTTGGAACTGATTGGTCTCCCACGCTTTCGTTGTATAGTAATCGCTTCTGGGATTACTTCAATTCGAGCAGGTGCATTTGATGCTGGTACATGTGACTTTGTCACTCTATTCATGTCTGTGAATGCATCTGGTAGTTCATTCGCTATTCTTTGCAAATGCATAATCTTTTGGACTTCATATTCACATTGACCACTTCGGGGGTCGAGATTTGATAGCGATGATGCATTCCATGTTATTTCTTGTGTTACCAGTCTTTCTTTGTCCTTGTCTCCCCCTAAGACTGGGAACATTGTTTCATCAAAATGACAGTCAGCATATCGTGCTGTAAACATGTCTCCCGTCATTGGTTCTAAATATTTAATTATGGACGGGGAGTTAAAACCAATATAGATACCCAGTCTTCTTTGGGGTCCCATTGTAGTACGTTGTGGTGGCGGCATTGGTACGTATACCGCACAACCAAAAATTCTAAGGTGGGACAAACTTGGTTCTCGTCTGGAGACCAGTTGCAATGGGGAGTATTCGTGATCAGCAGTTGGTCTCAATCTAATCAATGCAGCGGCATGCAAAATAGCATGACCCCATGCAGAAGATGGTAATTTACACCTCATTAAGAGTGGTCTAGCGATTATTTGTAATTGTTTAATCAGAGATTCAGCTAAACTGTTTTGTTTGTGAACATGAGGTACTGAATGTTCAACATTGATCCCAATTGACATACAATAGTCATTAAAAGCTTGAGATGTGAACTCTCCCGCATTATCCATCCGGATGTTTTTAATTTGATTATCGGGGAAATTGGCTCTCAGTTGTATGATTTGAGCTAAAAGTCGGGCAAATGCTACATTTCGAGTAGCTAAAAGGCTCACATGTGACCACCTTGAGGATGCGTCTATTAAGACCAAGAAATAGCGGAATGGTCCACACGGAGGATGAATAGGCCCACAAATATCCCGTTGGATTCTTTCTAAAAATGATAGGGTTTCATGTATCAATTTAGTTTGTGAGGGCCGAGTTACAAGTTTGCCCAGAGAGCATGCTGCACATGATAGGTCTTGTGGTAGCAAAACTTTTAAGTTTTTGAGAGGGTGCCCGGTTGCACTTTTGATTCTTCGTTTCATCATTATGCTACAAGGGTGACCTAGACGGTTATGTCATATATTGAATGTGTCTTTGTCTAATAGCTTTTGGTTACTCACCATGTATGATTGATATTAGTACAATATAATCCAGAGGATAAGGCTTCTAAGTGTTCAACAATTGTTTCTTGGTCATTTTTGTTTGAAGTAATTTGAAGATATTCAATTTTATTTTCAGGTATTGTTTTTAGGTGGTAACCGTTTTTTCGAATATCTTTAAAGCTAAGTAAATTTCTTCTGGATTTACTAGAATGTAATGCATTATCAATAGTTAATTTAGTACCCGAAGTTAATGTTATGTGTGCTCTGTCGGAGCCTTCGATAAGGTTACTGACGCCGGATATAGTACTAATCGGTGTCTCTGCCGGAGACAACTCAGAGAAAAATTTCATATCTTTGAGGATAGTGTTAGTACTACCGCTATCTACCAGACATTCATCACCAATGATAGCTCTACTGGAGCTAGTATACATATTTCTTCAAGAAATAAGTTCGACAGTTTATCTACGAAGGAAAGAGACATGCATTTAATAATAAGCATGTGTATATAATGGATACTATAGGAGAACTTCGGGTTCTTTATAATTAGAACTTCGGGTTCTATTCCTTTTTTTATTATTATCATAAAATTAAATCACACCAAAAAAAAAATCTTAGATATTGATATAATATTGATTATATAATCCTATTAATATATTGATATAATATTAATATTGAAAGTTTTAAATGTAAGTCATCGAATTGTTAGCTGTATTCCATTTCACCATATGAAATGTAAACTATATATATAATATTATATGTTGTGTGCGTTGAAGTATAATATCAATCCATTTCAAAAATGTCACATGCAACTTTAGTATTATAGACTTTGAAGGGAAAAAAATAAAAATTAATTAAATAATGTGACAGACTTTTAATGGAGTACAGTTATATCACAATATATTAGAATGTATATTTATTATTAAACATATTTGCCATCAATAAAGGTTGCTAGTATCAAGAAATTTCATCTTCCAGAGCATGGAGATGAAGGAAAAAAACTTGTGTAGAGGGTTCTGGCAAAATGCAAAAACAAGATACAACACTGGTCACTGTTCGCTTGAAGATGAACTATTTAGTTTTAGGTTTTTGATTGGAAACTTTTACAGAGAAATCCTCTAGGCATCTCTTTCATCTTTCTCCCTCCTACTCCTTCCCCAGTATACGTGACTCAAAAAAGATAACAAAATCCATCCAAACTCCGGTCAACGGCTAACGACTCGACCGCCAGTGGTACCGATTCGCCGGAGAAAAATGTGACAACCCGAGTTTTCAAGGTCTTTCCTCGACACGTTATTTGTTCTATAATTGTGTTTGCATAACTTGTTTGCTTTGTAATTGTACACGTTTGATTATATGTTTGAGATATTGTGTTACTGTTTGATGAGTGATGAAAATTTATTAACTGTTTGAGATTATAATCCCACAATCGACGAAACATGTGAAGTTTCATCACAACCTGCACTCGACGAAACCTAGGGGGATTCGTCATACTTAGCCCGACGAAACCTTAATGTTTTGCCACTATCATCACGACGAAACAGTGGAGTTTCGTCCAGTGGAGTTTCGCCGTAATGGGCTTTTGGCCCATGTGAGGCCCAGAGGTGTTTAGGTTATAAGAACTGTGTATATACGCATAAGTTACGTAAGTTGCTATTAGCGAAACCCTAGAGTCTCTCTCCCAAACCTTTGTGCGATGGCAGTACGAAACCTTAAGGCGTTCGTTCCATCTTGACCTATCTCAACCCTTCGGTATCACGGTTAGTGTCAACCTTATTTATCGATGTAGTCTTGTTGAAGTAATGATGTGTATGTTTAGGGTTTGCTAAAATATTGTAACTGTTACGTTGGGGATTTAATGGATTGTATGCGGTATTGTTGTCTTAGGGTTTAGATAGTTTAATGGATTAATCGATTGGATTAGAACTTACAGTTAAGGCTCCTATGATTTGTATTCATTCATGATTCACTGCTCATAGTTGATGTTCTTGTTTGATGTTTACAGTATATGTTACCCGTTGTTTTTGTATATCGATGAATCGGTGGTGTGGTACATGCATGATGATGATCTGTTAACCTAGAGTTTATGTTAGGGTTGCTTGTTTGATCTGTTTTGGGAAAATTGGGAAGTGTTTGCGAGATTTACGGGAGTAGTTAAGGCTAATATTGAAACTGTTAACATCTCAGGGAGTTTCGCCATTTTTGTGGTCGACGAAACTCTATATGTTTCGTCACATGTTAACTCGACAAAACTCTATAAGTTTCGCCACCTAACATCTCGACGAAACTCTGTAAGTTTCGCCGTTGGAGTTTCGTCGCCCTGTGTGTAGTCACATCAGACTGTAGAATAGAACACTTAAGATAATAAATAACTATGTTGTTATCTGTTATTGATGATAGTGAAGACTGGTTTTGCATGAACTTGAACGACTGTTGAGATGTTCGAATGCACACTATGATTGTATGTTATACGTGAACCTTGCGAATGTGAAACTGATTTTTGTATACGTGAATACCCTAGGATTTTACTGAATAAGTTTGAGCGAGTAGTTAATCATACCGAGCAAACCAAGGTGAGTTCACACTTTCTATAAGGCATGGGATTCCCGGTGGTTGGGAATGGGTAAAGGATTTAATCAGAAACTGCGTGATCTCCTGGTTTGGAACACGTACCACATCCTCTTTATTGAAGGGTGATAACATGTACTAAGGATTTAACCAGAACCTGCGTGATCTCCTGGTTTGGGGACACGTACCACATCCTCTTTATTGAAGGGTGATTACATTGATACTAGACCAAAATCTCTATCATGAAGTCCCTCATTTTTATATCGACTTAATCCCCGGGCCAATGGCGAGCAGATCATTAATTAGATAGCGCTATTTAGGTTTGACAAGCCTCACACCGTGCCACAGAGGACGGGCATGAACTAATGGATATGGGCACTGGTCAATGATGATAGACATTGACGTTAGGGCGCCAACTTACTTCAGTCAGTGGTCGATATGGTAACGGGTCTAGTGGTTCACATGGGGAAGCCCCCACTGGTTATGGTTTGGGAAACAAGGAATTGGTTAACTCATGGTTTACAAATGAACTTATGGTTTTTGGAACAACTTTAAAATGAACACCAACTGTGAACTCGCTCAACTTTGTTGTTGACTCGTTGTTATATGCCTTGCAGGTCGTTAGAGGTTTAGCTGGAGCTTGCAAGGGAACAGGAGTCGTTGTGGGACATGGACCGTTGTGTGCCATGTTAAACTTTATGAACATTTAAACTTATACTTTGGTTTTTAAACTTTATGCTTCCGCTGGTAACTTGAATTTGATTAACTTGATTTGAACACCAATTATATTGTGTGGTTGGACTTTTATTTATTTAATTACATTGTTCAATATGATTGGTGGCTGGATCCTGGTCAGTCACGCCTCCTGCGGTGATACTCCGCTTGTGGATTTTGGGGGTGTGACAAAAAACTTGCACGGCAGTGGACGATGATGTCGGAGAAAAGATATACTATCACTACATCGTTTGAAGCATTCACGCAGGGGACGATGATGTCGAGGGATCCAGTAACGGTTGAAGAACCACAACAGAAACAGTTGGCGGTTGAGGACAATTGCCGGAAAAAAAAGGTTGCCGGGTAAGAGTTTTGTGTGCGGTGGTAGTGACAACCGTTGGGTATCGATCGATCGATTCATTGATTTGTATGTGGATCGATTCTTAAAATCGTTTCCGGATTGAGAGTTATTGATATATATTTGATAGGAAAAACCCTATGTTGTTGTAAAGGCCAGATTAGGAAAAGCCTATTTCTATTGATCCAAATTCCAAAGGATATCATCTATAAACTGATTTGATTTTAAAAAAAATATAGAATAAAAATTTGCATCTTTTCTGTGATGGTAGATCAGATGAATGAAAAAAAAAAACGTTTTCTAATATGCAATTTGTGAACCGATTTAATAATTAGCACTTTGTAAGTTTGAAACTTGTGATTCATCCTTTGAAAATACGTATGTATACTATACAACAATAAAAAAAACAGAGTGGAGATTTGGATGATGTATATTGTATACCCGGGTAACTCTGGTCAGGGATATGAAACAACTATTTGAGATGATTTGTTGCAGATGGCCTGTTAATCTCAGTGCAGAGGCAAAGGTGCTGATAACGTGATAAAAACTAAAGAGGAATAGAGATAAACTTCATTCAATCCTTCACAATATTCAACATTACAATTTATAGAGATAAACATAATCATAAACCCTAAAGCCCATAAGTAATGGGTTGGGCCTAAAATGTCTGGTTTATAACAGATTTGTATATAATTAATATAAAAAATAGGATTTTTTCGGCCTCTAAAAACTTCAGGCCCTGTTTGGTGGCCCATCCTACACACCCTACGAGTCGGGCCTGCATTACACCACAAAGCAAACAAAAACTCCATACACATGTATCTATTCAACTATGAGCTATCAATCAATTAATTTAAAGTCTCATCTCATCTATATTACTTATTTAAGATTCAAAATATGTACAAAAAATTAAACTCGCAGATTTGGTCATTCTACTGCCAAGGCATTGGCACACCAGATTGTTGGCTATAAAAACCATCTTCTATTTAAAAATTCTGGTAACTCTCTAGTGTAAGCGGCAGCGACAGCCGAAAATCCAGCAGACTGCATGAATTGGGTAACTAGATATGGCTGCATATAGGTGGTAGAGATGACGGTGGTGGTGGTTGCTGGTCAGCTGGTTGTCGGTTTTGAGAAGATGGAATGTACGGTTGAGATTCGTTGTTATTGATCTTTGGTTTCTTTTGTAAAGGATGATCATTTAAGGGTGACGTTTGTTTGAGTGAATTTCCGATTACGCCCTCGGATGCTAGGGATGAGAGGACATAATCCGCTGAGGAAGTTGATGCAGTGAGCTTTTCCGCCATTGCGGTCGCCACAGATTTAGTATCCTCAGACTGAAAGTGAAGGTGACCTACAGGTTGGTTGGGACTGAATGTTATTAGAATTAAGCAATTGTCTGCAAAGATTATCAGCTTTTTGTAATTGAGTATGTGCATCCTGAAGTTGACTATGGACTTGGTCAACTTTCATTTCCTGATAACAAAACCATCTGTTTAAGAATAAAGGAAAAAACAAGATAAAAAGAATTATTCGAGACTAATTCATAGTTATCAAAAGCGCCAAAGGCGCGCGCCTAGACCCTCGGGCGAAGCGAAGCACACCTAAAACGCGCCGGTCGAGAACTTGAAGTTGTACATAAACAAGAAGGTATCCGAATTTTTCGTAAAATACAATGAAACACAAAACCTTAAAATAACCGTTCATCTGTTTATCAGAGTTACTATTTGGAGCAACGTATTCATCCATTACTACGTTCTTAACTGAAAAAAAAAAAATAAGGTAAACTAAACAATAAATCTAGGTAGAACAAAGAACCAAGAGGGTATAACATAAGCAGATAATTGCTATTTTCGGCCAATTAAAAGACAATAACAACGAATAAAGGACAACTTACAGTAAAAAAAAAGAGAGAATAGATTCAAATGCAGATAAACAGAGAATAAAGAGTTATTAGCTGATTAAACGTATTAATTACGCGGTGTTGTGTCCATAAACAAAGAAATTGGAGGGGAAATGTTAGGATTTTGAGGGAGAAGAAGCAGTTTGGAGTGAAATTGAGGAAATGGTGAGGATTTTGTTCAAATTGAGGAAATGGTTGGAGCTTCAGCACAATAAAACATCGTTTTGATTTGCTCTGTATTTTTTTTTTTTTTTTTTTTTGTGCTAAAGGATCTTGTATAACATACAAGGAACTCAAGTTTTACTACCTTTGTGTTTTTGTTCATAGCTCATTCTTACTTTGTTTAAAGTAGCTATCCATCTTTTGACATGTGTCTTTTATAGTCTTTTCTAATATTAAAAGGCGAGACCAACTCTTGGAAATGGAACAGGAAGTAAGAAAATGGTGGGATGAAAGTCATGTTTTCAATGCTGAAGCTCAAGACCAATCTCCCAAAGAAGGCGAAAAGTTTTCTGGCACCTTCCCGTTTCCATATATGAACGGGTATTTGCACTTGGGGCATGCATTTTCACTCTCTAAGCTTGAATTTGTTGCTGCCTATAATAGATTGCGGGGCGCTAATGTCCTTTTACCTTTTGCATTTCACTGTACTGGAATGCCAATTAAAGCATCTGCTAATAAACTTAAACTGAGGAGGCGGTTAATGAACCCGAGCCTAAAACTAGTGAAGGACAAAAGTTTAAGGGCAAAAAATCAAAGGTGGCATCAAAAACTGGTAGGGAGACCTACCAGTGGGCGGGGTTACGGTTTATCTGATGCTGAAATTGCTAGATATCAAGATCCTGTTGAATGGCTGCGGGTTTTCCCTCCTTTGGCTGTTGAAAATCTTAAAGCTTTTGGATTGGGTGCTGACTGGAGGAGGTCGTTTAACACGACAGATAGCAACCCCTTTTTTTGACAAGTTTGTGAGGTGGCAGATGAGAAAGTTGAAATCATTGAACAAGATAGTTTAAGATAAAAGATTTATAATTTATTCTCCTTTAGACGGGCAGCCTTGCGCTGATCATGATCGGGCATCAGGGGAAGGTGTTATGCCCCAAGAGTATACACTCATTAAGATGGAGGCCGTCCCACCATTCCCTTCCAAATTTGCACATTTAGAAGGCAAGAAGGTCTATCTGGCGGCCGCAACGTTGAGGTCAGAAACCATGTATGGACAGACAAATGCATGGGTATTGCCAGATGGCAAATATGGAGCATTTGAGATTAATGAATTTGACGTTTTTATCTTAACTGAGCGTGCGGCTCGAAATCTTGCTTTTCAGGGAATGTCCCCGGTGCCTGAAAAGGCTACATGCATAGTGGAGTTGTCTGGTCAAGATCTTATTGGGTTACCCCTTCGATCACCACTTTCACTCTATAAAGTTGTTTTCTGTCTTCCAATGCTCTCGATTCTCATTGATAAGGGTACTGGGATAGTTACCAGCGTTCCCAGTGACTCGCCCGATGATTTTATTGCGTTGCAAGTAATGTATTTTGCATATTCAGCTAATATATATAACACACTCGCGCGCATACGTGTTATATATACAAACATACAATTAATCACACTTTGCATATGCTTTGTTTGGAGGAAATCTTTGGAACTTGAACTTAGGTGTAAAAGTTGTGCTAGATGTCTAGAATATGTAGACAGTCATGGTTTAAAAGTTTTAGAACACTAACATTGTTCTCGTACTTGGTTTGGTTTGATTCTTTTGGATGTACAAAACATGATATGGCATTCTCATTGAGTTCACATTTCTCGAATTGCAGGATTTGAAAGCAAAAGCAACTTATAGAGCTAGATTCGGTGTAAAAGATGAGTGGGTATTACCCTTTGAGGTCATCCCAATCATAAGACACCCTGAGTTTGGTGACAAATCTGCTGAAAAAATATGCACAGACAAGAAAATCAAGAGCCAAAGCGAGAGAGAAAAGCTCGATGTTGCTAAAGAGGTCATCTACATGGGTGGTTTCTACGAAGGAACCATGATTACTAGTGAATATGTTGGAATGCGTGTTCAAGATGCTAATAACAAAATCACAAGACAGCTTCTAGATCTTAAACAAGCCATCAAATACAGTGAACCCGAGAAGAAAGTAATGTCGAGATCAGGTTATGAGTGTGCTGTTGCATTAACTGACCAGTGGTATCTGAGTTATGGTGAAGAAGGCTGGCTAGAAGAGGCAAAGGAGTGTCTGGCCAACATGAATCTGTACTCTGAGGAGACCCGAACTTGTTTTGAAAATACGCCTGCCTTAAAACCTGAACAACTTGCTGATGATGTTTGGGAGTATATATTTCTTTTTGGCCCAGAACCTAAACCTTCAGATATTTCATCGACTCTTGTTAAAAAGATGAGGCAGGAGTTCCGGTATTGGTATCCTGTTGACCTTCATGTTTCTGGTAAGGATTTAATACAAAATCATCTCACCTTTGCTATTTATAACCACACAACAATATTTCCCAAAGAACAATTGGCCCCGTGGGCCGTGGGTTTAGGTGTAACGGTCACATTACGTTGAATTCTGAGAAAATGTCAAAGTCAACGGGGAATTTTATGACTTTGAAACAAGCTATTGAGGAATTCTCAGCGGATGCCACTAGATTCTCTCTTGCTGATGCGGGAGATGGGATGGATGATGCTAATTTTGAGTTTGAAACGGCTAATGTTGCGATTACGTCTCCACTAAGGAGATAAGGTGGATGGAGGAAGTTGTTGCCACTGAGTGGTCAACTTCAGAGTCAACTTTAATGGTGGATCAACCTTCTACGTTTTATGCTGACCGCGTATTTGCTAATGAAATGAACTTTGCTATAAAAATGACCGAGGAAAACTACAGTGATTGCATGTTCCGTAAAGCTCTTAAAACGGGGTTCTATGATCTGCAAGCTGCTAGAAATGAGTATAGGTTTTCTTGTGGCTGGGGTGGAATGAATCCTGATCTTTTATGTCGGTTCATGGATGTTCAAACACAGCTTATTGCTCCTATTTGTCCCCATTATTCTGAGTATGTATGGAAGAAAATTTTAAAGAAACAAGGCTTTGTCATCAAAGCTGGATGGCCTGAAGCTGAAAACCCTGATCTCACCCTTCAAAAAGCTAACAGATACTTGCATCGGTCCATAACCAATTTCAAGTTTGTTCTAAATAAATATATATATATATATATATATATAGGGTAAGGTTCCAGCGTGAACAACCTCCCAAGAGTGAACTGCGTGAACAAATCTTGACCGCTGATTAATATGATCTTGATTATTTAAAGGGGTGGCATGATTGTAATTAATAGGTTAGATTTTATTGTTTTATTAAAATTAAAAGGGTAGAAGTGTAATTATATTATTTTGCTTATTTAAAACTAGGAAAGAAAATTATTTCCAATAATAAGAGAGTAAATCACGTAAATATACCATGTATTATACACATGTGTACTATCGTGTTGGAATGTATAGAACAGTAGAACACAACAGTACACATGTGTACTACGGAGCTAAGACAACAATGTTGCGGGTCACATGTGTACTATCGTGTTGGAATGTATAGAACACAGCAGTACACATGTGTACTACGGAGCTAAGAGTTATACACAATAAAAAAGATGACTGAAAACTCTAGTTCAACCAAAAAAGACTAAAACTATAATTCGAATCTTGCTACTATGACCAAAAACAATGACAATATTAAAATAAGTTAAGATTATCCTAACATATTTAAAATAAGTAATTGTTTTGTAGATGTCGAAAATGTTGGTAACTGATGATGATTTAAATATGTTAGGATTTTGAAATTAATAAGATAATAATTTAAATTCAATATTTATATAAAGTTACAATCTTACCCTTGATAAATGTATATGGAATCAATGGTTCAGATCAGTTCACGCGGTTCACTCTTGAAAATTTGTTCACGTTTGAACCTAATCCTATATATATATATATATATATATGCTTTTTTTATCTGATGCTTAAATAATAAAACTAAATATTCGTTTTCACGAAGCTTCTTCTGAAGCAGGCTTCAAAGAAAGGAAGCCGCAACAAACCAACAATTGGGCTTATATTTGTGAATGAAGAGTATGATGGATGGCAAAGAGAGTGTTTGAACATCTTACCAGATAAACTCGACGGTCGTCAATTTGCACCAGAAGAGGAGATACTAGAAACATTGCAGCGGATACAGAAGCTATACATGTTAAAATTTTGTTGGCTACGGATTCTAATGCCGCTATTGAGGCTGCCCGCAACCATGCATCATTGCTGAAACAGAATCCACTGTCACCAGGATCTCCCACTCCCATTTTTTTAGCCATGGATGATGACATTTCTTCCTTTTCTCTAAACATCAGATGACAAGATTTTAAGTTTTCTTTTCACTTACATATGCCACTAAAAAAGTTTATCAATCACAAGTGGTCCTATAAATGATATGCTTATGAGTAACTTGATAACATAAGCAGTCAATGATCAAACTTGATACCACATTATTACTACAATGAAAAGATTTACCAACGCCGAGAAATATTATTTGTTCAAAATACAAGAAATCTAGATAAACCCTTGGATTCAATAAAGTTCCTAATTTGTAGGAACAATCGAGCGTCGTTTTCTAGTCATCAATCCTTTGTCTCATCGTGTGGTACTAAGTAGTAGATAGCATATATTTGCAAGTGAAAAGAAAACTCAAACACACACACACACAATTTCCCAGTTCCAGAATTAAACTACCGAAAACAAGTACTAAGATACTTAAAAATATCTGTTATGAAACAAATGAAACAGTAGTAGTAAAAAAAAAGTAATGTTTTAACTGCAGAATAGGGGTGAACTTTATCCATTTTCAACTTTAAACTGGTTAACCTATTTAACCAATTTACTACAACCCATTTAACGAGTTTACAACTTGATTACAACCCACAACCCTTTCACAGCCTTTTGACTCGCTTATAAATGGGGTAAATGAGTAGTCTTCGAAGGTAAACGAATTTTAGTGTATACAAGTTAGGGATGACGTCTTCGACAACAATAAATATATATTGGTCGTGTTCGGATCATCGATTCAACCAACCAACCCAATACGATTGCCCACCATGATTGACATGATTCAACATATACATGTTTTATTGAGGTATGAATATAAATAAAAAATCAAAGTTTCTTTTCCATGCATGACTGTTAAAAGTGACAAGTGTGAAGAATGTAATAGTTATTATATATATATATATATACTAGTCCTCTACCCGCGTGATGCGGCGGGGTGGCGATTTACAATAGGATATTTGTTTACCGTTAGTTTATCAGTCGTCTCGTGATATATTGTATAGTACTTAAGTTAGTTTTCTTATTCATGATATGTTTGTATGATTGGAATTACGAATGATCTTGTTGGGACTTTACGATCTGAATTCTGATGATTAATATTATAGGGATTAGGATCAAATACAAAGGCTCCTAATTGTAACACTATATAGCAATGTCATTATTGGGTATTGTTTTCTCTTTGGCCTCTAATAATAACATTCCCACTGTTTCAGTATGGTATGCAACTTTATACTATCCACTAAACAATGGTATTTGTAGTTATCTAACAACCTAACATGTATTATATAATCAATTTATTACTAAGACTATACCATCATATTAAAAAACTTAGATAACTATTGAAATACAATTTATTAAAAAACTTAACCTAACCCTTATATCTACACTAAAAAATCATATTCATCACACTTCTCAAACATAATCTCCCAACTCCCAACACCGGCGATATCATCATCATCATCTTCTTCATCGACATTCAACGGCTCATCTTCATCATCTTCATCGAATCGAGCACTCATTCATCTTCATCGAACTGATCATCTTCTTCATCTTCATCATCTTCATCAGGTTCATCTTCAAAACAGAGGTTTGGTTTTGTTTGATTCTATAGTTTCAGATCTCATGTGATCATTTGGCTGATTAGAGTACAGATGTAGGTTGTTTATTGAAACTATGATACTTGGTTGTTTGAGAACTGTTTAAAAAGAACTGATCGGATCAGTTTCGGATTGATGTGTTCCTCATTGATTTTTGGTTTGATTCGATTATTAGAATGTGTTATTTGGGTATTTTTGGTTTGATTCAATGATTTGAATGTGTTATTTGGGTATTTTTTTGTTTGATTCGATGATTTAAATGTGTTATTTAGGTATTTTTGGTTTGATTCGATGATTTGAATGTGTTCCTCATTTTGATTTATGGTTTGATTCGATGAAAAAACAGAGGGTTCTTCATGTTTGTTTTGCTTTGAAAAAACAGAGTGTGTTTATTGGTCATTTGAATGTGTTTGATTCGATGATAATCAGTTAGTATTTGGTTATTTTGGGTACTTCATGTTTGTTTTGCTTGTGAAAAAACAGAGGGTTCTTCATGTTTGTTTTGCTTTGAAAAAACAGAGTGTGTTTATTGGTCATTTGAATGTGTTTGATTCGATGATAATCAGTTAGTATTTGGGTATTTTGGGTACTTCATGTTTGTTTTGCTTGTGAAAAAACAGAGGGTTCTTCATGTTTGTTTTGCTTTGAAAAAACAGAGTGTGTTTATTGGTCATTTGAATGTGTTTGATTCGATGATAATCAGTTAGTATTTGGGTATTTTGGGTACTTCATGTTTGTTTTGCTTGTGAAAAAACAGAGGGTTCTTCATGTTTGTTTTGCTTTGAAAAAACAGAGTTTATTGGTCATTTGAATGTGTTTGATTCAATGATAATCAGTTAGTATTTGGGTATTTTGGGTTCTTTATGTTTGTTTTGCTTGTGAAAAAACAGAGGGTTCTTCATGTTTGTTTTGCTTTGAAAAAACAGAGTGTGCTTATTGGTCATTTGAATGTGTTTGATTCGATGATAATCAGTTAGTATTTGGGTATTTTGGGTTCTTAATGTTTGTTTTGCTTTGAAAAAACAGAGTGTGTTTATTGGTCATTTGAATGTGTTTGATTCGATGATAATCAGTTATTTGGGTATTTTGGGTACTTTATGTTTGTTTTGCTTTGAAAAAACAGAGGGTTGATTTGTTTTGCTTTGTTCAGGTTTGTTTGTACAAAATGGTTGCGGATGTAAAGATACGCAAAACACCAACTACGAAGGCGAGAACACTTGACAACCTCCTAGAAGATGGTACGGTGCACACCAGGAACTGGTTGATATGAATGAATATAACCCCAGTGTAGCTCTTCGATTTTCCTTGAAATTCCAGAGCTCGCTAATTACATATCTACCACTGGGGTTATATTCATTCATATCTGCTACATTCCGAAGTGCACCCGTCAGCAAAGATCCACAATTGCTTGTCTCTGTATTGTATGTTACGGTCTTTTATTATCGAGTCTGTAAGTTCTGTCAAGTCTACGAAGTTGGTATGACGTTTTGTCTCGGTATTGTATGTATTAAAAGTTTAGATTTAATATACGTTTTGTCTAAAGGCGACACCTGTCCGTTTTCCGTTTAGTTCTGATAGAACCTTCATTACAGCCTGAAAGTTAAAATATAAATCAAAGGTGGAAATGAATAGGACAGGTTAACAAATCAAACAGGGATGTAACAAAATTAAAATGTAACCCATGAAAAATAAAATGTAACCCATGAAAAAAAAAATATTCATTTAGTTAAAAGAATATACAAGTATAAGTGAAAGTAAGTTTTCATTTAGTTAAAAGAATATAAAAGTATAAGTGAAAGTAAGTTTTCGTGTATGAATGCTACAAGTATAACTAAAAAATATTCATTTAGTCAAAAGAATATAACTAAACCACTTTGTATGAATTTTGAGTTGGTCTCAGGTCGGGTCAGTTTTCGTGTATGAATGCTACAAGTATAAGTGAAAGTAAGATTCTTTCCATTGCGCATCAAAGAATGAAATCAAACCACGCCAAAACTCTAAGAAGATGATTATTACACAATAAAAAAATAACTTTCTTTTTTCTTATTATAATCTGTGTTCATAAATACAACAAATTGAAATACACATATCAACATGGTCAAAGCTTCTGAAATCATACATAATGACTATCAAAACAAAACTGGTACACTTTAGCGATCGGAATGTTGTTGCCATTAAATTCTTTCTCGTTTCTACTCGTCCAAAGTCTCCATATCGTAGCGAAAGCCACAACTCCCATTTGACTTCTAAAGTACTCCAACATTCACCTTGGACCCAACTTGACTTCTAAAGTACTCTAGCATTCACCTTGGACCCAACTTGACTTCAGTTCAGACATATTATGCATCATAACCTCACAGGCTCAGCTTATGCATCATAGCCTCAACACTTTCAGTTCAGACATATTATGCATCATAACCTGCTCATTTGCTTATCAAAACATCTGGAAGACTCAGACATGTAATTGAGAGATGAACACAACTACGGGTAAAGCCATGGCTGCAATACACGGTTGCAGAGTGAGAACTATACAACTTGGATATTGCCCCGCCAAGATGCTACTCGGATCTTCTATGTACCCTCAAAATACAATCATCATCACAGTCTATTGTGTTATGTAACCTCGCTTTAAAGCATGATGTACAAGAGTAATTTGCCACTAAACTTAAACAACCTTTAAAGCATGATGTACAAGTGTTTCGTGTATGAATGCTACAGATTAAGAACCCTCTTTTTTTTCACAAGCAAAACAAACATGAAGTACCCAAAATACCCAAATACTGACTGATTATCATCGAATCAAACACATTCAAATGACCAATAAACACACTCTGTTTTTTCAAAGCAAAACAAACATGAAGAACCCTCCGGATATATACTTTCTTTCACTCAGACTAAATACTCTATTTGTTCTCTGTTTTGCTTTCATACTGAAACCCTCGCAACTCCAAATCGGTTCAATATATGTTGTGTAAGCAAAATATCACAATAAACATCAAACTATAGTTGATTGATTTCGATACACCACCTGCTCATTTGCTTATCAAAACATCTGGAAGACTCAGACATGTAATTGAGAGATGAACACAACTACGGGTAAAGCCATGGCTGCAACACAAGGTTGCAGAGTGAGAACTATGCAACCTGAATATTGCCCCGCCAAGATGCTACTCGGATCTTCTATGTACCTTTAAAGCATGATGTACAAGTGTTTTAAGCACAACAAACACATATGTAACCTCACAGGCTCAGCTTATACATCATAGCCTCAACACTTTCAGTTCAGACATATTAAGAACACAAGCTCAGCTTTTGCATCACAGCCTCAAACACTTTGAGTTCAGACAGATTAAGAACACAAGCTCAGCTTTTGCATCACATTATAACTCTTTTTAATAAACTTTTTGAATTTAAAGTAACAATTGATTTAAAGTAATGATTCAGGTTAAAACTCTAAACAGCTTTGCACTTGCATCAAATTATAACTATTTTTAATAAACTTTTTGAATTTAAAGTAAAAATTGTTTAGTAATTTTTTATGACAAAAAATTGAACAGTAACCTGTCAGAAAGACTTTCGAAACCTTTTTCAGAAACCTAACTCCTGATTTTACAGTTGAACACTTGACAACCTTTCAAAGACTTTTCACAAAAAGTCTTTGAACAGTTGACAACCTTTCAGAATCCAAAATATTTTACCGCTATCCTTTTTGAATTTTTTACTGACGATGACTGTTCAAATACAGCTGTAAAAGCAAACACTGTTCGGATTTGTCAGAAAGGAAGCATGCTTGGAAGTCTATAAATTCAACTACATTCATCACAATTCATCACAACTCTACAAGCACTCAACTTAGATACTAAAACCTTCAGTAACATAAGCATGTAAATCAGCTACAAACATACCAGATCTGTAACAAACATAATCAGTATCTATATCTATATCTATACTCTATACTACTTTAATAAGCATATAGGAAGGAAAGAAATGGTCATTTGCCACTTTACAACCATTTGAAGCCCATTGTACAACCTTTTAAGCACAAAGGTGTTGAAAAATACTTCAACAACACGCGGACCAGCTCATATAAACTAACCGGATGCATTTGACCCTTTTTAATCAAATGGATCCAATATATACTTTCTTTCAAAACATCTGGAAGACTCAGACATGTAATTGAGAGATGAACACAACTACGGGTAAAGCCATGGCTGCAACACACGGTTGCAGAGTGAGAACTATGCAACCTGGATATTGCCCCGCCAAGATGCTACTCGGATCTTCTATGTACCCTCAAAATACAATCATCATCACAGTCTATTGTGTTATGTAACCTCGCTTTAAAGCATGATGTACAAGAGTAATTTGCCACTAAACTTAAACAACCTTTAAAGCATGATGTACAAGTGTTTTAAGCACAAGAAACACATATGTAACCTCACAGGCTCAGCTTATGCATCATAGCCTCAACACTTGCAGTTCAGACATATTAAGAACACAAGCTCAGCTTAAGTTATGCATCATAGACTCAACACTTTCAGTTCAGACAGATTAAGAACACAAGCTCAGCTTTTGCATCACAGCCTCAAACACTTTCAGTTCAGACAGATTAAGAACACAAGCTCAGTTTTTGCATCACAGCCTCAAACACTTTCAGTTCAGACAGATTAAGAACACAAGCTCAGCTTTTGCATCACAGCCTCAAACACTTTCAGTTCAGACAGATTAAGAACAAAAGCTCAGCTTTTGCATCACAGCCTCAAACACTTTCAGTTCGGACAGAGGGTTCTTAATCTAACCCTTAATATCTACACTAAAAAATCATATTCATCACACTTCTCAACATAATCTCCCAACTCCCTGCTACTCGGATCATCTATGTACCCTCAAAATACAATCATCATCACAATCTATTGTGTTATGTAACCTCGCTTTAAAGCATGATGTACAAGAGTAATTTGCCACTAAACTTAAACAACCTTTAAAGCATGATGTACAAGTGTTTTAAGCACAAGAAACACATATGTAACCTCGCAGGCTCAGCTTATGCATCATAGCCTCAACACTTTCGGTTCAGACATATTAAGAACATAAGCTCAGCTTATGCATCACAGCCTCAAACACTTTCAGTTCAGACAGATTAAGAACACAAGCTCAGCTTTTGCATCACAGCCTCAAACACTTTCAGTTCAGACAGATTAAGAACACAAGCTCAGCTTTTGCATCACAGCCTCAAACACTTTCAGTTCAGACAGATTAAGAACACAAAATCCGGAGTACACAACAAGAGTAATTTGCCACTAAACTTAAACAACCTTTAAAGCATGATGTACAAGTGTTTTAAGCACAAGAAACAAATATGTAACCTCACAGGCTCAGCTTATGCATCATAGCCTCAACACTTTCAGTTTAGACATATTAAGAACACAAGCTCAGCTTATGCATCATAGACTCGACACTTTCAGTTCAGACAGATTAAGAACACAAGCTCAGCTTTTGCATCACAGCAAGAAAGATAATCAGTAACATAAGCATGTAAATCAGCTACAAACATACCAGATCTGTAACAAACATAATCAGCTACAAACATACCAGATCCGGTCAGATCTGCAAAGTTATGGTTCTCATATTCCTTAGTCGTGTAACCGCAAATCTGTCAATATTCATCAAAAAAGGTCAAAAAATGACGGTAGATCTGAGAAAAATTTCAGCAGAAAAAATTACCTGGCTCGACGTGAATGAAATGAAATTAGGGTTTAGATTTAGTGAAAGAAAGTATATATTGGATCCATTTGATTAAAATGGGTCAAATGCATCCGGTTAGTTTATATGAGCTGGTCCGCGTGTTGTTAAAGGATTTTTCAACACCTTTGTGCTTTAAAGGTTGTACAATGGGCTTCAAAAAAACCTAAACTAAAGAACACATACCACATACCACATCTGGTTATCCAGTAGTAAACAAACAAACATTTCGCAGAATAAAAAAGCTACGGCTCAAACAATACCTTGTTGAAATTGTGTACAGATCGACTCCAGATGATACTTGCAAGATAAACACAATAATCAACTTCAAATTAAAGATACAAACTTCTTTAAAGAAAAAAAAACTAAACTATAAAACACATACCACATCTGGTTATTCCGGTGCACCCTAACACGAACAACTCAACGGCAAATCTGAAATATTACACAGATCCGATTCAAATTCCAGATGATACTTGCAAGATAAACACAATAATCAACTTCAAATTAAAAATACAAACTTCTTTAAAGAAAAAAAAAACTAAACTACAGAACACATACCACATCTGGTTATTCCGGTGCACCCTAACACGAACAACTCAACGGCAGATCTGAAATATTACACATACCCGATTCAAATAACAAAAAAAATACTGTAAAAAGAAAGATACCGAGCGGTCAAACCAGTCGATCTGGAGAGATTCATCGCTGAGGAAGCGTATATCTTGAAGCGACTGGTAAAGAAACCCTAGAAATGGTGGTGATGATAATGAGGAAGTCGATCTGGTGTCGGATGTAAAGAGATTCATCATAGAGAAACCCTAGATCTTGATCTTGGAGCACCTGGTTTTGAAACCCTAGAACCGCGTCTGGTGAGTGAGAGAGAGAGAAGAAGAAGAATGGGGGCGGATGCAAATGAAATGAATTTAGGGTTTGATTTAGTGAAAGAAAGTATATATTGGATCCATTTGATTAAAACGGGTCAAAGGGATCCGGTTAGAATCCATGAGCTGCTCCGCGTGTGTTGAAGGATTTTTCAACACCTTTGTGCTTAAAAGGTTGTACAATGGGCTTCAAATGGTTGTAAAGTGGCAAATGACCATTTATGTCCTTCCTATATGCTTATTAAAGTAGTATATATATATATATATATATATAGGGTGGGGTTCTAGAGTGAACACCTGTGTATTTGCGAACTGAGTGAACAAATCCTGGCCATTGATCTACACATGTGTATAGCCAGGATCGCATCATCAAATCGTAAAATACACTAGTGTATTTCAACACCAAATCTTGGCCATTGATCTACACACGTGTATGGCCAGGATTAGTTCACTCAGTTCGCAAGCTACACTAGTGTTCACTCTTGAACCTAATCCTATATATATAGGGGAAAGTTCAAATGAAAACCACTTTTATTGTGAAAACTCGAAAACTAACTAAAAAACACACAAAAAAAAATTTTCAATTTTTTTTTATAAAAATCGCTGGTTTTTATATATAAAAAAAATTTTCAAAAAAAAAAAATTTGTAGTACACATAGTGCACTACATAAAAATTTTTTTTTTTTTTTGAATTTTTTTTTTATATATAAAAAAACCTGCGAAAATTGGTTTGCAAAAAAAAAAATTTGGTATGTTTTTTTGCCTTTTTTAATTAGTTTTCGAGTTTTCACAATAACTAGTGGTTTTCATTTGAACTTCCCCTATATATATACACACATTGAAGGTCTAAGAAGATCACAAAGAAGTAAATGACAAAAGCCTCCCGTAACATCAAGAGATAAGATATTACCTCCCTTGTACATCAAGTTATGGGCTGCAATAACTTTTATTCTTTTTAGTGTCAAGAACCTTTAAAAAGCTATTTGAGATAAAAAAGAACATAATACCAAAAAGCTATATGGCTTCTCTTTGCATCAATGCTGCAATGTACAGAGCTTGCAACTCTCCTCACTTAGCCACCAAAGAACCGTCTCAGCCCGGAACCACACGCTCTTTAGGCACCAAACAGGACTCGACATTCGCAGCTCTGAATATGGAAGGCCAAAACAGTCTAGTCACACCTCAAGAACAAAACCACAACAAGGAAGTCGAAAACGCGGATGCAACAGAAACCTCCAGTGTTAAATTCGTCGATGAGCGGTGGAAACAGGGGACTTGGGATTTAAACATGTTTGTGAAATCAGGAAAAATGGATTGGGATGCTTTGATTGTTGCTGGTAAATAATCAATATGACACCATTCACTTGTATATTTGAATTCTTGAATTATTGTCTCACTAAAAGTCAAACGTTGACTCTTTTCGGTTTCGCAGAAGCCAGAAGGAGAAAGTTTCTTGAATTGTTTCCAGAGGCAGCAACAAATCAAGAACCAGTGGTGTTTTTAAGCTCCATTATACCTTGGTGGGCTTGGATTACCCATTCTCACCTTCCTGAGGCTGAGTTGCTCAATGGTTAGCCCTCATTATATTTTCAGATCAATCTAATACTCTATAGGGCTCTAATCTAGCCGAGCCAGGTTGAGTTCAAGCTAGAAATTAAACGAGCCGGCTAGAGTGCCATATCGAGCCGGCTCGTTAACTTTTTTTTTTTAATTTTTTTACAAATATTGGTAACAATAAATAAAAATAAAATAAAAATTACACATATATCTATCTCTCTCTCTCTCTCTCTCTCTCTCTCTATATATATATATATATTAATATTTTAAAGAACCAAAGGCATATTAAAAGTATTATATGTATAATTTTTGTTTATTTTCTTTTCATATAATATTTGATTAATTAAACTCAAAATGTTAACACTTCAACCCCCTCCCGCATATTTTTTATTTTAATACATTTAAAATTAATCCATATGAAATAAAATAATTCAAGCCGGCTCGCGACCTCACGAGATGAGCCAGGCAAAGCTCGAGCAGCTTGTTTAATTACAAATCGAGCCGAGCCAACTCGTCTGCAACCGAGTTTTTTTCGAGCGAGCTTTAAGCGAGCCCCGAGCTTGGAGCTTTTTGAACATCTCTAGTACTCTAGTTAACCTATTTGTCATGATGTAGGTCGAGCTGCAATGATCGGGTTCTTTATGGCTTATCTTGTGGATGTTTTGACCGGTCTTGACGTCGTGGGGCAAAGTGGTAATTTCATATGTAAGATTGGTTTGTTCATGGCAGTCATTGGTGTGGTTGTTTTTAGGCAAACCGAGTCGCTAAAGGATCTCAGGAATCTAGCGGACGAGGCGACATTTTATGATAAACAGTGGCAAGCATCATGGCAAGATCAAGATTCTACAGGCAGTGGTGCTTTAAGAGAAAAAATGAAACAAATGTACCATCAACTAATGAAAATTTTTTTATTTGATGTATAAATCATATCATATCATATTAGCTTTGCTATGTGTTTTTTTTCAAGGTATATATTGCATTAACGGCTTTGTATGCTATGTTATGTTGTTGACATGTTTTATTCTTTTGACATTTCGGTACATTGAAACTGATACAGCAAACACACATATACATAGCGTTATATATGACGTCGTATGTTTTTTTAAACTGATACGACAAGTGAACCGATAGGACAGATGATTTGATTACGGATCAAGTTTAAAAATATTGTGTATGTCTATATTAATTATCTTTGCTAAATTTTGATTTATTGTCTAGCTAATAGAACTCTCCACTTCTCCAGTGCTATACGATTGGAATTTGGTATGTGCACAAAACATAAAAAATGTTTACAACTGCATCAGAGCTAATCCAATAAAATTGCGAGTTACAATATTATATTGCGGTATGGTACCACTTTGGTATCGGTAGTAAAAAAAAGACCGAAACTCACTCACATCGAAACCATAAGCCATAAAAAAATGAATACCATACCAGTACTAGTACATATGTTGTTCATGCACTATCGATTTAGTAAAAATTATGTGTATTACAAAATATAAAAAAGAAAGTTATTTACAATGATTTAATTACACAAAAGTTATCACATGCAACCCAAAAAATAAAGTCGTTATATATCTAAAAGAATATCATATATTTTACATTGATTGAAAACTATAAAAATGAATACTAATACCGGTACCTATGTTGTTTAGCTGCTATCAGTTCAGGTCGTTACGACAAAGTTACTCGGTACATATACTATATACATAAAATCAACTATAATCAAGTTATGAAATTACGTTATTCTTCGAATTAGTCCGGTCGCATCAACTCGAATTCGAAACGAATTTGAATTCAAATCCGCTCTAAAAATCCTTTAACCCAAACAAACCGATTCAAATAACCCGAACCCTTAAATCTAAAATACTATGAAAAAACTCAGAAATTGAGGGGGCAGAGTGAAAATATGTTCCCAACAGACAAGATTCTTTGCCGGTAAAACATGATCGTTCAAATTGAATTGATCCCCTGTTTGTTCTTCATTTCTTCGTATTTCAAAAACTTTGCGAACAATTTCATCGACAAACCACCTAAGAACAAACACTATGTTACGTTGCTGGGTCGATGTAGAGATAGAAAATGAATTTCAGAAAATGGGGTTTGAAAACGATCATTGATAATAGGTTGGAGAAGATGGGAGGATTATCATGTTTCTGTTTTCCTGGTCGTCGGAAAGTTAGCCCCGACAACAATGTTGTATCCGAGGAACAACCGAGCTTGAAGCAACCCGATCCTACAGGTCTCGACACAATACATATCTATTTACATGTGTATGTCTTTCTTCTTCGTCTTAAATTTTCGATTTATGTTTTCAAACCATTCATGTTGGTTCATTCGTTTAGCTTTTGAGAATTACAAATGAAGCATTTAAGAAACTGATGTAATCATGGTGGTGATCAGCATCTAGGATTAGAAGTCACATGGAAGCATGTATGAATGAATGAATTTGTTAGTTAAATAGTTTGAGGTTGAATGCAGTGGCGGATCTAAGAACTTTTCCTTTTGGTAGATTCTCACTATTTTTTTCCAAATCATACGAGGTTCTCATTAATTTTTCCATTTTTTCTAAACCGAATGGGTTCTTGGGAACCTACAAAAGTGGCCTAGATCCGCCCTGGTTGAATGTAGTATGAACTAACATAAAAGGGTGTTGTTATCGGTACACCATCCATATTTGTGTACACCAAGGTGCATGTTATTCAATACTGGCCGTATTAGTGGCCGAAAAAAGTTGATATACACCTCATGGGTTATTAATTGTCCCGTCAGTCATTTTTTGGTTGGATCGTACTTTTATATGGCACGTAGATGTGGGGGAAGCACCATCTCATACATGTCGTATAGCCATCTTAACCATCTCATACAACCCATATAATCCATAATGGCCTTGTAATACGACCCATATGAGAGGGTGTTTCATGTGGGCTAAACACCCTCTCATATGGGTCGTATAGCCATTTTAATCACCCATAATGTACTTGTAATACAACCGGGATGAGGGTTAGTGTCCAGATATCACATCAATCTTAACTGATATCAGTCGCCAACATAAACTCTTGGTTTAGCAAAGCTTGCCTAGGCGCATAGGCTTGCGCTTCAGACTACAAAAGGCTAGGGTGTACAGAAAGTACACTTGAGTCGCAAAAAGGGCACAGAAAATCGGCATGAGGCGCCCTTTTGTATGGGGAAAGTTTTGTGCATAAGAGCACCCGTAGTGGGGCGTTTTTTTTTTTAAATTGAAAAAAAACGCCCCAAAACGCCCCCTCCCCCACTACACTAGGCGTTTTAGGGCGTTATTTTTTGAAAAATTGCAAGAAAGCGTTTTAATTATAACGCTGAAATGGTTAAATGGCTTTTGCATGTGTCTGACAATCACTTTTGAATAATGCCAATCAAGTTTGACTAGCCAATTAGTGTTCCCCACATGTCTGACAATCACTTTTGTTTTTTTTTTTTTCATTAAAAATAATATGGGCGTTATTGGAATAATGCCCCACTACACCACTTTATGTTATAATGCCCCATGCTCTGGGATGACACGTGTCGGATAATGCCCCATGGTGGGGGCATTATATTTCTTCACCACTACAGATGGTCTAAGGATGTTGTACATATAGCTTTTTAGGCTGTGCATATAGGTTATTTACATATTAAACCACATATAGTGCTTATTTATGTCTAGATTTTGGGTAACCGATCCTACAAACTTATGAAAGTTAATAAAAAAATTATACAAAAAATTGTGCCTCGTGTATGAAAAGCATTGTGGTTTTGCACTTTTTAAATAAATTGCGCCTCGGATTTAGATCCTATCACATAGGTGCACCTCGCCCTTTCTAAGACCAAGCATAGATTTGATGCTCACAAGTACAATGTGACCTAGGAAATATGTTAGTTGGGAAATTTGTACAAATTCCTTAGAAATATTGACCAAAAATTTGCTTCTTACAACACCTGTTCTAATGCTGAATTCCATGTTGTGAGAAGCAGTTCAAAAGTTCGATAATGAAGATTCACAAACAAAACCAAAGGAGCAGGAATCAAGAACACAACAAGAACTTGATGTTCCTGCAAATACTAAACAAAGGAAATTCAGTTACCAAGAGCTTGTAAAAGCCACTGATAATTTCAAAAGTGACCGTTATCTTGGGGAAGGCGGGTTTGGGGAAGTATATAAAGGAAAGCTAGAAAACACGAAACAAGTATATAACTTTCTCTATCTTTTAATCTTCAACTCATTTATCGCAAGGTATGTTTTTAAACTTTTAATGTAGTAATATAATGGGCAGGTTGTGGCTGTTAAAAAGCTAAACCAAGATGGTCTGCAAGGACATAAGGAATTTTTAGTTGAAATCACAATGCTTTCGCTTGTGTGTCACCCAAATATCGTTAATTTGATCGGATATTGCTCTGAGAACGACGAACTGCTTCTTGTTTATGAGTTCATGCCTTTAGGATCCTTGGAAGAACACCTACATGGTAACATGTTTCCTGTAATTATTTCTATAAGTGGCTATTTCAACTAATATACTTAATTTGACAATATCAATATCAATATGGATTATGTTTAATCTCAAACGGGTCAAATGGGTTAAAATAAATATTTTAGCTAAAAGAATAGAACAACCCCGGTACACGAGGCTCTTGCACTGGTCCAAGGGTGTCAGGCCAAATTGTAGTACACCCTTCGTCCCAAAATTATTTGGCACATTGCTACTTTAGGACTAAAGTACACAGATAGTCCTTGTGATTTTTCAAAATTTTGGATTTGGGCCCCAGCTTCCTAAAAGTACACAGAGGTCCCTGTGGTTTGCACTTTGTAACGCGTTTAGTCCCCAGCCAACGAATCTAAAGGTTTCAGGAGGTCCAAGTTAGGGACTAAATGTGTTACAAAGTGCAAACCACAGGGTCCATCCATGTACTTTTGACAAAAGTTGGGGATTAAATGTGTTGCAAAGTGTAAATCACCGGAATCATTCGTGTACTTTTGGAAAGTTAAGGAGTAAATCCAAAAACTGTAAAGCCATTTTTAGTTTTATCATAGAAACAATATCATTTTCACTAATACGATTATGGTGCAGATCCTAAGCCATATATGAAGCCGCTTGATTGGAATACACGGATAAAAATAGCATTAGGAACAGCTAGAGGGCTCAACCACCTGCACCATCATCGTGAACCTCCTATTATCTACAGAGACATGAAATCAGCCAACATCTTATTGGATGATGGGTACCACCCGAAGATTTCTGATTTGGGTTTGGCTAAGTTCGGGCCATTAGGCAATAAATCTTATGTGTCAACTCGGGTAATGGGCACAATGGGGTATTGTGCACCTGAGTATGGGTACACGGGTCACTTGACCACAAAATCCGATACATACAGTTTTGGGGTGGTTCTTTTAGAACTTGTGACTGGACGACAGGCGTTCGATAAAACTAAGGAAGGAGGGCAATATCTTATCGAATGGGTATGTTATTTTTAATGATTTATAAACGTAATAATTAGTTTTTAATGTTTGAATAAACAACTTCAGTCTTTGAGTATTAAAACTTCAAACGACAAAAGCACATCCAAACACTATCTTATACAGACGTTGTACTATACATAGTTGTATAGCAAAACGGCTGCATAGTACAATGTATAGTTATATAATCACTTTTAATTATCCAACATTGTTTTTAACTTGCTAATGTTATGTTTAGGCGGAACCAATGTTGATAGACAAGAGGAGATACGTGAAGTTAGCGGACCCAAAAATGAAAGGGGAGTTCATGCATAGACCGCTGAAAAAGATTGTACAAGTGGCATTGATGTGTATGAATGATGATTTTGAGAAACGTCCAGACATGAGTGAAGTTGTTGATAGATTGGACCGCGTTGCATCTTTATCTGATCCGCATGCGGGTTCCAATCAGAATCAAGATTCAGATTCAGATTCAGATACTAATTCAGATTTTATGTTTAAAGATGATAAGGAAGAAAGAGCAAAGGCCATAGCAGAGGCCAAAATGTGGGGAGAGAAATATAGACATGAAAAACCAAGCAGAACACGGATATAATGTTGCATTCAGAATATTTTTTTGGATATATGTATGTGTCAAATCTTTTCTACTCTACGTGATAACAACATGATGATGATATATATTTATATAGCAAAATCAACAAACACCTAACAACACTTGAATGCACCAATTTTAAACTCAGGTTTTCTTAAACAAGTTCTCAGTTATTTTGATCAATAGTGTCCACTTTAGTTGGATATAGAGTTTATTCATACAACTAGTGTATGCAATAATATGAACACAAGATTTGGCCAAAGTAATTAAAATTTCATCTTTCTTCCAAATTAGTGTAAGTTGATTCCGAACATCGATCGGACAGGTCAGTGATTAATTATTGTTGATTGTATTGAGTATTGATTCTTTAATAGTATCGAGTATTGATTGAGTAATGATTCTTTAATAGTATTGAGTATTGTATTGAGTAATGAATCTTTGATAGTGTTGATTGTATCGAACATGAACATCAGAATAGAAGGTTTAGTGTTAATTGTATTGAGTATTGATTAGTTATTGTTGAGTATTGAATATTTAATAGGCACAATGATGTTATTTATAAAAGATATTTTTCATCATTCGTTCATTTTAGATATAGTGAAGGCTTAGGTGCTGTTTGTTTTTTCTGTAGGAAAAGGTCTGCAGTCTGCGGACCACATCTGCAGGCATCTGCAGGAGAAGAGGTGGACCAAATGTCTGCAGTCTGCAAGGAGAAGAGGGTTTGTTTTTTTTATCTACAAAAACCACTTCTCCATCACACACAACACACAGTTAACATTCCTCTCTCTCTGCCTTCATCTACCACCACCACCACAACCATCCGGCACCACCACGTCGGCTACCACCACCGCCACCAAAACCCACCACCACCGCCGATCTCTCTCTCTTCTGTCCCTCTCTCTCTACGGTCTCTCTCTCTCTTCGTTCCACCACCGCCATCAAACCCACCACCACCGCCATCAAAACCCACCACCGACGATCTCTCTCTCCTCTTTCCCTCTCTCTCTCCTGTGGTGCGACGTGGAGTGGCTGGGGTGCTTGTCGAGTGGTTGTGGGTCGACGACGAGGGTCTGCAGGTGGGTAGGAGAGTGCAGCCCGACGAGGGGCTGTAGGTGGGTCGGAGAAAGGAGGCAGAGGTGGAGAGGAGAGGCAGAGGTTTTTAGGGTTTTGTTTTTGGATGGAGAAGTGGTGTGAAAAGGTGGGAAGACTTATGACAACCTCTGCGCGAAGAAGAGGTGAGGCAGAGGTTTTTAAGTGAAAACCCTTCTAAAAAACAAACGAGCTGCAGACACCTACCTCTGCGCGTGGTCTGCGTGGGGAAGTGAAAAGTGGTTCTGAAGTACTTTTCTAAGAAAACAAACACCACCTTAGTGTTAAATGTTAATTGAGTATTGATTAATTATTCGAATAAAATGATTTTCTATTTTTTCGTAATTGCATTGTTTATGGAATACTACGATTTTGTCATTTTTTGCAATTACATTGTTTATCGTGAAGGCATAAGGGCACATTTTTTTCGAGCTCGACCAGGATATATAAATTCACAGAGACACCACTGGGTGAAAGTAACAAATTACTCTCACATGAAAGTTACATGTCATGATTTAACTCTAAAACCAAACATGGTTTACCTTAAAGGATAAAACATGAAACGTAAAAGATAGCTTGTATAATTTCTAAACATAAATAATAACCATTGTATTTATAGATATTATTTTGCCATTATCATGTTTCCTTGTACATAGCTTAGGCAGTTATTGTATTCCCTAAACAAAGGGATTTGTATTGGCTATAAATATAATGGAATAAGAGAGGGAGGATCATCGATCCAATTCTTTCATGGTATCAAGAGACCAGAAACTTCTACCCTAATTCTTTCTCCCTGCCGTCCTCCCTCTTCCCCTGCGACCCATCTTTTCGGTTGTTAGCTTTACACCCACCACACCTCTGTTTCTTTCTCATAACCAGCCACCTTCCAATGGATTCGACCACCATTCATCCAGCCGTAACCGTGTCAAACATCAAAACGTTTGTACCGGTTACACTCGAAATCGAGTCTGGGCACTTCACCGCCTGGTCCGAACTCTTCAAACTTCACTGTAAGGCCTTTCAGGTCTACGACCATTTGCTTCCTCGCCAAAAACCTGCTGCCTCTTCCTCCGACAAAGAAAAATCCACCGACAAAGACACCACCACTTCAGCTAATGCCCTTTGGGAACGCCTAGATGCCATTGTTCTACAATGGATCTATGGCACTATTTCCAAAGATCTCGTGCATACCATCCTTGTACCTAATACTACTGCCCACACGGCTTGGACCACTCTCGAGAGTCTTTTTCAAGATAACAAAAGTGCTCGCGCAATCCAACTTAAACATCGGTTCTCCAACACCCGTCTTGAAAGCTTCCCCAACATGTCTGCCTACTGCCAGGAGCTTAAAGTTCTGGCCGACCAACTCTCTAATGTTGGTGCTCCTCTGGATAATGATGGTTTGGTTCTACAACTTCTAGCTGGTCTTAATGAACAATACGAAGGAATCGCTACGATCCTTCAAGGACAAGATCCCTTACCCAACTTCTACACTGCCCGTTCTAAGCTTATCATGGTGGAATCACGCAAGGCCGAGAACGCCTTACACTCCGTCAAAACTGCCAGCACTGCCCTACAGACGTCCTCTTCTTCTCGCCCAGACCACGCCAACCCCAACTCTTCGGGCCGAGGACGTGGTAGATCATCACGGGGACGCGGCCGCTGACGCAACCCCAACTCTTGGGGCCGTGGTCGCTATCAGTAGCAGCCGCAAAACTTCAGCCCATGGGCTTGGTGGGCTTCCCCTCCTCCATACGGGCCTTGGGCCGGTGCTCCACAGTCGCATTGGGCCGGCTCCTCACAACAGTGGGCTGCACCCTCTGCATCTTCTCAACAAAACTGGGCCGCCCCACCCTGCCCGTACCCTACAACCCAACCAAACTCTACCACCTCTAATCCGGCTGTTGGCATTCTCGGTTCCAAACCATCACAGGCTCACACCACCGCTTATACACCGACTGACATTGATCAAGCCTTGCACACAATGACTCTCAACCAGCCCGACATGACATCATACATGGACACCGGTGCGACAGGTAATATGTCCAATACTACGGACAATTTTCAATCTTTTTCTTATAATAGCATGTCTAAAAATATTATTGTTGGTGATGGATCGACCATTCTGGTAAACGTCTTGTATGCACCAAAATTACTTAAAAACTTAATTTCGGTACGTCGCTTCACCACTGATAATTCTGTTTCAGTTGAATTTGACCCATTTGGTTTTCTTGTGAAGGACTACAAGACACTGACCCCTATCCTCCGGTGCAACAGCAGCGCTGATCTATATTCCATGGTGCTTGGATCTGGAACTACCAACTCACCCTCCACTTTTGCAGCCATCTCCTCTTCACTTTGGCATCAACGTCTTGGTCACCCTGGCCAAGACCCTTTACTTTCTTTAAAACATTCATGTTCAGTTCATTTTGATTCTATTAATAAAAACATTTGTCATGTTTGTGTTCTTGGAAAAAGTATTAAACTGCCTTTCAATATTTCCAATACACCTGTGTTTAAACCTTTTGATATAATTCATAGCGACCTATGGACCTCACCAATTTTAAGCACTCACGGTCACCGCTACCATGTCCTATTTTTGGACGACCTAACCAACTTTCTTTGGACCTTCCCAATCGCACAAAAATCACAAGTATTCGCCACATTTGCCATTTACCACAAACAAATCCAAACTCAATTTGACTTACCCATTAAAACTTTTCAATGCGACAATGGCACCGAGTACGTTAACTTGTCTTTTCAAAACTACTTTAACCAACATGGAATGATCTTCCGTCACTCCTGCCCACACACATCCTCTCAAAACGGCAAAGCCGAACGCAAAATTCGTACCATTAATAACATGATCCGCGACCTTCTCACACATGCATCCCTTCCAAACAATTTTTGGCATCACACCCTCGAAACTGCCACATACTTATTAAATATTTTGCCATCCAAACAATACAATAATAACACACCAACTGAGCTACTTTACCACCGCACACCCACTTATGATCATCTCCGCGTTTTCGGTTGCCTGTGTTACCCTCTCATACCTTCTACCACAATCCATAAACTTGACCAGCACTCATTCCCTTGTGTCTTCCTTGGTTACCCATCAAACCATCGTGGATACAAATGTTTCAATCTACAAACAAAACAAATCATTATATCCCGCCATGTCGCGTTCGACGAGATCACTTTCCCGTTCGCCAATACCATCCACCCACCACCTTCATATGACTTCCTTGAAGTCCCCTTTCCATCGCATTATTGGCCTCACATACAACCAGCCCATTCAACCAGCCCACCACAATCACCCTTGCCCCCACCTACGGCCCAAATACCCTCAACCCCACCTACGGCCCAAATACCCTCAACCCCTCCTACGACCCACTCTACTTCTGGCCCGGCCCAACCTCAGCCCATACCGCCCATCTTCCAACCCGGCCCACCTCTCACCCGATTTGTCTGCTCATGACCACAGCCTACCCACATCAGCCCATTCACCTCCGACCACCCACCTCAGCCCACCCCCACCGCCTACAACCACCCGAACCATGCGGACTCGTGCCATGGATGGCATCGTCAAGCCCAAACGCCAACTTAACCTCCATACCTCTACCATTATTCCCGTCCCCAAAACACCCACCCAAGCCTTGTCCATACCGGAATGGAAACATGCCATGACTAACGAATATCATGCTCTTATAAAGAATGAGACTTGGGAATTGGTCCCTCGGCTTCCGCATATGAACGTTATCCGAAGCATGTGGCTCTTCAAGCACAAATTTAAATCGGATGGCTCACTAGAACGCTACAAGGCAAGGTTGGTATGTGATGGACGCCTTCAACAGGTAGGGGTCGATTGCGGCGAGACATTTAGTCCGGTTGTCAAACCGGCTACCATTCGTACGGTGCTATCTATTGCTTTATCACAGGCTTGGTCGGTGCACCAATTGGACGTAACTAATGCTTTCTTACATGGGAATCTCCATGAAACCATATACATGTATCAACCCATGGGGTTTCGCGACAAAAACTATCCGGATTACGTTTGCCGGCTCAAAAAATCTCTGTATGGGTTGAAGCAGGAGCCTCGGGCTTGGTACCAGCGATTTACCGACTTTGTTCTCACTCTTGGGTTCTCGCAAAGCAAATGCGATGCTTCTTTGTTTGTGCATCATCAGGGCCGCGACACCGCATTTCTCCTTCTCTACGTCGATGATATCCTGCTCGTTACTTCTTCGTCATCGCTTTGGCAACATCTCGTGACCAGATTGGCACATGAATTTGCCATGAAGGACCTTGGTCCTCTCAGTTTCTTCCTTGGTATATCGGTTACTCGCGAAAAAAAATCCATGTTTCTGTCCCAGCATGCATACGCCGCCGAAATAGTTGAACGTGCAGGTATGTCCTCATGTCGCCCGGTTCACACTCCCGTGGACACTCACGCAAAATTAAGTGCCACCGGGGGTGACCCGTTCCACGATCCTACCCTTTATCGGAGTCTTGCTGGAGCCCTTCAGTATTTAACCTTTACAAGACCCGACATAAGCTATGCAGTACAACAAATATGCATACACATGCACGCACCAACTACCGTACACTGGGAAGCTCTCAAACGCATCATTCGATACATTCAGGGAACTCAATCATATGGACTCACACTTGGCCCTTCTGCTGACCCGCGTCTACTTGCTTATACGGATGCCGATTGGGCCGGCTGCCCCGATACTCGCCGTTCCACCAGTGGATACTGCGTGTACGATGGTGATAATCTCATTTCCTGGTCCTCCAAGCGCCAAGCCACCATCTCTCGCTCTAGTGCGGAAGCTGAATACCGAGGGGTAGCCAATGTTGTTGCAGAAATTTGTTGGTTGCGTAATTTGCTTCTCAAGTTGCATCGACCCTTGTCTCGTGCCACATTAGTATATTGTGATAATGTCAGTGCTATTTACTTATCAGGTAATCCGGTTCAGCACCAGCGAACCAAACATATCGAGCTCGACATACATTTTATCCGTGAACAGGTTCAACGGGGTCAGGTTCGTATTCTACATGTCCCGTCTCGTTATCAGATTGCTGACATTTTCACTAAAGGTCTACCGCGTGTTCTCTTTGAAGACTTCTAATCCAGTCTCAGCATACGTTCTCCTCCTGCTTCGACTGCGGGGGTGTAATAACCATTGTATTTATAGATATTATTTTGCCATTATCATGTTTCCTTGTACATAGCTTAGGTAGTTATTGTATTCCCTAAACAAAGGGATTTGTATTGGTTATAAATATAATGGAATAAGAGAGGGAGGATCATCGATCCAATTCTTTCAATAAAGGTTGAAACCTACACTTTTATATAAACGTAAAAAGACGTGCTTTTATAACATTATCAAATATTAATACAATCTTAAAGGAGAAAGTCGGTGGTTTTTACACCACCAACGCTCCAACTTTCGGACATTGTCACAACTACCCCTTCTACTTTGAATTTCACAACCACATCCTAATCTTTCAAAGTTCGCTCTAACCATCCCTCTACTTTACTTTTTCATCATCACCCCCTCAGCTTTTACACACTTACGTCACCACACCATTACTTTTACATTTCCATCACCACCCCCTCATCTTTTACACATTTCCGCCACCGCCACTCTACTTTTACACATTGCCTTTTTTACCCATCCCCAACGCTTTTCCGCCACCCCCCCCCCCCCCCCAAAACTTTTATACTTTCCATTTTTTACCCTACTACTTCTATTTTCCCTAAAGATTTAGACTTTGCATTTTTACCCCTTGCACTATAACTTCATTTTTACACCCCCTCAATATTAAAAAATTGCAATTGTAAGCCACATGCTACTACTCTTGCTTTTGCAAATGTCAATACATTGTGTTTTACACTTTTTTGTAATTGTCTTTTACTTATTATGTTTTACATTTTTTTTGTAGTTTTCTTTTACGCATTGTGTTTTACACTATTTCTGTAATTGACTTTTACACATCGCGTTTTATGTTGGTATAACTTAAAATAGCCCGACACAACTTGTTGAATGCATAAATCCAATCATCCACTAATGTTGAATCATGGTATGAATAATATTTTTGACGAAAAATTATGTCTTAATGAAGTTGTCAAAAGTCAGTTTTCAACAAACGCGTATGAAATGTGACGGTGTGCTGGTGTGTCCACGACAAAGGTATCTAGAAAGCATTTTAAATCTGAATTTTTATATTATTGACTCGTGTGAAAGTATAGCTTGACAAAATTGACGAGTACATGTTTATAGGACATAAAATGTCGCTCGCACGATGAGATATAAGTCAATTTAAGGTTATTGAACTGCCCCATGTGTTATCTATTTCTTTTCTTCGTGGTCCAGGTCTTTTTTAATACAAATTCAAACTCGTGTCATAACTAACAAAGAAGCTAAAAATTAAAGATAAGATTGATGATCCGGATTAAGCCTGGCAATAAAAAGTAAAAACCCACTTGGATAATTTGGAACATTTTAAAAATTAGGAAGTTAAATAATTAAAAATGGCTCAGAATAGTTGTAAAATATCTATTTAAAATAATTCGTGGGACAAGATGGGTATTATGCTGGGTAAATTGGTAACTCTAAAAAGAGCATATTAGTCAGATTCGTCATCCTATTCGAGTGTTCGTAGACTTTGACTTTACAAAAAAAATAATAAAAAATCAAAAAACTAAAAAAATCTATAAAATTAAAAAAAAATGAAAAACCCCAAAAAAAAATAAAGAAAATTCAGAAAAAAAAAATGTAAAAAATGTTATAAATTCAAAAAAATCAGAAAACATCAGAAAAAGGTAAAAAATTAAAAAAACCCAAAAATTTAAAAAGTAAAAATCCCAAAAACAATCAAAATTCAGAATTTTTTTTTATTTTTTAACATTTTTTTAATTTTTACAGTTTTTTCTGATTTTTTAATTTTCAAATTTTTTTGGGATTTTTAGTTTTTTATTTTTTGGATTTCTTTTAAATTTTTTACTTTTTATTATTTTTATTAACATTTTTTTTACTTTTTACATTTTTTTAATTTAATTTTTGTTTTTTATTTCTCTGAAAATTTTTTTTGTTTTTTTTATTTTTTCAATTTCTTCTGTTTTTATTTATTTTTATTTTTTGTCTGTCATCATCGAAAGTTTTACCAATATTTACACAAACTCATTTTAACCTTTAAGGGTGAAGGGAGTGGTTACCTATTTGGAATATGTAAACTCCCCATTCAACCAATCAGACAGTGCCACGTCAATTAACCTAAATTGTTTACATAATGCTCAAAAACGTGGGCGGTGGTTTACCTAATAGGGTTTAGGTAAACTATTTAAAAAAAGGAAAAATATGTGATTGGTTGAGAAGGAATGGACCCCACCACATACCCATCTCTCTCCCCCTTCCCTCCCTCTCACCGAATCGGTGAGCACTCACCGAAAACACCCCCCAATTCGGTAACATTTGATCAGTAAACTTATTGGCAGTGGATGGGGGTCGGTACCGAGTGGGTTTACCGCCCTCACTCCACTCACCCTAATAAACCCATCTTTACTTAAACTCATCTTAATTTTTAATAAACTCATCTTTACCCATACTCATCTTAAGCCATACCCATCCTAATCCATACACATCCTAACTTTTTTTCTTAAAAAAAAACTCATCTTAACCCATACTCATCCTAACCCATACCCATCCTAACTTTTTTTCTTAAAAAACTCATCCTAACCCAAACTTATCCTAACCCAAACCTATCCTAACCCAAATCTATCCTAACCTAGAGATGGGCATAATCGGGTATTTTTAATACCCGGAACCGGGTACTACCCGTACCCGGGTTCTGATATCACTGAGTGGAACGGGGTACACTGAGGAACCGGGTCCGGGTTGAACCCGGGTAGAAGTAAAAAAAAATGTAACCGATGTTACCGGTTACGGGTATTGTCGAACCGGGTTCGGGTATAGTTTGGAACCGGGTACGTCGGGTACTTACAGGAACCGGTTCTGTCGGGTACTTTCAAATCCTATCACGAGCTATCTTTTGTTCATAGCGAAATATCGTAGCATCTTTTGAGAGTTGAACTTGACCGGGTGTCAAATCTTTTAAAGCTTTACAATATTTTTTAGCATGCTTCGTTAACGTCGAGTTAGAGTCCTTGCTTAACAAGGCGCTACAATGTTTACATTGGGCCTTTTGCGAACCGTCACTCATTTCGACCAAGTCCCAATTGCACCATACTTCCGCATTTCGACTATGTGATAATGTTCCAACAACAAATGGAGCGGTTTGACCTTGAGGAACATTATTGACGGATGGGGAATTTGTGGTTTTAGAGTTCTTTGAAGCCATTGTAGAAAAGTATTAGAAGAAGTAGAAGAAAATGATATGAGAAGAACAAGAGGATTGATGAGTTAAACAAATGAAATTTGAAAACAATTTATAGGAATCGGTTCTAACGGCTAGTAACCGTGTACAACGGCTAGTAACCGGTTCCAACGGATAGAAACCGGTTCCAACGGATATATTTGGCATTTAATTCATTTAATGAGATTTGCAACGGATAGAACCGGTTCTAACGGTAACATCATACCGGGTATACTGGAGGAACCGGCTCTGGAGGAACCGGGTACATGTGAGGAACCGGGTACGGGTATTAACCGGGTACTACCCATTTATTATGAGAAAAAATGGAACCAGGTAAGAACCTCCGGGTTTTTTGAATCTGAACCCGGTTCTCCTATGTATCGGGTAGGGACTGAAACCGGTTCCGGGCCGGTTCTACGGGTTCCAGTTTGGAACCGGGTATTATGCCCATCTCTATCCTAACCTATGACCAAAACCTACCCAACCCATTACTTTTACCACCCCTAATCAGGATGGTAAATGGACTTTTTTAGGATGGGTATTGATGATTATAGTTTCATATCATATTGTAGAAGTGTGTTTCATATCCAACTAAATACCTGTCCTGTAGATTATGGGGCATACTCACTAGTATTGAATATACCCGTTAGTTTGTTAAAAATACCCATTGAGTTTCGAAACAATTTTTTCTTAACATTCTAATATTTATATAATTTTATGTTCTTGACAATTATAATACACGAAAATATAATCAGTTACATAGGGTGGGGGTTAGGCAGTGTGTTTTTCTTAAAAAAATGTAAGAAGTGATGTAAACATTAAGATTTTGTGATATTTATTTTAAATTTATTGCATTACGGGTATAAAGGTAAATTCAGTGTATATTAAATTCAGAAACCCTTATACAAGTCACATGCAGGGGCAGGATAGAAGGGGCCGGGGGGGCGCCCGACCCCCCGAACTTTTCGTTCAGTAGTGTCTGGTATGTAGTTTTCGTATAGAATTTTTTAGGTATATACGTTTTCGACTCCCGGGTTTTATAATTCTTTTAGGTATATACGTTTTCGACCTCTCGGTCGGAAATATCAAACTTCGCCACTGGTCATATGCAAGTTTCCCCATCTTTTTTAAATGTCAATAATTTTATACGTATTTTTTGTAAAAAAAAAAAAAAGTTACACAATACTAATGAGCGTTATTATCTTTAATATGAGTATTTAGGTTTTTTTTTGGGAGTGAGGGTTTTAGATTTTTGTGGGTGGGTGGATGAGACAAAAAGGTGGTATAACAATCTATTAATGGTCTTATGTGGTATTCATGATTCAACCTATGCCCCCACATCCTTCAGCCTAACTTTTCATACTTTTTAGGGTAAATTATTTGAAGATACTCAAAAGTTAACGAGGATAAATTAGTGTTTCAAACACTAATTACACTTTAACCCCTCATATTAGTTACACTTTAATTCCTCATCTTTACCCAAATTGTGGATAATTAGTTAGTAGTTGCACTTTATCATATTTCTATGTATTTATAGCTTTTACATCTCCAGTTTATGTATTTCATATGTTATACCTCAGTTTCTCGTATATTTATACTTTCATTTCATTTATTTATTTTTATATCTATTTCATGTATTTATACCTCAATTTCATTTATTTCTAAACAAAAGTTTTAGCCAAAGTTTGGTTTTGGTTATTAAGCGAAATTAAATGAAACGAACAAAAAATCGTCAATCTAACATAATAAACCAAACTTATTAACTAAAAATAGACTGGTTAATAAAATAGACTAATCGATTACTTCGGTTTCAGGTTTGGTTGAGGAATCGAACCAATCAAATCATGCACATCCTTGTAGTGTTTGTATTTCCTGCCGTATCACGCGGACACTCTCTTAATCTCAAAAATTAAAATATAAGTTAATAGTTCATTAAAAAATTATAAATAATAATATTTTTAGAAAAAAAAAAAGATAAAATTAATAAAGTTAAACGTGTGAAACGCACGTGATCTCCGTTAAATTGTAAAAAAAAAAAAAAAAAGAGTTTTTTTTTTTTTTTTTTTGAACGGCAAATTTGGATCACTGACGGACCACTGGAGTATCATCGTGCCACCAGCGGAACCACCCGATCATATTCATCTCCACTAGGCATAATGCCTATACACCAATTCAGGAGGAAACCCAATAAATATGGGAAAACCCCCTTGTGAGAATCGAACCCAGGACCTATTGGTCCAAAGTCTTATCTCACCCCCAAGATACCACTAGGCTATAAAGCCATGGGTAAAAAAAAGAGTTAGCCGTGTGAGAATATTGGAACACAAAAAAAAAATACTAAACATAATGTTACGCGGATAGAATATAGAGACAAAACTTGTAAAAAAAGACAAGTTTTATTGCAAAACCGAATATCCAAAGCATAAACTCCTAAACAATAAAGAGGAAAGCGGGAAGTTTCTTAACAAAAAAAAGAATATGCCCAGAGAAGATTCCATCTCTGTATCATCCTCTTCGTCATGTTTATTCCACCACCATTACTTATAATCAACCCCCAAACGGCCAAACCCTAATTCTCCCCAACATCTTCACATCTTCCACTTCACACTTCATTCAACCACATTCATCTTCTTCTTCCAATGGCCACCAAAGCTGTTCACGTTTCCGACGTCCCAAATCCCCATACCGCATCATTCTCACTCTACTCCAAACCAATCGTTTCCGGTATGATTATTAATCTTATTATTTCAAAATAATAGTTTCTGGTATGAATGTTAATCTTATTATTTCAAAATAATGGTTTTGACAGTGTGTAAATAAAGATTTGACGTTTTTTTTTCTTTTGGGATGAAACAGAGGTTGAGCATTCGCCGAAATTTGTAGTGATCGGTCACAGAGGACACGGGATGAATATGTTGCAGTCGACTGATCAGAGAATGAAGGCGTTTAAGGAGAATTCGATTCTTTCGTTTAATAAGGCTGCGAATCATTCGGTTGATTATATCGAGTTTGACGTTCAGGTATTGCTAAATTCAAATTCATCATACCGTAATTTTAAGCTTAATTTGTATCTTGAATTTTAACTTGAAAACTGACTAATTTTTGCAGGTTACTAAAGATGATGTACCAATTATTTTTCACGATGACTTTATTCTTCATCAAGAACATGTAAGTTGCTTTTACGTTCGTCCCAAAGAATCCCGAAAATCCAGGACGAAAAGTAGGCTTCTAAAATATAACATTTTGATGCATTGGAAATGATGGGGAAGGACTCAGGTTCGACTCTTGATTCCACCCGAGTTTTCTACTACAGTGCATTTACTCCAGAGGGTCAGCTCTTGTGCAGGGTGCAACTCCTGTCATGTGTCAGGAGGCTGGAAATTTTCTCGGGGACAGCGTAACGCCCCTCTCGACCAGTTGTAAAGTTCACCTGTCAAAAAAAAGATTAATTATTTAATTTCATACTGCTGTAAAATCAGAATTTTTTTATTTACATTTTGCAAATTAAACATCCTTCATCTCAAAGTGGTTAGGAAAAAAATTAAAAAAATAAATAAATAAATTCCCTCTTACATTAAGTGTATTTGTATCTTAACAACCAATAATTAGTTATCCAAATCATGTGTTTTCAGTTTTTGCACTAATTACTGACCTAAAACCTAATTGTTTCTCAGGGCGCTGTATTTGAAAATAGAGTGACTGATTTGACATGTGACGAGTTCTTTAGCTACGGTCTGCAAAGGGAGGCCGGGAGTGTAGGAAAAACTTTGGTCAGGAAAGTGAATGGAAATGTCGTCGGGTGGGATGTCGAATCGGATGATCAGTTATGTAGTTTGCAAGAGGCGTTTGAGAAAGTAAACCCTAAAGTTGGATTTAATGTAGAGTTAAAGTTTGATGATAATGTTGATTATAAACAAGATCATCTCATTCATGTTCTTCAAGTTATCTTGAAGGTATATATGTTAAAAAAATGTGTATTAGCGACCGGAATTTGTAATCCAATCGCTAAGTTGGTGATAAGTTTAAATGTGTCGCTGATTCGTCGCTTATTATTTGTAGGTGGTTAATGAGCATGCTAAAGAGAGACCTATAATATTTTCAAGTTTTCAACCCGATGCGGCTTTACTTATAAAGAAGCTACAACAAAGATACCTGGTAAGTATATATTATGATATTTTTTAGGGTTAAGGATTTAGGGTTTGTTTACTCGATTTAACTGATCGGGTTGAAACCAAAACATAGGTATACTTCTTGACAAATGGAGGAACCGAGTTATACAATGATGTACGAAGGAATTCATTGGAGGAAGCTAAAAAGGTAGCGTTAGAGGGCGGATTGGATGGAATTGTGTCGGAAGTTAAGGGTGTTTTCAGAAATCCATCGGCGGTAAGAGAGATTAAAGAGGAGAGTCTCTCGCTTCTCACATACGGCAAATTGAAGTAAGTACATGTGGCGACTAAACTTGTTAATTTATTTAGATTTATAATTATTTAGTGATTCTCATTTGAACTCGTTGTATGAGCCAATATGCTAAATTTGTGTGTTTTTCTATGGAACAGTAATTACCCAGAAACCGTGCATGTTCAACGTTTAATGGGTGTAGATGGAGTTATTGTTGACTTGGTAGAAGACATTACGAGGGCGGTTGATGAAACAAATACGAGAAAGGGTCGTGGTGGCGTCGAGAAGGGCGAAAATGGTGGCATTGAGTTGTCGTTTCTACTCAACCTAATATCACAAGTGATACAACATTGATAGAAATGGTTTATGTCTATATGGATCCGACCCATATATGCGTGTTTTGTAAATAGGATTAAGTATGGAGATTGTGAGTAATTGGATCGGACCCATAATGTTTTCGTTAATAAAATTAGTAACATAACGAATTGGCATTGCTTCAAATTGTTGACACCTTTTATTTTGGCATTTTTTCATTTATTCTTTATCAGAAAATAGAGTTAATTATTGTTTTCGTATAAATGTATTGAAATAGTTACGAAAGTGAAACCATAGGGACTGAAATGGTTACGAAAGTGAAACCACAGAAACTGAAATCACAATTTTTTAAACTAATGGACTGAAATAGTGATTTTTGACAAAACACAGAAACGGAAACAGTGATTCCAGAAAATATTATATAGTGTGTGTTTGGTTACGAGATAATAGACACGGAGCAGTTTAATTGAACTTGTCAAAACTATGGAAAATGCCTTTGAAGAACTCTCTGTGCCATCGATTCGTTTAATTCGTTACTCTTAAAAATGTACAACAAATATGTATTTATCAAACATTAAACTTGATATCGTTGATATCAGGAGTGTAACCGAGCTGAGCCGAATCTGGGTTTCTCTGAACTTGAGCTAAACACGTTTTAGCTCAAGATTGGCTTCTTTAACTTAAGGGAGCTCGAGCATTTCTCTTCTAAGCTTGTTTAGGTACGCAAGCCAGATCAAGCTTGATGTGTGAAACGTGGTCTCAAGCTCATTTAAGCTCGACTCGATTTGATCTTTTAGGATGGCAATCTTGCTCGACTTGGTTTGATCTTTCAGGAGGAGAATCTTGACTCGAGTAACTCACTAGTAGCAGCTAGTTTATTTTAATTTGATAATTTTTTTGATCAAGACAAAACACAACTACCACATCTACTATTAAGGGGTTGTTTTGGTAGCCTCTGAATGGTCATTAAGAGACTACCTCTTAATGGAACCATTAAGAAATTTACCAATGAGAAGATAGAAGAATGTGACATGTGATGATTTACCATTCAGAGGTTACCTCTTAACCATTCAGACTTGAGGTTACCTCTTATTCATTCAGAGGTTTTAAACCATTAAGAGATAACATCTGAATGGTCATTAAGATGCTACCAAACAGCCCCTAAATCTATAACACTTGTCTTCAATGAGATTTGAACCCTCGTCGCTTAAAGGAGAACACCTTCACAATTTAATAGGATTCGACGTTTTTGTTTTTTAGGTCATCCGTAATGGTTAATGCCTCAAAGGGACATTTTCCTCCACGTCAGCATTATAACGCCCCTTCAAAAAATATGTAACAGTTAACGCCATTTAATAATGTTCATTTAGTCATTACTTTTCAATTTTTTTTCTCATTGGGCATTATACTAGAAATGTTCCTCCTCTTCATGCCCTTATAACGTCTCCAGGGGATGGTGTAGGGGGCATTATCAAGCAACTTCACGCTCCTATGATACCCATTACTCATGGTCTAAAGAGTACATTAAAAATTTCTATAATAAAGCTACCTACAAGGAAATTATCAAAGATAATGATATAATTTTCAAATTGGTGTAACTTATATCAAACGTGTGATTAATACATTATTTATTGTAATATTTGACTGAATTTTAATTTCAAAAAAGTGTGATTAATACATTATTTATTATAATATTTGACTGAATTTTAATTTCAAAAACACGTTAAGCAATAATGGCGGAATTTTATATATGGTTCAGGATTATTTTTTTTTTTACAAAAAAAAAAAATCTTATTTGAATTATAAATTAGAAAAAAAAGCCTTATATTCAACTATTCAAGCAATAATGGTGGAATTTTATAGCATGTATAACTCAAGTTACCTTCACCATTACATCCATAAAAGAGCCGGACTTTCGGTATTTCTGACTCCCGGACCGGTCGATCCGAGTTTGAAACCATGGTTGCAATTATAAATTATAAATTTGAAACATTTTGTTGCATAACAAGTTGTATATGGTGCTTTAGTTGTTTGTTATGCTTATTGTTGTTGTACATTGCCTTTTGATTGTTATATATTGGCTTGGTATTTGAAGAAACACGGATCATCGCTGGAGTGATTTGAACCGCTTTATATAAGAGTTCGAGAGTCACACCTTATTCCCCTCTTGATCATAGATCTGCAATGGAGAAGAGAGAAAAGTGGATATGTAGAGATGGCTTGTAGGGGAAGAATTTCCTATTTCTAGCTACAATAAGTGTGGTAGTTCCATATCTTGTGTCTTAATAATGAAGTGAACACCTCCTTATATAGGAGATATGGGTCTCCCCTAACCTCAATGGGTCAGGTCTAGTTCTAAACTTTTTTTTGAACGGCAAATTTGGAGTCTCCCCTAACCTCAATGGGCCAGGTCTAGTTCTAAACTTTTTTTTGAACGGTAAATTTGGATCACTGACGGACTACTGGAGTATCATCGTGCCACCAACGGACCCACCCGATCATATCCATCTCCACTAGGCAATAATGCCCTACACCAATTCAGGAGGAAACCCAATAAATCTGGGAAAAAACCCCCCTTGTGAGAATCGAACTCATGACCTAATGGTCATAAGCCTTATCCCACCACCAAGATACCACTAGGCTATAATGTCATGGGTAGGTCTAGTTCTAAACTAAAAAGTAAAAATAAAATAACTAATATCAAATACATGTGCGGCAAATTTATGTGGAAATAAACTCGAAAAGTTGAAATGTCGGCATCACAAAAGTGGTTAAAATTTATTTCTATATTAAATACGTGGCCCTTTGAAGAAATTAAATGTCTTACAATATTATTGCTCACAGCCTGTGATTTTTTTAACGGTTGACGAATCCTTTAAATGGGTTGCAGGTGAAATTTACCACACCGGGATACACTTTTCTCTGAATCGGGGAAAACCCTCACCTACGGCCGAAGCCCGTGAACACTCGTCCGAAGGCACGATAGTGCGGTGAGGTAAAACCCGCTCAGTTCCAGGATCGAACTAGCGATTTGCACCTATCTGTCTAGTCTCTCATCATCACCAAGTGACGCAGAAAATAATGGAGAGAGGCGGGAATAGAACTTGAGTCCCTTAGAACACCAAGTCTCTCTCTTAGCACTCCACCACCTCCTCATTGGCGCTCACAGCCTATGATACATGGATGGTTTGTCAAGTTGACCACATGCAATCAACAACTTCTATGTGGCTAGCTAGGGTTGAGAATTGAGATGGATCGCAACTCGCAAATTAAGTGTGACGTTAAATCACATGTTAGTTGTTGGATTATGGATCATAACAGTGAAGATTGACACGCATGGATTCTAGTTAGAACTATTTTATTTACCATGTCGATAAAAATAGAAATCAACTTCTTATTACCACACTATAAATAAGCAACATGTTGTTGCTTCATATGCTTGTACCCTATGCATAGGGTGTTTCCCAAAATAAAAATAAAAAACTTAATTTTTCACTTTCAACTTATAAGTTTTTTATCTTTTACATTTTAACATTTTTGAATTTTTTTTTACTTTTAACCTTAAAACTTTTCATCTTTTACAATTTAACACAAACACTTTTTTCTGTTCAACTTTAGTCCCTCATGCTTTTATCTTTCACGAGTTTTTCGTTTTATTGCGAGTCAACACGCCGCAACATGCATGGGGGTTCAATGTTTTTTTTGTCTAATTTTTTTTAGTTTGACAGGTCCTGTAGCAACGCCTCTATTTTTCTCCGTTTGACAAGCTTATCGCAACGCGGAGGTCCCAGATGGACTTAGTTATTTTTTTCTACGTTTTACATTACGTCTAACTTTTGCATTAACATGACGCAATGGGTGTGCGTGGTTCAACAATTTGACGTATGTTTTTCGTTCGATGTTATTTATTCCTTTTTTATTTATTTTATTTTTACGAGCTTTTATGATGTTGGTGGTTGCTGGTAATGGTGTGGCATTAGTGCTACTTGGCATGATTTTACGAACGTATTTAACCTATTAAGCTTTCTATTAATAATTTGTGTCGAGTTTACCCCTATACCTCCTTTAGTTTAAAAAAATATTTTTTACGTACATATTTTTTTATGTATGTGTTGGTATGAATTCAAATTGCTCTACGTTTCGACGTAAACTTTTTCTGAAAACGAGCTAGGTCAAATATAATACATTTTCCTAAAGAAAACCATTTTTAGGTACATATTTTTATGTACGTTTCGGTATAAATTCAAGTTGGGGTATCTTTTGACGTAAACTATTTTGGGAAACGAGTCAGGTCAAATATAATATGTTTTCCTGCTTATTTTATGAATGTTTTGTAAAATTTGTTTCGAATCGAGTGGAGTCAAATCAGAGTTTCTTTTTTTTCTTTTTTTTTTCAAAAGCTCTAATTAATCTCTTTTAATTATACGTGTCAACTTTTCCGTTACATGTGTTACGTTTTCTATGTATGAGTCGGGTCACATATAATACATTATGATTGTACGGTACAAATTTGATTTACTTTATGTTTTGATCCAATCACAATGCTTATATAGGTTACATTGAGTTCAATCGGAAATGTCGAAACACGCGTTTTCATATGATTAACGCATCACATAACGTTTGAACTAATCCATTCGATGTTTGCGACGTACCCGCGTGGCAACGAGCGCGGGTCTTATTCCTAGTTTCAAATAAAAGTTGTTGTATATCAAACATTTTTGTTTCTAGAAAGTTACTCAAAAAGTTATTTTGACCAAGATAATACGTGAAGATATTGCTAAACATACTATGTTGGATTGTTGGTAGTTGCTGACATTTAGAAGTTGATAAGTTTGTACTACCTACCTTCTTATGTATTAAACCATTTTCTGTCAAGAAATCACCTATAACCATTTTGACCAACATAATATTTTAATTTTAAGAGAAAAATATTTTAATTTAAAAACATGGCCCAGCCCAATCTACCCATTAGTAATAGAGTGATTAGGGTTCAGGTTTTGAAAAGCCGCCACACACCAATACACGCAAGTACATGAGAATTAGGGTTACAACTATCTAGCTTGAAGGTTCAAGTTGCTCATCCACAAGTTTACCACCTTCAACGTATTTTTCAAGTTGCTAGACCAGGTTTCTATCTATCTACTCCCTCTATCTTTCGATTCGGGCCCTTTTTTTACATTTCTGGTCGTTTTTTTTCCTATTAAGTACGCCTTGCTGTGCCTGCGCCCAGTTCAGGCGAGCGCCTGGACGTCGCTTTAAAAAAAGCCCAAATCATCGCCTATGTCACCACGAGGCGCTCTAGCCGCGCTGCGCTGCGCCTAGGGGCGCGCCTAGTGCGCTTTTGACAACATAGCTAATATATATAATATGCCTTCTAAAAAATCATATCGCGTTATTCACATTATTCCCAAAAGCATAAAATCACATAATTTGAACACTTGCCTTCTCCAAAAATGATATCGAGTTATTCACATTATTCCCAAAAACATAAAATCACATCATTTGAACACATGTCATCTTTTATTTGACTTCTATAAAATGCAAATATAATTTAAAGGGTTTAACTTTCACTCGTTGGTTGTCATTAATTTCAACTTAAAAAGCTCCCTATGATAATCTTAATTTGTAAGAATTTGACCCTCATTGATTCTTTTTTAACTAGTTTTTTGCTGATTTGGCAACTTACGTGCCACAAACCTAGTTATTGGATTTTAATAATCCTAATTTTCACCACCACCATCATTAGTGGCGGCTGTTGGTGGTGGCAGCTGATTGTGGTAGTTGTTGATGGCGGTTGTGAAATTTAGGATTATTAAAATCCAACAGCTAGGTTTGGTCACATAAGCAGCCACATCAGCTGATAACAAGGTTTGTGCCACGCAAACTGCCACGTTAGCAAAAAAAACTAACTGTGTTATAACTAGGGATGTCACACCCCTTTTTAAGGCAGAAGCACGAGGTGTGATCAAGAAAGGTTTTCATTGCATATGATCGGTAAACATACTAAATGCTCGTAAAAATAACTTCAAATGCCAAACATTACATAACTGAAATCATAATTTAATTGTTTCCATCACAAGATAGCATTTTGTCTGAAAAGTTTACAACTTTATTCAAAGACAAACATAAACATCATCCAAGAGCATGAGTAAGACCGCGCGCACATCCACTTTAGTTACCTGAAATACATGTGAGTTTTTGGAAAATCGTCAACATAATGTTGGTGTGAATTCATGCAGTTCTTGTATTGAACGTTTGTATAAAAAAACATGGTATGTATCTTGTATAAATCAAGTATTTATGTATGTATCTTGTATAAATCAAGTATTTATTTACGTTAGTCACTAGACTTGTATCGCACAAGTACAAGTCACCATCTTTTATATATTTGTTCTTTGTGGGTTAACCGGATGTGTAGTAACAGGTAAGCTCGAAAGCTATTCCCGTCCCTGTCAGGCGCTCAGGGGCAAAAGTGAAAGTGCTCTAATTTTAACGTTATTTTACTAATTTCGTGAAAATAACGTTAAAAGAGGGGATGGTTAATCATGCATCATGTGGTGGCATTGATAGCCGAAAGACAAGGGGTACATGCACTAATCGGCGTTTGTCTCAATTGCTGAGTGTTATGTGCCTATGTCCAAGGCTTGATACAAAACTACTATCGAGCCGGGGGTCTCACTGGAAGCAGCCTCTGTATTCCTACAGGGTAAAGGTAAGGTTGTCTACATCTTACCTTCCTCAGACCCTACCTTAGCTTTGCTATTGGTGGGATATACTGAGTATGATGATGATGATTATGTTCTTTGTGTGTTAAAAATAATTTATATTTTTAACTATGTATCTTACTTATATTATTTTCTCACAAAAAAATATAAGTATCTTGTATTTTTCACCCGAGTTATGTATTTTGTCCAAAACTTCATTTCATGTTCATAACTTGTCCAAGTTACGTAATCTATCAAGTAATATATTTTCATAAATATATTTTCTTGTATTTGTCTAAGCATGTTGTATGTGTATTTTGTATTTTCACTCCTTAGGAGTATTTAGTGTATTTTCAAGTCTTAACACACTATTACATATAATACATACTACATACACTTAGCACAAAATTTGGTGATCAATAAATATATATATTTTTCTCAAAAATATACATACTTAATATTAATTTTAATCTTGAAGAAATCATCATTTCTTAACACAAAAATTAGGGAAACCTTGGTAAATATTTTTAGATACATTTTTAGGGAATGAGTTTCTCAAAAATATATATTTTTCTAAGTGTCAAAATTTATAGAAATTTTGACATGGTTTCCCCTAAAAATGGAGGTTTCTCATGTTTTCAAAACATGTGTTTATTTTCTTTTAAAATCATCACAACAATCGTCAACTCATTTAACACTTACCGAGTGTCAAAATCAAGTAAATTCTACTACACCATGAACTTGAAGTTTTTGTAAAAGCTTGTAGTAATTTGGTAGGGTGTTTAGTAGGTTTAGTTACCCCTTAAAGTGCGTTCATTACTTTATAAATCTCATTCTTCAAGAAACTAGGTGTTTACAACTTGAAAACATATTCTACAAAGATTATTCTTTTGAACTCTTCTTGTAAATAAAGTGTTCTTACACTTATTTCTTCGCCAAAAATAGTGTACATTTAAGTAAGAATCAAGTTCTACTAAAAATCATATTTCGGACTTGGTTTTCTTGAGAAAATCATTTTTGTAATCATCTATTTACAAGATTTGTATTTTGTTTATATCATTTTTACATATGAAAATCATTTTCATTATTCAAGTTCATGAAGACATAAAGCATGAAGATCTTGGTCTTTCACAAGATCACCACTTTAACTTACTAGATCATGTGTTTAATCACAATCTAGTAGGTTTCTTGTGATGTCTAACATCACTAACACAATTCATCAATCAACAAGAAGCAAATCAACATATTCAACATGTATTCTTATATTTTTAAGCTTATGTTAAAGTATCATGATCATGTTCTTTTGTGTTCTTTAAGTTTATCATACTCATCATCTTTTATTCATCAAAATATGAAGCAACAAGTTACAAGAAGCTTACAACTAGCACAAGGGCTAGGGAAGAACACTTGAAGATGAAGATGACAAATGGGTTGAATAAAAGCAAATGGAGAAGGTTCTTCAAGATCCGAGCTCACCAAACCTTCTAATACGACTCCTTGCACCTTGAATGAAGCTTGGAATGGATGAAGGGTGATCGAAAATAATGGTGGTGTTGGGAGGGTGTTCGGCCGAAGCTTAGTGAGGGAGAGGAGAAGAGTGTGGTGGTGTGTTGATGTGATGAAGATGGTGATACTTATAATGTAAAATCATATAATATCTTCCAATATCTCAATCATATCTAAGAATATCAAAACAAATCCAAGCAAGATCATGAGGGATATTGTAGGATCTTGGCATATATTTGGTGGGGGCCACCCCTTTGTAACCGTAGTCAAGAATGGGGGGGGGGGCAAAGTGTAAATTTCAATCTCTAGTTTTATAACAAGTTAGTTTCAAGTGTAATTTTTAGGGACTTGATGTGTTATTATGTTATAAGAGGTGTTATGGTGTTCGGGGACCATAACTAGTTCAGAAACATTAAAATAATGCTTCTAGTAATATTTTGATGTTCCGGGTAATGTCCGGTTGTTCAGTTAGATACAGGTTCGTTAAAATGCTAAATTGCGCCGTTAAGTGTCCTTTATGTACCCTTTTGTAACCCTTTTAATTCCCAACACTTAGGAGGGTATTCTGGATAATAAAACATGAATTCTGCATAATATTTATATGTTAAAAAGCTGATTATAGCTGATTTGTGCAGAATTCTGCATTTAAAGTGCGTTTCGGGTGCTTTTTAGTGCATATTCTAGCTTCCGGAAAGTCTATATGTTAACCCTTGTATGTACTCTTGGGTTTTAATGTATTCATGACGTTGGACCTACACCTAGGCTCCAACTTTATTGTCTGACTGCTTTCTGCAGAATTGTTTACACAATGTATCTTACCGGTGAGTTTACTAGTATTTCTGACGCAACGCTATTATTAATGCATAAAGCAATATTTTTGTAGTATAAAACGTGCATGAATTCACAAGTATAGCATGTAATTTAGATGATGTTTACATTTAAGCACATAATTGCAGTCATTAAGTATTAATTAAATTGTACGGAAATTACCGGTTTTGTGCAGGTTGTCACAGTCTCCCCCCGTTAAAAGAATTTCGTCTCGAAATTCAGGCTGAACTAACTCTCGCAGGAGCTTTCTTGAAACAGGTGGGGGTACTTTTCTTTAAACTGTTCTTCGCGTTCCCACGTGTACTCGGGTCCGTGCTTAGAGTTCCAACGTACTTTGACAAGCTTGACACTACTCCTTCTGGTCTTGTTGACTTTCCAGTCAGTAACCTCAACGGGTTGTTCTGTAAATCGGAGGGTGTAGTCAATATGCACTTCATCCGCAGGGATGATCACTGTTTCTTGTGTTGGACTCTTCTTGAGGTTGGATACATGAAATGTATCATGTACTCCATAAAGTTCTTCTGGTAATTCCAACTTGTACGCCACGGTACCAATTCTTTCCAAGATCTTGAATGGTCCGATGTATCGTGGATTCAGCTTTCCACGTTTTCCGAATCTTACTACGCCCTTCCAAGGTGAGACCTTTAACAAAACTTTGTCTCCCACCTCGAATTCTAAGGGTTTTCGTCTTCGATCAGCGTAGCTCTTTTGTCGATCTCGAGCCGCCTTAATGCGCTCTCGGATCTGCATAATCTTATCGGTTGTCTCTTGTACAAGTTCAGGACCAACCATACGTTCGTCTCCAGCGTCTGCCCAACATAATGGCGACCGGCACTTGCGGCCATACAGAGCTTCGAACGGTGCGGCTTTTATGCTCGTATGATAACTGTTATTGTAGGAAAACTAAACTAAGGGTAGATGAGTATCCCAGCTACCGCCTAGGTCCATAACGCATGCGTGAAGCATATCTTCTAGCGTTTGTATGGTCCGTTCGCTCTGACCGTCTGTTTGTGGATGGAAGGTCGTGCTTAGATCTAATTGAGATCCAAAGGCTTCCTGAAAGGATTGCCAGATCCTTGAGACAAAATGTCCGTCTCTGTCTGAAATAATTTAGATAGGCACTCCATGCCGTGCCACGATTTCTTTCAAGTACAACTCAGCAAGCTTTCCAGTGCTATCCTTCTCTCGGATCGGTAGGAAATGCGCAGACTTTGTTAACCGATCGACTATCACCCATATCATATCGTGCCCTCTCTGGGTCCTGGGTAATTTCGTTATGAAGTCCATCGAGATTTGCTCCCACTTCCACATGGGTATCTCCGGTTGTTGCAGTAGCCCAGATGGTTTTTGATATTCAGCCTTAACCTTAGCACAAGTTAGGCACTTTCCAACATAGATAGCAACATCTCTTTTAAGTCTCGGCCACCAATAGTAATCTTTCAAGTCTTGATACATTTTGTCCGATCCTGGATGGATCGAGTATCTTGACTTGTGAGCTTCATTAAGGATGATTTCTCGAATACTGCCATAGAGCGGAACCCAAATACGCCCTTTAAAGCACAAGGTTCCCTCTTTGTTTGGCACCAAATTCTTCAGCATACCTCGGAGGTATTCAGCTCTACGATTTTCCATCTTAAGGACTTCTTGTTGTGCGTCACGAATGCGTGCAGTGAGGTTCGTTTGAATAGTCATTTCCAATGCTCGAACCCTTAGGGTCTTAACCCTTTCCTTTCGGCTTAACGCATCTGCTACAACGTTTGCCTTTCCAGGATGGTACTTAATCTCACAGTCATAATCGTTTAGCAACTCAACCCATCGTCGCTAAGGCATGTTTAATTCCTTCTGATCAAATATGTGTTGTAAGCTTTTGTGATCTGTGAAGATTGTACACCGAGTACCATATAAATAATGTCGCCAGATCTTCAAGGCGAATACTACTGCGCCTAACTCTAGGTCGTGAGTGGTATAATTCCTTTCATGTACCTTCAACTATCTTGAAGCGTAAGCGATGACTTTCTGGCGTTGCATAAGCACGCAACCCAACCCTTGACGCGAAGCGTCGCAGTATACCACGAAGTCTTCAGTGCCTTCGGGTAAGGATAGTATCTGTGCATCGCATAGCTTATCTTTGAGCAGTTGGAAGGCTTCTTCCTGCTTGTCAACCCAGTCGTACTTCTTGTCTTTCTGCGTAAGGGTCGTCAGCGGTTGAGCTATCTTGGAGAAATTCTCAATAAACCGTCGGTAATAGCCCGCTAAGCCCAAAAATTGTCGAACTTCAGTCGGGGTTTTGGGAGCTTCCCAATTCTTTATGGCTTCTATCTTGGATGGGTCTACATGAATGCCCTTCTCGTTCACAACGTGACCAAGAAACTGTACTTCGTGAATCCAGAATTCGCACTTTGAAAACTTTGCATAAAGTTTCTCTTTCTTCAGTAGTTCCAAAATGGTTCGGAGATGCTGCTCGTGCTCTTCTTTCGTTTGTGAGTAAATCAGGATATCATCGATAAATACAATCACGAATTTATCGAGATATGGTTTGCACACGCGGTTCATCAGATCCATAAATACCGATGGCGCGTTCGTCAGTCCGAATGGCATCACAAGAAACTCGTAATGTCCATAACGTGTTCTGAATGCAGTCTTTGGTACGCTTTCCTCTTGTATCCTTAACTGATGGTATCCAGATCGAAGATCGATCTTGGAATAGTAGCTTGATCCTTGCAATTGATCAAATAAGTCATCAATCCTCGGTAATGGGTACCGATTCTTGATAGTGAGCATGTTCAGTTCTCTATAATCGATACACATCCGCAGTGTTCCATCCTTCTTCTTCACGAACAATACTGGAGCTCTCCAAGGTGAGAAGCTTGGCCTTATGAATCCTTTATCCAACAACTCCTGGAGTTGTGTAGATAATTCTTGCATCTCGGATGGTGCAAGTCGATAGGGTGCCTTGGCTACAGGAGCGGCTCCTGGAACCAAGTCTATATGGAATTCAACTTGTCGTTGCGGAGGTAGTCCTGGCAGATCTTCGGGGAAAAACATCAGGGAATTCCTTCACCACGGGAATGACTTCGAGTTTTGGCTCCTCAGCCTTCTTGTCTACAACGTGCGCTAGGAAAGCAACGCATCCTTTCCTTAAGCACTTTTGTGCCTTCATACAGCTGATGATTCGCAGAGGCGCGTCTCGTTTTTCTCCATGTACAATGAGAGTTTCATCATTCTCCAAAGGGATGCGAATGATTTTCTCATGACAAATAACTTCAGCTTTGTTCTTGGACAACCAGTCCATTCCGACCACTACATCGAAGCTACCCAATTGAATAGGTAAGAAATCGATGCTAAATCTTCGTTCACCAAGTTCTAATGTGCAACCTCTAACTACTTCGCCCGATTCAACAAGTTTACCATTGTCTAGTTCTATGGAATAAGGAATATCTAATCTACTAGATCCTATTCCAAGCATACGTTTAAATTCCACAGACATGAAGCTAAAATCGGCACCAGTGTCAAATAGTATGGATGCAAAGTGATTGTTAACGAGAAACGTACCGGTGACCACATTAGGGTCCTCGCGTGCGTTCTTTGCTTCAATCACAAATGCCCGAGCCTGAGCATTGTTTCCCCTTGGGCAATCTTTTATGAAATGATCCTTGCTTCCACAACCAAAGCATCCTTGGTTCTGCCCAGCTCCATTACCATTTCGATTACCATTGCCATTTCCATTTCCACCATTCCTATTACCAGCACCATTGCGATTTCCATTTCCGTTCCTTCCTTTTCCCCAACAGCCTTCTGTTTGATGACCCAACCTACCACATTTTTCGCATCTTGGAATGCGACAAGCTCCTTCATGATGATACTTACATTTTTGGCATTTAGGCAGGGTGCCTTGGTATCCTTTGGCTGCAGTATCATTTGTCGTTGCAGAGGTTCTCGCCTCCTTAGGTGGGTTAGTGTCACGTTTCTTGTTGTTTGAACCTTTGTTGTTGTTGCGGGTTGCTTGATTCAGGTTTGCATGTTTCCTTTTCTTGTCACCGGACGACTCAGCGTGCGTCTTGGTCTCCTCAGTAGGGTTCAGCGACAACTTCTTCATACGGACAGCATCTTCAGTAAGGCTGACAGCCAGAGTTACGGCCTCTGTGATTGTTGCAGGTTTGGCCGAAGTTACCATGCTGTGAAATTCTGAGGCCAATCCCCAAATGTAGCGTTCAACTCGCTTAAATTCAGGTGTCACCATGTAGGGGATCACCCTCGACTGATCGTGGAACCTTCGGGTATAACCAGTAATGTCAGCACCTTCCATGGTCAAGTGCCAGAACTCAGTCTCCAACCTTTAGAGTTCCGCACGAGAGCAGTACTTTTCTCTCATACGTTCCTTTAGCTCATCCCACGTCATGCCGTACGCAGCATCATCACCTAGCGTCTGGACTTGCAAATTCCACCAAGTCAAAGCCTCATCAATAAACAACCCCGTAGAAAAAGTGACTTGCTGATCCGCGGTACACTTGCTCATACGGATAGTGGCATCGGTCTTCTCCGTCCAGCGTACAAACGCCACTGCACCTCCAGTGCCGTCGTAGTTCAGTGGTTTGCAGTCGAGGAACTGCTTGAAGGTGCAGCCCTGAGCAGCGTTTCCTCCAGATGAATCTCCATTCCCATTACGTCTTGCATTGCTTGGTCCTCCACTTTGTTCAGTACGGTTTGCCTCGTACTGAGCGATAGCTGCGGAGATCCTTTCTTCCAGTAGAGCATTTAGCTCTTCAGCAGTCCTTGGCAGTGGGGGAGGAGGAGGTTGATTAGAATCTCGATTGTTCACAATTCTCCTTGGTGCCATGTTCTGAAAGAACACAACACAATAGGGTTAGACATTTTGTTTGATATCGTCATACGAGACAGTAGTAGTATATATATACAGCCATACGGGCATATACCACATAAGTGACATCAAACAATCCGCCAAACGTATCAATTCATACAGCAACAAGCGTGCATAAATAGATAAGTACTGTTGTGTCATAAGATATTCATCGAGTCTTTACACATATCAGGGTAACTTGTTACGTTATTGTTTGCAAGATTCACAAAGTGCATAAGGGTTACATCTCCCCAAAGTACAAGTTTAATATATGTAAAAGACAAATATCTTACTTCACATTGGTGGTTCATGTCTTTATACCCTAAATCATTACTCTTAGAAGAGTGTTTAATAGGCTGAGGGAAAGGGTGTTCATGTTTGACCTTTTCTTGCACTGAGGGAATCTATACGTGACAAGACTTGCTGTGGTTTCTGTGCACTGAATTCCGTAATTATGTATGCATCCATAATTACGTAACTCCTTGCACAGTCCGCACAGTTCATTTCATCCTCGTATCTCTTCCTTCAGATAGGCCATTGTTTTCAGACGAAGTCACGTATACCTGTGACATTCTACTTCTAGTATATGTATATATCAATTATCACACATAATTGCAAGTAATTCGTAATCACAAACAAGTGCTACTCCAGTGCACCCAGAGTCTCGTAGTGTGTGTTCTTGACTCTTGTAAACAGTTTCAGGTAGTGGATGTCGCAGAAAGTTTTATGCAATGAAAACTCTTTGGAAAATTGTTTTCGTGAAAGGATCCTAGAGATTGTAGACTAGACTCGAGAAGGAATCCTGGTTCACTACAATCGCAGCTCTGATACCAATCTGTCACACCCCTTTCTTAGGCGGAAGCACGAGGTGTGATCAAGAAAGGTTTTCATTGCATACGATCGGTAAACATACTACATGCTCGTAAAAATAACTTCAAATGCCAAACATTACATAACTGAAATCATAATTTAAGTGTTTCCATCACAAGACAGCATTTTGTCTGAAAAGTTTACAACTTTATTCAAAGACAAACATAAACATCATCCAAGAGCATGAGTAAGACCGCGCGCACATCCACTTTAGTTACCTGAAATACATGTGAGTTTTTGGAAAATCGTCAACATAATGTTGGTGTGAATTCATGCAGTTCTTGTATTGAACGTTTGTATACTTTGTATAAAAAAACATGGTATGTATCTTGTATAAATCAAGTATTTATGTATGTATCTTGTATAAATCAAGTATTTATGTATCAAGTTGTTAATGGGTTGCAAGGCCATTAACATGTGACACGACATAGGAAGCATCCAAACCATAGGAATTTTTCTAGATGTCGATTCACGACTGACACACAAAAGCACTACTCGGTACTAGTTTTCACCAAGAGTGTGGTTGCCCGAAAACCCGTTAGATCTAACCTTTTGTTCTGCGGTCTAGGTATATTGTTGATTAATGGTGCTTATGGTACCCTATTCGTGACACGATTTCTCGTATCATTTCTCGTATCATTTCTCAATTCTTGTATCCATCATACCATTTGTAAACATTGTAACATTTGTAACATGTATTTCACCCCCGAAGTTATAAAACTGAAAACAGTTAAAAGAAAAGGGGGAGCATGAACTCACAACTTTGCGTTTCTTGCACCGTAAATAAGGCTCAATAATAAAAATAATAATAAATATATATTTAATAAGCATCAAAAATTAATATTTTATCACTATTATCACTATTATACAAATATAATAGAAAATTATTACTATATCTTTTTAAGGCAGAAGCACGAGGTGTGATCAAGAAAGGTTTTCATTGCATACGATCGGTAAACATACTAAATGCTCGTAAAAATAACTTCAAATGCCAAACATTACATAACTGAAATCATAATTTAAGTGTTTCCATCACAAGACAGCATTTTGTCTGAAAAGTTTACAACTTTATTCAAAGACAAACATAAACATCATCCAAGAGCATGAGTAAGACCGCGCGCACATCCACTTTAGTTACCTGAAATACATGTGAGTTTTTGGAAAATCGTCAACATAATGTTGGTGTGAATTCATGCAGTTCTTGTATTGAACGTTTGTATACTTTGTATAAAAAAAACATGGTATGTATCTTGTATAAATCAAGTATTTCTGTATGTATCTTGTATAAATCAAGTATTTATTTACGTTAGTCACTAGACTTGTATCGCACAAGTACAAGTCACGATCTTTTATATATTTGTTCTTTGTGTGTTAACCGGATGTGTAGTAACAGGTAAGCTCGAAAGTTATTCCCGTCCCTGTCAGGCGCTCGGGGGCAAAAGTGAAAGTGCTCTAATTTTAACGTTATTTTACTAATTTCGTGAAAATAACGTTAAAAGAGGGGATGGTTAATCATGCATCATGTGGTGGCGTTGATAGCCGAAAGACAAGGGGTACATGCACTAATCGGCGTTTGTCTCAATTGCTGAGTGTTATGTGCCTATGTCCAAGGCTTGATACAAAACTACTATCGAGCCGGGGGTCTCACTGGAAGCAGCCTCTGTATTCCTACAGGGTAGAGGTAAGGTTGTCTACATCTTACCCTCCTCAGACCCTACCTTAGCTTTGCTATTGGTGGGATATACTGAGTATGATGATGATGATTATGTTCTTTGTGTGTTAAAAATAATTTATATTTTTAACTATGTATCTTACTTATATTATTTTCTCACAAAAAAATATAAGTAACTTGTATTTTTCACCCGAGTTATGTATTTTGTCCAAAACTTCATTTCATGTTCATAACTTGTCCAAGTTACGTAATCTATCAAGTAATATATTTTCATAAATATATTTTCTTGTATTTGTCTAAGCATGTTGTATGTGTATTTTGTATTTTCACTCCTTAGGAGTATTTAGTGTATTTTCAAGTCTTAACACACTATTACATATAATACATACTACATACTCTTAGCACAAAATTTGGTGATCAATAAATATATATATTTTTCTCAAAAATATACATACTTAATATCAATTTTAATCTTGAAGAAATCATCATTTCTTAACACAAAAATTAGGGAAACCTTGGTAAATATTTTTAGATACATTTTTAGGGAATAAGTTTCTCAAAAATATATATTTTTCTAAGTGTCAAAATTTATAGAAATTTTGACATGGTTTCCCCTAAAAATGGAGGTTTCCCATGTTTTCAAAACATGTGTTTATTTTCTTTTAAAATCATCACAACAATCGTCAACTCATTTAACACTTACCGAGTGTCAAAATCAAGTAAATTCTACTACACCATGAACTTGAAGTTTTTGTAAAAGCTTGTAGTAATTTGGTAGGGTGTTTAGTAGGTTTAGTTACCCCTTAAAGTGTGTTCATTACTTTATAAATCTCATTCTTCAAGAAACTAGGTGTTTACAACTTGCAAACATATTCTACAAAAATTATTCTTTTGAACTCTTCTTGTAAATAAAGTGTTCTTACACTTATTTCTTCGCCAAAAATAGTGTACATTTAAGTAAGAATCAAGTTCTACTAAAAATCATATTTCGGACTTGGTTTTCTTGAGAAAATCATTTTTGTAATCATCTATTTACAAGATTTGTATTTTGTTTATATCATTTTTACATATGAAAATCATTTTCATTATTCAAGTTCATGAAGACATAAAGCATGAAGATCTTGGTCTTTCACAAGATCACCACTTTAACTTACTAGATCATGTGTTTAATCACAATCTAGTAGGTTTCTTGTGATGTCTAACATCACTAACACAATTCATCAATCAACAAGAAGCAAATCAACATATTCAACATGTATTCTTATATTTTTAAGCTTATGTTAAAGTATCATGATCATGTTCTTTTGTGTTCTTTAAGTTTATCATACTCATCATCTTTTATTCATCAAAATATGAAGCAACAAGTTACAAGAAGCTTACAACTAGCACAAGGGCTAGGGAAGAACACTTGAAGATGAAGATGACAAATGGGTTGAATAAAAGCAAATGGAGAAGGTTCTTCAAGATCCGAGCTCACCAAACCTTCTAATACGACTCCTTGCACCTTGAATGAAGCTTGGAATGGATGAAGGGTGATCGAAAATAATGGTGGTGTTGGGAGGGTGTTCGGCCGAAGCTTAGTGAGGGAGAGGAGAAGAGTGTGGTGGTGTGTTGATGTGATGAAGATGGTGATACTTATAATGTAAAATCATATAATATCTTCCAATATCTCAATTATATCTAAGAATATCAAAACAAATCCAAGCAAGATCATGAGGGATATTGTAGGATCTTGGCATATATTTGGTGGGGGCCACCCCTTTGTAACCGTAGACAAGAATGGGGGGGGGGGGCAAAGTGTAAATTTCAATCTCTAGTTTTATAACAAGTTAGTTTCAAGTGTAATTTTTAGGGACTTGATGTGTTATTATGTTATAAGAGGTGTTATGGTGTTCGGGGACCATAACTAGTTCAGAAACATTAAAATAATGCTTCTAGTAATATTTTGATGTTCCGGGTAATGTCCGGTTGTTCAGTTAGATACAGGTTCGTTAAAGTGCTAAATTGCGCCGTTAAGTGTCCTTTATGTACCCTTTTGTAACCCTTTTAATTCCCAACACTTAGGAGGGTATTCTGGATAATAAAACATGAATTCTGCATAATATTTATATGTTAAAAAGCTGATTATAGCTGATTTGTGCAGAATTCTGCATTTAAAGTGCGTTTCGGGTGCTTTTTAGTGCATATTCTAGCTTCCGGAAAGTCCATATGTTAACCCTTGTATGTACTCTTGGGTTTTAATGTATTCTTGACGTTGGACCTACACCTAGGCTCCAACTTTATTGTCTGACTGTTTTCTGTAGAATTGTTTATATAATGTATCTTACCGGTGACTTTACTAGTATTTCTGACGCAACGCTATTATTAATGCATAAAGCAATATTTTTGTAGTATAAAACGTGCATGAATTCACAAGTATAGCATGTAATTTAGATGATGTTGACATTTAAGCACATAATTGCAGTCATTAAGTATTAATTAAATTGTACGGAAATTACCGGTTTTGTGCCAGTTGTCACAAGGGATGATCTCGGTACCGATACCGAAAATACTGATACCGAATTTCGCCAAATATGGGTACCGGTACCGAAAATGTTTGGTACGGTACCGGCAATTAAAGGTAAAATTCATAAAATATCGGTACCGTACCTGTACTGAAAAAGCCAAAAAGTGGGTACCGATTCGGTACCAAAAAAATAGTTACGGGAAATCCGGTACCGGTACCAAGTACCAAATGCTCATCCCTAGTTATAACCCAGTTAGAAAAAGATCGATGGGGGCCAAATTCATACAAGTTGGGATTGTGAGACCATGCGTAGTCGTTAGTTTTTGGGTGTTTTTTGAGAAGAAAACGCCCCACCACGCCTTCATCTTCGCCCCCGTGGGCGTTTTTTTACAAAAATTTTGTTGGAGCGTTTTATAATCAACGCCAGATCCATTTTTATTTAGCCAATGACCGTTGGCAACGGTCATAAATCAACGGCTATATTCTTTTTTTTTAATTTAACATTTATATAAATACTATCACACCCTCATCCATTTTATACAAATCACAACCAAAAAAACTCTTTCACCCACAACTTCAAACATCAAAATTTTATACAACCTTCACCAATTTTATAAAAAATGGATTCCCACACCTCCTCGTTGTCCATTGCAAATTATTACTACAAAAATTTTTTAACGGATGAGGGTGACTCGACCGATGAGGAGGTCAAGCAAGAGGCGGTTACGAATGCGTGCGAACTAAAGGCTCGTTATATGAAACATTGTAACGAGCCACAACATGAGATTTTACCAAGAGAATATATTCAACGAGACCGGCAAGTGGCAAACGACCAGTTGATTAAAGATTACTTCGATGAAGCGCCTACTTACCCAAACCCCGAAGTTTTTAGGCGTCGTTTCCAGATGAGTAAACGTTTATTTTTACGCATCGTTGAAGACTTGGAAAACATGTATGATTATTTTAAACAAAAAAGCGGATGCGAAAGGGACACTTGGATTCACCGGTATTCAAAAGTGTACTTCAGTTCTACGGGTCCTTGGGTACGGAAACACGACGGACGTCAACGACGAATATTTAAAAATGGCCGAGAAAACAATGCGAGATACCTTGGAGCATTTTTGTACATTACTCTTTTTTTTATTTATTAATTACATGCATTCATATTTTTTTAACTTAGGTAAACGTTATATTTTTTTAAAGATATTATAGAGTTTTACGGTCCCCGTTATCTGAGAAAGCCCACTTGGTCTGACCTTCAAAAAATTTGCGAGGTCCATTCTGATCTCCATGGTTTACCGGGCATGATCGGAAGCTTGGATTGTCGTCATTGGCAGTGGTATAATTGTCCTACCGCATGGCGAGATCAACACACACGAGGTGACCAAGACGGACCAACTTTTATTCTTCAAGTGGTTGGCTCACAGGATCTTTAGGTATGGCCGGCTTACTTTGGTGTCACAGGGTCATGCAATGATTTAAACATTTTCGAGCAGTCTCCATTGGTAGAGGACCATATTTCTAGTCGAGCTGCTAAAGTATCTTTTTATGCAAACGGGAACTACTACCCGCATGGATACTATTTATGCGATGGAATTTATCGTAAGTATTCAATTGTCGTAAAGACGTTCAGGGACCCGTACAATGAAAAAGGAGCTCACTTTAAAAAGGTTCAAGAGTCTTCGCGGAAGGATATTGAGAGATGCTTTGGGGTTCTTCAACAACGGTGGCATTATTTGAGAAATCCTTGTCGTGCATGGAGCAAAGAAAAATGAGAGATGATATGTACGCTTGTATAATCATGCATAATATGATTTTGGAAGACGAAGGAAAAGCAATATGCCCGAACTATGTACCGGAAGACGTTCAGGAGTATCCCCAAGAAACAATGGAAGAAAGAGTAAAGATTGCACTTGAATTTCGGTCTGAAGCCGCACATAATGAGTTAGCGCTTGATTTGGTAGAACAACGTGGTCGGTTCGGCATATTCCAAACGAGGGAGAGCAAGAATCAGATGACGAAGAAGACGAAGATGATAGGAATGGCGAAAGCGAAGACGAGAATTAAATATTATTAGTTTTAAAAATATTATGTGTATTTGTTTTATTATTTCTGTAATTTTTATTTAATTACTAGAATATTATTTGTTTTAAAAAATAAAAAAAATTGGGTAATTATGGAAGTGCCAGGTTGTCGAACAACGCCCAGGGGTGGGGGCATTATCCCACTACGCCCATTTCTTCAAAACATCCATTTGCTGACAAGGATGCCACGTGGCGGACAACGCCCAAAGGTGAGGCATTATTCATCAATATCACTACACATGGTCTGAGAGGGAAATTTTTAGGTTAGGATTCATGCTAACCAACAGGTGAAAGTTTGTATTATTAAAATCAAATAATCCTAATTTCTACGCAAGATTATTCATTAAAAAAATGGGTAACTTTGTAGAATAGTAACCAAGTTTTAAAAGTGTTCCAATTAGGCCACTCAAGTTTTAAAAGTGTTCCAATCAGGTCACTCAAGATTCATTCTTCATTAAAATTAAGGGTTTTTTCATCCATTTCATAGGTAACCGTGGTGATTTGGATTTTTGTTTCTTTTTTCTCTTTTATTTGATGCTAATGTCGAGTGATGACGTGGATTGTAACTTGTTTTTTTTAATTTTTAATGTAATTAAATGGTTTTTATTTTTAATAAATATAATTTCATAGGGGAAGCTTCAATGCATAACACTAAATATTGTGAGAATACACAAAACAAAATGAATCACTCATTTTTTCAATGTTAAAAACCTAAATAGTAAATTAAAATGTTATAAATTTAAAATTTATTGTTTCTCACACTAGAATTTAAAACAAAATATTAAAAATATTCAGTTTTTAAATAACCTACACACGTGTAGGTTATGTGTAGGCTAAATTACCTACATGTATGTAGACTATGTGCAGGGAAAAATATATCATTTTTTATGTATATATAATACACATATGAATGTAAGAAACAAAAAATTTAAGAAATATGAACCTTAAATCCCAAAATTTAGCGATTTAGAATTGTTCTTTTTGTTCTCGCAATAATTAGTGTTGTATAATGATCCTTATCCTAATTTCATATATTAAAATAATTCGACCCCAGCATCTTATGCTCCATTTTTTTCTTGACACATGGAAAAAACAAAATGGCTCTATTTGAATGTTAAGTTATCTAATTGGGACAAAAACAACACCAGTAACCTAATTAGAACACTTTTAAAACTTAGTTACTATTCTGTGAAATTTTCCATATGGTGTAAAATTGTAAACTGTAATAGAACGTCACTCTCATTTCTTGTGTAATCCTTGTTTTTGAACTTACTTCCAGTGACAACACGAGACCAAAATTTCTTGTGTAATCCTTGTAAAAGAAGGTATCAAGTGAATGTCCGCAATACTCGTTACATCCCTTGTTCCTTCATGATCTACCATACATACAATTACACAATGTCTTCGTCCCATTTCTCTACCTCTTTCTTTCGATCGCCTTCATCGATAACATCCTCCACCGTCCGTTCCCATGGGCTACGGTATGTCCAAGTCCCATCTTTTGGATGAGGGGTTTGGCTCCCGCAACCCCTTTCAATTCCACCATAAAACCGACACCCCTTCTCCCAAATTTTGTAAAAAAAAAATTGTATATTAATATTATAAATATCCTTATGTTCGAATGTAAAAAAAGAATGGGCGTTTCAAAAAGTTCAAATCTCTAATGTCTTTTGGTCGCCATTTTTGAAACTAGAAAAGCGGGTTTTACATGAGTAACCCTTTCAAGCCTCCGTCACCATCTCCTGTCAACCTCCTACTCTGGTCATCGGAGTTTACAACAATCTTGTTCCCTTTATTATTATATTTAATAATAATAATAACAATATAGAAGTTTAAAAAATGAAAAATAAAAATATACGTAAAATGACATTTTTACCCCTGGGCTAACTGTGTTTTTTATTGTGGTTAGTTTTTTTGGACTGAAATGACACGCTACGAGAACGTCAGGGAGGAAACTAATGCAATTTTGAAAATTGGTATGAAATGGCATAAGTGATCAAACTACAAGGACGAAAATGACAGTTAACTCTTTAGGAGGACAATCTTGACTCTTGAGTAACTCATCAGCAGGAGCTAGTTTCTTTTAATTTGATTAATTTTTTTAAACAACAGACAAACACAACTACCACATCTACTACTAAATCTATAACACTTGTATTCAATGAGTCTTGAACCCTCGTCGCTTAAAGGAGAAAACCTTCACAATTTAAAAGGATTCGAGGTTGTTTTGTTTTTAAGGCCATCCGTAATGGTTAATGTCCTCTAAGAGACATTTTCCTCCACGTCAGCATTATAACGCCCCTTCAAAAAATATGTAATAGTTAACGCCTTTTAATGTTCATTTAGTTATTACTTTTCAAATTTTTTTCTCATTGGGTATTATACTAGAAATGTCTCTCCTCTTCATGCCCTTGTAACTCTCACAGGGGTGGTGTTAGGGGCTTTATCAAGCCACTTCACCCCCTATAATGCCCATTACTCATGGTGAGGGCATTAAAATTTTCTATAGTAAAGATACTTTTTTTTTGAACGGTGACTTTCTTTTTTAGTGACCCAATGTCACACAACCTAATCGGCGGCCCTAGCCAAGTCTGCCTAGACTTACGTTGTCTTAACCGGGGTCGCGCTGGATTGGCCAGACTTGGTTACGGCGTTCCCCCGGAAACTGTAATGCCTCCACACGAGTTGCCACACTGAAGTAAAAGTCGGATGAAAACCGGTGTGCGGCTCAGGATCGAACCCCCCTCGGTGGGTTTGTCACCATCATTGCCCAATATCCACCCCAATATGACATAAGTAGGAATTGAACTTGAGTCTCCATTAGGAAACTCAATTTTCCTACCACTAGGCCACAAGTGAAGGATTAATACAAATTTTCAAAGATACCTAAACAATGAAATTATCAAAGATAATGATCTAAATTTCAAATTTGTGTAACTTATATCAAACGTGTGATTAATACATTATTTATTATAATAGTTGACTGAATTTTAATTTCAAAAAACGTGTGATTAATACACATTATTTATTAAAAAAAAAAAAAAAACCCTTATATTCAAGCCCAGTTGGTCCCATGTGGTTGGGCTTGTGTCTTCCTTTGGGAGGTCACAGGTTCGAAACCCGGCTGCGGCAATTCGGGGGGAGGACGTCCCAATGATGGATCGTTCCTACCGAGGCATGGTGCGGTCTTGAGGGCAACCCGGTTTTACCCAGCTGTTACCCCAGCGAGTCTCTCGTGTGGGGGCAGTATGGTTTCCGGGCGAAGGTCAGCTTGCGCAACGGCCGGGGCCCGATCGAACATCGCGTCCGGAAGAGCGGGGCTGACGGGGGATTGTCTTCGACATGAACCCGGTGACCAATAGGTCCTGTACATAGAAAGTCACCCTTCAAAAAAAAATTCAAGCAATAATGGTGGAATTTCAATGCATGTACAACTCAAATTACCTTTGCCATTACATCCATTAAAGAGCCAGACTTCCGGTATTTCTGACTCCCGGACCGGTCGATTCGAGTTTGAAAACCATGGTTGCAATTAGAACTATTTTATTTAACATGTTGATAAAACTAAAAATCAACTTCTTATTTCAAATAAAAGTTGTTATATAAGTTTTTCAACTCCTGTTCAAACAATTTTGTTAAACATACTTTGTCGATAGTAGATGATCTTTATAAATCGATATATGTTGACTACCTTCTTATATATCAAACATTTTTGTTTCTAGAAAGTTACTCAAAAAACTATTTTGACCAAGATAATATGTGAAGATATTGCTAAACATGCTATGTTGGTAGTTGTGACATTTAGAAGTTGATAAGTTTGTACTACCTACCTTCTTATGTATTAAACCATTTTCTATCAAAAAATCACCTATAACCATTTTGACCAACATAATATTTTAATTTTAAGAGAAAAATATTTTAATTTAAGAAAAATGATCAAAATAGCTAATTTAACCGATAAAATCAACACACATATATTAAACCATTGATTTTCAACTTGTGTTAAAACAAACATATCCAAAGAGCTAATCATAAAATGACAAATAGGATCCTGCATTATAGCGTTATGCCAAACCAAACACCTAGGGACCGCCTTTGGCTTATCACGTGAATTATGATATATAGCATGTTCTCTCGGTTCGCTAAGATTGCAATTACTAAAAAAATGTCAAGTTAAATATGATACTCGCCTAAATTATATGATTTCAACTTTAAGAATCAACTAAATCACGATGTCTCGTAATTCTTGTTGGCCTGGTTTTCTATATTTTTATAGAAGTTTCGCCGTTTCAAAAAAAAAGTAAATTACGAGATATTGGCTTTTCTAAACGCAAAATCATGTAATATATAATATGCCTTCTGGAAAAATGATATCGCGTTATTCACATTATACCCAAAAAGCATAAAATCACATCTGAAAAAATGATATCGCGTTATTCACATTATTCCCAAAAGCATAAAATCACATAATTTGAATACATATGCCTTCTCCAAAAATGATATCGAGCTATTCACATTATTCCCAAAAACATACAATCACATAATTTGAATACATGTCTTTTATTTGACTTCTATAAAATGCAAATATAATTTAAGGGATTATTAGATTTTAATAATCCTAATTTTTACTCATTGGCTAACAATTCTGGCATTAATCTCAACTTAAAAAAAAAATCTTTATGACAATCTCAACTTATAAGAATTTGGTCCTCATTTATCCTTTTTTAACTGGGTTACAACCCAGTTAGATTTTTGCGGGCGTGACAGCTTACGTGGCATAAACCTAGTTATTGGCCGATGTGACTGCTTATGTGTATGTTTATGTGGCACAAACCTAGTTATTGGATTTTAATAATCCTAACTTTCACCACCACCATCAACAGCCACCATCATTAGTGGCGGCTGTTGGCGGTGGCGGCTGATGGTGCTGGTTGTCGATGGCGGTGGTGAAAGTTAGGATTATTAAAATCCAACAACTAGTTTTGTGCCACATCAGCCGATAACAAGGTTTGTGCCACCCAAGCTGCCACGTTAGCAAAAAAACTAACTGGGTTATAACTAGGGATGAGCTCGGTACCGGTACTGAAAATACCAATACTGAATTTCGCCAAATATGGGTACCGGTACCGAAAATGTTTGGTACGGTACCGGTATTTAAGTGTAAAATTCAATAAAATACCGGTAGCGAAAACGCCAAAAAGTGGGTACCGATTCGGTACTGAAAAAATAGTTACGGGAAATTCGGTACCGGTACCAAGTACCATATGCTCATCCCTAGTTATAACTCAGTTAGAAAAGGATTGATGGGGGCGAAATTCATACAAATTGTGATTGTAAGAGAGAATTTTTTATGTTACGATTCATGCTAGCCATCAGATGAGGAAAGTTAGTATTAGTATTATTAAAATCAAATAATCCTAATTTAAAGGACGCAAGATTATTCATTAAAAAACATGGTGTAAAATTGTAAATTGTAATAGAACGTCATTCTCATTTCTTGTGTAATCCTTTTTTTTTAACTTACTTCTAGTGACAACACGAGAACAAAATATTGAGCGATAATAAGTGGCTTTGTACGTAAACATGCTATTTCTGTTTTACTATTTTTTGTTATTATAATATCCAACAACATATGAATGTAAAAGAAGGTATCAATTGAATGTCCGCAATACTCGTTACATCCCTTGTTCCTTCATGATCTACCATACAAACAATTACACAATGTCTTCGTCCCATTTCTCTACCTCTTTCTTTCGATCGCCTTCATCGATAACATCCTCCACCGTCCGTTCCCATGGGCTGCGGTATGTCCAAGTCCCATCTTTTGGATGAGGGGTTTGGCTCCCGCAACCCCTTTCAATTTCACCATAAAACCGACACCCCTTCTCCCAAATTGCTAAAGGGTTCATCAGAACCATCTATCGCGGACCATCATCCAGTGTTGCAAAAAATCAATACCGCTCCGGTTAATCTTGGTAATGACAATAATGATGCAATGTGGATTGGATCTCCTAGCTTTCGGGTGTACGTTCAATCCGACCGGACAACAGGTGTTGATAACTAATAACTGAAAACCAGATCTCTTTATTATATAAGATTGTTAAATTAGCAAAGAATGCAGGTGATGAACAGGAAAAGCAGACCGTAATTGGTACACGTGGAGGTGGAAATATGATATGCAACGGCGAGGTATGAGAAAGAATTTAAAAGATTTTAAAACTGTATTGGTTAATGTTATTTTCTTAGTATTGAATAACCGAAAACCAGATCTCTTTATACATACAGAGATATTACAAGGGAAAGGATAATAATATAAAAATAACCAAAAGAAATAACAAATCAAATAATAATAACTATAATAGATGATAAACCCGGTAAGTGCATGTATATGATGACAACGAGTTTACAAGGTTAGCCGAATTTAGTTAAAATGAATGTTGATGCGATTGTATGTATGTAGGTTTGCGTGTGGAGAGGTGCGAATGTGGAGGAACATGAAGATAAACATGATATAAGAGGAGGAAGATTTAGAAAGGCGTTTCAGGGGCACAGAGTCGCTTTCTGGCATGGCGGGCCGTGGCATGTCGGCCACCCGAAAGCAACCAGAAAAACAGTCGGAGCCTAATCTTAATCTTACCGCCATCCATGATGAAGCAGACCGGGATTCACTCCTTTCTGATGTAAACTAATGTCTATCTCTAAAGGGGTTTGAAATATTCTGTACTATGATTGTTTGAGAAGTATGAAATAACATTAAAAATCCTAAGAAGTATAAGAGTTTGGCATAATTAATACTAGTTTTACCAAGATGGGGTTCTGTTTAAAGTTCAAGGAATTTATAACTTGTTATAAAAGTAAACCATAAAATTGGCACCTTAATTCTCTTTATTATGAGGAGAATATTGTTATTATATTACTAAATAAAACCAATAATTTTAAGGGTTACATTGTGCATACAATGGTGCACTCAAAACCATCCAGGCGCTTCAGTGACGTTCCAGCAAAGGTTCCGACCAATTTAAAATCCCTAAAAACAATAATTTTATGCTATACGTCTTGCTTATCTCACGCCCTAACTTTTTAAGCACCTTGTACCAAGGCTCACGTTTTGCTCCTTGAGTGCGTCTTGTGCCGTCAAGGACTATGGTACACAGGTCCCCTCTACCCTTTCAATGACACATCAAAAGCCATTACACGGTGTGTCCCAAAAGTATGTGTATATGACGACCAACAATTGCATAATTAGATATACGGAATTGCCTCTTGCGCTTGTCTTTAGGGCTGTGACATAAGCAATCAAGCAAATATCCCCCACTCAACTTCTTACCGATCCACTAGTTCTTACAAATTCCTCAAGTAGGAGTAAGACTAGCAAAACTGATATAGATGCCATCTTCAATAGTCATCACAACCCAATTTCACATATTTTAACAGAAGTAAGAACCCAAAGTTGTTATAAAATAAAATGCACATAACTCAAACATAACTTCTAAAACATAAACCCCAAATGTGTGACTATGACACATCACCACCCACCAACATCTCACCATCGACCACAACCACCATCATCCCCGCAAGCAACAAAACAGTTGAGCCACCATGTATTTGTGCATGTGAAGTTCAATCGTTCAATGAAGAGCAGAGGAGAGAGATATATGTATGGATAGTGTGGCAGTGTTCCGGTGATGGGGAGAGAAGGAGACAGCAAGAAGTTTGTGTTTCTGACTTTCTGTGTTTAATACTGCTACTATACTATAAGTTTAAAGAACCCTATATATCTTAATCAAGTCATGTATTTTACGGATCATAAAGTGTTCAATTTGCATCTCTCTCATCTGTTTTACATATCAGCCTTCTTCAGCACATAAACCATATATAATCTCCTATATCCCTATGTTTTTAACATATCATCCTCATATATTCTAAATTTGCTAAGTAACAATTAGACCTACATGTGCAAACAGTGCAGACTCCAGGCAAGTTGGGCTCTCGCCTCACGCCTAACCCGCACTTTTTATAACCAATTATCTTTCACTTGCAAAAGATAGATAACCAACTTGGATAAGAAAATCCCAAACACCCTTAAAAGTTAAAACACCTTATAACCTATCCTATGCAGTTAATATCACGATATATCACCCAAATATCAGTTGTGACATATCAGTTATCTGTCCCATGGTGAGATATCGGTGCAAAATATCGGTCAGAATATCGGTACCGAGTATGTCGGCGCTATTGACCGATATATCACATCAGTACCTTTCTTCTTAGTTCTACCATTCTTCTTTCTTCTTATTGCTACTACTAGTGTTTTAAGTCTTAATTGTTAGTGTTTTAAGTCTTAATCAGTTCCTACTTGCTACAACTGTAGTGTTTTGCAAGTTGCAAAAGGTTAATTTGTTAATGGTAGGAAAGTAGTGTTATATTTGCGATATATATAAATTTAACATGATATTATAATTACTGATATCACACCACGATAACCGATATCTCAAATATCGGTCCTTAACCGACATCCGATTTTTAACCGCATTAACTACTTAGAACCTATCTAAATCCAATATGCAGAAAAGTAGTTTTATTTCGCAATCACTAATATGCAGATGATCAGTTTTAATTCGCAATTCCAAACACCAACTTTTTGCATTTCATCTGCACATAAAACAGCCATAACCTAATCCTCTATTTGTATTGTCAGTTTCAACAAATAACATGTGTGTGCAGTATATATAATGTAAAAAAAACCAAATAAACAATCATCAATGGCAGATCAATTAGATACCACAAAATATTAAAGTTTGAGCCCAGAGATGATCAACAGGAAAGACATTCCTTCTAAAACCCTAATTTGGCAAAAACTTAACAAAAAAAAAAAACAATTAAAAAGGTGATTGTTGAAGAAAACCTCCATTAACATCAGGCATCGTCATCTTTACCATTGGTGACGTCATCACTGGAAATTTTCACTCCTGAAGGAGCCGTACGACGTCGTGTCCTGGACGGAAGAATGTTATCCAAATCAACCTCCGTCAACGGATCATCGGAGAAATCATCATCACCGTCAGATCCACTATCTCCACCACCGTCAGATTCAGAATCATCATCATCATCTTCTTCAGATTCTTCAATCATCTTACCTTTACCTTTATCATCCTTCATTATCCCCTTCCCCTTCCGATCAACTTCATTTCCGCCATTAACATGTTCATCTTCTTCGTCTGAATCACCTGAATCTGTTTTGTCTTCTTCCTCGTAGTCTTCTTCTTCTTCGTCTTCGATTTCGTGTTTTTCGCCATTTTCGTTCGCGATTTTTTCTTCAACGTCGGCGGATACGGCGGCGTCCGGCCGGAGTTTCTTTGTGGAGTCGTCTTCGGTTGTTTGCTTGCGTTTGGATGGTAATAACTGTGGTTCTTCGGTGCTGTTGAGGTCTGCCATGGCTTCCCCCAAACCCTCTTCTCTAATTTAGGGCTTTTCAGTAACAATCGAAGCACTCCTAATTCTACTACTCTTACTTGGAGCTGGGTTCCGTATCAACTGGACCGGTTTAGGATCCATTGGGCCCAACCCACAAGCTCCTTTCATTATTATATTTATATACTAGTTTCTTGACCCGCCGCGCGTTGCGGCGGCGTCAAAAACTAAAGTAACTCGAACTTATACCGTCAAATATTTGACCCGGCTTGTTTTCGAACAAAATTTACGTCAAAGCATAGGTCAACTGAAAACGTAATAAAAATAAGCACAAAAATGTATTATATTTGACCGACTTGTATTTATAACGAAAAGTACTTAAAATAAGCAAGTAAGAAAATAGTGTTTTTTTACGTTAAAGAATGGTACCACGCGTTGCGGCGGAGTCAAAACGTAAAGTTACTCAAATTTATACCGCTTGGTGAAAATGTGTTATATTTTACCCAAATCGTTTCTGAACAAAACGTAGACTAACAAAACACGTAAATAAAAATAAGCACGAAAACGTATTATATTTGACTCACACACATAAATTAAGCATTTGTAAAACTTGAGAGGGTCAAAATGACATTTTACAAAGTTTTTAAAAAGCTGAGGTGGTATAAGTGGCAATGCTAAAAGTTGAAAAGATGAAAAACCCATGTGTTTAGATGGTATTGTTGTAATTTGGAAAAGAAAAATAATAATAAAATAATAGAGGTTGTGTCTTAGGTAGTATTACTAAGTCACCCTCGTTTATTATATCAATAATAGTTATTTAGCCATGCGTTGTGGCTGGAACGCGGCAAGAACTTAGTCGATATCAGCTCGGTTTGTACAAAACTGGTACGGTACCACCAATCGCTAGCTATAACAACTGAAAGGAAAAACGTGTTTGGTTCGTTGATTTTTACATTATTCAACTAAAACATAGCCACGGACCATAAGGTTTTATTATAGATGATAGAATGAATAACGTCAGGTAAGTAAGGTGGAAATTGTTCAAATTATGTATATGAAATATAGAATATAATGTGTAACTCATTTAGTAAATCCCTTAGAAATTATTCAAATTGTTTGTCGAATCTCAATGTATTATACACCTAGTAGACGTATCAAAGCCGTGTGTTGCAACAACCACAAACTCGATCGATTAAAGAAAAACCAATTTCTAAAAATTAATTAAAAGTTAGTTTAGTTAAATTTAAGTTAATAAAATAAAAGAAAGTGTTCTAAAAATGAAAACGAAAAACTAAACAGGAAAAAAAGACAAAAAAAGATAGATGATTAAAAGTTATATATATATACTATATATAAGCATTTCCTTAGGGCACAAATGTAATTTCCAACTAAAATTTTAAGACGGGATGTTAAAAGGCACAATGTAATTTTCCTCTCTCCTCCATTTTCTTCCATCTCTGCCCTCATACCTGACTCACTCCCCCAAGAATTTTCACTTACCCATGACCTCTTTCAGAAATATAACGGATACCATTAATCATGTTCATCATGGCCAGCCTTTCACATTTAATCTCATAATCGGTCTACACTTGCAACCGATCTGTCCATTGAATCAGTGTATTAATCGCGATCTTCACATTTAATTTGGTGAATCAAACAGTCCAATGAAATCAGCCATCCCTTTTTAAGCCCTCTCTTCCCCCAAATAAATCAACGGCGACAACGAAGGCCGCACCCAGTCTTTTTCTCCACAACTTCAGCAGGTGGTGGCGTCGTCGGAGGAGTGAGCGACGGTTGTAATGGAGTCGGTGGTCTCAGATGTTGGCGAGACAGGGATTTAGGTCTGAATTGCAGTGACGGTTGCAAAGGTGCTGATGATGCCGACGGCTAGGGTTGTTGTCGAGTGTAGATGGTGGTTATGCTTCGAACCCTAAATCTCCTCTCATTTTCACTCATCTCAACCAGATTTTGAGGTAAGTTTTTGAGGTTTTTTTATTGTAAGTTGTTTGTTTTTTCTTTAATTAAGTTGTCTTATCGCCTGTTTTATTCAATACTCGATAAATCTTGTTGATTCGCCTCGGAGGCCATCGATTTGTATGCATAATTCTCTTATCATGATTCAACCTGAAACGTTGGTTTGATTTTGAATGTTCACAAATGAAATTTTAGGTTTTTGGTGGTTTGCGTTGTTGAATTTGAGTTTTATATATTATTTTGCTGATTTGTTCTTTTGTCATGATAACTATAATAGATTTGTTGTGGCGAGGGTTGTTGATTCATCGTTTCATCCGAGCAGAACGAAAGGAAAGCTTTTGGTAGATTCTTATTTTGTTACTTATTAATAGATTTAGATAAAATATTACATTTGGGTGAATTTTCGGATATTTAGAAAGCTTCATACGAACAAAAGTTTTTGACTTGTTTGACCCGTAGGTGTGGTCCTGTCTCTCTCATTACTATTTTGTATGGGAAGATAAAAGCTGGCCCTCTTATATACGAATTCAAATCTGTATATAGTGTATAGTGTACTTGTGGGTACACCTATGGGTACCAGACAATCAATCTTGACTCACATTTACATATATGGTCATTTGGACTTTAGCAAAATATTGTAGGCTGGAATGGGCTAAGTATTGTTTTCAATTTGTCTCATTGGCAAAAATGAAAAGAAAAAGAGTGGATTATTTCATCTTGAAGAAAACTAAAATGGGTCATATTTTTAGGGTTGTTCACTCTTAGGTCTGGCCAGTTATGATGAAAATCATGGGCTGAATTGCTGATAACGATTTGGGCAAAACGATAAAAAAATCCTCATTTGTTAATTACTTCTATAAAAAGATTTCATTCAGTTATTGTTTTAACTGGTTTTTATAAAAGATTTATAAAGTTTGGCTTGTTACAGAACTGAATGAAATCTTTTATAAAGTCTTAGACATATCTTGTAAGCACCTGGTTTTATAAACTTCACCTGTTGAAGATTGCACAAGGATAAACTGAAGCATCATAGTTGGCCTCATGCTCTGTTTTCAAAAAAATGAAGTAAATGATTTATCAAACTTATTTGGGCTAGGTTTTAATACTACACTTGGTGCAACTGTACCTGAAAATAGCTAATCACTCAAATGAGTTTTTTTTTTTTTTTTTTAATTTAAGGGATTTGATCATGAGCTGCCCCCAAATTCGGAAATCATCATTTAATGATTTAATGTGAACTCTTGTTAATTATCACCACCTTTTTATCTGAAATATTTGGAGCGTCTAATCACGTGATTTGGAATAACACTTTGCTTTGGTTCTTGCTTCTTAGAACCTTTGACCCTACTCCAGATCCAAAAATATTCCAATCTTGTTTTCTTTAGTTTGTTTTCTATATCCAAAGTGTATTAAAATCATGAGTGTTTTTATCCAACAGCAATCAAGTTTTCAGAGTATTTCGTTAAAGTCGATCGAATTCTATTTTGTATATAAGAAGTTCTAATATCACTTAAGGTTGAATGTGTTTGGACTTTTAAGGTCACCGGTAAAGCGGTTATGCTGGATGAAATCATTAGCTATGTACAGTCACTACAACGACAAGTCGAGGTATGATACTCTGATGACCGAAAATAATATCTTTTTAATTTCTATTTTTTGAAAGCATTGAACTTTAATTTCTGCAGTTTTTGTCGATGAAACTTGCTACCATTAATCCTCGAATGGATGTTAACCTTGAAGGACTCATGGCAAAAGACGTAAGTTATATTTCAACAAAACATTAGTAGCATTTTCCCTATAAAACAATCTTAAATGATTATCCTAACGGGCGTTTATAACTTTATATTAATCAGGCTATGGAATCGCGCTTGGGACCTTCTGCCTCGCTTGGTACTGACATGGCAATGTCGTATGCTCTTAATCAATCACAAATGGCGATTATGCAAGGCGGGATTTCTGATGTTGGAAGAAGTTCAGTTGCGGGAAGAACGGTTAATTCCCATTTGATGTCTATTCGCCATTAACAACTATGCCTCTAACTGATATCAAGTTTATTTTCTTTTTTTTAATTTCCTTCATTATTAATAAATACTTATTTTATTCCGTGATTCAGGCGTTGCAACTGGTAGACAACAAAGCTCATTCTAGATTCGGGATATGTACACGATCTGATAGTTTATATCAAGTCATAACTCTTCTTTCTGATCCAGGTATGAATTTCCATCTAAGTATATAGTTCCAATAGTGAAGTTTTAAGTGTTTACCCATGATAACCAGAATTGACCCATATCCATAAACGGGTCTAACACGTATTTTTTCTCTAAATGTTGCTGAATGTTTCCAATTTAGGTGACGATAAATTATCAAAAAAAAAACTGACCCGACCCGACCCAAAGTAACATGAGAATAACACAACCCCATTAGTATATGAATAATTAACGCATATTAGTCGTCATCGTCATCATAAAAAAAGACCCGACCCGAAACCCGTTCTGACCCGGACCCGTTTCGACCAGAACCAAAACAACCCTTTTTATAATTGACCTGTTTTGACCCGGACCCGTTTTGACCCATGACCCGACCCGACCCGTTTGCCAGGTCTACACCAAACAAATGACTGCACATATACAGATTCTCTTCGAAACACACAACCCAATCCGCTTTGCGCCACAAAGAAACTTTCTACTTGAACCCATTCTGATGACTTCAACCAGAATCCTAAACTCTTTTGACCCGGTTTGACTAAAGAGTCCATTTTAATCAGAATCCAAACCCCATTTTGAATTTTCAACTACTCCTACAGGTGGTTAGAAAAATTTGCAGATGTGTTGAACAAATTGAGTTTGGGTGGCTTCAACTAAGATGGGTCAGTCCAAAGGCGGGTAAGTATTTTGATCCTATCATTGCGAAACCCTCTAAACGCAAATAATTATGTGTCGGTCCATCTTCCGCTTGTGGTGTGCGTGGTAATGCTCTGTTGTTGGGGTTATTTTCTCCCGGGTTGTTTTTCGGTTGTCTCCGATTACAGGTCAGAAGCTGCTTTTGTATTGCAAATTTAGTTTAATGTTATTTGATTTCTGGGAGCTGTTTTTATTCAGCATTCGACTGAGTTTTTGGTTGCTTGCCCAGTTCGGTCTTTTTTTTCGTTGGTTTTATCGGGTGTTTTGAGTCCCAGTTGTTCTACCGATATGGATGGTGGGGTGATTAATTTTTGGGGCCTAAAACTGTTTACCTTTGTTCCAGCCAATAATCTCGCCAATAGCCAGTTCATAGCTTCTTGTTTTGATTGGTTTAATCGGATGAGGGTGCTTTGGGCTTGTGGGTATTTTGCTTGGTTTAATGCGGATGAGGTGGTTTTAATTTGGCTGAGGTTTTTTTGGTCCAGGCCAAACGTGATTCAGAAGACCAGTGGTGTTTTAAAAGCCCAAGTATTATTTTCTGCTATGTTTTTTTGTCGCTGGAAGGGAGCCAATTTTTTATTTGAAGTGTAGTTGGCCCGGTGACCATTGTTGGGCCCAGTTTCCGTCTTGTCTTCTGCTAAATTGGGCCAGTTTGAAGGCCCTTTAGGCCGGTGTGGTTGAAGGAAGCTGAAGGCCCTTTAGGGGTTGTGGGTTTTTGTTTTTTAGTTTTTTGTTGGTAGGTTCGGATATTTTTCAAACTAGGCAAGTTGTATTAAATTAGCTTAGTTAGTTTTATATCCGTCTCTCGGATAGAGGTTCCCAAGCTTGTTTGGGGTGTCCTCTTTTAGGAGTTTCAGGGGGTATGTTTCCCTAAAACCTGTAACACGTCTTTTTTGGTATATATTTTGTCGGGCATATGCTCATTTATCCAAAAAAAAAAAAAAAAACTAAGATGGGTCAGTAGGCAAGATCACAAATATAAGTTTATTGATTTATTCATATTATTTGACTCATTTGGTGAATTTTATTTTACTATCTTATGCTTCATAATCGATGTGATGTTTCCGTTTAAAAGGTTCAAAACATATATCTATGAGTTCCATACTATTCACCTATTGAAACATGTTAACTCAAGACCTATCCTTTTCATTTCAAGTTGGTGTTTTACCTTTTTTATTTCTATTGGATTATTACCTATAGTATTGCTAATTTATTTAAGCGATTCATAAGCTAACCTAACATAAAACGATATAATTAATAAACTAACGAAAATTTACGACCCCGCCGCAACGCGCGGGTTTCCCACTAGTATTATGAAAAGGTTAAAACTAAAACTAAAGAAAAAGAAACAAAACAATGAAAATGTTAAAACTAAAACTAAAGAAAAAGAAACAGCACCAAAAAAGTATATGGATGGTTGTAACTGTAAGGGGCTGTTTGGCAACATCTGAACCAATAAGTGCTGAATGAATAAGAGGTCTGAATGGGTAAGAGGGTCTGAACCAGTAAGTGCTGAACCAGTAAAGTGTTGTTTGGTTGCGCCTCTGAATGACTGCGTAAAATGACATTGTTACCCCTCTCAACAAAACTAAATAGCAACTGTGGCATCCTCAAACAAATAATTCAGCATCCTATTCATCCTATAAAGGGTCATACATCTGCAGAAAAAAAAAAAACCCCCATTTCGTTTTCAATCATTCGGTGAATACCCAACAATAAATTTACATCAAATTAGCATCAAGATCGGTGAATACCCAACAATAAATTTTCATCAAAATAGCATCAAGAAGAACCTGTGGTCAAGAAGGTGCAGCGGCGGTGCTAGCACCGTCTGCGACGGCGGAACCGGCTGTGGAGGAGGAGGCGGCCGTGGAAGAGGCGGTGTGGAGGAGGAGGCCGGCCGTGGAAGAGGCGGTGTGGAGGAGCCGGCTGTGGAGGAGGAGGCGGCGGAGGAGGAGGCGGCGGTGGAGAAGGAGCTGCTGTGGAGAACACCTCAACAACGCGTCTTCGCAAACGACAGGGGTAGATGTGTCTTGTTTTTCATTCAGATCCATTCAGCGTTGTTTCAGATCTGACTGATTCAGAGCCATATTCAGCCATTCAGATGTTTTGTTTTGTTGAACCAAACACGTTTAACCTCTGACCGATTAAGAGGTTGATTCCATTCAGATGCAAACAAACAGCCCCTAGTTGATTCCATTCAGATGCATTCAGATGCAAACAAACAGCCCCTAAGTAGCACATAATTATTAGGCTTGACAGTGTAAAAAATATAGAAGAGAAAAGTGTGGCTGAAAGAATCGAACCCAGGCAGTGGAGATACAATTGCAAAGCATTAACCAATCCATCAACACTTTACTTTTTTTTTAAATTTGGTTGCCAAGGTATATATATAGAAATATGGGTCGGTGGCTTTTGATTTGACAGCCACCGACCTTTCTCTTTAATGTTATATAAATATGAATTTAAATTTAAAGTCTTCATAAACAGCATCATATATTTTAGTTCTATTATTAATTTTATAATTAATAAAGTATTTTATAAGAAGAAGATTATTGATTGTTAGCATTTTGGTGGGAACATTAATAATTAATTATAAGCATATGTTAATTCTAAATACGAACTAGTGGTATTCCTTATCGCGCGGTGCGCGACTTTTTATCGAACGTGCGTTCATCTAACTACAAGGAAGCATCAAACTTGATTTTTTAATCTTTCTATAGAGTAACATGCATGTTTGGTATAACACAATTCAAAACTGAAGAGTAATCAATTTGACAATAAAAAGTCAAACTATACAATTCACAATTACAACTCAAATAATTAGGAACAATCTACTTAGAACTAAATTACATCACAGTTGGCAAAACCTGCAAACCAGTGTTCATAAGATAGCAAGCCTTCTTTTTAGCCGTATAAACACAAACTGTACTGCTCCTTTGATAAATAAGGCGTACATTGCATCATCTCGTAGATCGTCACCGAATCCCGCCCAAACGTCACACTTTCAAATGCCAATTTCGGGAACAAATCTCCTCCGACAGCTTGCGTTTGTAACCTAACTGCCAAGTTACTCCAACGCATTAGCAAACCCACCGGCATCCAAAACCCTAGCCGTGTTAAACAACGCGCCGAAAAATCCAATTATCAACGATTCCGATTAGTTTTCGATCTGAATACCACACCGTACAGTTCAAGTACCACATTGCTGCCTCCTTCTGGGTTGGGCAGTTCCGTCGTAGTGACGAAATCGAGTTTTTGACGTAATTTTCTGTTCCGAATAGGTTATTGTCTTTGTTTCTCAAGAAAGAACCTACACGTTTTTCTGTTATAGTTAGACGGTATTGAATAGCATTTAAAAGCGTTAATCACAAATAAAAAAAACAAAAATAACTGAAATCGTTGATGGAAGTCAACATAGATTAAACACGTTCTTACTCTGCATATAAGTAGGTGAATGTTCTATACATTTTTTTTCATTTAGGTAGACCATATTGCGTAGCATTTAAAAGCTCAAGAAATACCTTTTTACCTTTTCTCTAAAATCTTCAAGGCACATTTGATCAGTAGTATGCTACAAACACAACCATTTAATGTTTTAACTCTTAAGGTTAACTTTATGTTTAATCAAGTTTAGGAGTAAACAAAAAAAATTATATAATAAAAATTTTGTCAGAGCACATAGGGTCAACTACAGTAAACTGACATCCACCGAGTCATTTTACTCTAAAGTCTAGTCCACCACTCATTATACAAAAATAGACTATGTATCACACTATTAATCGAACCCGAGCCTAGGACGGTGAGAACACTTACAAGGGCTCAGGCGAACTTCATAGCCCCTGTACCATCACAAAATTACACATGAGAACAATGCACATACTCAATAGAGGGCTCAGGCAACCATTATAGCCCCTGAAACATAGCCACGCGAACAAAAAAAAAGAACTATTCGAAAATTTAAAAAAGGCAGACATTCAGCCACACCAGTCATATGTTCTCTCGAAAGGGCTTACGCAAACATCATGGTCCATGTACCATCATAAAGCTAAAAGCATCATTGACCTTGAACCATTTCAAAATTTAAAGTAGCAAATACTAACCACAGCCGACTGCACAAACACTATCTTTTAGCCTAACAACTCAAATTTAAAATTGATGATCAAAGAAACACAATTTCATTCAAAAGCCCAAATTAAATATAGTTTAACAAAACTCAACCGACATCATAATTCAAACAAATAATAAGAGGTATTGATATGAAGAAGCTAAAAAACAAACTATATAAATCAAAAACCCAAATTTAAAAAGTTAGAAAACTTGCAAACTTGACAAACTGAGAAAAAAAGGATGCTTACAGCATAAAATACTGTCGAAAACTCAGATTCAGTGAAACTCCAATCAGTTGACTCCTTGTTCATGACGAATGTTGTTGAGACCAAAAAATAACGCACTATCTCTGTATGTTGTTCATGAAAAATGCTCGAAGCATCATTTTTATTTCCACATCACGCGCAACCAATTCAGAACATAGAGACCAAACAACAGTGATGCACACCGCCCTAAACTATTGAACACAACCAATCGATTGCTTTAGTCCCGATTCCACTTACCACAACCCTAATAGACAATCGAACACCACCGATTGATGATGAACACCGCCCTCTAGATGACACCACAACCTATTGCACTTGCCGGATGCGTTCCCCTTTTTCATAAACACTAATATTTGAAGTCCCAAAAAGCCTAACCTGTTAGATATGAATACATGGAACACCCGCTTTGACTATAAAAGAATACATGCATACCTGGTTCATTGGTTCAGGAAAGCAGGTTCTCACCGGAGCTAAGCTGACTTCGTCGGAACCCTAAAACTTTTAGATCTCTCATCGGCGTTCATGTTGATCCCGCACCCGTGGTACCGTAAATTTGCAGGACCTTCACCGGAACCCTAGCATCTTCTCTACGCCGCTAATCACCACCGGAACCGCACCCTGAATCCGGAACCACCACACACTAATAATCTCTCTGCAACGCCGCCGTTCCGGCACACACACGGGACATGGCCGGTCACCGTTCTCTCTCATCGTTCTCTATCCATGTAATCGGCGGTGTGTGGGTGAAGCAGGTTTAGGATTTTATATTGGGCCTTCACATCAGACACGTGGCCTGAATCAATTCTCAGACGTGGAGGAGAGCTGGAGAGGTGCGACCTCTATTTACGAGTGTGCCCTTTATTTACTGTTCAAATCGTTGGTTCTTTAATATATAGGGTAACTAGGTTAATGCCCGCGTAATACGCGGGCTTCAACCAAAACCATATTATTTACATTGAAATGAAATATTCTGTACAAATACATACATTGGAAGAAAAATACAGAAAACTATTCAAATGCCGGAAAAAACTTCCTTGTAGACTACATTTGTTGTTTTACTCGTTACCTTCCCATCTTTGTCTAGTTAAACGCGGCTTCAACAAATGTAAATAATGACATCAGCCTCCACCTCTATCATAGTTTCGTCCCTATCTGCTGCCACTGCCATGGGCGAGGCTCCATTTTCCATGACAGTATCAGATTGTTGCATGTTCGGGTTTGAAGCCTTGGTTACTTTGTTAACCTCGTTATGTCATCAGTGATGATGGATAAGGGTTAGTAGAGATGGTCAAGGTTGATGTCACCGACAAATTCTGTAAAAACAACGTTTACAATAAATCATCATTGTTAGCAAAATCAGCTACTCTGCAAGTTCAATTGTATAATGGTGCGGATTTAATATTGTAAAAGGCGACAAATCACAATGTGTCGATTGAATTACCTTTTCTAAGGCCAGGGCAAGCTTTAAAAGATTTAGAATCAAGATTCGTGCATCAAGAATAATCTGTTCATCCAAAACAAAAAAAAACAAAAAACAAAAGCTAATCAGAAATTCGAGCGTGCAGTTTACCAAGTGGGATCAAATCATCATCACAAATAATATTAACACTTACCTCACATAGCCTTTGTAGGGTAAACGGTGGGGCATCAATGAAACTACGAAGAGTTGCACGACATAATCAAACGAATGTAAGTTCTTCATTAGTCAAAAGAAAATTTTACAAAGAACTAAATATAATGATGTTATAAATCATTGAAAGGCTGGCTTAAAAATAAATTCTTCAAAAATAAATTTTACAAAGAACTGAATATAATGAGTGCGGAAGTATAATCATCCAACCTTTTTGCCAACTCAGCGTATGTCTCTCCTAGTGATATCTTTTGTTCCAATCTGCTCATTTTTGCCTGAGGATCCTAGGAAATGACCTATAATAAAAAACGACTAAACGAAGAATAAGACATAAAAATGACCTATAATAAAAAATGATTAAAAGAAGAATAAGACTTATGAACATAAATTAATCTGGAAAAAGGTGTTTCTGGATGATCCAACCCAACCTTCTCCGACCCATAACAAAAGATTACCCAATCTGGTCTTTACACTGATCTTTACACTATAGGTTGCTTAAAGTACCATCAGTGTATGAGCTATGAGCTGAGGTAAATGTTATAGTTTATTTAATAAAACATTATGATTAAAATCTTGGTTTTTCAAAAAAAAAGTGAGGCGCATTGAGGCGATAGGGTCCCCAAAGCCTAGGCAAAGGTGCATGCATCACGTACGTGAGGCGCAAGGTATTTATATAACATTTTTTATATATTTCTCAAATGTTTCTATGGTCGCTTACCCAAAATTGATGTACCTCATGCTGCTGTTGCCAAAATGAAGCGATACTTTTCTCTTGTTCATTAAGGTTACTATGCGAATCCACAAGTATGTCACCAACTTTGACTAAAGCTACTCTAATCAGCTGCATAAACATCAATACATTTTAAAAAAATAAATCCTTTATTCTTTTAAGAAACATAAACCATTAAACATTTAATCTCTCGCAATGTTGAAGTAAATTTAACATACACTTTTTAAGGGTCAACAACTTTAGAATATATATTGTCCAATGATGCCTCTGAATGGTCACTAAACCCTTAGCTAGATCACATATAGATTCAATTCCATCATTATGTACATCCTTTATCTTTTTACCTTCATTTGAAGCTCTTTATTGGCCTATCCAAACATAAAGCAAGCTCCATATCCTGTTTGATTGCTTAATTTTGTGAACGAAGTGCTTGAACCTGTTGCTCAATGGACTGCATCGATGATAGCTTCTTCTGTAGATCCAAGATCTGCGCCTGAGTTAAACTTTATGAAGACGTAACAAATGGAATTTTATTTAACATACACATTATCAATTAAGATAATGCTACCAATATAGATATATAAAAAAAATAGAGTTCAAATATTCCCATGCGAAAGAAACTTACAATGTTGCCACATATCTCCAGCATATTCTTGCCCTTTCTTTGTTGCTTGGCGGCCTTCTTTGCCCCTTCTTGAAGGTGTCAAAGTGTTGAATCCACCAGGCTTACATTGGTCAAAATCACTGCATACTATGAAAATAAAATAAAAAAGTGGTTAGGCAATTGGTTCGGCGTATATAAGTGAGTTCAAAGTTCCAAATCATAGCCTGAATCGTTAAACCGTCAAACCTCCAAAACCAAACCGTGAACCAAAACTATACATATTTAAAATTGGCCGAACCTGCTGACTTGCTTCAGTTAGGCAATTTGATCAACTTTAATGGTTTAGTAGGACCTTTACATACTATTGACTTAAAAACTCGATTGTGTAATGCTAAAATTTTGCGCAAGTTAAAAGATAAATTATATAACACAAAGAGAAAATTAAAGGCAGTTGGTGTATTTTTATGTACGTAGGCCAAATACATCGGGACATCAAGAGCATATTCAACGTATTGCTCAAATCTGATGCTATCAAACCGAGGGAGTATTAGTATACACTATAAAGTTTTAACTTTATTGGATATGCAAATAAAATAAAATCATAGCAAACTTACCCAAAAGAATCATCAAAGACAAAAGGAAGCATTCCGGCACGATTGTTATCAGTATCCGTGCAAGTTTGGCTGGTAAAAAAAATTAGCATTCTCTATATCTTTAAATATTTATTAAACGAATAAATTATTTAGGAGGTAGCAGAAAATAACCTCCTCATGCTGAGATAACCGTTTGTTTCCTTTTGTAAACAGTGAATTAGCAAATAGTGTTGTAGCAATCTGATTCATTGTAAAGTAGTGAGATACACAATCCCACATATCATTGTAAATAATATGGTTTTTTTTATTAAAACGATTTAGGAGACTTAATCATTAAAAATTCACTTTTGGCGACTTTCGACCCATTTTCAGTTTGATCAGTTAGAGATACATGACCCGAGTTTGACCCATTATAAAAAAAAAACTACAGCGACAAATGAACATGTCAAAACATACTCATGGGTTGTAAAGCGAGTCCAGCACGAAATTTTTGTGTCATGTCAGCTTCAGAAGAAAAATCAAGATTAACCTATCAAATACAAAGATTAAATCAAGAATTATTTCCCGAAAAAGAACATGCAGCTTTTGACCATTGACCTAACATGTAGTCGAAACCAGAAGAGCTCACCTGAACGGTACATGTCCTGAACATCATGTCAAGTCCAAGAGAACCGACTTTAGGCATGTAATTCCTCATAATCTTCGTATCTTCCCTGAGCCAACATAAAACGTTAGCATATTTCACTTTTTACTAATTATTAATATATTAGCATTACCATTGAACTTATGATCCAAGTTGGATAGATAAGAAGTCAACTCATAGCATTACAAAATTATCAATAGATATATTTGTAGCTTTTTACCTTGGGCATTATAGGTATATCTTTTCGTTCCCATTTTGGCTGGAAACCAATTCCTATAAACCCAATTCACATCTCTTCTGCAACAGCTTTAACCTGTAAAGTAAGACAGCTGTCAATCTCAAGACATGGTAAATCGTACATGACTCTGCATAAGGTGCAAATAATAAAAAAAAATACATTCCCATCTAAATGGAAGAATTGGATTATGGTTTCATACCCTTTATCACCTGGCCAATGCCAAGCTCGAATTCAATTAGGTCACCCCTCTCATAACTGGAATAAAAAAATAGTTCCATTTATAAGTTTTCTCAGCAAAATGGGTGACAACAAAAGTATATATATCCTATAATTAGTAATCCATGACGTTAAAAACGTTCTTTATAATCAGCACCAAGCTCCACCAAATTCAGACAGCAAAATAAGATCAAATTCCATTTCAATTTCCCAAGCAAAAAATAAAAGAAGCATTTTAACAAACACATGGCGTGCATACAGATTCTAAGTACCAAAATACAAAAAACTCACAAGCAAAATCATTCCATCGATTCGAGTGAATTTCACAAATTTAAACCTCTTTCTAAGAACAAAAACGATAATAGAGATCAAAATCATACCTTGAAACAACAATCGACTTGAAGCTGTAATTGAAACGTCTTTTAATCGCTTTGCAAATGTAAGAAAAAAACGTGATTGTTAGTGTATTAGATTTACCTCCAAACTCCTTTGTAGCAGCAGTAATAACAGACGATACGTTAGGATTTGCAACTGAAACATAGGTACATCTTCTAGTCTATATATATAAGGGTTTCGAGTTCCTAACTTTCTTCAGCACATCATCTATTAATGATCTACTTGTCAAATTCTGCAAAAGAACATCACAACTCCATACAAGATCACACTCATGGCAAAATGTTTCAAGATATCGACTATCATTATCATCATTATCAATAAATAAAGCAGTTAGGAAAATCAAACGGAAATAACATCTGAAGTTTTGAACACACGGGCTGCGAATCCGTACACCATCTCTGCTTCAAACGATATACACAGACTGATTAGTAAAAAAAATAAACAACAAAACTCTGCGTATCAATTTCAATATTGAGTATCAACAATCAATGTGTTCTCCTAAAACAAAAAAACAACACATCCATATGAAGAGACTTTTCAAATAACATTCAAGATGTAAACAAAAAAAAAACATCAATCAAGGTTTAATCATCAACAATAACTAACAACAAAGGATGTGTTCATCAAAAGATGGAACCAAAATCATACAATCAAACCAAAAGAAATCTTATGCATATAAAAAAAAAAACCAAGCAGACAACATAAATCCAATATCTAACAAACATTCACTAACTAACTCAACATTTAACCCTAATATCGCCGATTAAAACCATAACTATAATCATAATAAATCAATCATTCAAAAAAAAAACTCAATCAGTAAACAAAAATCAAAACAGCATTTTTCACAACCCTAAATAACATCGCCGTCGACTAAAAAACCTAAGTATCATTAAACTGTTATCGAAAACAGACAAATCGAACTACAAAATAATGGAATCAAACCACAAAATCACGATTACCGTCGAGTTTAGAGTCTTGAAATCCGTTGAATGATGAACGAAAGATCCGATTGAAGGTTCGACTAAAAACCTAAATATCATTAAAGTGTTAACGAAAACAGAAAAATCGAACTACAAAATAATAGAATCAAACCACAAAATCACGATTACCGTCGAGTGTAGAGTCTTGAAATCCGTTGAATGATGAACGAAAGATCCGATTGAAGGTTGTCGCCGATGGTATTGAGAGAGAGAGAGGCAGAGGATTTTTTATTAGGGTTTAATTGAAGAGAGAGAGAGACAATAATGAATCGTATGAGAGAAGCTTGCCCAATCCTTCAATTCTAGCTATGCCACATGTACTGCCACATAGGCTGCTTATTTGGCTTAAACCAATGGGTGACATGTGTCCCCCAATGGTTTTGTTTATTATATATATAGATGAGAGACTTTGAATATTTTCTTTTATATTTTTAATATTAATTTCTTTATAATTTAATTTGATTTTTTTGTTAATAACTTGCATTTGTTAAGTTGTTAAAAAACTGAATACGTAGTTGTGTTTAATTTTTTTCTTGACATTTTGTTGAAAATAGAGTTGATTTCATAATAACGTATTATTTTGTATAGTAAACTATACGAGTGCCGGTAACAATTTTGTTAAAAAAAAGGAGTTGTATTAAAAATATATTCTTTTTCAAAGTAAACTATACATATATCGACACCATATTAGTAACATGACAATTTCGACTAAACAACATTGGTACCGGTAGTATCAAAACCGGTATTCATTTTATGGTTTCGATTGATGTAAAATACGGAACAAACCAAACCAACACTAACCGAGTTCCCGCCGCGTAGCGCGGGGGAAATACACTAGTTTATATTAGGAAGAGTTAACCGTTGTTTTCGTGAATGTGGTTTGTGTAGTTATACCAGTCCATGTCAAATTTCAAATTTGTAACATTTTCGTCCCTTATATTCTTGAAACATGCTAATTCGGTCCAAGAACTTAACGTCTGTTAAAACCTGTTGTTTAATGAAGGGTAAAAACGTCATTTTCCTTTTTATAACCCCCTTTTTAAAAGGGTTCAAAAAGAGGGGGAAGGTTAATAAAAAAAACGGAAAATGATAGTTTACCTTTCATTAAACAGTACGTTTTAACAGACGTTAGTTTTTTTGACATAATTAGCATGATTAAAGAATGTCAGTGACGGAAATGATACATATTTTAATTTGGCCTAAACTACCATAACTAGACAAACCACATAGACGAAAATAACAAATAACTCTGTTAGGAAAATTAGATTTTAATAATCTAAAATACGACCCATAATGCCACTTCCAAAATGTAATTATATGTTCTTTTATGTAAGCTATTTCTCATTATGTAGAAGCCTAGTGTTCTTTTGGCCTGCTAGGTTGATCTTAAGCAGAACCAACAAGACTAGTGTTCTTTTGGACTTCTATGATTATCTTACGCAGAACCAATACTTACGGACCGATAGGTTTAGCATTTTAGGCAAAGACTTAGAGCCAGCAAAAAATGGGGCCTCCAATTTTTTTTTTATTTTTATTTTTTTTTCATATATTACACGTGTAAGTGTATTTGGCCCAAATGAATAAACAAATTCCTTTTTTTCTTGAATCAATAAGTTACAAGGTCCCTTTTTTTTTCTTGAACGTAATTATACATCCTCTGCCGATTTGGGGGGGGGGGGGGGGGGGGGGGCTATGGAATTGATAGTGCGATTTGAGATTGATCAATAACCATAAAAAACAATTTTGCGTTTTGATATTCGCGATTTTACGACTTGATATTGCTGTCGGTAATCAATTGCTGCCGGTAGTGCGATTTGAGATTGATCAATAACCATAAAAAACAATTTTGCGATTTGATATTCGCGATTTTACGACTTGATATTGCGATTTGCTATTGCCATTTGATATTTATTTTAGGTTAAAGTCTCACAAGGGCCCCGACTTTGTACTTCGCTTAGGGCCTCCAAAAACGTTAAACCATCACTGGTTATGGCTTGTCAAAGAGACCAAAAGCATAAGCCATAGAAGAGAATGGGGGAAACCCTAGTTGTTACCCATTGCCAAAGAGAGCACTCCGGAAATCAGTGTTTGGTTATGAATCCTACAACGAGTCATATTAGGGGTGTTCATTCTTCAGTTATAACCAAATTAACCGAAATCAAAACTGAGAAATACAAAGTAACCGAATAAAAACTCAGTTATTCGGTGCAGTTTGTAACCATAACCGAATTTATGTTCGATTATTTGATTCAGTTTTTGGTTTAACATTTTATTATAGTTGGGTAACATGGGTTAACCAAATTAACCAATTTACCTATTTAAACTTTTGAATTTCATATATTTAAATTGTGTTGCTTGGTTATTGAGCTAGTTTTGTTTTATTAGCCCAACTCCATATTATATTAGCCTAAGTTCAATGTCCATCATGTATGATACATCCTCCAAAGTGACAAACCCTAAGACTATTTATTAATTTATATTCATTAACTTCTATTAGTTGCAACAATATTTAGGGCGTGTTTGGGATTCCTTTTCCACTTCTCCTTCTTCAAAAGTCCTTTTCAAAACAATAAGCAAGAAATTCTTACTTCTCCATTTTGACTTATTGAAGGCATAATTGGAGCTAGAATAACTTATTTCATTGTGTTTGGGATTCCTTTTCTCTTCAAAAGGACTTCTCAGATGATGTTTGGGATTCCTTCTCCTTCTCAAAAGGACTTTTGGGGCTAAAAGGACTTTTGAAAAGGAATCCCAAACACCCACTTAGCTTCTAACACATCTCGTAACTAGGTTTGTTAAAATAAGAACCACCAAATAATTAGAGGCCTCTTTTTACGTTTGAGTAAGAAACAAACAAAAAGAGAACGATTGCGATCTAGGTGCTAAAAACGAATCCTAATCATGTCCATATGTGTTGGATACTTGGATATGCTGAGCTTGTAGGACCGGCAAAGTAACCCATACAGCTTATTTTGGGCCACAATAATAACCTCCTGCATTGTTTTGGGTTGAATAACGGAACGGGTCAAAATGGGAAAAAATAAAAAGAGGCAAAATGTGGAATTGGTTTAAATGGGTCAAGGTAAAAATAGGAACGGCTGAAAATGTTAGAAGAAAAAATTAGGACTTAACGGGTTGGTCTTCTACATTGAAATTGCCTTTGTCGAACATTCAAACGGGTTGTTCTACAAATCTACAATTATCTTCTGCATCAAACTTGCTGCCCCCAATCGCCCAATTATCTCTGAAATCGCATCCAAAAGAAATCGCTAGCCGCAATCGTTTTCCAATCATCGTTTGGTGCACACAATCATCATTTAAATCGATATGTAAGCGCTCACATAAGATCAGATGTATACTTTTGTTCTTATGTAGTTTGTTCTGTATTTTATCGTTGATATATAGCTCAGGTAACAAGCATTCTTCTATCTTGATTCTGGAATGTCCACTATATGTTTAATGAAAGTTCAAGGAGAATTATGGAATAGAATACATAAATTGTGGATGAAAATTAATCGTTGATGTGCAAAGCTTGGTTGGATTGAGAGTGCGTGACAGGATTTATGGAAGATAAAAACAGCCCATGCACACTTTCAACCAGAACAGTTCCGACCCAAACCCATTCTAACCCGCACTCATCCCAACCTAAACCCATCCAGAGCTGACCAGTTCTGACCCGAACCAAATCAACCCTTCTTTTGAAGTGACCCGTTAACCCGCCCGTTTTGACAGGTTTAGTTATTTTATTCACAGGGCCCATTGACTACCACAACCAACACCAACTACCTACTAGTTAACCTTGTCACAACCAAGTTGATAACCTACCATGTCAATCATGCATGATTCAAAAAACATTTATAGCAGAAACTGTAAACATAAACATAAGTATATGCCCCCAATTATTATCCAAAGGTGGAAATTGCATTGTCTTTTCATGATAACAAAACTTCTCCCTCTTTCAATACCAAAAAAATCAAATACAAGTTAAAATCTGCACTGCAGTCTGCAGGCCTTTCTAGTGTCCCAAAACAAAAACGAGTTAACTCTCCAAAATCACCTATGTTTATTGACTCAGTTTGAAGGGGTAAAAAAAGCATCTCAGGCTCCATATCCAAACAAACACCTATGCTTCCGCGGTCTCGGCAACTGGAGCAGGTGCCGCACCACCTGTTGTTGGCCTGTACGTAGAATGAAATTAAAATTTTCGGTCAGAAAAGAAGGAAATGGGCCACGATACATGAACTGGGCCCAACAGAGCTCTGACTAAGAGGGTGTTTGGGATTGAGTTTGAAAATGACTTATTGACTTATTGGCTTTTCCGAAAAGCCTATTGGCTTTTCGGAAAAGCCAAAAAGTTAAAAAAGTTTTGGCAATGCTAAAAGTGCTTTTCATTTTGACTTTTTTAAAAGAAGTAAAAAGTTGTTTTTCAAAAGGCACAAATACCTGTTTTTTTAAATGACTTTTGGCTTTTTTATCGTAAAATTACCAATCTATCCTCATCCTTAACAATAAGAACCAAACATGGAAACTTATACTATCCTTTTTGGTCATTTTACTTTTTCGGTTTTTCCACCACAAAAGTTAATCCAAACACTTTTTTAAAAACTCCATTTAGAAGTCATAAGTTAATAAGCAATTTTGACAAAAAAAACACTTTTGGAGTTAAATAAGCAAAGCAATCCCAAACACCCTCTAAAACAAAACCAAAAAATGCATTCATTTGCGTTCATCAACGTTCGTTTTCATTTGTTGCCTAAAATTAGCAAACGAACACGAACATGTTCCTTTTCTGAACAAATGAACACGAACATAAAATCTCGTTCGGAAAGTGTTCATGAACAGTTCGTGATTATTTCTTAACAAACGAACATGAACAAGGTCTTGTTCGTGTTCGTTCGGTTCGTTTGCAGCCCTAGTTAGTTCAGTTAAAAACCAGACCCAGATCTTTTGGGCTCATGATCAAAGCGTAATTACTTGCGTAAACATTGTTACTTCATTAAAGCTTTGGGGGAAAAAAGAAGTTTAGGACCATATAGGTTTGGTACTTTGGTCTAGTTTCAATTTGGTTTGTCAGTTTCAACTTTCAAGACTTCTGGACTATGTTTTGCATACCCCTATGAATGTGAAATGACAAAAGTTGGATGAACTTACAGCCCAACAAACACTTTAAAAGCATCATAAATTCCCCATTGAGCTCCAGTGAGAGTTCCAATCATGACAATCCTGAGGGGAAGCCCTCGGGTGAAGAGACCCCAAACTCCAAGCTTCTTCACAGCCTGAAGCAAAACAAAAAAAAAAAGTACATTTATACCATGTAGTTTTTAGGTGATAATGAAACACTCTTTGTTGCGCTAGACTAGACAAGGTGTGGCCATTTCGACCCATTTACTTATGAACAGTCAACATGGGTTAGGTTCTAATGGTCAACATGGGTTAGGTTTTTTATTCTAATAGGTAAAAAATTGAAAGGTTTAGCTCAAAAGTTAAACCTACTGTTGCTTTATCCAAAAAGTTACATTAGTATATGTATAATTATTTTCTTAACTATATTTAACACGAAGGATTAATTTCATATATACACTTACAAACTTCAAAAATTTCATATATACAACCAAAACTAAAAATATCATGTATGCCCTTACAAAGTAGTTAAAACATCATATATACCCAATTCATTAAAAACAATCTAATAAATGATAATTTTACCCTTATTTTTTTTACTTCAAGTTTTCATATATGCTCATCTTTTTAACCTCATATTTTTATACAATACATTTTTAGCTTAAATTTATTTTTACCCTTTTTATAATATTTTTTTATTTTTACCCATAAACAATAGTATGCTAGAAATGAGTAAATATAATATTTGAAATTAAACGTTATATATGAGATTTCAAAGTTTTAGAAAAATAAAGGTGAAATTGTCATTTATTAATTTGTTTTTTAATGAATTGGGTATATATGATATTTCAACTACTTTGTAAGGGTGTATATGATATTTATAAATTTGCATGGGTATGTATCATTGTAGGGGTATATATGAAATTACCCCTGCACACAAAAACTAATTACTAAAAAACCAGACGAAAGTGGTAACCCAGCACGAATTGTTAATTTCGACCCATGCAGAAAGTACACATGTTACCCAAACCCAACCCCCGTTTTGCAACCTCTAAGTTAGAAAATGCTCAAGCATAAGCACTCACATCTCCAACACTTGCACCCTTGGCATTGTTAAGGAAGGAAACAAGATTGTCAGCAGGATGAGAAACAACAGCACAAAGGACACCGGCCACGTATCCACCGGCAAAACTAACTCCAAGTTGCAGGGATTTGCTGCACTCGTTCTTTGGTGTAGGGATCGCGTACTTGTACATCATCTCCACAATTGTCTCAAATGAAGCAAATTTCATCATCGTGTCTGCACATACCAAACAGTTAAGGTAAACTTGTGTAATTATGTTGACTTCAAAAACCAAGAAAAGTGAAAAAAGTTTCTGGTGATGTTGCAGTAGTGATAAATGATAGGAGTGTAATGACAATTTAAGTATCACATAGTACAGATAATAAAATCTACATTGAGTAAAAAAACATTATGCAAACAACTGAAAAATAACGTGGTTCTAGTTTTGTGTGCTGGTGGTTACAGACTTACAGTGATACATACAACAGCACAAGTAAAAATATATGCACTTTTATAGCACATCCATATATCAGCCTTGCTGAACATGCAAACATGCCATAACTCGTATTTGAGAAAGTAACATACTGAATCTAACAATCTGCTGCTAATGTAAACGAAAGTAGAGGCCATAAATGAAACACAATAGCAACGAACAATTACTCCTTCACATTAATTCAGAGCTAGTATGATATGTTTCTTTGTTTCTTATGTATTACTTTTTAGCAGAAACTAAGTGAGCACAACATATTGCAAAAACTTGCATCTCATATGCCTCACAACTTACATGGTATTTGACGTCCCCAAAGCGGTACCAATCCCTTGTACAACCTATAATATGTAGCAAAACTTAGAGAGGTGAAAAATTATTTAAAAAAAACAAAAACCTACATAATAATTTTCTCCAAAGAAAACCAAGGGAAATAAAAAAAAATAATATGCATACCCAAGTACGCCTTCAGATCTGACAAACTTTGGAAGTCCATCTCCCAAACCCCTGGCAAAACCAGGTTGTGTTTGGACACGAACCTTCACTGCCTCCATAGGACAAAGAGCCACATCAGCAATGACCTCAGCGGATGCTGAACCAGCAAGGTAGATCAAAGTCTTGTACTTGGCAGCATACTCTGGGCCAGCAATGTCGGAGTAATATTTCTTGAAGAATTCGTAGAAGCCAAATTTGCAGGCACCCTGAGCACTGTAACCAAGCAGGGTAGGGACCCATCCCCTAAAGAATCCCCTTACACCTTGCTCCTTCAATAGAACTCCGAAACCAGATGAGATGCTCTTATATTTAGCTGGGTCAATCTGAGTGATCAACGAAAGATTTCAAGGATCAGATGTTATGAACACATAAAAGAAGACCATTGACAGAATTGGCATATCATAAAACATTTAGCAGATGCAATTTGCCACACAGTATAAGGTTACAGAATTTGCTAGTACACCAATGACTCTGAACCTAATCAGAACCCTTTAGTGGTGTTGTATACGTGTATATCCTTAAATGTAACGGGGGTGCAAATGACCAACATTTGTGGCTCAATGGGAATGCTCGTGACATTCAAACCAGCTCAACTAAGCTACAAGGACTACTTAAGTTAAGGGATGCACATAACAGTCATCGCTTCATCGTTAAATCATGTCCACTTATTGTTATTGTTATATAGTCGAAAAGAGCTAGAAATAAATATACACAGCACATATATTCAACAACACATCTCATCTCTAGCTCATCTACTTTCACAATGGAAACCAATAAAATCACATATAAAAGACGACGCTAAGTTGCAACTGCACAGTTTTCAGCACTAGATACCCAATACGCATATACAAAGCACATAACACACCTATTCCATGCAGAAATGCAGATTGAAAAATCACACCTTACCAGAGTTGTCAAAAGCGAGCGCTTTTGGCGCCTAGGCGTTTTTTCTGGGCGACTCGCATTAAATGCGCTTATGGTTCCTAGGTAATTATAGCGCAGACATTTCATCCCATGCGTATTTATTGTTTCCTGCTTTTTATTTTTTTTTTAATTGGTAATTTCAACTTTTTCTGCAGTATTTATAGGGCTGTAAGTTTAAGTTCGTATATCACATTATCACCAAGATTATTCAGTCCTTAATATCAGGACTGTTCAGTTCTTGTTATCAATATTCAGGTTTGTAATATTCCAGTTTATCTCAGTTTCTTGTCTTACGATTATGTATTTCTTGATTATGTATTTCTTACTAACGAGATATATGAATATTGTTGTAACAAAATATAGAAAATGGCTGATGCTGGACCCTCAGAATACAGGAAGACTGACCCTGGTTGGAAGTATAATTTTGTGGTAAATTCCAACGACAAGAATGCCATCACATGTAAATTCTGCATCTTCAAAGCGTACTTTAATTGATGAAGATAGTGAAGAAGACCAAGTGGAGGAGGCTGAACCGTATGTAATTGAAGTTGATGACACATCTGATGGTTTTGGTTATTGATGAAGATGATACTTTTGATGATTGATGAAGATCTTTTGGATTTCAAGTAACTTTTTGTTTTCAAGTTTGAACATTTTCGTTTTAAGTGTTTTGTTATCTGAGACTTTTGAAGTGCTAGTATTAATGTTATTGTTTTCGTTTTGAGTACTTTATTCCCTTAATGAATTTTTATATTTAAGTGCGCTTTTTTTTTCTCGGGCCCACGCTTTTTTTGCGCCTATCGCCTAGGCCCTAATCGGTGCCTATGCGCCTAGAGTGCGCTTCGCGCCTTTGATAACTATGCACCTTACACCTAATGTATGTACAAGATCACAAAATTAAGCATCTCAAAACTACTCAAACTCGCAATTAAGTTACCTAAACTCTACTTAAATTATTCTTCAATCAAGTAGACTTCTGGTTGTTCAGATCAACAATCATACCCATAGGATAAACAATTAAAGAAACGATAAACTTATCATAAATCACGTGTGAATCACTAGTGAATTAGCAATTACTCAATGATTAGTTTATACCTGTAAACAGATAATAAATGATAAGATATAATAACAAAACCCTCATAAATGTGATATAAACGTTTCCAATAGGTAAACACTAAATAAAACATATAATCCATCAGAATAACTCAAATCCGTAATTGTATGCAAACCAAACTCGCATCCAACATAACATAACCAGTAGATGATAAACGATCATATCAATCGTAACAAACTACAACCAACAGATCCACAACGGCTGGCAGTAAACGTTAAACATCTATACAGCAAAACATCATAACACAATGGCATAAAAAACGATACTAACCTAGCTTCAAACAACAAAAATCAAAAACCGATACATGTTAAAACATCATGACACACGAGCATAATAACATAACCGGTACATGATAAAACAATCAATTCAAACTGAACAAACTACAACCAACAGATCCACAACAGGCGACAGCTACCGGTAAACGTTGAATAACTATACAGAAAAAACATCATAACACACTAGCATAAAAATTGATACTATTCTACCTTCAAACAGCAAAAATCAACCACATCAGAACAAAAACAATTCAACCGGTACATGATAAAACATCATAACACACGAGAACAATAACATAACCGTTAAATGATTAAACAATCAAAATTTAAACGGAAGAAAATGCAACCAACAGATCCACAACAGCCATCACTAAACATTAAACAGCTATACAGAAAAAAAAAACATCATAACACGAAATCATAAAAAACGATACAAATCTACCTTCAAACAACAAAAATCAAATCTCGGAACGAAATACAACCAACAGATCCGAAACAGCTATCACTAAACATTAAACAACCATGAAGAAGAACACCATAACACAATAGCATAATAAATCACACTAGTCTACCTTCAAACAACAAAAACTACTTCAAAATCAACCAGATCAGAACAAAATCAGTTACCTGCATGTTACATTTCACAAGATCAAGAGGAGTAACCGTCATATGAGTGAGTCCACAGCTGAGAATACCTCCAACAGTACAAGCAGCATAAAACCGAGGAGAATACATCTCGATCTTGCCGAGAGGCTCGTTCGGAGCAGGAATCACGAAGCTATTTTGCTGTTTAGCCGGTGAAGTTGAAGGAAACAAGCTAGGGTTTGATGTTTTCGTCATTAGCAGGCTGCTAGGAGAACTGGAAGAAGTGTAGATGAAATTAGGGATGAGAGATTGACGAGAGGTGTCGGAAACCGCCATTGTTGTGGATCGGAGAATGCGATTTGAGTGATGACGGAGACGGAGACGACGACGACTCAAATCGCTGAGATTGTGTTCTCCGTTCCGAGAATGGTGATGGAAATGGCTGCCTTTTTATTTACCAATGCAGCAAGTTGGTCTAGCCCTAAATTTCAGCCAATAGCATGCCTTGTTGCTTTACGACGTCGTTTTGATTTGATGTCATATTCTTCCAACTTGCTTGGGAGTTGGGATGATTAAAATAAATTTTTTTTTTTTTTTGAACGGCAAATTTGGATCACTGACGGACCACTGGAGTATCATCGTGCCACCAGCAGAACCATCCGATCATATCCATCTCCACTAGGCAATAATGACTATACACAAATTCAGGAGGAAACCCAATAAATCTGGGAAAAACCCCCTTTGTGAGAATCAAACCCATGACCAATTGGTCATATGCCTTATCCCACCACCAAGATACCACTAGGCTATAATGTCATGGGTGATTAAAATAAATATTAAAAAAGGGAGGTTGGGATGATAAAAGAGAGGTGTCTTCGACTATGCGTCACTACAAATAATAAAATAAAGTAAACTTCCGTTTTGCTCTTTATGTTTTGGTCACTTTAACGGTTTTGTCCCAAACTTTTAAAAATAGTTATTTTCCTCCAATAGTTTGCTATGGTTTTTCCATTTTGCTCCATGCGAGGAGTGAAATGGAAAAACAGACAAATTGGATGGAGTTAGAGGCGGGGAGCAAAATGGAAAAACCATAAAAAACTATTGGAGGAAAATGGCTATTTTTAAAGGTTTGGGCCAAACCGTTAAAGTGAACAAACCACAGGGAGCAAAACGGAAGTTTACTCTAATAACAATTATTAAAAGTTTAAGACTTCGTATTAAGGGGAACCAGTGGCGGAGCTTGACCAAAAGTTTCGAGGGGGCGGAAAGTCATGGGACCCAATTTATATATTGTATAAATATTTAGGCAAAATAATTGGTGGGACAATCCTATATAATTTAAAAATTTTCGGACAAAAAATAGGAATTTTACACTTCTAGGGGGTTGGGGCAGGTGCACCCCCCACTTTACACTATGCTTCGCCATTGAGGGGAACCTTAACTTTTAAGTGATAGTATTTGTATTAGGGGGGAACTTTAACTTTTAAGTGATAGTAAATTTGATACTGCGCGATCGGGAGGTTAAGGGTTTGAGTTATGAAAACAGCCTAATACATAAATGCATACAGGAGAGGGTCGGCTTAATCATTTTTGGGACCTAAGACGGAGTAAAGAAAAAACGGGGCCTTTTTACGAATGTTATTATCATCTATCTGTTGTGGTTAATTAAAGTTACCAAGTTTATTTCCTAAAAATTAATTACTTGTTGTAATTCAGCCCCATATATAATATAATTAAACATTCTTGCTAATATCAATGGTTTACATAAAGGCGTAGGGTTCATTATGGGTAAAAGGGTCTTTTGACTTGAAAAAAGGAAACGTCAAACACACCACTCGTTGTCACATAAATGATAGAAGCCTCTGAAACGCCAGAATGATAAAGTCTCTGAAACGCAAGAGACTTTATTTCTTTTCATTTATTGTAAAGAACTCCCACCAAAAAATACACGCCTAAAACATCACTATATAAAGGAACAATGCATCATTTTCATTTATCATGCTAGAAACAAACGTGATTCTCTACAAAACGCCAAACCTTAAAAACTTCAAAACACACAACAAAAAATGGCAAACATCACCTCTTGGATGTTCAACGCATCAATCAATAGGTTTGTTATCAAATTCGACGATAGAAGAATGGTGATGATGAAAAATGTAAAAGCCATACTGAACATGGAAGAAGATGTTCAAAGGGGGATACTAGAACTTGGCATTCCTCTGGATAACTTGTGTGACAAGACACAGACTGTGATAAAAAGATTGACAAGAAAATTTCAAGGGAATAATCAAAACCAAATGATGCACAAATATCCTCAGTCGTTTAAAGACAAGTAGTCCAGTAATGAAGCTACTGCTGAATTTCGGGACGAAATTCTCAATCAAGTTGGAGATGATGTGACACCCTACGAAAACGCTTAGCTAATTCAGTAACCGCATGCTAAATTTCGGGACGAAATTTCCTTCGACTTGGGGATAATGTGACAACTCGCACGTTTCACCTCATATCATTTCCTTTCATGTTTCACTGTACGATGTAATTACGTATGACTAATATAAGATCTGGTATTAACGAAAAGTGTTAAAATATTTGGATTTGGATTTGAACTTATATGTGTGTATAAATGTTTAGAATTAAAAGTGTAGATGCATATGTCTGTAGCCTTCGTCGAGTATTGAGTCTTATATGTATTTATGTTTGAGCATGTTAGTTTTGTTTTGTAAGCCTTCGTACGAAGGCAAGATAGTTTAGTTTAGTTGGTTCGAAGGAAGCCATGCCCTGGCTTCGTACGAAGCCACACAAGCTTCATACGAAGGCCCTTGATGTCTATATATAGGGGCAGTGGGTTCTAACGAAACATAACTTTTGGCAACTTGATGCGAAGTGCTGCCAAATTTCTCCCAGCTCTGTATTTTTGCTAAACCATCAATGAGAATGAACTTTAACGGTGTATGCTTGATTCTTATGTTTATTACACGCACGGATTCCGCACGTAGCCTGTAGTTTAACCGAAACCGGTCTGAGCGCATAAGTTGAAAAGCGATCACGGTCCTTGTTAGTGCACTATGTCTATTGACTTCGTCTTGTATCAAGTCAAGAAATGAGATAGGATAGGATAACCGGTGTTCGAGGTGCTAGAAACAGTTTTTGAGGAAATAGGTGATGATTTCGCTTGAAAGTATCAAGTGACATTTCAAGCGAAATCATAAGGAATTGATTTCGCTTGAAGCATACTTGATTCTGTTCAAGCGAAATTTCACTTCTATATATAGGTACACTTGGTTATTCATTGGTAACTTTCGGATCTGAGTAGCGAAGCTCTGTCGGATCGTCTCTAGGTTGTAAATCAGTTTTATATCAATATAAGAGACATTATAATTACATCGAGTGTCCGTTTCACTGATTCCGCCTTTGAATCGGATTACAAGCTCTTCTGAACGACTCAATCGGGTCAAACAACGATCTAACAAGTGGTATCAGAGCAGGAGCTCGATTGCTTTGATCAAACAACAAGATTCGTACCAGATTTCAACGTTTTCAGATCTGAATCGCATCATTTCTTCTTCATCTACTCTTTCTTTCACGTTTTCTATGGATTTTCGTCAAATTGATTGAGATTCTACGGTCCGAATTGGATGATATTTTAGTATGATGTGCGAAAATAGTTGATAATCAATCCTGCCAAGTTTCAGATACAAATTCCTAGCCGTTTAGGAGAAATCTGAATTTTTAGGTCCGATTTCGTGATTAGCAGCAGGATTTCGCTTGAATCAGTCATAATTCAGCAAGGTTTCGCTTGAAATTCAAGCGAAATCCTTAATCAGTTAGATTTCGCTTGAGTAAAGCTGATGATTTCGCTTCAAAACTGAACATCTTTGGATTTCGCTTGAATGAACATCTTTGGATTTCGCTTGAAACAGTAATATCGGATTTCGCTTGAACAGTATAAGTGCTGATCTCGCTTCAGAACTGATCATTGGGGATTTCGCTTCAAGTGATAAATAGTTGATTTCGCTTCAACTAGTCTACAGTTGATTTCGCTTCAAGAGACCAATAGTTGATTTCGCTTCAAGAGGCAAACAGTTGATTTCGCTTCAACTGTTCAACAAGTGATTTCGATTGAATTTCTTATTTCGCTTGAAAAGTGAAATTTCGTGTCGAGATTATTTCACGTCAACTGTGTATCAGTCTGTTTCAGGATATTATTGTGTATACTGATTGTTTGTTTGTTTGTTTGCAGGTGATTTGAGGTGATTTACACGGCACAAATACCAAGAATTCAAAATGTTTGATGAACTGGAAAACACTAAATTTGAAAGAATAAACAATTGGACATGTTGTTCTTCTTCTGAGAAAAAGGAGGTTTTAATTGAAAGATTTGAATATTTCATGTGTCGAAAGGATGAAACGTTGGATGAGTTGGAAATACGGTTTAAAATTTTAATGGACAGTTTGAGAAACAAGGATATTAGAATATCAAATGATGAACAGATATCGAAATTGGCAAATGCATTACCTGCTAAATGGGATAAATTTTTGGTTGAGCTAAAAAGGGAAGATTTTTTCCAAGAACTTTATCCAAAACAGTTTTTTAATGAGGTTAATGGAGAGTCTCGTAAGGAATATAAGAAAAAGAAGGAAATTTTGACCGAAATGGAAAAGAATTTACAAAAATTGGAATTGGATGTAATTACTGAAATTGATAATAGAATTCGTGTGTGTCTTGAAACAAAGAGTATTCTGAAATATGATATTAAAAGGAAATGTTATATTGATGAAAGTATGAATCCTTTTGATTTCGTTAAACTCTTTTGTGCAGGAACATTTAGGATGGAAACAAAGAAAGAAGCTGATGTTGAAAAGATGAATGAAAAGTGCTCAAAATGTGATAAACTTGGAGCAGACAATGCCAAATTCTTGAGTGATGCGGAGAATTTGAAATTGGAAAACAAAGCTTTGAAAGACGGGAAGAAAACCGATGATGAACAGATTCTGGAGTTGCGTTTGAACTGTGATAAACTGAAATCTGAAAATGACAAACTTTTGGAGAATGTAGAGAGTTTGTCATCAGAAAACAAAAATTTTAAAAAATTTGAAAATGATTTCAAAAGTCAGTTAAAGATTTTAGAAGATGAGAGAGATATTTTTGGTAAAGATAACCTTGAAAAACAAATTGAAATCAATTCTCATCTTGCTAAAATCATTCAGCTTGAAAAAGAAGCTGAAAAAGCTCGGATTATAATCAAAGAGCTTGAGAATAAATTGAAAGTTTTGTGAATTATACTTCACATGTTTGTCCAAAACCGATCAATTCTGTTCCAATAAGTGACAATGTCACAAATTTTGACAAAGTCAAAATTGAAGATTGTGATGAAATATCTGATGATGAAAAAGAAAAGAAAAGAAAAATATTTTTAGATTTACAAGAAAAATTTAAAAATACTGTTTTGCAATCTACTGAAACAGGTGAATGTTCTAAACAAAAACCTGTTAAGAAGAGTGTAGAACAGAAACAAAAAGATAAAAATTTGAAAAATCCTAAAAATGAAAATAAAAGCTCATCAGATAAGCCATCCAATCATTATAAAAAATCACAAAAATCTAAAAAGGAAAACTCACAACATGTTGGTAATAAGTGGTGCAGATTTGACCACAGTGCTCAAAAGACAAATTCAGCATTGAAGAGGAGAAATGATTATAACCAAGCCAAACAATGTTATAATTTGAAGGTTTGGACTGACCAAAGTGGATGGTACGATAACAGAGTGTGCTACACCTGTGGTGTTAGAGGACACATTGCTGTTAACTGCCAGAATTGGAATTTTGAAACACGAAGATGCTATAATTGCCATATCAGAGGTCATATTGCCAGAGATTGCCCAAAGAGATCGATGGGAAGATCGAGGGTTGAATCTCAGAGAACGGTAAAGAAACCAGTCACTGTCAAGCCCTATGAACAGAAGGTTCTAAAACCTAAAGTTCAGGATCAGATAGTTCTAGAAAAGAAAGTAAAGCTTTCACAGGGGCAGAGAGACAGACTGAGGAAGAAGAGGAAGAAGGCGAGAGAATATTTGGAGAAGATTTTGTCTTCGGGTTCACCGGTTGGTTCGAATAAAAGTTCTGATGAATCGATTCACTCGACAGCAAAGTCAAGCAAATCGAATTCTTCAGATACAAATCTGAGGACAAAAGAGAAAAAGGAAAAGAAGAAAATGGTCGGCGATGAATTTGATGTTTCAAAGTCAGACAAGCCATTATCAGGCGATGAATCTGACTTATCTAAGTCAGATAAGCCAAGTTCGGGCAATGAATCTGATTCCACAAAATCAGATGAGCCACAAGTTGAGGTAAAGAAGGAAGAAACTGTTCTTTTGATGAATGATGAAAAATTTCCTCCATTACAAGCCACAAACACAAAATTAAAAGGTGTTGATGCTGGAAAAATGTTTAATAGCAATGTTAAACATATTTTTAGTAAGATGGTTGATGGTAAGGAAAAAGGAGTGAAAGAGTTTTATGAAGAAAAGAGAAAAGCTCAAAATACACCCAAGGACAGTCAGGCTTGGGTGAAACTCTTCAAATAGAAAAATCTGACTTGCCGGAGCTTCCAGGTTGGTAAGTGTGAAGCAGGTATCGGCATCATTCTTGAGAAATTCACAGGATGGTAACTGTGATATTTCGTGTTACTAGTGGTTAATCAAGGACATTAAGTTGTACTTGATTTTCTACAAGTGATTGTGATGTTTGATCTTATATTGTTAAAATCTGTACAAAATTGGTTAAAAGAGATCAAGGTTATGAGATGACCCCGAACCCACAAGTGATGGGTAAACAAACTAATTTTTCCGGAAAAACCATTCTGATTAAAACAAACTTAAGTGTTTTGAAATCATAATGGGAAAATAGTTTGTTGTAAGGGGAAGTGTTGATTGAATATGCCGAAACCCTCACGGCTGAACAAACATGATTATTTTCATCAGATTGGAAAACGGTTTTCAAACTGTTAAGATCAATGTGTTGTAAATCATGGGGGTATGTATATTTTCTGCAAAACAGAGCACATGAAGCAGAAAACGGATGGCGAGACAAAGCTATCAGTGTTGGTTGTCAAATTTTCTTTAAATGATTTTGCATTTTAGGGGGAGTAATATTGTTAGAAAATACAAAAACATTTGAAATTTTGAAAAAGTCAAACACATGATAAAATTCAAAAATTGAGTTTTGCGTAAAAAGAGGAAATGATAGTACATCAGTAGACTATCACAGTACGCTAAAGAAATGGAAGGTTTAAATGTGTTAAACGATCTCACCGTGGATGTGTCGGTAGGTTTTTGCACATTTAGTAAACTTTTTCGGGATTTAAACCTAAATTCAAACACTTGCTTATTTCGTGGGGAACACTACTTGGATATATAGGTAACCCCTGAAATCTCGTTTGAAAGGTTTCGTATTCTGATATACAGGTTTTTATACTCAATAATGTCTGGGGTATTATTCCGGGACTTCTGCTGAACGGTAGTTCTGACCTAGTCCTCGAATAATACTTTCTGCAAATGCTTTGAAACATAAGCATTACCCTCAGCATATATGATAAGACAATAAAATTGCTTAGCAATGCTGTTGTAAAAAAAGATCCTCTAAAGGGGACACACCCACAAGTTGAGTCATGATCTCTCTGCTGAACGGTAGTTCTGACCTGAGCTCTCATGATTCTTCATAATTTATTAACCCCTTACAGATATCATTTGTGTTATAATTGCCTGTAAGACTGAATATTGGGATCTGGATACGGGAGTATATTCAAGAGGTGGGACACATGAATGAGTTTAAGTTCTTAAAACATCTAATTCGTATCCTGAATCAGTTGAAATTTGTGTGAAAATTTAAGTGGATCAGTATATCGACAATCTAAGTGAATTGTTTAAAACATAAAGTGTTTTTAAGCTCAATGGTACTTGTGATTTGTCAAAAACTGATATGATCCTCTGTCGCATACTCAAACAAAAATATTGTCTGTAAATATGTTTGTACATATTTCTTTACTGCTTTATATTTCAGAAAATACAAAAAGATTTTGATTTCTGCTTCATTTTTGACAACTGATATCTGAATTGCTAAGTTTCAAAATCTAAGTTAGCTGATTGTGTTTCTGAAAATAAAACAAGTTCATTAAATTGAAACTTGAATTAAAATCAAAAATTTCAAAAACAGTTTGTGATATCTCCAAGGTCATTAATTTGGACTTGGATGATTGACTGTGAGGGAGTTGGATTCTTTAATATTGCTAAATCTATGAAGTTTGTTGATAGGGGGAGTGGATTAGAGAATTTGATTGAGAATTCAAAATGCTGTTATTCATAAATGTTTGAGAAATTGCAGATGATAGTCCAGATTACGATCCTGAAAGCAGAGTCTAAGGGGGAGTCTGAAGACAAGTTTGAAACAAAGAAAAGCTTGTAGATGGAAAGCTAGGTGTCGATCCCAAAGCACGGAAGCTTGATGAAAGGGGGAGCCTGAAGCTGATAGGAAATGAGAAGGCAGAATGATCAAGACTGAAGAAGGTGTCATAACAGAGAATAGTTACTGAAGACTTCGTCAATATCCAAGGGGGAGTCTGTTAGTGCACTATGTCTATTGACTTCGTCTTGTATCAAGTCAAGAAATGAGATAGGATAGGATAACCGGTGTTCGAGGTGCTAGAAACAGTTTTTGAGGAAATAGGTGATGATTTCGCTTGAAAGTATCAAGTGACATTTCAAGCGAAATCATAAGGAATTGATTTCGCTTGAAGCATACTTGATTCTGTTCAAGCGAAATTTCACTTCTATATATAGGTACACTTGGTTATTCATTGGTAACTTTCGGATCTGAGTAGCGAAGCTCTGTCGGATCGTCTCTAGGTTGTAAATCAGTTTTATATCAATATAAGAGACATTATAATTACATCGAGTGTCCGTTTCACTGATTCCGCCTTTGAATCGGATTACAAGCTCTTCTGAACGACTCAATCGGGTCAAACAACGATCCAACAGTCCTCATAAGTGGTATCAGAGCTTGGAGGCCGGATTCGTGACAAAGGATCATCATCTACCGGAGATTGCTACTGATTTGAGCCGATTCAAATCAGAATTCTTCTATCTTCTACTACTTCTCTCTTCTTTTTGAGTTTTTGAGACTTTTAAGACTTTGGACCTAAAATTCAAGTTGAATCCACGGATAGATTCAACTGAATTTTTGATATTCTATGCGAATTACATCATTAATCAATCCTCTAGAGTTTCAGACTTAAAATCAACCTAAATCAATCAAAATCAGCTAAAAATCATGAAAACATAACATCATTCTTCGCAGCTTAGTCTCGTACGAACGCAAGCTCGTATGAAGGCACAGTTCTTAGTTATTATTGTTGAAAAACTTGATATGTTCGAAGAGACTGTTGTAGCTTCGTACGAAGACACGGGGCTTCGTACGAACGCACAGAGTTTTGAGTGATTAGTCTGATTTGTTGGTTCGAACGAACACACTATTCCAGCTTCGAACGAAGATTGTTTACTTGTTACTTTCACTTAAAAAAATTGTCTAAGTGTTTGAAATTTTCAGGTACCAGTTATTGCTGACGAATTCTTGAATCCATTCTCTAACACGTATGCTTTCAACAGTACTGGAACAACTTCTTCTGACGTAAATCCAAAAACCGCAACGAAAGCGATTTCTGAATCGCTCAATGTCGACAACGCGTACTGAACGTACAACAAACCTCCAAAGTTTATGAATATAGAGGATTACAACCGATGGGCAAAACGGTTTGACAACTGGTTGAGGGCATTCGCGTATGATAGTTGGAAGTTGATTCAAGTGGGGTACACGACTACTAATACAGTGTATACAAATTTGAGATCAGATGAGCAAGAACTGTTTATCTCCGAACAAAATGCAATCACATTACGTCATCAATCGGTTCGGGATGACATCATTTCACTAATTGATTATGACACATCGAAACAGTTGTGGGAAGAACTAAAGAAGAAGTGTAAAGGAGGTGAGGAAATTGTGAAAAACAAGAAATCTCTACTCAAAAAGGAATTTTATCTCTTTGCATGTATGAAGGGTGAAAGCGTTCGACAGATGATCGAGAGATTATGCCATCTGAAGGTTGAGCTTGGTTGGTTTGGGATAAAAAATGATCAAGAAGAAATCGTCGAGAAGCTATTTGAAGCATTAACAAATGAGCAAGATTGTCAATATTACGCGATTGTTCTAAAAAATACCAAAGAAATGAAAGATATAACTCTAAGCTGGCTAATTGAAAAGTTAGAAGGTCACGAACTTGAAATCAGAAAGCAAAATAAAATGAACAATGCCACATATCAACAAAATGTAAACCTATATTAACGTGGTAGTATGTTGTCAAACACTTCGTCACCCAAAACAGCATTCGGTGCCAAGAATTCCAACGATACATCTAAAGGTAACTCAGGTGGTGCATCAGCGGGTACAAGTGGTTTTGGTTATCAAAGTTCGAGTTCAAGCACGCCGGCTCAGTCTACACCAAATTTGAATCAGAGTCAAAGTGGCTTGAATCTGAATGTTGTCCAATGTAACATTGCGGTAACCTCAACAATGCTCAAAACTTCAATGCTGAAACCACAAAGTAGCAAATGGCCTTTTTAGCTTCAATCCTTGAGTCGTACGAGAGTTTAGTCGCAGTAAAGATTGGGAATGCCAACCTGACCAAAGAGTATTACGACCAAATCGATCCCGAGGAAATGGAGCTTATTGATATAAGGTGGTGTATGGCCAGCGTCATTCACCGTGTTCAACGCTTTATGGAAATTACCGGGAGGCAATCTATCGGTGGGCCATCTACAAAGTTGGGTTTTGATAAATCAAAAGTGACTTGAATCAAATGTAAGCAAAAAGGTCATTTTAAACGTGAATGCAATAATTCTGCTGTTGATGAAACTGCCAATCTGTTTCAAGACGATTGCTATCGAAAAGCAGTGTATCATCGGAACAGAGAAGAACCACCGAAGATGAGGCAGATTGAAGACAACCCGGTGAAAGAAAAGTCGAGGGCGTTGGCGGTTATCCAAGATGATGAAGGCTTCAACTGGAATGATTTTATTCCAGATGAAGATCAGATAGGATCTGCTTTCGTAGCTGATATAACGCCGGTGACTTTCAATAGAGAGATTGTACACGTAAGAATGAACAAAATTCACCGAGCATACAAAGAAGCTGTAAATGCAAAAAGATGGGATGCTGATAGGGAGTGTTATTTGGATCCAAAAGGATATGTATGTTAGATCCAAAAACGATTGACTTTGAGGCTCTAGTGAAGTTGATTCCGACTGCAGAGGAGGAGAGATTGAAGAGAGAAGCTGAAGAAAAGGCTGAGAAGGAGAGAAGAGAATTCTGAGAAGATAGTTAAGGAAATCATTGATGTTAATGTGGAGATGACGGCCGAGAACTTGAAGAAAATGGCTGATCAAGTATTGTTGGCAAAAGCATTTGAGGTAGACACCAAATCTGCTTCTGAGTCAGAGTCATCTAGCAAGGTCAGTTCGGTCGGTCCTAATGTTGAATCAGGTAAGGCTCAGGATACAAAAACTGAGAGTGATTGCAGAAATTGCATGAAGGCATGCAAAGTCTGTAACACGAATGAGTATGTGTTAAAATCTAACATCCAGGACTTAACCGATAAAATCAACAACTTGAAAAATGATATGGTTTTAAAAGACAGATTGTGAAAAGTTCTAAAGAAAGAAATGATGAATTGACAGAAAAGATAAAAACCGATGAAAAATATGTTGAGAATTTCCGAAAAGAAAATGAGAAACTTGTGCTTGAAGATAGAAAATTAACCGAGGCTTTTGAAAAACTAAAAAGAACAATTAAAGATTCAGACTTAAGAGATTTTCAAACTCGGTAAGAAAACATTCAATTAAAATATGTCATTCAAGAAAAGGAGAAACAAATTAACATTCACCTGGATGAAATCGCAAACTTAAAACTTTAGATCGAATAAGTCAAGATTGAGAATGAAAGAATCAATCTGAAGTTGAAAGGTTATCACTCCGCCAGCTTTATTCTTCAACATATTGTCCCGAAACCCGTCGGGAAGAACAAAGATGGTGAAGATGTGTATCAAAATGGAACTGGGGTCGGGTATCATCAAGTTCCACCACCCATGAACAACTTTACTAAGAAACAGTTTGGGATGGAAAAAGAGTTGCATATGAATGTGAAAGGTGAAGTTAACAACTTGCCTGAAAATATAGACATCACATATAGTGCACAATCCGATGAGGATAATGTTGAATCTTAGGTTGTGAAAAATGTGGTTAAAAATGTTTTGAAAACCGATAGCGACTCCACAATTTCAAATGAGGATGATGATTGTTTCCTAAACAATTATCTTCCAAAATCCAAGTCCAAGAACAACTTAAAGGACGAACCTACCCTGGTCATGTACCAGGTGAGTGGTTCTGATAAGTTGTACTCGAATGAGGAATTTCCAATTGAAAATGTAAATGTGGATAAACTTGAGAAAGTTTTTAAACTTGTGGAGATCGATGTGTCAGAAATTGATAGGTTGTCAAGTTCAAAAAGATTTTTGAATTTTCAAAAGGATAAGTCTTACTATAACAAACCCAAAATTCCACTACGTTTTCAAAACAACAATCAGAACAGAGGGTTCAACGAGCAAAGGGATGGTAAGAACTATCAAAGAAGAAATTTTCAAAAGTCAAAATTCGTTAAGAAAACAACATTTGTGAGAAGTTCAAGTTCTATGAATGAACAAGAATCGGAATTTTTTTCGAAATCAAATAAAGAATTCTTTGCGAAGAAAGCTTCACAAACACAGACTGAAGGTCCCAGTCAGGTTACTGACAACCGGACATCTTTAAATGCAATGAGATTGGACATTTTGCACGAAAGTGCACCAACTCAAAACCTAAGTCTGTGGTTGTTGAAAACATCAAGAAACCAAATGATGTAAAGGGCAAGGCGCCAATGTTTGTTGAAAAGAAGATTCAGAAACCTGAAAATGTTAAAATCAATGTTAAACTAGTTAAACAACCTGTAAAGAAAAATGGCGAATCTTCTAAACGTTTTACTCCACAACAACAAACTTGGAAGCCTAAGTCCGAGGCAAAAACACCTGAGCCGAAAGTGAAACAAACTACTTCGACTGCACAAGTCAAGAAGTTTGATCAAAAGGTTTCTAAAACTGAAACTCAAAAGAAACAGACAACTTCCTAAGAGTTCAACTGATGATAAGAAGAAACAAACTTCTTCGACCCCTCCGGTCAAGAAGTATGTTCCAAAAAATGTTCAACCAACAAAAGAGGAATTTTTCTTATATAAAGAGGTTGAGGTTGGAATAGGAAAGAGTTTGGAAGTGAATGATAAGAATTTTCCTCCTCTTTACACTACCACAACTCGCCTAAACGTTAAGCTACCCGAGTCAATGGAGGCTTGGGTTGCTTCATTTAACTAATTGTGTTTGAAACTTGCAGGAGCTCCCGAAATCAATCTCTAAATGGATAATGGATAGTGGAGCGTCTAGACACATGACGGGGAGAAATCCCCTATTGTACGATGTTCGTGGTTTCAATGGAGGTTATGTGGGTTTCCCTGGTAACCAGGGAGGTAGAATAATCAGGGAAGGGACGTTATCGAATGGTCTAGTGTCTTTTGAAAGAGTAAACTACATTCCAGAGCTGGAGAACAATTTACTTAGCATTTCCAAGATATGTGACAGGAAGTACACAACTCATTTCACCGATAAGGAGTGTCTGATTCTGAAGCCGGGATTTGTTGTCCCCGAAAAGTGGATCTTAATGCGAGCACCGAGAGAGAACGACTTGTATGTTCTAGACATGAGCACAACGACTACAACTACTGGTCAACCTCAGTGTTTCATTTCTAAGGCTACAGAAAAAGAGTCGATTCTTTGGCATCGCAAGATGGGCCACATACATTTATGAAAGATGAATCATTTGGTCCACAATGACTTAGTGAGAGGAGTCAATTTGAAAAGTTTCCACTTGGAAGGTGAGTGTATCAGTTGCAAGAAAGGAAAACAAACCAAGAAGTCTCACCCAATGAAGATTGAAAATTCAATAACTAAACCGTTGGAAAGGTTACACATGGATCTTTTTGGTCCTGTGAATGTAAAGAGTCTAACCGGAGATCTTTATTGCCTAGTGGTGACTGATGATTATTCGAGGTTCTCATGGGTAGTGTTCTTGAAGTCCAAAGATCAAACCTTCATGAGTCTGCTGAGTTTGTTCCGGAAATTAGAAAATCTGTACCATCAGCCAATTTGTCATATTCGCAGCGACAATGGTACGAAATTTAAGAACAACGATATGTCAGAGTTCTGCAACAAAATAGGTATCTTGCAAGAATTCAGTGCTTCGTACACTTTGCAACAAAATGGTATGGCAGAACGAAAGAGTCGGACATTGATTGAAACAACGCGTACTATGTTGGCTGACTCAAAATTACCTATGAATTTTTGGGCCGAAGCCGTATCAGTTGCTTGCTATACCTTGAATCGAGTACTGACTGTGAAAAGATACAACAAGACATGTCTTGAGCTACTTAACAATCGGAAGCCAAATCTTGAATATCTTGAACCGTTCGGGTCGCCCTGCACGGTGATAGATCCAGACGGGAAATTCGGTGCAAAATGCTTTGAGGGATTCTTTGTGGGATACGCTATTCCGCTCAGATGAGTTTATCTTCCAAGTCTCAAGAAAGTGGTTGAAGCTCAGCATGTGGAGTGCCAAGGTTATACAATGCCAATGAAAAGACCTGGTGACTCACGGTTGTTCAATTATGAGATGCTTTAGGAATCTTTCCATTTTCCTAAAGAACCATCTTTTGTCGATCAGATAAGGTTGTATCAGGATTACGAGTCTTCTCAAATGAAAAAAGGTATGACCAAGACTTCAAAGAGACATCACACGTCAAATGATCATGAAGCTGGTCCAAGTTAAACTCGTAAAGATGATGCAGAGGTACAACAAATATAACAACCCTCCTAAAAATTTTTCGACACTCCTAATATGTTTAAATTATCCCAATATGTCTTAAAACATACCCCGTAAGCGAAAACCGAGCCCAAAATACCCTATATAATTAAAAATAAAATAAAAACAAGAAAATTGTGCCGCTCGCGGGGCGCGAAGCCCCTAGGCAACTCAGTCGCGGGCCGCGACAGCTCAAACCCCAGGCCGCACCCCAAGGTGCCACGCGTCATAATGCGTGTGGAGGCTACGAGTCAACTCAGCAAAGCTATAGCCTAGTCTACAAGTCCTCGCGGGCCGCGAATCCTTTGGCTGAGGTATACGCAGGGCGCGACAAGGTCCGAATCAGGCCCTATAAATAGCAACCATCGGCCTTCAGTCCCAACTCGCTCCAAATTTTTCTTTCTCTCTCAATTTCTCTATAGCAGGTATTATTCTCGGTCATAATACCCCCTAAATAACGAAGTTCTGCCTCGTTGTAAGTATCATAACCCCCGGTTACGTATTAGATATGCTGCCCGATTGATCGAGGGTTCCGTAACGGCTGTCGTGGTTCTGCCCGACGTAGTCGTTGTGTTAGGATCTGAGTTTGGTTTTGATTGTGTTTGTTTGTATAATTTGAACAATGAATGAATATGAGATAATGTAAAGTGTAGCGGAAATGGAAACAAACTTTATAAACACAATCAAAAGGGAGAATAGTTTTGATAAACACATGCTTTTCATTAGGTCGAAAGATTACAAATCAAATCAAAAGATTACAATGCATGCTTACAACAAAACTCCCCCTCAGCCTGATGCTCCCTGGTTGATTGCACAAGATGAAAGGATTGGAGTAAAGGAGAAGAACTCACTCAGTCAATCAAATGTAACAGTACAGGGTACTGTTCCATTTATAGGCAAATCAAACCACTGAAGCATCTAAGCTGACGTCACCATGAAAGTGACATCTAACAACCTAACAACCTATAACCACTGTTCTTATACAAATATTGCTAATCTTAACCACTGACTTTATACAAAACAAGTGACACACTAAACTACTGCTTTCTCCTTTCATCAGTGCTTTCCTCAAGGTTGATCAGTCCTTGAGTGGGCAGTCCTTTAGCATCAGTAGATTGAACCAGCAGTGTTTACTCCTTATCAGTCTTCAGGGCTTCATCAGCAGTTTGAAGGACAACAACTGTTGTATATGGACAGTAGATAGAGGACATTAGATGTTATAAACACTTTCAAGGGGAAAGCCTGGTGTAAACTACTGCTTATGATGTATCCACTATTGTGAACCAGTTTTGGCTTTCATTATCTGTTCCTCTGATAGGGTTCAATCCCAACAATCTCCCCCTGGAACAGATAATGCCAAAACTCTTCATTATTTTGGATCTTTATTGTCTCATCAGAAGTTCCCAAACTTGTCCTTTAAACTGCAACTCAAAATCCATGGAACTTGTATCATCCTCATCCCTACACAGTATAAGCTCAAGGAGATCTTGTAGATCTTCAACACTCAGGCCCAGTGCTTGTTCCCTTGATATGTGCTTTACTTCTCCATTGGATCTGAACAGAGTCAATACATGGGTCCTTTGGTCAGGTATCCATTTTAGTATTTTTGAACCCAATGGGTTTCTTGGGAGAGGTTTATTTACTGATGAGTTTGGTGATGCTGGTCTTGTGATAATTTGTTGAGCAGTGCTCTGAGCTTTTGCTAGTTCAGAATCTCCAGCTGTATTTTGTTTGAAAACCATTTTGATGATATCATTTGCTGCAGCTATATCTTTTGCAGTTTCTTTTTCAATCTGCTCTTGTCTCTTTCTTTGATCTATCTCAATGGCTGATACATCTACTGAAGTGAACAGTGGTTCAGAAGTATTGATCTGTTTTGGCTCTTTGTATTCAGGCTTCTGTGGTAAACTGGGATCTGTCATCCTTCTTTTCTTTAACCTTTTATAAGCCTCATCTGTGTATTGCCTTGTCCATTTTGCTATGGCTTTGGCAGGTCCAACCTTTGCATCCACCAGCTCTTGTTTCTTCCTCTTGTATTCTGTGGTAAGTTTATCAATGGCCTTTTTGTATTTGCTCCAGTTTGGAGCTGTCCTTTTCTGACCTGGATCATTATTGATCATCTTAATTCTATTAACTTCATGCTTTAGTGCAATGAGTGGCCATTCACTGAATTGCTCTTCATTAGCTGGATACAATTTTTCTCTCATAATAAATGCAAGATAATCCTTTCTCATTTCCTTTTATAGGATGGCTCCAGGTGGCAGATTTGACATTTCTTTGCTCAGGTCTTTTGCATAATCTTCCATTTGTTTGACCTTAGTGAGTAAAAATTCCATTCTTTCTTAAATGACTTTGTCACCTTGATCTTTGCATTCAATTCTAGCTCTTATATCTGCTTGCCTGGCTTTGAGTTTTAGATATGTATCCATATTTTCTGGGTTCCTGAAGCCCGTGAGAGAAGGAAATCTTCTTTTTGAAGGATCATCTTCTGTATAGAATTGTCTCATCTCATCCTTTATAGTTTCCAATTCCAGTGGATAACTTGCAGCAGTGGATACAAGGTTAGCAGGGTTTATTGCTTTGACTAAAGTTGGTGGAGTGGATGGTTGTGGCTCGATAACTTTGTAGGGTGTGGAGGATAAAGGAATGGGTGCTGGTATATCATCATTACCCTCATGAGATTTCTTTTTCCTTGTGTAAAGCCTTTTGGGTGAAGGGGGTTTTGGTTGTGATGTGACAATGGGTTGTGTGGTGATTGTTGAAATGGTGAGGGCAGTGGTAGATGGTTGACAAACAGCTATTGAAACAACTGGTGTTTCAACCTCTGTTGTCCTTACAACTACTGATGTGTCAGTAGATGTCTTCTGCTTTTCAGCAGGTGGTGATTTGGTGGGTGGTGAAGTGATTTTAGGTTGTGGTGGTAGGGCAGTGGTTGTGGTGTGTGTTGTAGTGGTGTGTGTTGAAGAGATGGCAGGTGTTTGACTGGCAGATGTTGAAACTACTGAGGTATCAGTTTTTGATACAACAGGTGTTACAACAACCGTTTGGGTGGAAGTTTGAGATTTGGTGGTTTGAGGTTTGGAGCCTTTGGGATGTGGTTTGGAGGCATGCTTTGTGGGTCTGGATGGTGTGGATTTGGGTTGCCTCACTTGTCTAGTGGGCTTCTTCTTTTCATCCTTAGGATTTTCATCATCCTTTGGCTCAGAAGTACCCTGTGCATTCAGCTCCATGTAAGCTCTTTTCTCCTGTTCCCACCTGGCTTTATCCTTAGCATCTCTATCTCTTTTAACACTTGCTTTTGCTTCTGCAAGTGCATTTGTGGTAGCATCAATTTTCTTACTACCATCTGGCAAAGGAATGTTTTTAGTCATGTTTTCTTTTTCTGGTTCAATATAGAGACCATCATCAATTCCCTTCTTCTTCCACTGCTTAATTTTCTCCCCCTTTTTGGCATTATCTGGAGGAAGTTTATCAATGAAGAGAACGGTGGGAGGAGCTTTGCCAGTGGTGTTCAGGATGTGGGCCTTTATAGCCTTGATGTCTGCTTGAGTATTTCTAAACCTTGACTCCATCATGTTTCTCAGCTCTTGAACATGTATTGCATGCTGCTGGTCAGCCATTTGTCTTTGTTGTTGGAGCAGGGGTTGGAATAAATTCCATAACTCATTTGCAGCAAGTGCTTGTGATGGAGCAGGTGCTTGAGTTGGAACATCAGTGGTTGAGACCTTTTGAGCTTTCAACAACTGTTGCACCATATCTTTTATTTCAGCAACAGATGTCTCAAGGTTGTCAATTCTACCCGTCAATTCCTGATATTTTAAATCATCACCCAAGTTAATGGGATCATCTGAATTCCCACCAGTAGTGGTTGTATCAATGTGTGACTTAGGAACAGAATTCCAAAAGTCATCCATTGATGCCCCTTGTTCTTGGTTCTGGGGTCTTCTTTCTTCAACACTTGATAACCTTTTGAAGGTACCAGTGGTCAAAACAAACTCACTAGTGGTTACCAGAGGTGCTATAGAAGAAATTGCCTTCAAGGGAGTCTGATTGATGAAACAACTGGCCAAATTTAGATTTGTTGATCCAACACTTGTAGTTGCTGCTCCACTTGAACTACTGTCAGGAATTACTTGTAACTCCTGCAGTGTAACCTCCTCAGTTGTTGCTGGGATAGCTGAGGTATAAGCATCAGACCCAGTCACTTGTGGGAGTGTACTCTCAGTGATAGGTGATTAAGAGGAACTAGTTTGTGTCTGAGCTATAGCAACTGCATGCAACAAGGGTATTATGGATTGTGGTAATGCGAGGGGTGAAGATATAGGTGTTAAAAGAGACATGTCCTTGGGATAAGGACTGAGGAAGATGGATCCAATTGAATCCAGAGCTTCATAATGTGGGGTCCCTGTGTTTACAACCTGATCATTTTGGGAGGATGTCGGAGGAGTTTGAGGCAAGGGTGGAGATCTTTCTTCCATCTGCTGTGAGGAAGTAGCAACAGTGGTTTTTGGTGACATTTGTGTTGTCACAGGCAGTGGCTCTGGGATCTCATCTTCCAGAGGTGCCTTTTTAGTGGGTTTGGGGGGCTTTTTGGATGATTTCTTTTTAGTCTTTTTGGTGATGGCAGGTGTGGGTTTCATAGCAGTGGGTGTGCTGCCATGATCACCTGGAGCAGTGGGCTCAGCAGCAGATACCTGAGGAGCAGTGGTAGCTGCTAAAGTCTGCTCAGGTACCTCTGCTTGTGTTTTTGCAGGTGTTAACATTCTAGTGAATGTTTCAGATGTTAAACCATTTATTTGAAAAGATTTACCTTGGATGAGCAAATTTTCATTTTCCTTTCCGAATTTTTGTTTAAAATAGTAGCTTAAGAACCTTGGGAAAAGTAGAAATGATTTGCTATCAACATTTTTTACCAAATCATAAAAGATCTCCTGGGAATAGTTAAAATTCTCATTGTGTAAAATAGCATATCCCAGGTTTTGGATCTTTAATGGTATTTCGTTAAAAGCAGTTGTTTTGTTTGAAACACACATCAAAAGGGTATGAAATAAAATCCTTGGTGCAGAAGGGAATAAACCTTTTTGTAAGGTGTCCCTTTTTATTTCCGCACCATACCCTCTTTCAAGGAAATAAGTTTTTAACTCGTTTTTAGGAAAATAAGTTTTACCTTCTTGATCATCGAGTGCAAAGACTTCCGAAATGGATTATGGAGTGATTTGAATCTCTTTGCCCTTTATGGAAGAATTAATGGCTGTAACTTTTTCACCTTGATACACAAGTGTGGCATTTTTCCAGAATTCTCTCTGGGTTTGTTCTTAAATAGGAGCATCAGCAGTCAATAAAGTTTTGTACTTTGAAGCTGCATGAGTGTCAATGATGGAATCAAAGGTTTTGTTGGTGGTGGGTTTTGTGAGTAGACCCAAGTTGTTGTGAGGTGCTTTGTATGGTATTTCAATAGGTTCAGCAGCCTTTTGAGCGACCTTTTTGGAAGATGAGGATGATTTTGATTTTGTCATTTTGATGATGAAGAAGAACGAAGAATGATTTGAGACGGAAGATTGGAAACTGCTTTGAGAGAAGAATTTTGGAATTCAATTCGACAGTGTAAAACCCTGTTTGGGGGTTTTGATCAGGGTTTTATTTAGGGAAAAAGTGAATGCTGATGTGGCAGCGGTTACAAAGATCTGATGGCTAAGAACTGACCACGTGCCAACCTCTGATGAAAAGATGAATAATGGAGGACAGTTGTTTAGGGAACCACTGATTAAGCAAATATCAATGGTTGCAACGATTAGAGTGAAGACAGTGGATGATTTTAACCATCAGTGGATAGCTTCATCAGTGGATAAAACACTGATTTTAAACAACAGTGATTACCATGAAGATGAAAGAACAGGGGTTGACTTTCACCAGTGGACAGTAGTTAGAAAACAGATGTTTGAACAAAACAGTGGTTAGGGGTAAGGTAATGGTAAGGATTTGAAAGGCTAGTATATCAACAACTGTTAGTGCACCAGTGGATAAGCTTTTGACAAATACTTTGAGCATCTGCTGTTCTGATGAAATGAATGATTTTATCTTGTGAAATCACAATATCATGTCTAACATTTGTTGATGGTGATTCTGAAATATCTGCAAGATTGCTATCCTTAACAAAATATATTTTAGATGCAAATTGTCAAGTTCAAAATGTCAGCAGTTTTTACATAAATTTTCATTCAAGGCTATGCCACATGTCAATTTCAGGTTTTGAAGCTTTTATAGATTCCTGACAGTGGTTTAGTACCCCAGATGATGGAGACCCCTTTTTACTAAGGCTACTCATTTTGTGTCATGATATTTGAATTAGAACATGAGTACCCAAGTATCTTAAGGTCTTTTAGCAATCAATCTTTTGATCAGTGTTAAAACAAACTTGAGTTTGACATGACCTTGACACTTGTGCCATTTCCTTTTGACTTATTTTCAAGGATAATATCACCAAAAAAAATGATTGTTCTTCATCCTGACAGGAGTTTGAAACTTTTGCTATCAAAAACAAGTAAAAGTACAAAATATATCACTCTTAAAAAAATAAAGAATAATATATCCTGCTTTATTTGAGAAAAACCTTTTCAATAAATAATTAAAGGTTTTTCTGAAAACATCATCAATAGGATCTGGTATATTTTCAAATATGACTTGTTATAAGATCATGATCACATCAATCTCAAATTTAGGAATATGGTAAGTAGTTGTAAATGCATTTTGACCACTTTTTGGAACCATTTCCTTGTCAGTTGATTGCAAAAATGAGGAGACATGTTCACATACATTTGTTACCATGTGATGATTCTGCAAAACATGTCTAGTCCTCTTGTAAGTATAAACACTGGTGATACTATTGTTACCTGAACTTCCCTGAACCAATGAATGCACACAGTTGCTTGATAACCATTGTTAACTCAATTTTGGACTCTCAAGTGTTTTATATGTATACTCTTTTCTTTTAACTTCAAAAGTTTTGAGATAAACACACTTTCTGAGTATTTGTAATTTTTCTTTTTCCCTTTTTACCCTTCCCATTCATAAGTAATGAAATACTTACTGGGAGGTTTTTATTGAAGGAATACTTAATCCAAAATCATTTTGTAGCAACGTTTTGAGAGATCTGATCACTTTTGTACATGCTTGTATCAAATCTCACATTACATATGATTAGGACTATTTTAACACCCGATTTTCTTAATGTGTTTTTAACAAAGTTGATTTGGTCATTTTGAGGATTCTCAACATGTTTTTCAACACACAAGATCTAATACCTAAAGTTTTAATTTTCCTCTTTCTATGTTAACAAAAACACTAATGTTCTTTATTTAAACATAGGTTTTTGTTGACCTGAGGTACACACCTTAGCAGCAAACATGATGGAAACAACACGAACTTCACAAACCCAATTGAAATCAATTTTGTAAGTAAAATAATTATACCATAAGTATCAGACACATTTTCAGATTTGAAAACTATAGGTGGTTTATGCATGACATCATTTGTTATGTGAAGTTTGCGTGTCTTATGACATCTTGGTTGTTATACAGAGTTTTTGAATAGTTACTTTGAACGTAATTACTCGATACTCTGTTTTTCAACTAAATACGATCAACCTTAGCATCAATGAATTTTGAGCTTAACTATTATGTCAAATTGATTGTTAGATCGAAGTTGACTGTCCAAGCTCTGATACCAATTGTTAGGATCTAAGTTTGGTTTTGATTGTGTTTGTTTGTATAATTTGAACAATGAATGAATATGAGATAATGTAAAGTGCAGCGGAAATGGAAACAAACTTTATAAACACAATCAAAAGGGAGAATAGTTTTGATAAACACATGCTTTTCATTAGGTCGAAAGATTACAAATCAAATCAAAAGATTACAATGCATGCTTACAACAAAACTCCCCCTCAGTCTGATGCTCCCTGGTTGATTGCACAAGATGAAAGGATTGGAGTAAAGGAGAAGAACTCACTCATTCAATCAAATGTAACAGTACAGGGTACTGTTCCATTTATAGACAAATCAAACCACTGAAGCATCTAAGCTGACGTCACCATGAAAGTGACATCTAACAAGCTAACAACCTATAACCACTGTTCTTATACAAATACTGCTAATCTTAACCACTGACTTTATACAAAACAAGTGACACACTAAACTACTACTTTCTCCTTTCATCAGTGCTTTCCTCAAGGTTGATCAGTCCTTGAGTGGGCAGTCCTTTAGCATCAGTAGATTGAACCAGCAGTGTTTACTCCTTATCAGTCTTCAGGGCTTCATCAGCAGTTTGAAGGACAACATCTGTTGTATACGGACAGTGGATAGAGGACATCAAATGTTATAAACACTTTCAAGGGGAAAGCCTGGTGTAAACTACTGCTTATGATGTATCCACTGTTGTGAACCAGTTTTGGCTTTCATTATCTGTTCCTATGATAGGGTTCAATCCCAACACGTTGGAATGCCGTCTCGGGGAGGGTATCATTAATATAAATATTGGGTTATTATACTAACGCGTGTTCAATTGTGTAATTAATAGATAATCACCAGGAAATCCTTAAGGAAAACCCTAAGACAACAATGTGAGTAATCTCCTTTTTGCAAACTGTTTTTACAAAACCTCACTTAATTAATGATATATCAAACGGTGATTAAGTATTTGTATTCTACAATTATCGTCGGTATGTTGGGGTTTTGTATACAAAATTTGTTACTACATTGTGAGTAGTAACATGACCACAAGTCGGGTTGACAGTACCGTGGGTGGTAATTAAAGTAGATGGAAATAAATGTAATTACGCGACCGCCCTCAATATTGTACAATGGTTTTTACAAGTCTTAATTAAACTGGGATTCACTCACCAGTATTTCCCACTGACAAAATGTTTTTAAACGCGTTTCAGGGAACAAAATGTGAAAGCCAGATAGAAGCCAGTTGGACAGCACTGAAGGCTTGTAAAAGTGGCTATAAAGTTACCTAAAATAAAGAGATGTTTTATTTAAATAAAATAGGGTTTATCCCTATGAAAATGTGTGTACTTGAAACTTGGGATTTTCCCATGTGTTTAATATTATAAAAGCGTGATATTTTACTCTGATAAAATATTTCCTAACTACGGTCCTGATGTAAATTTCCGCTGCCAAAATGATAAACACCGATACCACCAAAACTGGCCGCGGCCGCCCGTTCCCGGGGAGTCAGGGGACGGGGGTTGCGACAGAAGGTGGTATCAGAGCTAAGACACTGATTCGGCCACAGAAGTACTCTGCTGACACTAAGATATTATTCAAAAATGTTAGGAAATAAATTACGGAAATACATGCATATCTGTATGTTATTGTTGTGTGTTATTTGACTATTTGTTAGTTTACAGTATGAGCGACCAAGGACCTTCCGACGCCTACCGTCAGTTGTCCAGCTCACCTAGAAGCGAAGGCACCTCTTCACAGCCTGCCCTCTCAGGGTATTCAGCTGACAATGAAGATGGGATATTCGTGTTTAAGGCTCAGTCTGAAGAGCCATTCCCTCCTAGAAAGAGAGGACGGTTCAGTAGAGGAGCGCATGAACGTAGGAAAAGAATGAAAAAGTTACAACAGCAACGTGCTTTAGCAGCCGTTAAAAGAGAAACAGATGCTCACACCCAGGATATGCTCAATAGGAGTTTAGCAAATTTCCATATTCTAGCAACCACAGCTGCCGACCCTAACCTTGAGCTACTCATAGCACCCCACCCCTTACCACTATTTCCCGCACAGCCAATGGAAATTGAAAACAATCCAGAAAATCAAATCCCAATGCCTGATTTCAACCCAGCTGAGATACCTAGAATACCAGCACCCAATCCCTTAGACCCAGACTACGATCCATGGTTAGACGACAATAGGGATTACCAGCAACGCTACCCAATACCAGAAGACGAACCCATACCGAACCTAGCAGCCTACCCAGACTTGGACCCTCTAGATCCCTACTACGATAATGACCCATACATCAGGGAAATTCTAGAGAATCCTTATCCTTATCAGGAACCCATGCCCCAGTTCCCAAACCCAGTACCAGCCCCTGCATCCACAATGAGTGCAGAGAATGTGCAGGAACTCCGAACCTTTGGTGAGGAGATTTTAGAAGGTAGTGAAAGGATGAGGCAGATCGGAGAACGACTCGCCTGGAAGTGTGACAAGCGTAATATGGAGTTCTGGATGAACCCATATCGGTGATGGTGATAGCAGTAATAATAATAATAATATATATAATATGTGTGTATGTTTGAAAAAAAATTAGACAATATCTACTAATGCCTAATAGTATTGTAATTTTATATTCCAGTTCCAGTTTGTATTAGATGCATAATACATAAGAAAGAGTAAGTCGCAATGTTCGACGATTTTGATCAACATGCGTGTTATGTGATTGTTTATATTAAATATTATCTTGTGATATTAATATGCGATAATTGTTTATAATTCAGATGGCCGACCAAGTGAATCAAGAAAACCTGAATAATAACCCGGAAAACCAGAATAACGATAATCAGAACAATAATAACAATGGGAACCAAGTGGATAACAGTGTTATCCAACACATAGTGGCACAAGGGATAATAGATGCGATGCCATATATTATCCAAACAGTTAGGGAAGCTGATAATAAAAGTAATCATAGCAGTAAATGACCCACTGAACCAGAAAACAACGTGAACAATGGACCCATACTTCAAGTGCCCATTCACAAAAGAAGAAGAACCATATCTTATGGTTGTTCTTATAAAGAATTCTGATCTTGTAAACCAATGAAATTCTCGGGCAATGAAGGGGCCATTGCAACTCTACGCTGGATAGAAAAGATTGAGGCAGTCTTAAAAATAAGCAAGTGCGCGGAAGAGGATAAGATAATGTTTGCTTCCAATCTATTTAAGAACTCAGCCTTAGAATGGTGGAACACTATCCTCCAGTCTAGGGGAAGTGACAGAATTTACAATATGGAATGGGAGGAATTTAAGAATATGGTAGAAAGGAAACTCTGCCCTCCTAATGAAAAAGAACAGATAGCAAATAATTCCTAAACCTTAGAATGACTGGAGTGGATAGTAAGGGATACACTACATTATTCTTTGAATATGCTAGAATAGTGCCAACCCTTGCATCACCTGAACCAGTATTAATCTTCCGTTACATCTGGGGATTAATTAGTGAGATTAGGCTTGTAGTCAAGGCGGCTAGACCTCAAACTATAGAAGAAGATGTAGAACTAGCGAACACCCTGACTGATGAATTAGTACGTACACGAGAAGAGGACCAGAGGAGAAACTTAGCTCACAGGCTTACCCAAGAATTTCGTTATGGAAATTCCACCCGTGGGAAAAATGTAGGTTCTACCTCTGCAACCTACTGCAAGGCATGTAAGAAGAAGCATTCAGGAAAATGCTCCACTTACTGCAATTTCTACAAGATACCAGGACACAAGGAAGAAGATTGTAGGAAGAAACCTAATAATGGAATGTACTTCAACTGTGGAGAAAAAGGTCACATCAAGCCGAACTGTTCGAAGCTAGCTCCAACTGCAAACAACAAGACTACTAAAAATGCTAGAGCATTTGTTCTGACTGCAGATGAAGCAAAGATGATTCCGGACGTGATATGTAACGCCCATGTTATTATTTTGAAATTTTATCGTATAAATACGATATCAAACATGTAATTACCATTAAGTATCCTTAGAAAATATGAGTAATTTAAAACTTTTACAACTTAAAAGTTTTCAACATAATATAAATAAGTTCGCCATTTAAAAGTTATGACGTAACGCTGTGCGGAAGCTTTAATCTCGTGTGTTCGGTTCTTCGTGGCTGCTTGATAGTCGTCCGGAGCACGCCCAACATCACCTAAGATCAAAACCACAACCCTTGTTAGTTTTGACAATGTTAGAATGGATATAAGTGAGTTCCATGGGTCAAATAACAACAAAACAATTTTTCTTCGGAACAGGGGGGCCTCGCGTGACGCCAAGGGGCGTCGTGTGACGCCTAGCCCCCTTTTCAGCAGAATGCTGCTTAACAGATGCTGTACATTCCCAGCATAACCTGATTTCACGGAAACGAGCATAACTCTCTCGTTTTTAATGAGTTTTACCCGATTCTTTTTCCTACGCGTCCGTAATTTATTTCTCCATCTTATGGAGTTAAAATCCGATATCCGGATTAACATAATTTCAGACTTTTAAGTCTTCGGCTTACTACCCTTTTTACCAAATATTGACCCGTTCATGATTTTATCACACTAACATGTTTATTTAACCTTTAAACTCATGAAATTCAGTATTTCAATATCTCCTATCATATTAATCTCAATTCACGGGTTTCTTACATAATAAAATCCCGTTTACGCTTAAATGCTTGTTTTGACCCGTTAAGGGTATTTATTTACTTTTAAGCTTAATTTACGCTCGTCCCTTGTATGCAACATAAGTCCACCCATTTATATTGAATAGTCCTCCGCCACAATTATAATTGTGGTGGATTTAACGTACTTAAATACTTATTCCAAATTTTATCCCTCGGATATGTCATTTTACGGCAAGACGCACTTTAAGGCGTTTAACCCAAGAAAGTTTATTCCTACAACTTTTATGCGCATCCGAGGGTCGAATGGTCATAATATAAGTTTCTAAACAACCTCTAAGGGTCGTTTGCCCGGTTGACCCATCAAGGGCTTTTTGGTCGATTTTAGTCCTTCAACATGCGATGAAGGACTTTCACTAAATACTTGACCAATCTTTGCACTTTTAACTATAAGACTATATATGCGTACCTGGCCCGGGTCAACAAATAGACCTGACTTATACCTTGCTTTAATTAACCAATATTCTATGGCGTCGCGATTATCCAAATTGCTAATCGCTCCTGATAACATAAGACTTAACAATCACATTAGTCGATATTGTCAAATGGTGTTATCATCACCATTTGACCCGTTTGGACTATATGCCCAATGTTATCTATTTAATCAAAAACATCGTTTTTGATTTCCAACTCATACATCCATCCCATCCCGGATTTTATTACCATACCCTTTTTCTTTTACACTCTTTTCTTACAAATTCAACCCATTTCGGCTTACGCCATGGGTATCCTTTTAACCTTGATTTACATTAGTCGACACTTTACCAATTTCCATTTTTGCCCTTTTTCCCTCATTATTAGATTACACTACAAGGTAATCTTAACGAAAATCCATACTTCCAATATCATTGTTATCACGTTTACAACGTATCGAATAAACGAGTATTCTACATAAGTGTGTAAATTACACTTACCTCGCATTCACGCCACGCTTTTCTTTCCTTACTTGCTCCGTTTGACCCGCTCTCTCCTCCAAGCTTTCACCTAGCTTGTTACGCGTCAAACTATTGTCAATCATTTACAAGGCGGTTAAATTAGTCATTAACAATCACGACTATTCCACCTCACTTATTTTCTATGTCTAATTATCATTCATCACATCGTAGGTCAGTTTGACTTTTTAAAAGTCAAATGCCCATTAGTATACTAATTGCATATTCGAGTTCATCAACTAGTTTTAGCATTCTTTAATTACCCGGTAGGTGTTATCTTTAGACCACCGTTTTAACCAAAGTTCTAACCACGTTTATCACATTTTAATCACTTTAGTTAGTTCAAGCGATTATCAAGACTAATTTATTCATTCATTTCACAAGAACTATGGGTTCTCATCTTTAAGTGAGACCCGTTCATCATATCACTAGCATTCATCATGACACCTTATATAATCAAGTTCTTCATATGAACTAGTAGGTACCCAATTTCACTTAGGCATTACATCGAACACCTTATGAGCATGAAATTTTTACTACTAGAAATCAAGCTCATGACTAACTATTTAACCAAGATTTAAACATCTTTTTACATGTTCATGACAAATCTTCATACCAACAAATCTGGATTTGCTTCATAGAGCTCTAATACACTAAGTTAACAAGGATAATCCTAGTGTTTAACATAATTCTCCAAAACCCACTTGACACATGAGAGTATGATCATGAATTCACAATCATGAACATCAATTTAACAAATAAATGACTAGGGTTTACTCCTAGACATAATATTACTTCAAGATTCATCCATGCATGACATAATCAAGCTCAATTTCAGTTTCTTACAAATAACCTAGAATTTAAGATGGATCAAAACATCACAATTTTACATACCTTATGATCCTTTCAACTAGGCGTTCATGAATTCGTGCTTGAAATTCGATTTAGACTTGATTAGAGGCTCCAATTTGTGAGTTTTGTGAGGATTTTAGGGTTTGAAGAAACCCATGTCGCCCCCTGCTTCTTTGTTCGACCAGACACCCCCAAAGTGGGTGTTTGGTTTGTTTTAATTCTTGTTTTTAATAAATCAAGTTTCAAGTTTAACAAGTTTGGCCCCTCCATTTTCCTTAGTTCATAATTTAAGTGTTTTAACCCACTCATAAGTCACTATCTAACTAGGTTAGAATTATTCCTAGTTAGCTTAGTAGGTTCGGGAAGTCGTAACCCGTTTTACTTTAAGTCCCGTTAAATCGGGCCTTTTATCATCCTATTTTCTTGAAAGCTCTTATTTACTTTAAATAAATATTAGGATTATTTAATTAATTCCTAATACTTGCCGGTTTACTTTTACCACTAACGGTACTTTCCCCGTCTTTAGTATTAACGGGGTTTAATTACCAAACCCGTTTTTGGGGTGTTACATGATAGCCAGTACGTTTTTATTTAATGATGTTTTTGCTAAAGTATTATTTGACTCTGGTGCGAACAAAAGTTTTATTAATAGTTCATTTTGCAAACTTCTCAATCAACCATTAACTAAACTCCCACAAGAATGTCTACTAGAGACAGCAAATGGAGAAACCATTAAGATTTCTGAAATCTTGCAGGGAGCAAGAATAGAATTTTTAAATCAAAAGTTATTGCAAACCTTTATCCAATGAATCTGGCAGGATTTGATGTTGTATTAGGAATGGACTGATTAGTAGCCAATAAAGCCAGTATTCTATGTGATCAAAAGTCAATCCAAGTAAATTCACCAAAGGGTGAAAAGATCACAATTAAAAGAGATAAGCCCTCTAGATCTACTGTAACGCTCCGCGTTTTCATAACTTTCCTAATTTAGAAATCAAGTCTTAAAAATCTATTTTTAGAAACTTGCCTCTTTCAAAATTATAATCCATGGTATCGTCGAAAATCTTTTATTTTATTTTAATTTATTGTAAATATGGTTAATATTTCATTGTTTAGTTAATTAAATTAATCAATTTTTACAATTTAAAAAGTTTATTTTTTTAATAATAATCTCGTTAGTCTCGTTAGATTTTTAAAGTAAAAACTGACCTAGTTAGTTTAAACTATAAGGTTAGTTCCTTAAAAAAACATCTTAAAACATGTGAATATGAACTACAAGGACTTTAATGTAACTTATGAAACTTGAATTTGGAAAGAAAGAATAAAATCAATTTGTAATTGGATAGTTAAGGGACTGTTGTTGCAAATACTCAAAACTTAAATCTTGAGGGTCTGATATATATACACACATTACGATAGAATTTCTTTTGAAACATTTGCCGCCAAGACGCGTACAACTCCTATTTCCCTTCTTTTTCGCTAAGTTTTCGGTAACATCAATCGATCACACGGCTTCCCTATATTGCTCCGACCAATCACACTTATAAATCTCCCCTTTCTCCATTCTTAAAAACTCAACACTTTTCTTTTTTTGAACCGACTCGAAACACCACGGCAACCACCACCTCTCACGACCGTTCCGAACACACACCCTCACAACCCCACAACATATTTTGCCGTACCTTACAACCCACCGGAATCCTTTCGGGTTCACGATATCTCGTTCCGGTATACCTTCTATCCATTTTGTTCATTTCTTTCCGAGCCTTTTCAGATGTGGGTTAACGGTTACAGTGGATGGGTGTTTTGCATGCATTTGGTTTGAACCAAGAAGAGGAACCATAACAAGGCTCGTTGCTGCCACTTGTTCGGACTGAGTTCGACTGCCGAATAACAAGAATACAAGAGATACAGGCTCTGTTTGACGAAAACAATCATGAACAACCTTCCGCGGACCGCCTGCACGCTCACCGGAACTCGAAGAGGTCGCCAGAGCGCAAGCCGGAACTCGACATAACCACACCACTCCAAAAACTACCCTCTGCACCTCATCGGAGAACACGAAACCGTCGACGACATTCTCGTCCGAGAATAACTCGTTATGCATTGGTCGTTGGAGTCCCTGTAACTTCGCCGGATGGTCGGAGAAGACGATCGGAATCTTGCGGCCCTCTTCTCTTGTTCGGTATATTTTTTTCTTTATCGATTCGTTATATTTCCATATTAACTTCTTCGAATGCAATGAACTGTGTAGAACAAATTATGAAATCATTGGGTTGTTTGGTTGCCTGATCGTCTTTGATTGTTTGGTTTTGAGGAATTAGGATTGGATCATGGAACTTAACTGACTTGGGATTAGGGATGATGAACTAGTTTACTTTAAAAGAATTAAAAACCACAACATGCAAATGGTGACTTTTTCTTTCTTTCTTTATTTTTTTATTTCATATTTTATTCAGTAAAGACAAAACACATATGTCATATTCCTGTTTTACAACTTGCTAAACTATTTGGAATAACTTAATTATTTTCTTGTATTTAATTTAAATCTATATCTTCAATTATTAATTCATAGTTGATATATATAATTCTTTAAAAGACTTTTAACAGCTACTATACAACTTATAAACCAAATTATAATAATTATGTTGTCAAGGCAACTTTTATGAATCCAGCAAGAATCATTTAGTATAAACAAACAACAAACCATATTGAAAATTTATGCATATTATTTATCGAATTAATTTAAATAAGTAATTAGTAAATTTTTATCATAAATCCATAAATAATCAATTATACTTTTATTCAACATTCATCAAAGACCCTATTATTCCAAATAAGTTATAGAAGTCCTAATCTTAGCATCAATCTAGGTCCTTTACCAGTAAAACGTTATCATTTAATTTTAGGGTAACACTTCGGGATCCCTCCCAACATCGTACTTAATTACACCTTGTTTGGTTTGCTTGCACCCTAAGCATAATCTTGAGACTTCATAAATACCGCTCGCGGTTTAGCATTACCATATGCAAAACGGTGAGTATACTTGATCCCATTTTTACTTTTAAACACTTTGGGATGCAACATGTATTCTATGTTTTAAACGCACTTGAAACTATTTGAATCACTCTCTATCCATATTTGAAACATGAAACTATATGATGTTTGTTAATCTCGTATGTGATGTTAAACTTTCGTGTCTATATGCTCATTAACTTCGTACAAGCCTACCTTAACAATTATAACGCTATAGGGGTAATGCACCGCCCACGATTCTTGGGGTATTGTTAAGTCAAACATGTTAACCTCCCTTTATTCTAACCGGGGATAGGCTATTTTAACGCATTTGATTCTTGGGTTTGAACATATACTTGACACCTTTACGATGTACTAGTAACTTGCATATTGTGATTCATGTTGGATACGAGCCTTAGACTATTTTAAAACCATTTTTATGCTATGTATCAAAACTTGTATACTCGCCTTTGCTTTTGCATTGAACTCTATTTTAATACATGTTGCAGGTTGATTGATGAGTTGATGTTCAAGAAGAAATGCAATTTAGTTGGACATAGATACACACCTAGATTAATCTATCTTTTATTGTTATGTTACAATTTGAAACAATGTTGTTATTTCTATTTGAATCTTGTATGACTATTAGTCTTGTAATGAAATTTGAATTTAAATAATATTGTCACATAGTGTTATGAAGTCTCTTGCAATCTCGTCTTCGTCTCATCCCAATGTTTCCGCCATCGGTTGGGGTGTGACAGATTGGTATCAGAGCCATAACTACAGGGAATTAGGAAAAGTAGGAATGCTTTAACATAGTCTATAGTTTTAGAGCTTTATTCTCATGTTTTGCTTGAAACTATTTCCATGCTACTTTATTTACTCTTATTTATTCTCTTTTGACCTTTTATGCATATATGTCGCTTATGTGTTAGCCTTGACATGCTATACTTGTTTTATTATGTGTTAATAGTTGTTTCATTGTTCTATCCTTTATGTGTTATCCTTGACATACTTTTTATGTGTTAACAATTGTTTCATTATTCCATTCTTTATGTGCTATTCTTGACATGTTTATACTTGTTTGTCTAATCTTTAACATACACTTTTCCTCATACATTTTACTCGATTATTCTAAATCCGACAACACTCATATTATACACAAACGAGACGAGTTTACCAAAATAGGCGTGAAACCCACAATTTGGTAAACGACTCTCATTCCGCTTGATTCTATTTTGCACGAAATTCACCATTAAGTTAGGATTGAAATCCACATCTTAATGGAAATTCCAAATTTAAATTCTAGTGGACCCTCGTCAACGTGTCGAAGTTTAATTTGACCCGACGAGTGCCAACTACACTTAGGGTACGAAGTCGTCAAGTTAGGGGTGAAACCCGCACCTTGTCGCTAGTTCCACTCCTTGATTTTATAAATCCCGCCAAGTCTCGAATTTTTGATTGAATTGGAACGTGTAGTAACCGGAAGGGTAAATACCATTAACCGACATGTCGGCGAGAGTATTTAACCTATTAGGCCAAAGCATGTTCTCAATTTCAAAAGACCGTTCGATCACCTTGGTTAGTCAAAGTTTCGTTTTGGAACCATCCAAGTTTTAATTAAACTTACACTTTATTATTCTCGACCTCTTATGATGAAACTATCTCTTATCAATTTTGAACCATTTTTTAGATTTAACTTTTGCGCATAAATCATACTATTACTTTTCATACGATTATACATTATTAGCATGCATAATTTCACGTAATTTATTTACACTTTTGTAACAACAAGTGGAGACATATCATCAAGATAGGAGTGATTTCCTTACCTTGATGATTAACTCCGCTTCTTTCCTCCTATTACAATGACCTCACCAACGGATTCGGGGTGGTTCCCTTACTTAGGTGATCGTTACCTATACTTTTCTTTTAAATAGACCATATTATGTAAACACGATCATGTTCATATTTATATCATTTATCATTAGTCAAATTCCCACCTATTTCAAAATGCATTGTTTATTTAAACTTGCTTCTTGTACTACAACCTATTTCCACATTCACTCACATACACGAAATTCTTAATATTACCGTAAACGCTCACTTCTTAAGTTTCAAAACTTCGCAAAATGTTACTCATCAAACTTAGTCGGTCTAACAAATCCATTGCCCACAAACTCACTATTCAACGTAATTATTAAAACACGCTCATCTCACACCATTAAACTAGAGATTTTTATATTCAATTGAGAATCAAATCAACTTTTTCGCACACACCTATAAAATATTACAACTATTATTCAACGTTTACGAAAACTTCTCTCAAAAACAATAAAACATTTTATTAAAAGACGCTTTTCAACAATCACTAAGTTCATATACCAAATTCCTTTTTCTAAGGATCAACTTTTTCACAAGAATCGGTAAGTTTCAAAATTTTCTAATATAAGGTTACTTAAAACGATGTAAACTTATTAATCTCTAGAACTTTTCAAACCTCACTCGATACGTCAATTAAATTCAAAACACGTGGGCAAGGAAACTCCATGGGAACCAATAATTTTCAACTATATCAATTCTCCAGAAACCGTAGTAGCATTTCCACTATTTTACAAAGTACCTTTTCGCATAACCAATAAACGTTTTATACTCTCTTTACATTCACAAACTAGAGTTTATATTTCATGACAACTCAATCTATTTTAACTTCACGTTTTGCGCAAACAACTATATATGCATATCATTTTACACGTTTTAGTCAATATCTCCCAACAATCTCACGTGCGTCACTCGTCCCCTTTCTCTTTCATACTCAAAACTTTTAATCTTTTACGCGCATAAACTCGTGCATTTCAATTTATACTATAAACAAAATCATTATTTCCTACATCCATACTTATACATTCTATGCCTTTACCTATGTTCACACTTACACATTTATGTTATACTCATGATTCAAAATTCATACGTTTATACATACACTCACAATTATACATTTACATTGTCCTTACATTCATGTCTATACTACATTCGTATTCATATTCATATTCATATTCATATGATTTATGTTTTCATTTGCACTTATACGAATTTGTTACACTTATATTCATACACGTATATTTTATTCATACTTAACCTTCATGTTTTACACCTATATTCGCATTCATATATATGCTCATGCATCTTATGTTCATACTTATACTTGTATTCATACTCATACGCTTGTGTTTAACTTATACACACGTTTATGCTCGTTTTTTTCATACACATTATGCTTATGCATTTACGCATACTCCTAACATGCGTTTTGTGTGTTTGCTCACGTGCGAGTTTATACTTAAACTTATACCATGCTCATGCTTCATTTATACACAAAATTTATACTTTCGCACCTATACAGGAGGGAAACTCGAAAGATTCGCTTACGTGGTCTTATACTATTTAGAATGCAAACATGCTTACATGCTACATTTTTATACACACGCAATCTTATTTTCAGAGTTTATGAATACCTTGATTCATACGCAACTAGTACAAGCTATGCGGATCATGCGACGATTGGTATAATCGCGGGTGCATACGGGATTATAGTGATGGGCGTATGAAAATCATAGAGTGTACTACTGCGTATGGTAAGACATGGAACGTAACATGACACCGAATACGAGACGAACGTAATATAGTCAAAACATGGTGGATACGCCGCTGGTATATCTTATATATAAGTGTTTTCGCCATGTTACCAAACTTTCGTAAAACGTGTCATGAGAAATTCAGTGTTTTGTTGACCTTTTTGGACCTTATACAACTTTAAACAACTCACAAACGCATTATATCCGATTATCCACGACGAGACTTCATTCTTAACATGCTACTTTCGTCTATCCGATACGGATGCTATTCTTATACCCATAATCGTTATTAGATCAATCGTTCACCCTTATAGCTCAATTATTCTCCGTTGTCTCAAAATCCAAAGCCTCCATTTTAAGCAATTCTCTTCGATTTGCCAAAAACCCTTTCGAGTCTTCCTCTTGAATAAATTTCGGGACGAAATTTCCTAAAGGAGGGGAGACTGTAACGCTCCGCGTTTTCATAACTTTCCTAATTTAGAAATCGAGTCTTAAAAATCTATTTTTAGAAACTTGCCTCTTTCAAAATTATAATACGTGGTATCGTCGAAAATCTTTTATCTTATTTTAATTTGTTGTAAATATGGTTAATATTTCATTGTTTAGTTAATTAAATTAATCAATTTTTACAATTTAAAAAGTTTATTTTTTTAATAATAATCTAGTTAGTCTCGTTAGATTTTTAAAGTTAAAACTGACCTAGTTAGTTTAAACTATAAGGTTAGTTCCTAAAAAAAAACATCTTAAAACATGTGAATATGAACTACAAGGACTTTAATGTAACCTATGAAACTTGAATTTGGAACGAAAGAATAAAATCAATTTGTAATTGGATAGTTAAGGGACTGTTGTTGCAAATACTCAAAACTTAAATGTTCAGGGTCTGATATATATACACACATAACGATAGAATTTATTTTGAAAATTTGCCGCCAAGACGCGTACAGCTCCTATTTCCCTTCTTTTTCGCTAAGTTTTCGGGAACATCAATCGATCACGCGGCTTCCCTATATTGCTCCGACCAATCACACTTATAAATCTCCCCTTTCTCCATTCTTAAAAAACTCAAAACTTTTCTTTTTTTTGAACCGACTCGAACCACCACGGCAACCACCACCTCTCACGACCATTCCGAACACACACCCTCATAACCCCACAACATATTTCGCCGTACCTTACAACCCACCGGAATCCTTTCGGGTTAACGACATGTCGTTTCGGTATACCTTCTATCCATTTTGTTCGTTTCTTTCCGAGCCTTTTCAGATGTGGGTTAACGGTTACAGTGGATGGGTGTTTTGCATGCATTTGGTTTGAACCAAGAAGAGGAACCATAACAAGGCTCGTTGCCGCCACTTGTTCGGATCGAGTTCGACTGCCGAATAACAAGAATACAAGAGATACAGGCTCCGTTCGACAAAAACAATCATGAACAACCTTCCGCAGACCGCCTGCACGCTCACCGGAACTCGAAGAGGTCGCCGGAGCGCAAGCCGGAACTCGAAGAACTCGACATAACCACACCACTCCAAAAACTACCCTCTGCACCTCGTCGGAGAACACGAAACCGTCGACGACATTCTCATCGGAGAATAACTCGTTATGCATCGGTCGTCGGAGTCCCTGTAACTTCGCCGGATGGTCGGAGAAGACGATCGGAATCTTGCGGCCCCCTTCTCTTGTTTGGTATATGTTTTTTCTTTATCGATTCGTTATATTTCCATATTAACTTCTTCGAATGCAATGAATTGTGTAGAACAAATTATGAAATCAGTGGGTTGTTTGGTTGCCTGATCGTCTTTGATTGTTTGGTTTTGAGGAATTAGGATTGGATCATGGAACTTAACTGACTTGGGATTAGGGATGATGAACTAGTTTACTTTAAAAGAATTAAAAACCACAACATGCAAATGGTGACTTTTTCTTTATTTATTTATTTTTTTATTTCATATTTTATTCAGTAAAGACAAAACGCATATATCATATTTCTGTTTTTACAAACTACTAAACTATTTGGAATAACTTAATTATTTTCTTGTATTTAATTTAAATCTATATCTTCAATTATTAATTCATAATTGATATATATAATTCTTTAAAAGACTTTTAACAGCCACTATACAACTCATAAACCAATTTATAAGAATTATGTTGTCAAGGCAACTTTTATGAATCAAGCAAGCATCATTTAGTATAAACAAACAACAAACCATATTGAAAATTTATGCATATTATTTATCGAATTAATTTAAATAAGTAATTAGTAAATTTTTATCATAAATCCATAAATAATCAATTATACTTTTATTCAACATTCATCAAAGACCCTAGTATTCCAAATCAGTTATAGAAGTCCTAATCCTAGCATCAATCTAGGTCCTTTACTAGTAAAACGTTATTATTTAATTGTAGGGTAACACTTCGGGATCCCTCCCAACAACGAACTTAATTACACCTTGTTTGGTTTGCTTGCACCCTAAGCATAATCTTGAGACTTCATCAATACCGCTCGCGGTTTAGCATTACCATACGCAAAACGGTGAGTATACTTGATCCCATTTTTACTTTTAAACACTTTGGGATGCAACATGTATTCTATATTTTAAACGCACTTGAAACTATTTGAATCACTCTCAAACTATTTAAACTCAAGACCTCCCTCTCTCAAACCCAGATATATAAAAAAGTTTTACCTTTACCAACGAACCACCACCCGATTAGTACTTACTATATAAGTAACTTGATAAATACATGTATTGTCAATCCCTGAGCAAAAGATGTTACAAGGGATTCAAAAAGGGTCAAACAAAAAAAAAGAGGGGAGGAAGATTATGCACCTTCTCCTCCTGCAGTTTGGGAAGTCTTAAGGTCACTCCTAAGTAACTTGATAAATACATGTATTGTCAATCCCTCAACCCCCTCACACCGAAGCTCAACAGTAACTGTTTGGGAAGTCTTAAGGTCACTCCTAAGCCCTTCATTCTCCTTCCTCAGATCATCAACTCGTTGCAACATACCAACACCCCTGAAAAGCCCTTCACAGAGCGACATGCTGTATTGATCATCAAAGAGATCATCCTTCAAAGCAGAGTTCATAAATCTATGGGAGGGAGGAACATCATGAGTCAAGAAGTCCCGGGCAGTTTCAGGGGTCCCTACCACTGAAGACTGAGTTATCTTCCACTTATGAGCATACGGGACTGGAAGGGCATCAGCAAACAAAGGAGCCAGAGGGGATCGAGAAGCAAAACCCTCAAAATGAGAAGGCTTGCTAGTCCCAGTGGCATGGCGAGGAGAAATCTCAAAAGCTGGGGTAATGCGAGCAACGCTTACTTCGGGAGTCTTGTCCCAGACACGAGAGGAGGAGGGGGCAGCAGGGATCTCAATCGGGGCATGAGAACTTCCCTGCTCCAAAGAAAGAAAGGAAATGAAACATTAGAAACCTATCAAAACAAAGTAAACCCAAAACAGAAGGTAAGTGATGGGCTTACCAACAAAGGCTCACTCACAAAGCTGGAGGATCGCAGATGCTTAGACAAAGAGCCTTTAACCCCAATTGGGGGAAGTTCAGAAGCAGCCTTTGCAACAGGAGGGGCCTTTGGGCCACTGGCGCTCCGGAGCCTCAGCCAGATACCACGTTGGGCAGGAACTTGCTTGGGACTTACAGCTTTCCGCTTGCGAGCCAAACGGCTCTCCAGGTCTTCCTCGTCATCATGGCTAGAATTCTTCACTCAAAGGGAATCGGGGGAGCTATCCTTCCTATCAGAAGAAGCCTCCTCATCTCCCTCCACGGCAGCAGAACCCCCTGCCTGAACGGATCCCCCGGTAACCCTCATCTCGACACCCCGGTTTAACCTTATCATCAACCACAAATTTAACATCCCTGGAATCCCCTTAAAGCAACCCCCACAGGGTTAACTCTACACAAAGGAAATACTAAAGATGACTACACAAAAGAATAAAGATAAGCACAACAAACCAAAAACAGGAAAATACCTTTCTTGCCAAAAAAGGCCTTGGGTCGGACCGAGTAGAAGGGGCTTAGTCCTCCCATAGCCAGGATCCCTTCTGAGAAAGTAACAGCTCTCGTTGGATTCTCGTACATACGCTTCCACTGGACGATTTCATCAGTGGACAAGATAGGAACACTGTCTTCAATAGCAGCCTTGGCGTCCCTCAGCGGTGGGGATTCTAGTATCATGGCAGCGGAAACAATATAAACCTGCTTTTCCATTCTTTAGTGTAGGTAGAGGTTGGCATAAAGGAATAACAAGGCTGGGATACACTATCCTTCCGTTATGCGAAGGTGAACCAGTCCCCATCTGATATTAACTTATAAAACATGCAAAACAGGGGGATCGACGGCTCACCAGAAACCGCCACGCAGGATAGCTCAAAATGCACAACCCTCATAAACCCTAGCGGGTGCAATTGGGAGAAATGAACTTTGAAATGGCGTAACAACTCTATCTTAAAGGACGAAAGTAGATACCGGACACCACAGGAATAAAACGCCAGAGTGTAAAGAACGATCCGGTCAGGAGTGCACTCGGCCGAGTCATCAGGGACTGGTAGAGTAGGAGAAAAACGCTCTGGTATCTTGTAGGTCTCAACGAAGGATTCCAAATCCTTCGCCGTCAAAACATAACGGATCATGGAGCGACCGGTACGGCTCACGGTCAGGAAAAATGATGATCGGAAGGATGTGAAGGAAGAAAGAAAAGGGGAGAAATGGTGGAAGTTAAAAGAAATTCAAAAAGCCATGAGGGTTTTTAAAGGGGGTAACTGCCTTGAAAGGAGAAAAACTGTCACCTCAAGGTCTTTTCAAAATTAAACCGCCCTGCACGAGTATTAGGTAGATTAAACCCCCACCGTTGATTCCCGGCGATTAATGATCCTCGAAAAAGAAAAAGGGCACATGATGATTAACTAAGGACGTGCCCACATTCCTAGCCCAAGTAGACTGCCCCCATCAATGGTTGTGGCTCAGCCCCGGATTATGAGATTCAGATCTCATAACCAGGGACTAAAGATGACTTGACGACGGGCCAATATGTTGCCCCATTTGCCCGTCTTGGGCTATCGTCATGCAGGCCCAATAGATAAAGCCCAAAAGCGGAAATACTTGCCCGCTAAGGATTCTCTTATATGAAACGAACGGGAAAATAAAGATCAGAGAATACAGGGTGCATTAATGAGCGATGTGAAGAGGATCTCCGGCTGGCATCGTACTTCCAAGCCGGTATCATTAAATGAAGGTATAATCTTACCGTTGGGGCTCAGACACGTGTCTGAGTCCCCCAAAGACTGATGAAATCCGTTGGATCGCCTCGGTATGATCCCATTGAAGAGACAAGGGCTTTCGGCTATATAAGGAAGGTAAAGAGATGATCTCGAGAGCAAGTCCGAGGTATCTCACTTAATGCTTCATTCTCTCATTTACTCCACCATACTTACACAATAAATACACTTACACGCATCAGATTTACACCACTGAGGAACATTCCGGTGATCATATTCATCGGGATAGGCTTCTCATACTTTCCAGCAAGTTTACTTACTCTCACGTCGGATCTTGGACACGGATCCCCCCCGGGGCTCTCTGTAACGAGGCTAACGGTTTCCTTTTTTATAGCAAACGAAGGCTGGGATACTCTGACGTCAGCAAAGACTCAGTGAATGTCATCCGGGATTTAGGTATTCGACATTGGCGCCATCCATGGGACATTTCACTCTAGCTGATTTTCTCACTCCAAAACATAGACGTTGTGATAACCCATTCGAGAAGAAACAACATGGCAACACCACCAAGCTCACGAACCATCCAAACGGTGCAAGACGACCGTGATAAGGTCACAGTGGAGGACATCACTCATAAGGAAGAAAATGAAAACCAGGTAGAAACCCTGGAAAGGGAAGAAACCATCACTCCAGATTTCGTTGCCACGCATAGGGAGAAGCTGAAAAAACATCTTGAGGATCTAGAAAGATGGGAGAGACTCGATAGCCTCAGGGCTAGACTATCCTTTGACACAACACCCAACCAGGAGAGAGTAGATCCATAAAACAAGAATGGTGGAACCGACCATCTGGAAACATTTATGACAGCCCTTAGGCAAACGTCCTCGGAAGAAAGAGAAGACCTTATTGTAGGAAAGAAGCAAAAAGAGAAAGAGAAGGAAAAGGAAAGACAGAGTGATAGCAGCTTGGATCTGCCTTACCTCCCTAGAGATCTGGCCGAGATCTCAAAGTTCACCAAAAACATTGCTGAGGCACCCATGCCTCCCAAGATCAAACTACCCCCCAACTTTGACAGGTACGACGGGACGAGAGACCCAGAGGATCATCTCCATGCTTTCAAGGGTGCAGGGCAACTGGGACGATGGCCCATGCCTGTTTGGTGTCACATGTTCGTGCAAACCCTAACGGAGGGAGCCAGGATTTGGTTCGACAGCCTCCCTCCTGGGGGAATTGACAGCTACAAGGAGCTAAGTGAGAAGTTCTTTAGGAACTTTGGTTAACAAAGAAAGGTAATCAAAACCCCAAACGAGATCATGCATATAAGGCAACGGGATAATGAACGAATAGATCAATATATGGAGAGGTTTGTCAAGGAAAGTATGAACATCAAAGACATCCTGGAGGTCATGAAGATCAGCAGCTTCATCAATGGGTTAAAACATGCACAATTATGCGAAAAGTTAGGGGAGGAGTTCCCATACTCCTTCGACAACCTCATGGACAGGGTCAAAGCCTTTGTCAGGGGCAAGGACACAGTTAGCAAAGCTAAGGAAATGGAGACCCCAGCCCGAAGGAACAACCCAGCTCCAAAACCTCCAGAGAAAGGTACACCCTACTCACGAAAACCGGCTTTTGACAAAATATTGCATGACAGGGTGAGACCCACGTACTCCCCATATAGACCTCGGGGAAGGGGGTCGTTCCCTTACTCTGATAGCTTCACCCCTCTCACTAAGACTCCAAGTGAAATACTGGCTACTGAAAGGGTGAAGAATTCCTTTCCAAGACCACCACCCATAAAGCCCAGACCAAAGGCACAACCGAACGAATATTATGACTTCCACAGGGGATTCGGTCATAAAACTGATGATTGTATTTACCTAAAGAGGGAAATAGATGCCGCGTTTAAAACGAGTAAACTAGCTCATTTGGTCAAGGAGATTAAGGAAGGAGGAAGGGACCGCAAAGGGAAGGACGTAAGGGAGCCTGGGAGGGCAGATGTAGACATGATCAGGAGAAGGGATGAATTTGATACTACCAGAAGTGTAAAATCTAGAGTCTTGGGCTCCACAGACCGCATGAAAGTTCCCATCTTGATGCCACACCTGGAGGAGAACGAGGTACAGAGGCTCCCCCTCAACATTTCAGCCATAATAGCTGGGCACAAGGTAGCGAGGATACACGTGGACGGGGGAAGTCGGGTAGAGGTAATATACGAGCACTGTTTCCTAAGATTTGACAGGGATGTGAGGGATCGGCTCGAGGAGGACTCCATCCCCCTAGTAGGGTTCAACAACAGTGTGTCACATCCCCTGAGAAAGATCAGACTCCCATTTACCGTCGGTGTAGGGGACCGGGTCCGAACCATAAATTTAACTTTCACAGTGGTCCGAGCACCCTCAAAATATAATGCAATCCTAGGAAGACCCGGGATTAGTGATTTGCAAGCACATGCCTCAACCCCACACGGAGCCTTGGTATTCCAGACGCCAAAAGGTTTGTCCTGGGTAAAATCTGCATATGAAGTAGTGTCTTCTGTCTCTGAGGGAGAAGTATCCGAAAAGCCCCAAAAACAAGGAGTAGAAGAATGGGTTCTTTGCGACCGGTTCCCGGAGCAGACAGTTAAGGTGGGAAGACACCTGAGTGACAAATGCAAGAGTGCTCTCAAAGAGCCGCTTCTCTTCAACATAGATGTGTTTGCATTTCAGCATGGAGACATGACAGGAATCCCAAGAAGTCTGACCGAGCATCGACTCAATACATAGACCCGGGCAAGGCCAGCGAAGCAAAAGAAACAAAGCATGGGTCCTAACAAGAGAAGGGCAGCCTGCGAAGAAACTAGGAAGCTGCTCAGAGCGGGGATAGTAAGAGAGGTGAAATATCCATCCTGGGTTGCTAACCCGGTCATGTTCAAGAAAAAAGACGGGGGGTGGAGGATGTGTATCGACTTTCAAGATTTGAATAAAGCATGCCCCAAGGACTGCTATCCCCTCCCGGAGATAGACGTCCAAGTGGACTCCTTGTCTCAGTACCCCCTAAAGTGCTTCTTCGATGCTTACAAAGGATATCATCAAATACAAATGTCAATGGAAGACGAGGAGAAGACTGCCTTCATTACAGATGAGGGAACCTTTTGCTACACAAAAATGCCCTTCGGGCTAAAAAATGTTGGGGCCACTTACCAAAGGTTCATGAATACCCTCTTCAGAGAGCAGCGGGGATGGAACTTGGAAGTGTACGTTGATTACATTGTTATAAAAAGCTTAACTCAAAATGGCTATGATAGACGATATACCGAAACCATCCGAGCTATGCAAGATGTGAATATGAAGTTGAACCCTGGGAAGTGTTGCTTCGGGGTAGAAGAAGGGAAATTCCTGGGAGTAGTGGTCACCAAGGCAAATTTAACATCCCTGGAATCCCCTTAAAGCAACCCCCACAGGGTTAACTCTACACAAAGGAAATACTAATGATGACTACACAAAAGAATAAAGATAAGCACAACAAACCAAAAACAGGAAAATACCTTTCTTGCCAAAAAAGGCCTTGGGTCGGACCGAGTAGAAGGGGCTTAGTCCTCCCATAGCCAGGATCCCTTCTGAGAAAGTAAAAGCTCTCGTTGGATTCTCGTACATACACTTCCACTGGACGATTTCATCAGCGGACAAGATAGGAACACTGTCTTCAATAGCAGCCTTGGCGTCCCTTAGCGGTGGGGATTCTGGTATCATGGCAGCGGAAACAAAAATAAACCTGCTTTTCCATTCTTTAGGGTAGGTAGAGGTTGGCATAAAGGAATAACAATGCTGGGATACACTATCCTTCCGTTTGGCGAAGGTGAACCAGCCCCCATCTGATATTAACTTATAAAACATGCAAAACATGGGGATCGACGGCTCACCAGAAACCGCCACGCAGGATAGCTCAAAATGCACAACCCTCATAAACCCTAACGGGTGCAATTGGGAGAAATGAACTTTGAAATGGCGTAATAAGTCTATCTTAAAGGACGGAAGTGGATACCGGACACCACAGGAAGAAAACGCCAGAGTATAAAGAACGATCCGGTCAGGAGTGCACTCGGCCGAGTCATCAGGGACTGCTAGAGTAGGAGAAAAACACTCTGGTATCTTGTAGGTCTCAACGAAGGATTCCAAATCCTTCGGCGTCAAAATAGAACGGATCATGGAGCGACCGGTACGGCTCATGGTCAGGAAAAATGGTGATCGAAAGGATGTGAAGGAAGAAAGAAAAGGGGAGAAATGGTGGAAGTTAAAATAAATTCAAAAAGCCATGAGGGTATTTAAAGGGGGTAACTGCCTTGAAAGGAGAAAAACTGTCACATCGAGGTCTTTTCAAAATTAAACCGCCCTGCACGAGTATTAGGTAGATTAAACCCCCGCCGTTGATTCCCGGCGATTAATGATCCTCGAAAAAGAAAAAGGGTACATGATGATTAACTAAGGACGGGCCCACATTCCTAGCCCAAGTAGACTGCCCCCATCAATGGTTGTGACTCAGCCCCGGATTATGAGATTCGGATCTCATAACCAGGGACTAAAGATGACTTGACGACGGGCCAATATGTTGCCCCATTTGCCCGTCTTGGGCTATCGTCATGCAAGCCCAATAGATAAAGCCCAAAAGCGGAAATACTTGCCAACTAAGTATTCTCTTATATGAAACGGGCGGGAAAAGAAAGATCAGAGAATACAGGGTGCATTAATGAGCGATGTGAAGAGGATCTCCGGCTGGCATCGTACTTCCAAGCCGGTATCATTAAATGAAGGTATAATCTTACCGTTGGGGCTCAGACACGTGTCTGAGTCCCCCAAAGACTGATGAAATCCGTTGGATCGCCTCGGTATGATCCCATTGAAGAGACAAGGGCTTCCGGCTATATAAGGAAGGTAAAGAGATGATCTCGAGAGCAAGTCCGAGGTATCTCACTTAATGCTTCATTCTCTCATTTACTCCACCATACTCAGACAATAAATACACTTACACTCATTAGATTCACACCACTGAGGAACATTCCGATGATCATATTCATCGGGATAGGCCTCTCATACTTTCCGGCAAGTTTACTTACTCTCACGCCGGAGCTTGGACACGGACCCCCCCCCCCCCCCGGGGGCCTCCGTGATGAGGCTAACGGTTTCCTTTTTTGTAGCAAACGAAGGCTGGGATACTCCCACGTCAGCGAAAACTCATTGAACGTCATCCGGGATTTAGGTATTCGACATTGGCGCCATCCGTGGGACATTTCACTCTAGCTGATTTTCTCACTCCAAAACATAGACGTTGTGATAACCCATTCGAGAAGAAACAACATGGCAACACCACCAAGTTCACGAACCATCCAAACGGTGCAAGACCACTGTGATAAGGTCATAGTGGAGGACATCACTCACGAGGAAGAAAATGAAAACCATGTAGAAACCCTGGAAAGGGAAGAAACCATCACTCCAGATTTCGTTGCCACGCATAGGGAGAAGCTGAAAAAACTTCTCGAGGATCTAGAAAGATGGTAGAGACTCGATAGACTCAGGGCTAGACTATCCTTTGACACAACACCCAACCAGGAGGGAGTAGATCCATAAAACAAGAACGGTGGAACCGACCATCTGGAAACATTTATTGTCACACCCCAACCGATGGTGGAATCATCGGGGCGCGGCACTAGGCGAATCAGATTGCTCAAGAGAATCCATAACAACTATATTGCGATAATATTTAATACATTCGTTATCCCATACTAACAAATAATACAATCACATAAGTTATCACAGATTTCTTGTCCTCTCGAACAATACAAATACAACAACCTAGATTTTAGTTGAGTTTCTAGACCTCCTAGCTTAATTTGATATAGTCTGCGATCTAACCTGCAACATACGTTAAAATATTTGTCAATACAAAAGTATTGGCGAGTATACAGGTTTGATAGGTATAGCATAATAGATTAAAATGTGTAGCGAATTTCCACATGCATAAACGTAACACACGACATATATACTCACAAAGCTGATGCTACCAACTAAGTCCTCGATGCTCGAATATGCGATGGTAAACTAGACCCCGTCGGGCGCAATAGTACTATACTAGTCGTGGTGGGACGTCGCGAGTATAAGCCCTAGCACATATGCAACTAGCATCACGTATATCTATGCATAACAGTTATTCACAAGTGATAATTCGATTGATTGAATAATTCGATTGATAAGTTCGATTTGTTAAAAAAACGTATGTTACACCCAAAATGCGATTAAAAGGGGTTCAAGTATACTCACACGCGTGTTTAGCGATGGCACAATTTGATTGGATCGGTTAGGAGTACGTCTGCGTTAAACGGTGAACGGTTTAAGCGGAAAGTAGCATTGTATGGTAGGTATCCAGTCGGATAGGGTCCATCCGGTCGGATAGCCCATCCGGTCGTATAACAGTTTAACGGATCGGATAACATATAATCCCATCCGGTCAGATAACCCATCCGGTCGGATGACAGTTTAACGAATCGGATAACATATAATCCCATCCGGTCAGATAACCCATCCTGTCGGATGACAGTTCAATGGATCGGATGTCATATAATCCCATCCGGTCGGATAACCCATCCGGTCGGATGACAGTTCAATGGATCGGATGACATATAATCCCATCCGGTCAGATGACAGTTCAATGGATCGTATAACATATAATCCCATCCGGTCGGATAACGTGTTGATTGCTGTCATCCGTTCGGATGACATGTTATCCGTTCGGATGACATGTTTGTTTTAACGTTCTGATCAACTGTTTTCGAGTGTTTTTGGAAGGATTACATGCGGTTTTACTGGGACAGTGTAATTTCGCATTAACAATTGAAATTCTATCAGTTCCGACCCGATCTAACGGCCGGGAACCACCCCGTTCCATCAGATCTGGCCGTTCTTGACGGTTTCTCATGGTTAACTCGAAATCGCACAGTTACTTGGTTAAATACATAGATTTAGGTGAGATTTGTCATCAAAACATGTGGAAATCACCCAGATCTGAGTCGTTTATGGTGGGATGAGGTCACAACTTGAAGTTCATATGAACACTTGGTGACATCACCTTAAAACACCTCAATTCAGTAGATTTCACGGTTAGAAATTGAGTTTTGAAAGACAGAATGATGTAGAATTGAGTGTAGATCATAGAAGTATAAGTTCTAGGTTGAAATCTTACCGGAATCGCGAGGAATCGAGAGAAAAGGGTCCTAGAGCGTGCTTGGTTGAGTGGGAGTTGTCACATCACTTGAACAGTGATGTGACATGCTATTTATAGGCAAAAGACGTGCTGGAAGGTTACTGGGTCGGATGGCCCATCCGTTCGGATGAGGCTGTCCATTCGGATGGCCACTCCGGCGCGGGGAAAATCTTCGTTTTTCGAGCGTTGCGATAGTTTTTGGAGTACGTGCTTTCTATAGTTAATTTATATAATTATTATATATGTATATATATCACTAGGGGTCGTATTTACGTATCCATATTTCAAAGTTTCGAAATAACAATCGGTTTTCGATTCGAGTATGCGATTATTAGCGACGTTTCACGGCCATTAAGGAGGGTAGTATAGGTCCTTTCTCGATGTCATCGTGAACGTTATTGTGTGTTGTGCCACAAAGACTGACGGGGTACCATTCACTCGTATTGTCATCATCGTCACGATGACTGGAGCTATAGCACTCACCCGAGAGTCCATGTTAGCGTTAATTGTCTACGTTCGACTCATCATGGCCACCGAGGAGGGTAGAATAGGTCCTCACTCAATGCCATCGTGAGTGTTAGTGTTTGCGATGTGATGTAGTGATAATGTATTGCGAAAATATGCGATTATCCTTCGAATAGCGATGTATGCGATATAGTTACATTATGATCCGAATCTCTGGTGCTAGGCGTAACGAGTATATCGAGTAGTAACAACGCACAAAATTGCGGGTTGTTACAGTCTCCCCTACTTTAGGAAATTTCGTCCCGAAATTAATCCAATGGGTAGACTTTTGAGAGTTGATCCTGTATAAGTAGCGATATAGCGAGCGATTTGACCGAGAGTTGACAAGCGAGGGCGTTTCGAATAAGAGAGATCGATTGTGATAGCGGGAAGGCGACGTAAAAACAAAAATGATATCCCACAAGTTGACGTTCCAAAGTACCTCGTGTCGTGAAGAATTCGTTAGTTCGACGCAATTGCAATTTTAAAGAACTTGGAAAGGTTTCTCATGACGTAGAATTAACTGAGTTGATCGTTAACCAACGTTACAAGAAGCGTTCGTTTTTAGGTATTCAAAAGGAATCTTGGGTGGAAATCTCGAAAAATTTCCTTTTAACGTATGGCCAACTGATTTGAAGTTAACCAACGTTGCAAGGAAGTTTAGGTTTTACACATTTTAAGAAATTCGAAGATGAAAACTGGGGTTACGAAAATTCTCCTACGACGTGGGTTCAGCTGAACTCGATGTTGAACCAACGTCTCAAGAAAGTCTTGTTTTTTTTATATTGCAAAAGGTTTTAAGGAAAAATTGGACTCGTGAAAGCTCCCCTTGTTCATGGAGTTAAACTGATTCGATGTTACCTCCACATTGTGAGGAATTTCACTTGTCCCATGGTTTTTAATAAAAGTTTTATGAAAATCAGTTTTTAACCGTTTGAAAAAGACAATTTAGCATCAAGCCCCACATGGCACTTTCCCACGGGAGATCGTTAATATGATTAAAACATTTATATATAGGAAGTACCAACGGCGTATCCACCATGTTTCTCCCATATTACTTCCGTTCCGTGAGGCGGTGTCATGTGCGCCGATACGACACGGATAGAATTGCGCTTACTCGGCCCAATCGATATAAAGTCGGACTGAGCATAAGATAGAATCGAATAGGTTAATCCGGCGAGTTGAATTGCGAACGTAGCTACAACAGCGTGCGTGAGTAGCCTGATGACACAAAACATTTATGTGTCATGTCTGGGTAGGCGTCGAGCGATAAGCGAATAGTGCGTTTTCGATTAGATTCCACTTTGAACCCACATGGCACGTTTCCACGAGAGTTTGCTAACATGGTGAAACACCACGTTTAACCAGGTTAGTTTCGCCTCGTGGAGCGATGTCATGTGTACTAATACCACATAGAATGCAATGAACACCAAGCGAGCGATAAGCGGTACGCGATTAAGCGGTAGACTATGCACGATAAACGATAAGCGATTAGGTGATTAGGCGAATAATACAAACACAACACTAGTAACGACGGCGGCGATAATCGAATTACGATAAGCGGCAGTTGTTGCGTTGCAAGCGATGGAGGTATGCGCGATTTATGCGGTTCGATTTGATTGATTAACACCACAGAGTTTACTAACATCGGTCCCGGAATGGCCTTTTTCCATGAAAGCCCGCTGATATGACTAAAACATCTTGTTTTAACCATATGAGCTTCATCTCGTGAAGCGAGGTCATGCGTGCTAACTTAACACAAATATCACAGATAACGGTATCGCGATAGATTGATACACAGCAACCGATATAGATTCACATAATAAGCGATAGAGATTGCGGGATACACATGATAAGCGATTGCGATTAGCCGAGTTTTGTTTCGAATAAGCCTAACATTACGTTGCGACGCATCACGGTTATCGAGGAGGGTAGAATAGGTCCTCACTCAACAATATCGTGAGCGTTTATGTACTTGACGAGATTGGTTGCTATAGACTTACGATCAGTCTTGCGTTGATGCAATTGTCCTGCGAGGTAGACTCTCCAGAGTCCATCGATGAGGCGATTGCATTGCGTTTGCAGACTTACGACAAGTCTTACGGTGATGCGATTCAGTTGTTACGCCTTGCGATTGAGTGTAGTGTGTTGAAAATAATCACAATAGTATAATAGGTCTAATAACGTTCAACTCTACCTGTCACTTTCTGCACGAAACTTCGGTAGTATGGCAAAGCACACCTTGCTTTACCCCTATTACTTAAATCTCGTGTTTCGGTGTCATACTTTGTTGAAACGCTTATGGCACCTTAGAATTCACTACGATCTCCGTGCACTAACCCAAATAATCCCGTGTGCACCCGTGATTAGTTGTTCCTTGCATGTTTATCGTACCTCGTTCCAAGAGTGTAGTGAGGGTAAAACACATTATTTCGTGATATAGTATATAGTATGTGTGTGAATCTAGTCTAAGTGTGACGATTAGAGTGTGAAAGAGAAAACGAAAACGAGAGTTAATGTTACGCATAGTGGCAACATTGAGTAATAGAGTAGGTTCAAAACTTAGAAATTAACATCGAAAATCATATCATTACAACTTTATCCTACGCTTGCTAGATGTTTGATGCTGAAGACTTTTGCTAGAGCTGTTGTTGTTGTACTCAAGTTCGCGGTTCGATGCGGCAGTTGCAAGTGAAGTGACCGTAGCGGTTGCAGTTACTGCAGTAGCGACAGTCAGCCTCAACTGGATGATGATAGGTGCATGAGTAGCACTGAGGATGAGCTCCAGTGTATGCTCGTTTTGGAAACACCGGGACTGCTTGAAGAGGCTTCGACTGCGGCAGTTCAGTGGTTGATGAGTTCGGGCTTGAAGTCTTTCATTTGCGGCTGGGTTTGTCGGTCTCTTGCGAAGAGGTGTCATCGTTGGAGGATTCGTCTGAGGACTCACTTGCAGAATCCTTGGCCGATTTGTCGGAAGATTCGTCGGCAAATTTGTTAGAAGAATCGTTGGCAGATTCGTCAGAAGAATCGTTAGCAGATTCGTCAGAAGAATCGCCAGCAGATTCGTCAGGAGAATCGTCGACAGGATCGCCTGAAGAATTAATGGCGATTGCTTGATAAGCTTGCTTGACAGGATTCTTTGAGAAGAACCCTTCCATGAGTCGTTTGTTGTTGATTTCTGCGGCTAAGCGGTAGGTTTCTTCGATGGTAGCAGGTCTTGCAGCTTCGACAAAATCACCCACACACTCAGGCAAGCCACGAATGTACTTCGAAATGGATTTTTCTGAAGTGTTGACTTGACTTGGGCAGATTATGCTAAGCTGTTTGAACCTTGCGGTGTAGCCAGCGTTATCACTTTCGAATTGCTTGATTTTCCAGAATTCGTCTTCCAGCTTCTGAATTTCGTGAGGAGGACAGTACTCTTTCTTCATGAGCTCTTTCAGCTCATCCCAAGAGAGAGCGTAAGCTGCAGAGATCCCACGTTTGTTACGTTCGGCGGTCCACCAGTCGAGTGCTCGTGATTGAAATACTCCAGTAGCGCAAGTAGTACGGAAACTATCGGGACACCCGCTTTAACGAAGGGTAACTTCGATAGAATCGAACCACTGGAGTAGTTGAGTCACACCTCCTTCACCCGTGAATTCCATCGGGTCACAGGCTTTGAAGTGTTTGTAGAGAAAAGTAGATTGCGGCGCTTCCGTCTTGGAGTCTTCCGAGGCTCGAGAGTCGCTGAGAGAGTGCACTCGAGCGGCGGTTTGAGGAATGAGCTTGACCACTTCCTTGGTCACAAGTGATGCAATCCTCTTATCGGCGCTTCGTTTGGCTCTTCTCCTAGCTGTTCGTCTCGAGGTAGAGTCGTTGGAAGGCATCTAGACAGGAAGAGACTTGGAGTGAGATTCGATCATAATAATTTTTTAGTTTTGCGATGCGATTGAGCGCGTTCAAAACTTGATGCGATAGTATAATAGTAATGCGAATCACATAGGAGCCATATAGGAGACACGAAGTTCCTAAGTTCTCACACAATGACTTGTTGTTTATACGTATATATATACTTATATAAATGTAGTTTGTAATCACACATACAGGTCGATTTAGAATATGCGAGGACGCGTCGAGGTGAGATAGCGAGAGCGAAGGCGATAGATTATGCATTAGTTTTGTTGCGAACATTCGGGTTTCGTTTTAGATTGCGATGGCTGTGCGAGTCGTGCGTTTATAAAGTAGGGAGTGAAAATCGTTAAATCGAGAAATCGATAAAACGTAAAGTTTCAAAACACACCAATGTAAATAAGTTTCAACCAGTTGCAAAATCGACAGGTCGTATGATAGAGTGCCTTGGGTGTTTAGGCGTCGACTGCCCAAGGTAAACCAACTACATCTGACAAGTTCGTGCACGCGCGTTGTCCTAGAAGACTTTATGCTTCCACTGGGATGCAACTCATGGCATTCATCTTTCTAGTCATCGCATGGCTCGAGTTATCGTGATAGTCGAGTTACTTGGTGAGAGCTTTTTGAAAACCAATTTATAGAGAGTGGAACAGCTTATTAAGGTACGGGTTTCACCCCTGACTTAACAGCTTCGTTCCTAATTGTGGTTATACTCTTCGAATAAATTCGTGAGTTCCACTAGATTTCGAAATGGAGACTTTCGTCGAGATGTGGATGTCACTCCTAACTCGATGAAAGGTTCTCGTGCTAGAAAATATGCTGAGAGAGCAATCCTATCGAGAGTTCTTGGTTTTCACACCTGATCTCGACTGGATCACTCGATTTTGTTATGCTAGTATTTTCGAAACACGTGTATTATGTCAGCCTTAGGAAAGGCTAAGTAGTATTCCGGCCTTAGGAAAGGCTCCTTCGTGTGAAGCTGTAGTACGGGGTGTTCACACAAAGTTGTAGCTTTTAGCAATTTCGATCGAGAGTATCAAGTAGGCCCGGTACAACCCTACTGGGTTCGTACGAGTCGACCTGTTGGTACTTAGACTATAGACTAGGTCAATTTCTAAGACGTCGACCCGGACTAGGTCGAGTCTTGCCTAATTCCCTATAGTGATGGCTCTGATACCAATCTGTCAAACCCCAACCGATGGCGGAATCATCGGGGCGTGGCACTAGGCGAATCAGATTGCTCAAGAGAATCCATAACAACTATATTGCGATAATATTTAATACATTCGTTATCCCATACTAACAAATAATACAATCACATAAGTTATCACAGATTTCTTGTCCTCTCGAACAATACAAATCCGACAAAATTGATTTTAGTTGAGTGTCTAGACCTCCTAGCTTGATTTGATATAGTCTGCGATCTAACCTGCAACATACGTTAAAATATTTGTCAATACAAAAGTATTGGCGAGTATACAGGTTTGATAGGTATAGCGTAATAGATTAAAACGTGTAGCGAATTTCCACATGCATAAACGTAACACACGACATATATACTCACAAAGCTGATACTACCAACCAAGTCCTCGATGCTCGAACATGCGATGGCAAACTAGACCCCGTCGGGCACAATAGTACTATACTAGTCGTGGTGGGACGTCGCGAGTATAAGCCCTAGCACATATGCAACTAGCATAACGTATATCTATGCATAACAGTTATTCGCAAGTGATAATTCGATTGATTGAATAATTCGATTGATAAGTTCGATTTGTTAAAAAAAGTATGTTACACCCAAAATGCGATTAAAAAGGGTTCAAGTATACTCACAGCGCGTGTTTAGCGATGGCACAATTTGATTGGATCGGTTAGGAGTACGTCTGCGTTAAACGGTGAACGGTTTAAGCGGAAAGTAGCATTGTATGGTAGTTATCCAGTCGGATAGGGTCCATCCGGTCGGATAGCCCATCCGATCGAATAACAATTTAACGGATCGAATAACATATAATCCCATCCGGTCGGATGACAGTTTAACGGATCGGATAACATATAATCCCATCCGGTCGGATAACCCATCCGGTCGGATGACAGTTCAATGGATCGGATGTCATATAATCCCATCCGGTCGGATAACCCATCCGGTCGGATGACAGTTCAATGGATCGGATGACATAAAATCCCATCCGGTCGGATAACGTGTTGACTTGGTCTGATTGTTGTCATCCGTTCGGATGATATGTTATCCGTTCGGATGACATGTTATCCGTTCGGATGACATGTGATCCGATCGGATGACATGTGGTCCGTTCGGATGACATGTCTGTTTTAACGTTCTGATCAACTGTTTTCGAGTGTTTTTGGAAGGATTACATGCGGTTTTACTGGGACAGTGTAATTTCGCATTAACAATTGAAATTCTATCAGTTCCGACCCATTCTAACGGCCTGGAACCACCCCGTTCCATCAGATCTGGCCGTTCTTGACGGTTTCTCATGGTTAACTCGAAATCGCACAGTTCCTTGGTTAAATACATAGATTTAGGTGAGATTTGTCATCAAAACATGTGGAAATCACCCAGATCTGAGTCGTTTATGGTGGGATGAGGTCACAACTTGAAGTTCATATGAACTCTTGGTGAAATCACCTTAAAACACCTCAATTCAGTAGATTTTACGGTTAGAAATTGAGTTTTGAAAGACAGAATGATGTAGAATTGAGTGTAGATCATAGATGTACAAGTTCTACGTTGAAATCTTACCGGAATCACGAGGAATCGAGAGAAAAGGGTCCTAGAGCATGCTTGGTCGAGTGGGAGCTGTCACATCACTTGAACAGTGATGTGACATGCTATTTATAGGCAAAAGAGGTGCTGGAAGGTTACTGGGTCGGATGGCCCATCCGTTCGGATGAGGCTGTCCATTCGGATGGCCACTCCGGCGCGGGGAAAATCTCCGTTTTTCGAGCGTTGCGATAGTTTTTGGAGTACGTGCTTTCTATAGTTAATTTATATCATTATTATATATGTATATATATCACTAGGGGTCGTATTTACGTATCCATGTTTCAAAGTTTCGAAATAACAATCGGTTTTCGATTCGAGTATGCGATTATTAGCGACGTTTCACGGCCATCAAGGAGGGTAGTATAGGTCCTTTCTCGATGTCATCGTGAACGTTATTTTGGGTTGTGCCATAAAGACTGACAGGGTACCATTCACTCGTATTGTCATCATCGTCATGATGACTGGAGCTATAGCACTCACCCGAGAGTCCTTGTTAGCGTTAATTGTCTACGTTCGACACATCACGGGCACCGAGGAGGGTAGAATAGGTCCTCACTCAATGCCATCGTGAGTGTTAGTGTTTGCGATGTAGTGATAATGTATTGCGAAAATATGCGATGTATGCGATATAGTTACATTATGATCCGAATCTCTGGTGCTAGGCGTAACGAGTATATCGAGTAGTAACAACGCACAAAAGTGCGGGTTGTTACATTTATGATAGCCCTTAGGCAAATGTCCTCCGAAGAAAGAGAAGACCTTATTGTAGGAAAGAAGCAAAAAGAGAAAGAGAAGGAAAAGGAAAGACAGAGTGATAGCAGGTTGGATCTGCCTTACCTCCCTAGAGATCTGGCCGAGATCTCAAAGTTCACCAAAAGAATTGCTGAGGCACCCATGCCTCCCAAGATCAAACTACCTCCCTACTTTGACACGTACGACGGGACGAGAGACCCAGAGGATCATCTCCATGCTTTCAAGGGTGCAGGGCAACTGGGACGATGGCCCATGCCTGTTTGGTGTCACATGTTCGTGCAAACCCTAACGGAGGGAGCCAGGATTTGGTTCGACAGCCTCCCTCCTGGGGGAATTGACAGCTACGAGGAGCTAAGTGAGAAGTTCCTTAGGAACTTTGGTCAACAAAGAAAGGTAATCAAAAACCCAAACGAGATCATGCATATAAGGCAACGGGATAATGAACAAATAGATCAATATATGGAGAGGTTTGTCAAGGAAAGTATGAACATCAAAGACGTCCTGGAGGTCATGAAGATCAGCAGCTTCATCAATGGGTTAAAACATGCACAATTATGCGAAAAGTTAGGGAAGGAGTTCCCATACTCCTTCGACAACCTCATGGACAGGGTCAGAGCCTTTGTCAGGGGCAAGGACACAGTTAGCAAAGCTAAGGAAATGGAGACCCCAGCCCGAAGTAACAAGCCAGCTCCAAAACCTCCAGAGAAAGGTACACCCTACTCACGAAAACCGGCTTTTGACAAAATATTGCATGACAGGGTGAGACCCACGTACTCCCCATATAGACCTCGGGGAAGGGGTTCGTTCCCTTACTCTGATAGCTTCACCCCTCTCACTAAGACTCTAAGTGAAATACTGGCTACTGAAAGGGTGAAGAATTCCTTTCCAAGACCACCACCCATAAAGCCAGGACCAAAGGCACAACCGAACGAATATTGTGACTTCCATAGGGGATTCGGTCATAAAACTGATGATTGTATGTACCTAAAGAGGGAAATAGATGCCGCGGTAAAAACAGGTAAACGGGCTCATTTGGTCAAGGAGATTAAGGAAGGAGGAAGGGACCGCAAAGGGAAGGACGTAAGGGAGCCTGGGAGGGCAGATGTAGACATGATCAAGAGAAGGGATGAATTTGATACTACCAGAAGTGTAAAAGCTAGAGTCCTGGGCTCCACAGACCTCATGAAAGTTCCTATCTTGATGCCACACCTGGAGGAGAACGAGGTACAGAGGCTCCCCCTCAACATTTCAGCCATAATAGCTGGGCACAAGGTAACGAGGATACACGTGGACGGGGGAAGTGGGATAGAGGTAATATACGAGCACTGTTTCCTAAGATTTGACAGGGATGTGAGGGATCGGCTCGAGGAGGACTCCATCCCCCAAGTAGGGTTCAATAACAGTGTGTCACATCCCCTGGGAAAGATCAGACTCCTATTTACCGTCGGTGTAGGGGACTGGGTTCGAACCATAAATTTAACTTTCACAGTGGCCCGAGCACCCTCAAAATACAATGCAATCCTAGGAAGACCCGGGATTAGCGATTTGCAAGCACATGCCTCAACCCCACACGGAGCCTTGGTATTCCAGACGCCAAAAGGCTTGGCCTAGGTAAAATATGCATATGAAGTAGTGTCTTCTGTCTCTGAGGGAGAAGTATCCGAAAAGCCCCAAAAACAAGGAATAGAAGAATGGGTTCTTTGCGACCGGTTCCCGGAGCAGACAGTTAAGGTGGGAAGACACCTGAGTGACAAATCCATGAGTGCTCTCAAAGAGCTGCTTCTCTTCAACATAGATGTGTTTTCATTTCAGCATGGAGACATGACAGGAATCCCAAGAAGTCTGACCGAGCATCGACTCAATACATACACCCGGGCAAGGCCAGCGAAGCAAAAGAAACAAAGCATGGGTCCTAACAAGAGAAGGGCAGCCTGCGAAGAAACTAGGAAGCTGCTCAGAGCGGGGATAGTAAGAGAGGTGAAATATCCGTCCTGGGTTGCTAACCCGGTCATGGTCAAGAAAAAAGACGGGGGGGGGGGGGGGATGTGTATTGACTTTCAAGATTTGAATAAAGCATGCCCCAAGGACTTCTATCCCCTCCCGGAGATAGACATCCAAGTGGACTCCTTGTCTCAGTACCCCCTAAAGTGCTTCTTGGATGCTTACAAAGGATATCATCAAATACAAATGTCAATGGAAGACGAGGAGAAAACTGCCTTCATTACAGATGAGGGAACCTTTTGCTACACAAAAATGCCCTTCGGGCTAAAAAATGTTGGGGCCACTTACCAAAGGTTCATGAATACCCTCTTCAGAGAGCAGCGGGGACGGAACTTGGAAGTGTACGTTGATGACATTGTTATAAAAAGCTTAACTCAAAATGGCTATGATAGACGATATAGCCGAAACCATCCGAGCTATGCAAGATGTGAATATGAAGTTGAACCCTGGGAAGTGTTGCTTCGGGGTAGAAGAAGGGAAATTCCTGGGAGTAGTGGTCACCAAGGGCGGGATCAAAGCTAATCCAGAGAAAATTCAAGCCGTAGCCGAAATGCGATCCCCCCGGTCCCTAAAGGATATTCAACAACTGAACGGAAGGTTAATTGCCCTAAACCGTTTCCTCTCAAAGGTAGCCGATAGAACTCTCCCCTTCATGAAAGTTCTGAAGGACTATCTTCAGACAGACAAGTTCAGATGGACCCCAGAAGCGGAAACCGCTTTCCAAGAAATGAAAGATTACATCTGTAAGCTCCCAACCTTAGCCACTCCAGTCCCCGGGGAGGACTTGCTTTTGTATCTATCTGCCTTAAAAACAACCATAAGTGCGGTAATGAAGGTGGAACGGGAGGGAAAGCAGATACCAATATACTTCATTAGCAGGACCCTCAAGGGTCCTGAGGAACGCTATATGCCCCTGGAGAAGTTGGCTTTGGCTCTCGTCTTCGCATCTCGAAGACTTAAAAGATACTTCTAAGCACACAAGGTCACCTTAATGACGGATCAGCCCCTCCAAAATGTGCTAAGGAGACCAGAACTATCAGGTCGGCTGGCCAAATGGGCAGTCGAGTTGGGAGAGCACTCCTTAGAATTCAAAGCCAGAACTGCCATGAAGGGACAAATACTGGCTGACTTCCCGGTGGAGGTCCCGGAGGACGAAGAGAAGGAGCTCCTAAAGTGGGCAGCTCTGGAAAAGGAAGAAAAAGAAAAGGAGGATGAGGCAATATGGAAACTACTCACAGATGGGGCCTCAAGCGAAGAGGGAAGTGGAGCGGGTATTACGTTGGTCAGTCCGGAGGGAGTCGAGCTAACCTATGCTATCAGACTGGACTTCGAGAACACCAACAACACAGCGGAATACGAAGCCCTTTTGGCAGGGTTGAGATTAGCCAAAAAGATGAAAGCAAGAAATGTGGAGGCTAGTACTGGCTCACAACTAGTAGTCAAGCAGTACCACGGGGAGTACGAGGCTAATGACAACATAATGGCTCAATACGTAGCGAAAGTGAAAGAAACAACCAAGGATTTCAAGACCTTCAAGCTATAATACATCCCCTGCGAGAGAAACAGGAAATCGGACGCTCTTAGCAAACTGGCTTTCGTGGCATTTGACCACCTAGCAAGGGAAGTCAAGGTGGAGGTCTTAACCTCCCCCTCCCTTGACACAGAAGAGGTAGATGCGATTGAAAATGCACAGGAGACGTGGATGACACCGATTGTAAAATTCCTCAAAGATGGAACGCTACCTGAGGGAGACTGGGCAGCCTGGAAGGTAAGGGTCAAAGCTTTGCAATACGAGTTAATTGATGGAGAACTTTACCGAAGGTCATACCTGGGCCCATCCTTAAAATGCGTCGATAGTGAAGAAGCTGCATATGTGATTAGAGAAATACCTGAAGGTATTTGCGGCATGCATTCTGGGCCAAGGACAGTAGTGGCAAAGGTAATGAATGCGGGATTTTGTTGGCCTAGAATGTATGAGACAACATAAGAAGAGATCAAGAAATGTGACAACTACCAGGTCCATGCACCCATGACACGCCGCCACAAACACCCAATGATACCTGTGTCAACATCTTGGCCCTTCCATAAGTGGGCCATTGACATCATGGGGCCATTCCCAGAAGGCCCATGAGGGGTTAAGTATGTGGTGGTTGCCATCAATTATTTTACCAAGTGGATAGAGGCAAGGCCCTTGGCGAAGATAACCGGGGAACAAATGAGACGGTTTGTACTGGACAACATCATCTACAGATACGGGGTCCCAAAGGAGCTGGTGAGTGACAATGGTGTCCAATTTGCTGGGAAACCCTTCAAGCCGTGAGCAGATGCACATACGCCAAGTATTCACCTCCGTCACCCACGCCCAGAGCAATGGGTTGGTAGAAAGAGCAAATCAAAGCGTTATTAAGGAAATGAAGGGGAGACTCGGGAGGAAGCAAAAGGGATGGCTGGAGGAGCTGCCATTTGTTCTATGGGCATATAGGACCACTCCCAAGGGCTGCAACGGAGAAACCCCCTTCAGCTTAACTTACAAGACGGATGCTGTCATCCCAGCTGAGATAGGATCCCCAACCACAAGAATGAAGCTCAGAGAAGCCGAGAATGAACAAGATCTCCGAATGAACCTAAACTTGCTTGAAGAAAGAAGGGAGATAGCAGCAGTCCGGGAGGCCAAGTATAAAAAGCATCTTGAAAGCTATTATAATGCCAAGATGAAAAAGCTCAACCTGCAAGAGAGCACCGGGAAATTAGGGCCAACTGGGAGGGGCCCTACCGGGTTACTTGGGCAAACGACAACGGAAGTTGCAAACTGGAAACACTTCAAGGCAAGGAGGTCCCAAGGACATGGAACCTTATGCAAATCAGAAGTACCACATGTGAAAGATGAAGATGCCTTTAAGGGAAAACGGCCAGGGAGCCACTTTTGTAAAGAATTAACCGCTAGTTAAGGGATTACCCCAAGGAAAATCTTTCGTAAAATCTTGTACTGGAGGACATAGTCCCCACGAAATGTATGGTAATGAACAATCCACTTGTTCCTTTTGATAAAAGTGCAGGTATTGTATCAGGGCAGACGTGCCCAAAAAACTACAGACCTAATAACAAACAAATACACGTGTAAAAGGTATACTCAACATACCAAACGCCCGGCTGTGGGGGGAAAACCGGGCCTAGCTAGCCCAAAGAGAACGGACAAACAAGCTGGAAAACATAATCTGACATTATAGACTTGTCCAGAGATTGTCCTCGAATAGACAGTCTTGGTTTATAAAGCAAACCATAAAAAGAAAACACCACACTTTTGTAAGCACACTACAAAAAGAGCTAACACATACACACCGGAAAAAAGAAACTTTCTGTGTATAAACTGCAAAGTAAACATACATAAATACGACAGGGAATCTTGCTAACCCTGAAGGAAAAGCTAGTATACAAACAAGCAAACTAGAAAACCTAGTCAACAGACTAACGGAATTTTTGCAAACATGCTACAAATAACCAAAAGTCTCCAGGGAGATGTTGGGCTGGCTCCCGGTAAGAACACCTGCAAAAAAGAACAACACACCAAAAACAACAAAAAGCAAGTCGACAATATACAGTCAAAAGGTGACCTGCAGGCCATACGTTAGATACCGGGAGAGCCCCGACACAAAGGCCCTCCCCCATACGTCAAAAAGTTAACAGTGTTCGGAGAAGAGGGACCAGTCAATGTTTTGAAACTACTGGGAGTCACCCCCAGACAGAGACTTCGGAGAAGAGGGACCAGCGGGAGTCAGCAGGGCTTTTAGCTCATCAATGGACATCATGGGGCGCTCATGGATCTTTTCAAGGAGGGCAGGGGTCTTACCCCCGAACTCTTTGTCCAGTTTAGACAGCCGCTTCTTGGCCTTGGAATTATAAAGAGGGGTCTCCTTCCTGCCCAAGCCTTGAGCGGAGTAAGCATACCCATCCTTCAAACCTGCTTGATATCCCACGTCCCGGTAGGCCCTATAAACCTGTTCAAGACCGCTTTTAAACTACTCCGACTGGGAGGCGGCAGTAAGGAAGGCCCCGAAGCCCTCAGTGATCAACCAGTACTTCTCCTTGGCTAACCTCTGGTTATCATCCGACGTCATCCCATACTCAGCATACATAATATCCAGATCTTTTTTAGAAACATAGTCAAGCTCCATCTGATGCTTCAGCTCGGCGGCCAGCTCGTCCTTCTCTTCAATCAAAGCTGCCATCTCCCTCTCCCAAACTCATTCTCTCCGCTCTGGCATAACACCATTTCCCTGAGCAAAAGATGTTACAAGGGATTAAAAAAGGGTCAAACAAAAAAAAGAGGGGTGGAAGATTATGCACCTTCTCCTCCTGCAGTTTACGCTCAGCCTCAACCACCTGACACCGAAGCTCAGCAGTAACGGTTTGGGAAGTCTTAAGGTCACTCTTAAGCCCTTCATTCTCCTTCCTCAGATCATCAACTCGTTGCAACATACCAACACCCCTGAAAAGCCCTTCACAGAGCGACATGTTGTATTGATCATCAAAGAGATCATCCTTCAAAGCAGTGTTCATAAATCTATGGGAGGGAGGAACAACATGAGTCAAGAAGTCCCGGGCAGTTTCAGGGGTCCCTACCACTGAAGACTGAGTTATC